>CM066589.1:1062500-1741250 GCA_033816785.1 Picus viridis
CCTCTCCTCTCCTCTCCTCTCCTCTCCTCTCCCTCTCCTCTCCTCTCCGAACCTCTCCTCTCCTCTCCTCTCCGAACCTCTCCCTCCGAACCTCCTCTCCTCTCCTCTCCGAACCTCTCCTCTCCTCTCCTCTCCGAACCTCTCCTCTCCTCTCCCTCCGAACCTCTCTCTCCTCTCCTCTCCTCTCCTCTCCTCTCCTCTCCTCTCCTCTCCTCTCCTCCTCCTCTCCTCTCCTCTCCTCTCCTCTCCTCTCCTCTCCCTCTCCTCTCCTCTCCTCTCCCTCCTCTCCTCTCTCTCCCTCTCCCTCTCCTCTCCTCCCTCTCCTCTCCTCTCCTCTCCGAACCTCTCCGAACCTCTCTCCTCTCCTCTCCGAACCTCTCTCTCCTCTCCTCTCCGAACCTCTCCTCTCCTCTCCTCTCCTCTCCTCTCCTCTCCTCTCCCTCTCCCTCCCCTCTCTCCCTCCTCTCCCCTCCCCTCCCCTCCCCTCCCCCCCCTCCCCCTCCCCCTCCCTCCCCTCCCCTCCCCTCCCCTCCTCCCTCCCCCTCCCCTCCCCTCCCTCCCTCTCCCTTCCCCCCTCCTCTCCCCTCCCCAAACTTTCCTTCTCCCTCTCCTCTCCCTCTCCTCATCACCATAAATCCCTGAACATAACATCTGTCCAAGAGAGATCATTGCTTACAAACTCTTTTATGTCTGTCTGTAGATGGCCCTGCCTTGTAAAAACCACCGGGGGGTGGTGCAATAAATCCTCTTCCTTTGTGCAGGTTGCTTGCACTCCAATGCATTAGGAAATGAAAGCCCTGGCACAGCTCTGATCTCCTGGACAAGGCTGTCGAAGAGCTGCTTTGGCCTGCAGTAAACTCAACAGGAAGGCTCTTGCCATGTTGCTCTGAGCACAGGCACCTTGGGGAGGTGAATGAAGAGATCACAGAATCAGAGACTTGCCAGGGCAGGAAGGGAGCTCAAGGCTCAGCCAGTCCCAACCCTGCCATGGGCAGGGACACCTCACACCACAGCAGGCTGCTCACAGCCACCTCCAGCCTGGCTGCAAACACCTCCAGGCAGGAGGCTTCCACCCCCTCCCTGGGCAGCCTGTGCCAGGCTCTCACCACCCTCCTGGGGAACAACTTCTTCCTCACATCCAATCTCAAGCTCCCCACTTCTAGTTTTGCTCCATCCCCCCAGTCCTATCCCTCCCTGACTCCCTCAAAGTCCCTCCCCAGCTTTCCTGGAGCCCCCTGCAGATCCTGGAAGGCCACATCAGCGTTTGGGTTGTGTTTCCTTTTGTCAAAAGGAGGTTGGAGCAAGCCCTGTGCTGGGCTCTTCTCCCAAGAAACTAAGGACAGGACAAGAGGAAATGGCCTCAAGTTGCACCAGGGGAGGTTTGGGCTGGACATTAGAGGATTTTTTCCCCAGGAACTGAACTCAAATAATTAAAACCAGTGGAAGCCAAAGTTCAATTCACCTTCACAAACCCATCTTCAGTTACAGGATGAGAAGAGAGAGACTCAAGTTGCACCAGGAGAGGTTCAGGTTGGACATGAGGAGCAATTTCTTCCTCAGAAGGGTTGTTTGGCCCAGCCCAGGGCGGTGGTGGAGTCCCCATCCCTGGAGGGGTTTTTAAGCTATGGAGATATGCTGCTGAGGGCTATGGTTCAGCAGTGAGCTGGCAGTGCTGGGGTAAGGCTTGGACTGGATGATCTGGAAGGTCTTTTACAACTGAAATGATTCTGTGATTCTATCATTTTATAACTGACTCCAGGATTCTGTGCTTCCATGATTTCACAGCTTTCTGATTCTATGAATTCCTGGCTCTATGACTCTATGATCCTGTGATTTTATTCATAGAATAGACTAGACTAGACTAGACTGGAATGGAATGGAATGGAATGGAATGGAATGGAATGGAATGGAATGGAATGGAATGGAATGGAATGGAATGGAATAGACCAGGTTGGAAAAGACCTTTGAGATCATCCAGTCCAACCTCTCACCCAGCACCATCTGATCAACTCAACCATGGCACCAAGGGCCTCATCCAGGCTCTTCCTGAACCCCTCCAGTGATGATGACTCCACCACCTCCCTGGGCAGCACATCCCAATGGCCAATCTCTCTTGCTGGGAAGAACTTCTTCTAACATCCAGCCTGAACCTCCCCTGGCACAGCTTGAGACTGTGTCCTCTTGTTGTGGTGCTGCTTGCCTGAGAGAGGAGACCAACCCCCACCTGGCTACAACCTCCCTTCAGGGAGCTGTAGAGAGCAAGAAGGTCTCCTCTGAGGAGACCTTTATGCCTCTATGATTCTCTGATTTTATCACTCCATGATTCAATGATTCCACTCATCCTGGCTTTACTTTCTGTCCCCTCCAGCTTGTTATTCCAGCTGCTGCTCACAGCCCTTGTAAACCAACCCCCTTATCATCACTTGCCTGTAATTAGTGCGAAATGCATGTGGTTGGTTTCCCATATCAGGAGCCACACCGGGCAGCAAACCCACTTCAGATGCCAGCTCTCACCACGCTTTATGACTCTGTCATCTACTGACTGGTAGCAGCAACCATTTAATGTGACAGCAGCAGCAGAACAGGGCTTGGGAGACAGGAGCTGCATCGTGTGGGGCAAGGATGAGCTCTGCTTATTGCCTGTGATGCAGCTTGCCTGGCTCAGGAAACCTCTGGTGCTGAGGCATGAGGAGACAGAGCACGTGGCAAAGAGAGGACTAACACTCTGAGCTGTTAATTCAGATGAACAGCAGGGACTGGCCTGGGTTGCTGAAGGAATGTTCAGGAGCCAAGAGGAGGTTCAAAAAGGCCAAATCTTGCACCTGGGTCAGGGCAGTCCCCGATATCAGCCCACCTTGAGGGGTGATGAGAGTGAGAGCAGCCCTGCAGAGAAGGACTTGGGGGTGCTGGTGGGGGAGAGGCTGGGCAGGAACCAGCAGATGAGACATGGACCTGTTGGAGGACACAATGATCCAAAGGCTGGGACCAGTCTGCTGTGAGGACAAGCTGAGAGAGTTGGGATAAGAGAAGGCTCCAGGAGACCTTTTTGTGTCCCTTCCCTTTCTGTGTCTTGGAGTAAACCAGAGGGATCCCCAACAGCCAACCTCTTTGCCTCACAATGGCAGAGGATCAACACCTCCCTTGGTGCCTCTGTTTCAGAATGAAGATGCTGATGGAACTTTGGGATTTCGTTTCCAGCAGGAGCAGGAGGATAAACCCGGGGGACACTCGAGCTGTATTCCGAGCTGGTTCTTCCATTACCACCCCACGGGACCCCGGGCTGCCTCATCTCCAGCCTGGTTCCTCCTCCATCACCTCCTCCCCGCCCCAACAGCAATTATCATGCAAACCAGCAGCTCACAGCCTCGTTAGAGCCTTTCAAACCCCAAGTTCCTTGAAGTTGCGAGGCTCTGCCGTGAGCCTGGGCTGCCCACGAGCAGCCTGGTTCCCTACGAGCAGCCTGGTTCCCTGCCACACCGACGCACCTCGAAGGTGGTGCAAACAAGGAGCCAGCGGCGTGCCAGGGAGTGTTTACATGGCTGTTGTGCCACGCCGACGTCTGCCTGCTCCTGAAATGCTGTTAGCAGTTGTTAAGACAGCCAGAGCCCACCCATGGGAGCCTGTGCCCTCGTGAAACACAATTACAATGAGAATATCTCATTATCTCATTGGCTTTAGCTTCCTCTCCTGTTACCATGGTTTCAAATACACAGAGGAGCCTGCGACGAAGAGAGCTGCTAACAAAGAACATCTCCTTGTACAATGACATCAGATCGTGTTCGACAGCACAGACTTAATTAAACACCCCCCCGACGTCGGGCAAAATGGGGAAGTTGTGGAGCCTTCGCCTGCTAAAGGGATCTCTGGGGCTGGAAAACTCCAGGCAGGACCAAGCCGCTGCTTCCTGGAGGGGAGCGAGGAGCGGGAAGCGCTGGGATGGAGTCCCGGCGAGGAAAGTGGCGGCGAAAGCAGGGAGGAAATTGCTGATAAAGCTGCTGGCTGACACGGGGGAGAAGAGAGCTGAGAAACTAGTTGATGGAAGCCTGGCTACCAATCCATAAAGCCTGGCTACCAATCCATAGAGCCTGGCTAAAACCAGCCATACAATCCTGGCTAAAGCCGCGGCTGAAGTCGCGGCTGAAATCGTTGCTCGAAACAGCTGGGGAAATAATTAATGAAGGCATTAATAAAGCAGTTTGTGGAAGTGTGGGCAAAATCACTGCCGAGAGAGTCGATGAAGGTGCTGGTTAAATTAATAAATCCTGGCTGAAAGAGTTGATAAAGTGATTAATAAAATCATTCGATAAACTCGTTAATAGGATTGTTAATAAAACGATTTGTGGAAGTGTGGGAAAAATAACTACCGAAATAGTTAATGAAGTTGTTGATAAAATTAATGAATCCTTGCTAAAAGAGTTGATAAAAAGGTTAATAAAGCAGTTAATAAAATTATTAGTAAATTTATTCATTAATATGGTAATAAAATTACTAATAAAATAGTTAATAAAATAGTAATAAAATAACAAGCAACGTTATTAATAAAATAATTAACAATGTTATTAATAAACTGTTTAACAACGTTATTAATAAAACAATTAACAAAGTTATTAATAAAATAACTAGCAACCTTATTAATAGAATTGCTAATAAAATAATTTGTGAGACCGTGGGCAAAATAATTGCTAAAATTATGGCTCAAATTATTAATTATTTAATTGCTTATTAGTTGATGAACTCATTGCTATAAAAACCCACAGACTGTTGCTCAGAGAAGTTGATAAAATAATCAATACCATAATGGACATCTGTGAAACTGTGGGCAAAATAATTGCTAAAAATGGGGATTAAATTGTTAATAAGCTAATTAATAAAGCAATGAATAACTTCAGTTGTGAAACTGTGGGCAAAGCAATCGCCAAAATAGTTGATGAAACCGTTGATAAAATCAATAAATCATTGCTAAAGCCATTGCTGTTCAGCTGCTGCACAATAGTTCATAGACCAATAAAATAATCTGTGATAAAACTGATAAAATCATTGATAAAACCATCAATAAAATCACTCCCAGCATTGTTGCTAAAATAAGTATTAAAATCCCTTAGGTGTTAAAGACATTCATTAAGGATTAAGTATCAACAAGAAAATTGGCCATAAAAGAATTGACAAAATCATTTATAAACTTCTTGGTAAAATAATTGACTGAATAATTGGTTAAAATATTGATAAAATCGTTGGCAAACTAGTTGATAAAGTGATTGGCCAAAGTATTGATAACAGTGTTGTTAAAATGATTGACAAAATTATTGACAAAGTCATTGTTACAATGGTTGATAAAATAATTGATAAAATAATTGATAAAATAGTTGTTAAAAATATTGATTAAATAACTGACAGAATAATTGATAAAATAGTTGGTAAAATTATTGATAAACTAATTGATAAATGATTGATAAAATAATTTCTAAAGCCATTGATCAAATCATTGATAGAATTGTCAATTAACTTGTCGATTAACCGATACAGCTGTTGGCATTGTTGATCAAATCATTGATAAGAGAGTTGATGGAACCAATGATCAAACGATTGATCAGATTGTTGACCAAATGGCTGTGAAAATCATCAATGAAGTCATTGATCAAATCGGTGATGACACTGCAGATAAAACAATTGATGAAGTCATTGACATCATCATTGATTAAAGCACAGAACCAATCATTTCAGTTGGAAGAGGACCTCGAAGGCCCTCGAGTCCAACCAGCGAACTGGAGTTGGAGTTCTCTCTCCCTCAGCCCCGAGCCCTCTCCCACCCCTTCGCCGCTCCGCCTGACCACACCACTGCCCCAGTTTGGGTGATGTTGCTTGGACCTGAGGACCTCAAGGTCTTTTCCAGCCTCAGTGATTCTGTGTCCCCTCCCTGGAGGTCTTCACAGCCAGGTTGGATGAGGCCTTCACAGGATCACAGGATGTCAGGGGTTGGAAAGGACCCAAAGGGATCATGGAGTCCAAGCCCCCTGCCAGAGCAGGACCATACAATCCAGCTCAGGTCACACAGGAACACATCTAAAGAGGCCTTGAAGGTCTCCAGAGAAGGAGACTCTACAACCTCTCTGGGCAGTCTGCTCCAGGGCTCTGTGACCCTTGCAGTAAAGAGGATTGCCTTGAGCAACCTGACCAACAGGAGGTGTCCCTGCCCGTGGCAGGGGGTTGGAACTGGAGGATCTTTAAGTCCCTTTCAACCCAAATCGGCCTGGGGTTCTATGATTCCGTGCTCAGTGGTTTGGAGTGATGCTCCATGAAGGATGGCAGGATGCCAGCTGCCATCATAGAATCAAAATTGTTCTTCTTGCCACCCACCCTGCTGATGCTTGGAAACATTGATAAGATCTCCTCTCAGTCCTCCATGGGAATCAGCTATGGCATCAGTGGCTCAGCCTTCCTGGTCTCTTCTCCCAAGGAACAAGCAACAGGACAGGAGAAAGTGGCCGCAAGTTGCACCAGGAGAGGTTTAGGCTGGACATGAGGAATAATTTCTTCCCCAGAAGGGTTGTCAAGGCCTGGCCCAGGCTGCCCAGGGCAGTCCCCATCCCTGGAGGGGTTTCAACACTGTGTGGATGTGGTGCTGAGGGCCATGGCTCAGTGGTGAGCTGGCAGTGCTGGGGTAAGGCTTGGTTGCATGATCTGGAAGGAGTCTTCCAACCCAAATGATTCCATGATTCTATGAATCCAGAGAGAGATGATACTGAGGAGCAGGTTAGAGGAAGATGAGAGATGAGGCAACCTTGCTCCCACCAGTGGGTGAGCTCAGGCAGCCCTGGCTCCTCTGCTCTCTGCATGTGAGGTCTGTCGGTATTAAACTATCAGCTGAATGTTCTGGGAGGGACCTGACCTTTGCTGCTCTTCAGTGGAGGAGTTTAAAAGCTTTCTGAGAGGCCACCGGCAGAGGAATCACTCCGACCTTCAGCTCATTCTGCCCCTCCTGTTCCCATCTCCTCTTGGCTTGTGCTTTATGTGCAACACCACAGCTCCCTGCAGCAGCAGGGTCCAGCTCCCCCCTCACACAGCAGAGGTTTGTTGTTGGTTTTACCTAAAATAATTCACAACCTCAAAATGTTTTGCACTGCCACTTCAGAAAGCCTCCTGGGCACTGCCTTTAACCACTTTACAGCTTTTCCTCAGTGTTTCTGGTGCTGGTTTTGATCCTTTTTAACCTCAGCAGCTGAATTTGTGTATTTATTTGGCTGCAGTGTGGAGAATTGGTATCACCTAGAACCTGAGATCACCACCGAGGTGCAGCTTCCTTGACTTCTGCTCCTCCTGCAGCTCCACTTGTATTTAAATTGATTTAAAACCCAGCATGGTGAGATGGCTTCAGGAATGGGGTAGAGAGAATTCCAGAATCCCAGCAGGGCAGGGGCTGGAAGGGACCTCTGGAGCTCCCCAGCCCAAGCCCCTGCTCCAGCAGGGCACCCACAGCAGCTTGCCCAGCAGCACAGTGCCCAGGGGGGTTGGAAGCTCGCCACACCAGCAGACTCCACAACCTCTCTGGGCAGCCTGCTCCAGGTCTCCAGCACCCTCACACCAAACAACTTTCTCCTCCTGCTCAGCTGCCACCTCCTGGGTGCCACTTTGTGCCCCTTGCCCCTTTGCCTGTCCCTGGGCACCACGGAGCAGAGCCTGGCCCCAGCCTGTTGCCCCCAGCCTTTAGCTCTTGCTGAGCATTGCTCAGCTGCCCTCTGGGGCTGCTCTTCTGCAGGCTCTCAGCCCCAGGGCTCTCAGCCTTTGCTGCTCCCAGAGCTGCTCCAGGCCCCTCAGCAGCTTTGCAGCCTCTCCTGAACTCTCTCCAGTGCTTCTCTGTCCCTCTTGAACTGGGCAGCCCAGAACTGGCCCCAGGACTCCAAATGTGGCCTCCCTAGGGTGGAGTAGAGGGGGAGGGGAAACTCTCTTGCCCTGCTGGCCACACTCTTCTTCATGCACCCTGGGCCACAGGAAGGTTACCTTGCTGGACCAGGAGAGGTTCAGCAGAGGAGCTTCTGCTGTACCCTCAAACCAGCTGCTGCCACTCCTGACCCTCAGAGGTCCCAGCAGTCAGGGGACAATGAATTGTGACAGAGCTGATGGCTCCAGTCTGCACCCCCCAGGGCAGGGAGATGGTGGTTTTATGGGTGTCCTGGTGCCAGATAAACACCAACCAAGGTCTCCTGCTGCCAGCAAGCTTGGGAGGCTTGCTTTTCATTTTCTTTTAAGACACCAGATCCTAGGAGGTGACCTTCATTAGCAGCATCTCCTGGTGCTCATTTGCATTTAAGGAAGGGAAGTTCAAGCCCTTGAAGCTCCAACTTCTGCGTGGAGTGGGGGCTGATGGGCCAATATTGGCACCAGACTCATTTTGGTGGCTAAATGGCTTCTTGTCTGGTGAGGAGGAGGCAGCACCCTGCTTTCAGAGCTTGCTCTAATGATCTGGAGGTGTGGCCATGCTCTGAGGAGACCTCCTTTAATAATTTATCAATCAGGTTTGTAAGAGCTAATTTACACTTTGAGGCCCACGTCCTCCCCCTTTTGAAGCAGGTCCTCTAAGCCCCTACTAATGCTAATGGAGGTTGTGCTCACATGAAAAGGAGATGGCATCCCTCAGGTGGTTAACAGCTGACTTCTCTCCACCTTCAGCTGCCTTGTGGAATGTCACCACTTTCGTCTCTGAAGGTGGCTCCTCCTGGTGCTGGCACCACACCAGGAAGCAGGATTGGCAAGGGATAAGTTGGTGCCCTAGCCTTGACTTCTTACTCTTGGGCTTAAACCTAGCTTCAGGACAAGGTGAAGTGAGGCTAGTGATGGATCAGCTCTGCTTAGATGTTCAGATGTTGCCACATGGCCGTGGCAGCTACCATGAGGGGCTGGAGCAGGTCCAGAGAAGGACAAAGAAGCTGGGGAAGGGTCTGGAGAGCAGGGCTGGGGAAGAGCAGCTGAGGGATGTGGGGGTGCTTTGTGTGGGGAAAAGGAGGCTGAGGAGAGGCCTTCTGGCTCTCTGCAGCTCCCTGAAAGGAGGTTGGAGCCAGGTGGAGGTCAGTCTCTTCTTAGTGCTGACTGAAGCAGCTGGAGAGGGGTTGCTATGCTGGGTGAAGCATCTGGATAGGGGTTGCTGTGCTGGGTGAAGCATCTGGATAGGGGTTGCTGTGCTGGGGTGAAGCATCTGGAGGAGGGTTTCTAGTGCTGGGCAAAGCAGCTGGAGAAACATTGCTAGTGTTGGATGAGGCATGAGGAGCCGGGTGGCAAGTAATGGGAGAAGCAGGGGGAGATAGTCTGGCAGTGGGTGAAACGGCTGGAGCTGGGTTGCTAGTGCTGGATAAAGCAGGTGGAGATGCGCTGGGTGAAGCAGGTAGAGAGGAGCTCACGAGCACTAGGGTTTCATCCTGGCACGGCTTAGCGAAGCAGGGAGGCATCCTCCCAGCCGCGCTGGCCGTCTCCAGCAGAGGAAGCAGCAGTTAAACGCTGCCATCAGCATTCCAAGTCCTTTGGCGGCCCTTCAGCGCCTGTTTACTCACCAGCATCCCCTGGAAGCTCCACCCGACACCATCTGCAAGTCAAACAACTTTTCAAACGAGGCGCCGAGGGAAGCACAAAAGACCCCGAGCCTCCCTTTCATATGGGCACGGCGCTTTACAAACGGATGGTGGGCACGAACTAGAAGGGGGAGAGGTAAAGTGGGCACGGGGTGGGGGCGAGAGGAGAGCAGGGCTGGGGTGGCCGTGCCCGGTGCTGCCCGTTGGCACGGCGGCGCTCGCTGGAGCCTGGGGAGAGAGGACGCAGATGAAAGAGGGGCTGGATTTGCCTTGCAATGACAGCTGCATATTAATCTGAAGAGTTTCAGGAAAATCAAAAAGCCTCTTTTTTTTTTTTTTTTTTTTCCTCTCTTCATTTCTCTTTTTTTTCCCCTTTTCCCCAGCAAAATGCACCCCCAGAGCCTCGGTGGCAGAGCGAGGGAATCCACTTGAAACAGGATTGATTTCATCTTAAAGGGAAGGACCCTTTTGAACCCCTACCAGCTGCAGTTGTCTTGTTTGGTTTTCGAGCCTCTGACAAAATGCTGCCATATTGTGTCAAATAAGGAGATAATAAACCAGCTTTTAAACTAATTTTGTAATTAAGGGATCAATCAGGGGAAGCATTAAGAATCCACGTGCGCCAGGGAAGCTGTGCCATGGAATACTGAGCAGCTCCCAGTGCCAGCCCCCAGCCCACCTCCTGCTGCAGCCATTCTGTGCCTGGGAGGTTGGCCGTGGGATGCAGGGAATGTGGCGACCCCCAGCAAGCCCCTGGACCAGGAAAGGAAGCACAAGGTAGGAGGTCTTGATGAAAAGCAAAGAAGAGGCAAAGAAATGATCCCATGGTTTCATGATTCTATGATTTCATGATTCTGTGATTCTCTTCCTAGTCTGGAGGAGAGCAGCCCCAGAGGGGAGCTGAGCAATGCTCAGCAAGAGCTAAAGGCTGGGGGCAAGAGGCTGAGAGCTAAAGGCTGGGGGGCAAGAGGCTGGGGACAGACTCTGCTCAGCAGTGCCCAGGGACAGGCCAAGGGGCACAAAGTGGCACCCAGGAGGTTCCATAGTGAGCAGGAGGAGAAAGTTGTTTGGTGTGAGGGTGCTGGAGGCCTGGAGCAGGCTGCCCAGAGAGGTTGTGGAGCTTCCTTGTGCAGAGAGCTGTCAGACCTGTCTAGATGTGTTCCTGTGTGATCTCCTCTAGGTGACCCTGCCCTGGCAAGGGGTGGTGGGGAGGGGGTCTGGCCTCGATGATCTCCAGAGGTCCCTTCCAACCCCCTCCCATTCTGTGAAAGCCCTTCCCAGGGCTTCTTGCCTTGGTGGGGAGGAGGAGCCCCAGGAGGACGCGGGAGCAGGAAACGCTGCGATGGCTTTAAATAGGTTGTCAGGGAGGGGAAAAAAATAAAAGGCAAGAAGTTCTCTTATTCTTCTCTTCTGATTCATTTAAAGAGGAGGGAAGCAAAAGAAGGCTGCTTTCGATGCTGCTGAGCTTCCCCACCGCCGCTCCCTGCCTCCGCCGGAGCATAAAGTCGGGCGGGCGAGCGCGGTGCCGGCGGAGCGGGACGCCGGCGCCCTCGGGAAGGGGAGCGAGGCCGATCCGGTGGAGTTTCTGAAGGGCTTTCAAGCTGATGCCTCTGAGCAGGGGCAGGGAATTGTCTCTTCGCTTGAAACTCGGGCTTCAGAGAGAGCCCCGTTCTCCCGCGGCGCCTTCAAACGCCGTGCGGGCGGAGGAGGGGCGGCCGCGCTTGAAAGCGCCCCGGGAGTGGGGGTCCTGCAGGGCTGGGGCTAGGGAGCGGAGATGAAATGTGCTCCACTCCTTTAGAAGCTGGGGCCTCTCCTTCCTCTGCCTCCCCGGCATCGATTCCTGCCAATCCCTCACTTCTCTGCCGGCCCTCGCTCCTCACACCTGCCCTTGGCTTGTGCAGGAGGCTCTGCCGGCTGGGGAGGGAGCTCCCAGCACAGCTCCCAGGAGCCCAGCACCAGGCATTGACCACCGGGGGTCCTGGGGGGTGTTGGGGGTAATGAGGGTGCCGGAGTAATGGAGATGCTGGGGGTGCTGGGGATGTTGGAGGTGTTGGGGGGTGATTAGAGGCTGAGAGAGCTGGACAGTTGGGAGTGCTGCTGGTTTTGGGGGTCCTGCAGGTTTCAGGGGTGCTGGGGGGCTCTGGGGGTGCTGGAGATGGTCGTAGTGTTGGGGGTGCTGGACTGCTGGGATGTTGGAGGTGATGGGGGTGATTGGAGGCTGAGTGCCAAAGATGCTGAACTGTTGGGAGTGATGCTGGTTTCAGGAGTTCTCGGGGGTGATGGGGAGGTTTGGGGATGTTGGAGGTGATGGGGGTGATTGGAGGCTGAGTGCCAAAGATGCTGAACTGTTGGGAGTGATGCTGGTTTCAGGAGTTCTCGGGGTGATGGGGAGGTTTGGGGATGCTGGAGGTGGTGGTGCTGGGAATGTTGGGGGTAACGAGGTGATTGGATGCTGAGAGTGTTGGAGGTGTTGAACTGTTGGGGATGCTGGGGGGCTTGGGGGTGCTGGATGGAGGTGGTGGTGGTGTGAGTGCTGAACTGCTGGGGATGTTGGAGGTGCTGGAGGGTGATTAGATGCTGGAGGTGCTGAACTGAAGTGCTGGAGGTTCTGGGGGTGCTAGGAGGGCTGGGGGTGGTAAGGGTGCTGAAGGGCTGGAAGTTCTGGGGGTGCTGGGTTTGTTGGACATGCTGGAGGCACTGAGGGGTTGTGGAGGTGCTGGGGGTGCTGAGATGTTGGGGGTCCTGGAGCTCTGGGGTTACTGGGCATGCTGGGATGTAGCCTCTGCTGGACTCTTCCCCAGCAGTTCTCTGTCTCTCCTGAACTGAGGAGCCCAGACCTGACCCCAATACTCCAGCTGTAGCCTCAGCAGGGCAGAGCAGAGAGGGAGGAGAACCTCCCTCGACCTGCTGCCCACACTTGCTGCACCCCGGCAGCATCACCACCCGCCCGGGGGTGAGGGCAGGGCTGCAGATCCCACCGCGGAACGCTCCTCTGATGCAGGCTGCGAACGCCAGCAGCCTTCATCTGCTGCTGGTTTCCACCGAGCTGGGCACAGCTTCGGGCTGGTTTCCACACCTTTTGGATAAAGGATGGGCTCGGGACCCTGGTGCTGACGGCGCTGGGCACCACCCTGGGCTGTGCATCCCCCCTGGTGGCTGTGGAGTCGGTGTGGGGTACACCGGACACGGGGATGGAAGGGAGAGCCCAGGACTGCCGCAAGGACGTTGCTTGCCCACACTTCTGCAGAAGGATCACAGGTTCTCGTCGCTGCCTGCTCTACACGGTGTAAAACGATCCCCGTTTGTTTCAGACAATGGAGCCTGTGTCGTTTAATTAATTTAGACTAAAGAGGAATGATCAGCATGCGCTAACGACGGCACCTCTGGGACTGGAAATGAAAAACCTTCCTTCTGCCGAGCAGCCGAGCCGGGAGAGTGCTGCTGGATGGAGGATCGTCCCGGTTCGGGTGAGGCCAGCAGCAGTTCTGCTGGGTGCTGGCCCTGCCCAGCTCAGGCCCTGCTCACTCAGGCACTTGTGAAGCTCAGGGCAGCTTGGCACAGCCAGGGGCTGCTGCTAGCAGGGAGAAGCTGATGGGAACAGCTCCTGCCAAGGGCTGGGGGGCAGAAAGGCTCTGCCTCAGACTTGCCTCTGGGCACACCAAGGGCACTGCCACAGCTTGTGCCCCACCTTGGGGGCAGGAAGGCAGAGGTGGCAGCTGTGGGGAGGAGCAGACAGCACAGGGGAGCCTCAAGTGCTCACCAAGGGACTGCAGCCCATGGAGGGCATCTTCAGGAGCAAGCTGAGGGACCCCCAGGGCCCAGCCTCTTCTTCCCTGGTGCTGTCCCAGCAGGACTCTCAGCAGCATGATGCTGGTAGCTCTGTTTTCATCATGCACCAAGTGGGTGCAGAGCTGGAGAGGAGCCAGCACCGAGTGCTGCCAGCCCTGCCCCAGCCTGGCCTGGGCTGAGCCCCAGCAGGGTGGGCAGCAGGGGCAGGGAGGGGATTCTGCCCCTCTGCTGTGCTCTGCTCAGACCTCCCCTGCAGTGCTGGGGCAGCTCTGGAGCCCTCAGCACAGACAGGGCCAGGGCCAGAGGAGGCCACAGCCGTGCTGGCAGGGCTGGAAGCTCTCTGCTGTGGGACCAGGCTGGGAGGGTTGGACTTGGTCAGCCTGGAGGCTCCAGGGAGATCTTCTGGTGGCCTTGTAGCACTTCAAGGGCACAGAAGTTCATAGAATCATAGAATCAGTCAGGGTTGGAAGGGACCACAAGGATCATCTAGTTCCAACCCCCCTGCCATGGGCAGAGACACCCTACACTAGATCACGCTGGCCAGAGCCTCGTCCAGCCTGGTCTTAAACACCTCCAGGGACGGACTTCAGAGCAGGGCCCGTTGGGGGGATGGTTCGAAGAGGGAGACTTCAGAGTGGAGAGAAGGAAGAAGTGTTTGACACTGAGGGTGGTGAGAGCCTGGCCCAGGCTGCTCAGAGAGCTGGGAGCTGCCCCATGGCTGGAACCATTGCAGGTCAGGCTGGCTGGGGCTGCAAGCAGCCTGCTCCAGCTGCAGATGTCCCTGCTGACTACAAGGGCCTGGAGTGGGTGGCCTTGGAAGGTCCCTTCCCACCCAACCCATCCATGATTGTCTGATTCCAACTCCTTGAGTCCCAAGCAGCAGAGCTCCTCACTCCAAACCCATTTTTTCTACTCGGGAGAGCTGATGTTGACTGGAGGGCCTGGGGGGGGAGTCTGAGATGCTCCTCAGTGAATCAGCTGTGGAGAAGCCTTTGATGGCAGCTGGGGTGTTTGAGTCCAGCCACAGGGCTGCCTCTGGATGTAATCACAGCTCCTGCTGCCTGCTGCTGGGTTCGATGGCGTGGTTTGCCTCGGATCTATCAGGGCACATCGCCTGTTTAGTGCTCCCCTAATGGCTTCAGCTGTGCTTTGAGGTCAAGGACAGGCATTGATCTGCTGAAACAATTACTGCAATTAATTAGAGGTGGGCTTGCCCTGCACTGCCTGCTCTTCTTGGGGCACCTCAGGACCCGACCCCCCCAAGAACTGGCACTGACTCTGGGGATGAGGAGATGTCGACGAGGAGCTCCTGCTCTGGGAGCCCCCAAACCCCCTTCTACCCAAACTCACTTGCAGGAGTCAAACCTTGCCCAGCTGGTGCTGTGCTGGGAGGTGCCATGGGTGCTGCCCAGGAGCTGCTGGAGGCTGCAGGGGAAGAACACACCTCCAGTGGCCATGCTGCCCACGATGCCAGCGGTGCTTGTGCTGTGCAGACTGCTCATGCTGCCTGCAGCTGCCCCCCTGCCCTCCCAGCCCGTGCTGCCCCCCTGCCCTCCCAGCCCGTGCTGCCCCCACTGCCCATGCTCTTCACACTGCCAGCCCATGCTGCCCCCACTGCCCATGCTCTTCACACTGCCAGCCCATGCTGCCCCCACTGCCCATGCTCTTCACACTGCCAGCCCATGCTGCTCACATTGCCCATGCTTGCCTCCCCGCCTATGCTGCCCATACTGACCATGGAGAGGGGCAGGGAGGCAGGGGGCAGGTGTACAAAGTCTGAGCCTAGCCCCAAGTGAAAAACCCAACACTACCACCACAGCAAAGGCAGGACAGAGCCATCCTGCCACTCAGAAGTTGCAGAGGTCATCCCCTTACTCCCTCCCTCTCTCCATCCCCCTTATCCAGCCCTCCCTGCCTCCCACCCTCCATGTCCCCCTCCCTTCTTCCATCCATCCCTCCCTTCTTCTCTCCTTCCCCCTACACATTCCATCCATCCATCCACCCCTTTCTCCTTCCCTCCACCCATTCATCCTTCCCTCCATCCCTCCCTCCTTGTCCAAGGCTCCCTTTGCTGTCTGAGCCATCAGAGTAAAGCTGAAGCCCAGCAGCTTGAGCTGTTCCTCTGCCTTAAGGATGCCCTTGTCAGAAGACATCAACAGCAACCACCACAACCAAAATCCTTCTGTCTGAGGTTCTCATCACCCTCAACATTTATTGGCTTTCTGACAGCTCTTTTACATAAAGATTAAATGCTCCAGAGCCTCTCCTCAGCGTGCCACCCCAAATCACATCAGCAGGCAGATCTCCACTCCCTGCCTGCCCATCACATGCCTGTGGTTTTGAAGTGAAAATATTGAATCAAGAAGGCTTCCAATAAAACCTGTGCCCAGCTCTGTGCTTGGGGCACCTTCCCACAGCAGTGGGAGCCACAGGGCTTGGGTTTGATTTGTTGTTGGTTCCATCAGGGGCCAGAGCAGAGCTCAAATGATTTGTCTGCCATGGGGAGGGAGATGGAGCCGAGAGCTGCTGGCAGGGGGATGTTGAAGCCATCTGGGATGGATATTATAACCTGTGCCAAACTAAATGCTGCTTGTCCACAGCAACTGGGGATGGCATCAGAGACCTGGAGACCTTGGTGCAGGGCAGATCCCCCTGCCAAGTCCTTTCAGATCATCCCACACCTAAACTGAGCCTCAGTGGATGTGGTGGAGAATCATAGAAGGCTTTGGCTTGGAAGGAACCTCAAAGCTCATCCAGCTCCAACCCCCTGCCATGGGCAGGGACCCCTCCCACCAGCCCAGGGTGCTCAAGGCCTCATCCAGATTGCCTCTGAACACCTCCAGGCAGGAGGCAGCCACAGCCTCTCTGGGCAGCCTGTGCCAGGCTTGTGCCAGCCTCTCTCCAGCCTCACTCTCAATAATTTCTTCCTCCTCTTCAGTCTCAGTCTCTCCTCTCCCAGCTCAAAGCCACTGTCCCTCATCCTGGCACTCCCAGCCCTTGTTCAGAGTCCCTCTCCAGCTCTCCTGGAGCCCCTTCAGGTGCTGAAAAGCTTCTCTAAGGTCTCCTCTGGAAAAACCTCTCCAAGATCATTGAGTCCAAGCATCAACCCAACACCACCATGGCCACTAAGCCATGTCCCCAAGTGCCTTCTTTAACTTAAGGCTGCTGGAGCCCTGGAGCAGGCTGCCCAGAGAGGTGGTGGAGTCTCCCTCTCTGCTGACACTCAAAATCCACCTGGAGGTGCTCCTGTGTGACCTTCTCAAGGTGACCCTGCCTTGGCAGGGGGGTTGGACTGGATTGTCTCCAGAGATCTCTTCCAATCCCTACCATTCTGTGACTCTGATCTGGAGCTCAGGCTGAGCTCTCCTTTGGCATTTAGGCCAAAACAGGTGAAAAAACCCCACTTTGCAGGTCCTCATGCCCAGCCTGTGTGGCAAAGGTAAAGAAGTCCTGCACAGAGGCTTGGGCACACTCAGAGGATGAAGAGCTGCCAAAAAGCAAAGCAAAGGAGCAGATGAGAGGCTGATTTGTTCTGGGTTTACACTTGGTGGGGATGGTCTGCAGGGGCAGGGTTGGGGGATGGAAGCTCTCAGGTCTTCAGGTTTGGGGCTTCACAGCTCAGCAGCAATGGAACAGCAACTGCTCCATCTGGTGGGAACGACTCTGCCTGGGTTGGGACTAGGGGCTTGTGGCTTTTCCCTGCAGAGCAGGGGATGCTGTCCTGGGCGGCCTGGCACACCCTGGGGGCTCTGCCACTGCCCATTTGAGGACTCAGGGCCCCAGGGCTGATGCACAGAGGAAGGATGAGGGCAATGGATGCCTTGTAAAAGGGAAGCAGAGCACCAAGGAGCAACAGAGGAAGAGGCATTCCACTGACATTGCCATGGAGGAAGAGCCCTCACTTCAAAGAGGACATTGAGGGCTGGAGCAGGGCCAGAGAAGGGCAACCAAGCAGGGGAAGGGTCTGGAGAGCAGGGCTGGGGAGGAGCAGCTGAGGGCCCTGGGGGTGTTCAGCCTGGAGGAGAGGAGGCTGAGGGAGACCTCATTGCTCTCTGCAGCTCCCTGGGAGGAGGCTGCAGCCAGCTGGGCTTGGGCTCTGCTCCCAAGGAACAAATGATAGACTCAGAGGAAATGGCCTCAAGTCGCCCCAGGGGAGGTTCAGGTTGGACATGAGGAACAATTTCTCCCCCAGGAGGGCTGTCAAGGCCTGGCCCAGGCTGCCCAGGGCAGTGGTGGAATCTCCAGAAGCTGTGGAGATGTGGTGCTGAGGGCCATGGCTCAGTGGTGAGCTGGCAGTGCTGGGCCAAGGCTTGGACTCAATGATCTTCAAGGTCTCTTCCAACCAGAAGGATTCTGTGATTCTCTGAGGCTACAGAAGGGGCCACAACACCAGCTCCAGGGCCCCACCGGGTAGGGGCTTGCAGGCTGCGGCAACCCCAGTCCTGAGAACATTACTGGGGTGGAAGCAGGGGTGGATGAGGTCAGCTGCAGAGCCTCCAACAGCAGGAGGCCATTTCTCACAGAACCACAGAAACATTCAGCCTGGTTAAGACCCTCAGGATCACCAAGTCCAACCCAGAACCCTACTCTACGAGGTTCACCCTAAACCATAGCCCCAAGCACCACATCCAACCCACTCATGGTGCTTCTGGCACAGCTCTGAACACTTCCCCTCCCCTCCCACCCAGTGGTGGTGTGCTGAAAACCTTGTGGGAGGACCTTTGGTGGCTTCCACGGGCTGCTAGCTGGTGGGGAGCAGAGGGAAGAGGAGGTTGGAGCAGCCGACAGTGGAAGCTTCTAGCCAGAATGAAGCAACTTTTCTTTCCTTCAAACTGAGAACACATTTGGGGGTTTGGTTTGTCAGTGAAAATATACATGGATTGGACAAAAAACCCCAACCCAATAACTTCCAACTCCAAGAGACAGCCAAGAGTGGTGAATTGAGGACAGATTAACGTTCCCCCCACCCCCAGTGAAGCAAGAGCTCAAAGCCCCTCCCCACGTCATGGCCAGTGCTGGAAGAACCTTCTGCAGATGATGAACTCCTCCATGGGCTCAATGAGTTGATTAATTTGCTCCAAAATAAAGCCCTGCAGCCCTTTCAGATGTTTCCTTTCATTAATGAGATTGCCATGATAGTTATGACGAGAAAACGAGCAGACAATGCTGCTAATCGAGGATTACAAGCAGCAGGAGGGAAGAATTAGCAGGAGAAAGAGAGGAGATTAAGACACTTTTGCCCCCCCCGCCCCAAAGCTGTCAGAGAAGCTGGAGTCCCCTGCCTGAGACAGCAAGGAGGTGATCAGGAGCTCAGATTCAAGCACAGGCTCTTGCTGCAGCCTGTGCCTGGCTCTTCTAACACACAGCAGCAACCCCAAAATAGGGCCATGAAAGCATCCCAAGAGGAGCACAAGGAGCACTCAAAGAGGACATCAGCCTGGAAGGACAAACTCCACCTGCATTGTGAAGCAGTAACTCAAGGTTCCAGCCCTCCAGCACCCTCACACCAAACAGCTTTCTCCTCCTGCTCAGATGCAACCTCCTGGGGTCCACTTTGTGCCCTTGGCCTGTCCCTGGGCACCACTGAGCAGAGTCTGGCCCCAGCCTCTTGCCCCCCAGCCTTTAGCTCCTGCTGAGCATTGCTCAGCTGCCCTCTGGGGCTGCTCTGCTGCAGGCTCTCAGCCCCAGGGCTCTCAGCCTTTGCTGCTCCCAGAGCTGCTCCAGGCCCCTCAGCAGCTCTGCAGCCTCCCCTGGACTCTCTCCAGTGCTTCTCTGACTCTCTTGAAGTGGGGAGCCCAGAGCTGGACACTGGCATAGATTTATCCATCTATGGCACCTTGTGTCACTAGCACCTGATCCACTGCTTCACAGTCACTCATCCCTTGACGATTCATAGAATCACTGTGCTGGAAAAGCCCTCCAAGACCATCCAGCCCAGCCTGGCTGCAAACACCTCCAGGCAGGAGGCTTCCACCACCTCCCTGGGCAGCCTGTGCCAGGCTCTCACCACCCTCCTGGGGAACAACTTCTTCCTCACAGCCAATCTCAAGCTCCCCACTTCTAGTTCTGCTCCAGCCCCCCCAGTCCTATCCCTCCCTCACACCCTCCAAAGTCCCTCCCCAGCTTGCTTGGTGCCCCCTGCAGATGCTGGAAGGCCACAATGAGGTCTCCTGGGAGCCTTCTGCTCTCCAGCCTGCACAACCCCAACTCCCTCAGTCTGTCCTCACAGCAGAGCAGCTCCAGCCCTCTGCTCCTCCTCGTGGCCCTGCTCTGGACACCTTCCAGCCCCTCCAGACCCTTCCTGGCACAGAGGCTCCAGCACTGGACCCAGAGCTGCATCTGTGGTCTCAGCAGAGTGGAGCAGAGGGGTAGAATCCCCTCCCTGGCCCTGCTGGATGTGCTTCCCTTGAGCATTTCATCACAGGTTTCCCCAAACCCAACAGAGGATTGCAAAGAAAATCCACCACTGCAAGGTGCAGGCTCCAGAACTTTCCATCCTCCTCCCCCACCTTTTTTCTTTCACTTGGCTAGACCAGAGGCTTGCAAAGAAAATGGATGTTGGAGCAGAAGCCTTTTCTAGGGGAGATGATGACATGGAGCAGCTCTAATCCCTGGAACACACAAATATTGATGTTTAAATGCTTAAAAAGAATCCTCTGCAATGAGGCTGCTGCCAGCTTACAGCAGGCTTCTGCTTCTGCATCAATAATGGATCCTGAGTGATTTCATTACAGGTTGTTTTGGGGATTGGGGTTTTTGTTGGTGGTGTTTCCTTCTGCTGCATACCAAATTGAGTAGGACTGGGGGAAAAAACACCACCAACCCACAGAAAGGTCAAATCTTACCACACAGAGCAAGAGGAGTGAGCAGCTTGGGACTCCAGGCTGGGGTTGGGGCACAAGGAGAAGCTGATCCCTTGGTTTGGAAGCAGTCACACTGTGCAGAAGGTGTACAAGCTCATCTGAAAGCAAACAGCCATCCCATAACCACCTCCTGATGGCAAACAGTTCAGTCACTGCGACTCCATATGCAGAGAATCCCAGACTGGTGTGGGTTGGAAGGGATCTTACAGATCATCCAGTTCCAGAGCCCCTGTCATGGGCAGGGACACCTCTCACCAGCCCAGGCTGCTCTAAGCCTTACCCAGCCTGGCTTTGGACACCTCCAGGCTTGGAGCCTCAAAAACTCCTCTGGGCAACCTGTGCCAATGTCTCACCACCCTCATGGGGAAGAATTTCCTCCTCATCTCTCATCCAAATCCAGTTACTTCCAGTTTGAAGCTACCACCCCTCAAGCTGTCCCTCCACACCTTGGTCAAAAGTCCCTCTCCAGCTCTCCTGTAGCCCCCTTCAGATCCTGGAAGGATGCTCTAAGGTCTCCCTGGAGCCTTCTCTTCTCCAGGCTGAGCAGCCCCAACTCTCTCAGCCTGGCCTCACATTGCAGAGAAGCAGCTCAAAACCAGAGAGGATAAAGGCAAACAAACAGCAGGAAACCAAATGGTGTCTGCCACAGAACCACAGAGTTGTTTGGGTTGGAAGAGACCTCCAAGCTCATCCAGTCCAACCTTCAACCCAGCCCCACCATGGACACTAAACCATCTCTCCAGGTGCCATGGCCACAGGTTTCTGGAACCCCTCCAGGCATGGGGACTCCACCACCTCCCTGGGCAGCCTCTGCCAGGCCCTGACCACTCTGGCAGCAAAGAAATTGTTCCCAGTCTCCAACCTAACCCTCCCCTGGCTCAACCTGAGGCCATTTCTTCTCATTCTGTCACCTGAGACCAGAGAGAAGAGGCCAACCCTCACCTGGCTGCAGCCTCCTCCCAGGGAGCTGCAGAGAGCAATGAGGTCTCCCTCAGCCTCCTCTGCTCCAGGCTGAACACCCCCAGCTCCCTCAGCTGCTCCTCCCCAGGACCCCCAACTCCCAGCACAGCAAGGATGAAATGCAGTGTGATTGGCTTCTCCTTTGCATTAAGATCAATCAGTGACAGCATCAATGAGTAAGGAGTAAGTTGTTCTCCTAAAACAGAAATCAAAATTACAAATGGCAGTTTAACTCTTTGCTGAAGTCATCCAAGAGGGAAATCCAATGGAGCCAGCAGGAGGCACCCAGCCTGCCTCTAAGCAGCCTCCTCGGTCACCAGCAAGGGTTCCACCTCCAGGGCCAGCAGAGCAGGCTGTGCCTCCTCCTTGTGCTGATGGTAGAGGATGAACTGCAGAGTCACCTGTCCCTGTGGGTAAGGAAGTCATCAACTGGCACCAGAGAGGAGGCTCTGCAGCAGCTGCTTCCAACCCCAGCAGCCCCAAGCCATGGACTGAGTCAGGCCTGGCACAGGCTCTGCACACCGCAGCCTGCAGAGGGAAGCTTAGACCTTGCTGTGTCCAATCCCTGTGCTGGGCTGGAAGCATTGTCCATGGACTTCATCCCAGCTGTGCAATTCCTTCCATCAGCACTGAGCCTTTCCCAGCCCTGGCTTCGTGCTTGCCTCCAGCACTTCCCAGCACAAATCTTTGATCACATTTTAGTTGCAGTGTGCTAAAAAAGGCAACAGGCAGGGAACACCTAAATCTCCCTCAGGACTTGAGATCCTCTTGGTTTCAGGGCTCAGAGACAAAGGGTTTATTCCCTCATCCTTCCGCTTGCAAGGGACAGCTCCCAGCTAGACTCAGCTGCTCAGGGTCTCATCCAGCCTGGCCTTGAACACCCCCAGGCAGGAGGCAGCCACAGCCTCCCTGGGCAGCCTGTGCCAGAGCCTCAGCTCCCTCCTGCTGAACAACTTCTTCCTCAGCTCCACTCTAACCCTGCTCTGCCTCAGCTCCAAACCATTGCCCCTTGGCCTGGCTCAGACACCCTCAGCACCCTCAGACCCTTCAGGTGCTGGCAGCAGCTCTGAGGTGCCCCTGGAGCCTTTTCCTCTGCAGGCTGCACAGCCCCAGCTCCCTCAGCCTGTGCTCAGGGCAGAGCTGCTCCAGCCCTTGGAGCATCTCTGTGGCCTCCTCTGGACTCTCTCCAGCAGCTCTGTGTCCTTCTCCTGCTGGGGACAGCAGAGCTGGAGGCAAGGGGCAGGATCCCCTCCTGCCCTCTTCCCACAGAAATGACTTTGCTTCTCAAGACTGAATTTCTGGGGGGTTGTGTGTGTGTGCAACTTAAGATGGAAGTGGAGACAAGTGGAGGGTAAGACTGAAGAGGAGACAACCAAAGGGATGGCTGAGAGTGAAGCTCCTGCCAGGCACTGAGGCAGTGGATCCAAAGTGTTTCACTGAACAACTTACTGACAGTTCAAAAAGTGAAAGAGGTTTGGGAGAGGAGTGGGGGGGGGGTCCAGAGAGGAGCAGGGGAGGGTTCAGAGGGAGAGGAAGGGGGAGAGGGTCCAGAGGGAGAATAGGGGGGAGAGGGTCCAGAGGGCAAGGAGTAGGGGAGGATCCAGAGGGAAAGGAGAGGAAGGGGATCCAGAGGGAGAGGAGGGGGAGGGGGTCCAGGGGCAGAGGAGGGAGGGTCTACAGGGAGAGAAGGGAGCCTTTAGAGGGAAAGAAGAGTCTTTAGAGGGAGGGCAGGGAGTTGTTCTAGGTGTGCAGAGAAGTTGGCTGTTGGGCTGGGCAGGCCCTGGCTTGCTCTCAGGTCAGGTTTGCAGTGGATGCAGGCTGTAATTAAACATCAGAGCCTGGTGCTTCGTAGGGGAAGATAATGGAGTGCCAGAGTCTGCCCTGCAAGTCACAACAGGTGGGAGAGAAGAGCCTGTGCACAACAGCCTGGCTCTGGCTGAGGCTTGCTGGGAACAGCCTGGCTCCACTTAATGAGCAGGAGGAGGGGTGGAGGATTCCAGCACTGCTGCTCTTGACAATAGGGACACAAAGGTTGGCGAATGGCTTTGTCTGAGCTCAGCACAGAACCAGCTGCTTGCCTCTGGTGGGAACGGGGTGGGTGAAAGAGGAAGGCTGACAGACAAGTTCTTCAGCACCCAGAAACTCTGGGCTGGTGGCTGCTGCCTGGAGGCTGAGGGCAGAGCTGCTCAGCAACTGATTTCCAAGCAGGCAGTTTTGCATCCTTGGCTGCAAGGACCACAGCAGTGCTGGGAGGGGATGGAGCACCTCTGCTGCGGGGCCAGGCTGGGAGGGTTGGGGTTGTGCAGCCTGGGGAAGAGAAGGCTCCAGAGAGACCTTCTGGTGGCCTTGCAGTGCTTCAAGGGCTGAGCAGAAAGCTGGGGACAGACTTGTGAGCAGGGCCCATTGGGACAGGCCAAGGGGGGATGGTTTGAACTGCAAGAGGGAGACTCAGACTGGAGAGAGGGAAGAAATGTTTGACACTGAGGGTGGAGACAGCCTGGCCCAGGTTGCTCAGAGAGGTAGGAGCTGCCCCATGGCTGGCACCATTGCAGGTCAGGCTGTCTGGGGCTGTGAGCAGCCTGCTCCAGCTGCAGATGTCCCTGCAGGCTGCAGGGGAGTTGGACTGGGTGACCCTGGAGGGTCCCTTCCCACCCAACCCATTCTGTGATTCCGAGTGAAACATTAAGCAGTTGAGCACTACCAAGGTCCACCACAGCAGGCAAACCTGGACTGAACACCTCTGGCTACCAAGGTGCCACCTCAGGCCCCATTAAACCCTAAGCTGTGTGGCTCCCTGAGAAGCTCCAACCACTTCCCACCGAGAAGCAGCAGCTGGAGAAGAAAATCCTGCCCAGTTTGCACCTCCAATCAGCACTGCTATGAAACTCCTCTGACAAGGAGAAGGACAATTCACACTTTCCAGATGACTGGACACCTCCTGATGGATCACAGAATGCACCAGGTTGGAAGGGACCCTCAAAGCTCATCTCGTCCAACCCCCCTGCAGTCAGCAGGGACACCTCCAACTAGAGCAGGCTGCACAGGGCCACATGAAGTTTGACCCTGAATGTCTGCAGGGATGAAGCCTTCACCACCTTCCTGGCCAACCTGCTGCTGCATTGCAGCATGCACCTGGCTTCCTGGGCAGCCAAGTGACTTCAGCTGCAGGCACCAAGCACACAGGATGACCAAGTTATCTTCTCCAAGCAAGCCAAGACAACCCCAGTGTGATCCTGCACTGTAATGCTGGAGCTGCTCTTCCAGCTGTGATCAGCAGACCATTTGTGTCTAAACCTGGTCAAAACCAGCCCTGCCAGATGGAGGCAAAAGAAGACTGAAGAGGACACAGTTAAGTGAGCTCTCAGTCCTGGCCTGGAGCTGGAGAAATGAGAGTTCACTTTGCACCTCCTGGCACTACCAAGCACCAGGTCTGCTGGAACGAGGCAACTGGTGCAGCTGCTCCTCAGAGCAGAGGCTGGGACACAAATGATGCACTATGAAACATCTCCCTCTTGGGAGTGATCACTTTGGGGTTAGCTCCTCTGATTTCCAAAGCCCAGGTGATCCTGCTCCTCATTTTCTGGTCTGCCAGGAGAGATCAGTTTGCTAGCTGTGTCTTCTGCTGCTGCTTGGCAAGAGACAGTACTGAAGCTCACTCTTTCCAAGCCCTGACTTCCTTTACCTTTAGGGCTTCTCAAAGCAGGAGGTCTGCTTTTGTCTCCTCTTGATTACAACTGCTCCATGCATTTTCAGCTCACACTAGATTCCTGCCTGGACTCCGGCAAGCTCCTCAACCTGATTTGGAAGCATCTGTTCTCAATAGAATTTGAACTGGAGGACTGTGAGCAAGATTGGATTCAGGCTCCAATCAAGCCAGGAACCCAGAAATGAAAGTCATGTGCACCCTGGCTCTGCAGTCCCAGGGCAGGGCTGCTTGTGGCCAGTAGTGAAAGCTCCTTTTTCAGAGCACATCATAAGGAAGGCAGCTGCAGGTATGCAGCTAATGTCCTGCAAGGGTCATCGAGATCAGATTCTAAGGGAGGGTTTGGGGTATATAAATGCTGCTTGGTTTCTGTTTCCAGCTTGGTGGGGGGCTGGAAGGGGAAGGAGGAGTCACTGCTTTGCTGATGGAGCACTCACCCCAGCTCTGAAGCCCTCCAGCCTGCTCAGGCCAGAGAAAACTGCAAAGGGTCTCATGAAAGGGAAAAGCTACAGACCTGCAACTTCCAGCCGAAGAGGCCAGGAGCCACAGCCTGCTCTGAGGGCAGCACTGGAGTGCTGTGATCCCACTGTGCAGAACGTGGGGCTGCAAACCCACAGCCCCCCAGGAGGCTCCTCTGAAAGGCAGAGTAATTGAAGAGTCCAGCCAAAGGCCAGGATGGGCCAGCACATCCCTGCTCTAATTGCAGTGCCTCAGCAAATCACTTTCATCAGACAGACAGGGCCCAGGGCTGCCTGGGAATCAGAGCTTCTGGAAGGGGTCCAGGTAAACCTGGTAAAGGACTTCCTTTTAATATGGAAAGGATTAGCACAAGATGCTTCAGCCTGGGCCTGAAGTTACTCTGCATTTGATCACAGGCTCATGGAGCTAAGGACTGAGATGGCTGCAGACACAGCCTTCACTTTCTTACTTGGGGGGGAACCCACCAAAAAGGCAGAAACTGTCCTCTTTCTGCTCTGCTAAGTGGAGATGCAAGAGGTGTGACTACAAACCCACAGGGAGCAGCAAAGCCCAGCAGCACCACGGTGCTGGCACCAGGCTTTTGCCTCAAACACTTCCTTTCCTGATCTCCAAATGCAGTCAGTGGCCGTGATGATGTCTGAGGTCATTTCCAACCTGTGCACAACCTGATTGATTGGATTTCTGGTCTGTTCACTCCCAAACCCACCCTGAGAAACTCCACCAGGAAAAGGATACAAAAACATCCAGAAACAGAACCCCAAAGCTCCCAATGAGCCAGGGAAGGTGGTGGAGAAAGTAGAGGGCTTGGAAGGATTTGGTAGCTGGCATCTTCAGGACAAGGCTCAGCCCGTAGGTACAGTTGCCCATCATGGCTAGGGCAAAGAGCAGGTAAGAGGTGCCTGCTGTGGATCTTCTTTGGAACTAAGAAGAGAAGTTTTTACACACACAAAAAAAGGTTAAAATGTGTTTTAAAAAATCTATAGTACAGGCTGGGAGGGGATCTGCTGGAGAGCAGCCCTGGGGAGAGGGACCTGGGAGTCCTGGTGGATAAGAAGTTCTCCATGGGACAGCAATGTGCCCTGGGGGCCAAGAAGGCCAATGGGGTCCTGGGGTGTATTAAGAAGTGTGTCCAGCAGGGCCAGGGAGGTTCTCCTCCCCCTCTACTCTGCCCTGCTGAGACCTCATCTTGAGCACTGCCTTCAGTTCTGGGCTCCCAGTTCAAGAGGGACAGGGATCTGCTGGAGAGGGTCCAGCAGAGGGCTATGAGGATGATTAGGAGACTGGAACACTGCCTGGTGAAGAGAGGCTGAGGGACCTGGGGCTGTTTAGTCTGGAGAAGAGAAGACTTAGTGGGGATTTAATCAATGTCTATCAATATCTGAGGGCTGGGGGTCAGGAGGGAGGGGACAGGACCTGCTCACTTGCTCCCTGGCATAGGACAAGGAGCAATGGATGTAAGCTGCAGCACAGGAGGTTCCTCCTCAACACAAGGGGGAACTTCTTCACTGTGAGGCTCACAGAGCCCTGGAGCAGGCTGCCCAGAGAGGTTGTGGAGTCTCCTTCTCTGGAGCCTTTCCAGCCCTGTCTGGATGTGTTCCTGTGGGACCTGTGCTGGATTCTCTGCTCCTGCTCTGGCAGGGGGGTTGGACTGGATGATCTCTCTGGGTCCCTTCCAACCCCTGGCATCCTGTGAGCCTGTGAGGGAGAGGGTATGCTGTAACTTGGTGAAGCCCACAAGGACACTCAGCCAAAAAAGCTACTCACATTTTTATAGAGCTGAGGAAATCGACTTCCCAGGTAGAAGACACAGGAGATGTAGCCACAAATGAAGCCTGACATCTCAATCATATCAAGAGAGCTCTGAGAAGGGGGAGACACACAACAAAAGGTAAAGGCAGATGGATTTGGGCAAGAAATATATCTGCAAGCATTTCAGAGGGTTCAGCTGAGAGTCCAGTGGCTGATTTTTGTCTGGGCAAACTCCTTTTCAAGGCAGTCCACTGCTGCTCTTCAAATGAGCAGAGAGAGGGCTGAGCAGAGGGTTTCATCCTCCCCTCGCACACAATGCACTCTGCCGCGTCATAGCCAGGGCTGAGATCAAAAGCAGTGCCAGGCTCCAGCACCCCACACTGCTCTCAAAAACCCCTCCACAAACCCCGGCCTGCCCACAATAACTCACACCAAACCCGAGGGCTGCAGCCAGGGCCGCTAAACAACCCCGATCCGCCCGCCTGGAGCAAAGCAATCAGAGCAGCGGCGACAACAACAACAAAAGAGCGTTTGCCTTTCTTTTCCGGTGCAAGTTTCCTCACCCTGGCTGCGCTGCGCGACAATCAAGCTGCTCCCCTGCTGGGTGATGCTGCCTGGCTCACAATTGCTCGAGTGGCATTAGCGTGGAGGCCATCAGCCCGCTGGAAGAGCTTGTGAACCTGCCTGCCGAAGCCGCAGCAGCAGCAGGCTCGATTGTCGTCCTCCCCTTTGATCGCTCGCCCTCCCGGCCCCGCGGCCCCCGCCGGGATGGCCGCAGCGCTTCGCAGCGCCGCAAGCATCTTGCCTCGCACAGCGGCACGGCCCCGAGGACCCACCGGGACAGAATGAGCCCCAGAGCCCAGCAAGTCACTGACAGAAGCACCTTCAGCCCCTTTTGTATTACTGTTACTTTGGGATGGATGGTCCACAGTTAGAACATCCCCAGGGTGCCACATTGTGTGTTAACAACATCCTCCCACTGCCTTCCAAGCCATCCCCCAACTGCCTTCCAAGCCATCCCCCAACTGCCTTCCAAGCCATCCCCCACTGCCTTCCAAACCATTCCCCACTGCCTTCCAAGCCATCCCCCTCACTGCCTTCCAAGCCATCCCCCCACTGCCTTCCAAGCCATCCCCCAACTGCCTTCCAAGCCATTCCCCAACTGCCTTCCAAGCCATTCCCCCTCACTGCCTTCCAAGCCATCCCCCTCACTGCCTTCCAAGTCATCCCCTCACTGCCTTCCAAGCCATCCCCTCACTGCCTTCCAAGCCATCTCCCCCACTGCCTTCCAAACCATCTCCCCACTGCCTTCCAAGCCATCCCCCCGCCTTCCAAGCCATCCCCTCACTGCCTTCCAAGCCATCCCCCCACTGCCTTCCAAGCCATCCCCCAACTGCCTTCCAAGCCATCCCCCCACTGCCTTCCAAACCATCTCCCCACTGCCTTCCAAGCCATCCCCCCTCACTGCCTTCCAAGCCATCCCCCAACTGCCTTCCAAGCCATCCCCCTCACTGCCTTCCAAGCCATCCCCCCACTGCCTTCCACGTCATCTCCCCTCACTGCCTTCCAAGCCATCCCCCCACTGCCTTCCAAGCCATCCCCCCACTGCCTTCCAAGCCATCCCCCACTGCCTTCCAAGCCATCCCCTCACTGCCTTCCAAGCCATCCCCCCACTGCCTTCCAAGCCATCCCCCAACTGCCTTCCAAGCCATCCCCCCCACTGCCTTCCAAGCCATCCCCCCTCACTGCCTTCCAAGCCATCCCCCCACTGCCTTCCAAGCCATCCCCCTCACTGCCTTCCAAGCCATCCCCCAACTGCCTTCCAAGCAATCCCCCCTCACTGCCTTCCAAGCCATCCCCCCTCACTGCCTTCCAAGCCATCCCCCCACTGCCTTCCAAGCCATCCCCCCACTGCCTTCCAAGCCATCCCCCCACTGCCTTCCAAGCCATCCCCCACTGCCTTCCAAGCCATCCCCCCCCCGCCTTCCAAGCCATCCCCCAACTGCCTTCCAAGCCATCCCCCTCACTGCCTTCCAAGCCATCCCCCAACTGCCTTCCAAGCCATCCCCCCTCACTGCCTTCCAAGCCATCCCCCCACTGCCTTCCACGTCATCTCCCCTCACTGCCTTCCAAGCCATCCCCCCACTGCCTTCCAAGCCATCCCCTCACTGCCTTCCAAGCCATCCCCCCACTGCCTTCCAAGCCATCCCCCCACTGCCTTCCAAGCCATCCCCCTCACTGCCTTCCAAGCCATCCCCCCACTGCCTTCCAAGCCATCCCCCCACTGCCTTCCAAGCCATCCCCCTCACTGCCTTCCAAGCCATCCCCCCACTGCCTTCCAATCATCCCCCACTGCCTTCCACGCCATCTCCCTCACTGCCTTCCAAGCCATCCCCCCACTGCCTTCCAAGCCATCCCCCCACTGCCTTCCAAGCCATCCCCCACTGCCTTCCAAGCCATCCCCCTCACTGCCTTCCAAGCCATCCCCCCACTGCCTTCCAAGCCATCCCCTCACTGCCTTCCAAGCCATCCCCCCACTGCCTTCCAAGCCATCCCCCCACTGCCTTCCAAGCCATCCCCCCACTGCCTTCCAAGCCATCCCCTCACTGCCTTCCAAGCCATCCCCCCACTGCCTTCCAAGCCATCCCCCCACTGCCTTCCAAGCCATCCCCCCCACTGCCTTCCAAGCCATCCCCCCACTGCCTTCCACGTCATCTCCCCTCACTGCCTTCCAAGCCATCCCCTCACTGCCTTCCAAGCCATCCCCCCACTGCCTTCCAAGCCATCCCCCCACTGCCTTCCACGTCATCTCCCCTCACTGCCTTCCAAGCCATCCCCCCACTGCCTTCCAAGCCATCCCCCCACTGCCTTCCAAGCCATCCCCCCACTGCCTTCCAAGCCATCCCCCCTGCCTTCCAAGCCATCCCCCAACTGCCTTCCAAGCCATCCCCCCAACACCTTCCAACTACCTTTTAAAGCTCAGAGGACTATTGCAGCCACTTCTGAGTGGGATTCAGTGCAGGAGTAGCACAGGGAAGGACTTACATTACTCCTTCTGCTCACTGTGCTCTGCCCTTGGCTCCTCACTAGCAGCTGAGAGAGTAAAACTGCACAGAGTGCTCCACACACCACGACCCAGGTCACACAGAGGCTCTTCAGGCTTTTGCTGCCTAGGATGAGATACAAACAAACCAGCTGAAAAGCCAACATCTGCTGCCGATTTGAGGCGGCTCTTAGCGTGCAGTGCTGATGCAAAGCTCTAATGTCAGCTCTCTCTCCCTTGGCAGTGATGTGAGCCTGCCTCTCCTGGGCTCTGTGGCCTCTCCTGGGCTCTGTGGCCTCTCCTGGGCTCTGTGGCCATCCCCAGCTCACTTGAAGGGGTGCAACAAGTGAGGGTAGCAGTGCAGGAGCAGAACAAGAGGAAACAGCCTCCAGTTGCACCAGGGGAGGTTTAGGTTGGGTATCAGAGGGAACTTCTCCACCCAAAGGGTTCTCAAACACTGGGACAGGCTGCCCAGGGAGGTGGTTGGATGCCAGTGCTTGGAGGTGTTTAAAAGCTGCAGAGATGTGGTGCTGAGGGCCATGGTTTGGCACCAGCCTTGGTAGGGTTAGAGGAGGTTGGACCTGATGACCTCAAAGGTCTTTTCCAACCAAAATGATTCTGTGGGTTTATGTCCTGGAATTCTTTTGGTCGGAAGAGACCTTTATGAGTCCTTCCTTGACCTTCACTGAGCCAGATGTCCTGCAGAGCAGCAGTCAGAGAATGGCTGCACTGGAAAGGGCTTTTCCAACCCAAACCACCCTATGCCTCTGTGATTTTTGCTCAGTCACAGCAGCACTCCTCCCTCTCCCGCTCCTCCACCCAGGCAGCTGGGACAAGCCCTGGCAGCGCCCACGTCCCCCAGGCTGGGTTTGCTTCCAGGAGCAGGCAGCAGGAAGGGAATCTCTTCAGCACTGCCCTATCTCCAGCTCTGTTATCAGCTCCAGATTGGATGAATCTGCTTCACCCCTATCGAGGCTGCTGGGCAGGCATCTGGTTTGCTTCAGCTTTGTGTTACCTCTGCTGGACCATGGATTCTTTTGATACTCTTCTCTTTTTTTCCTCCCCTGCCTTAGATGGATGAGTTAATGGTTTTTATTTGATACAACATGAACAGAGCTCTCTGTCTTCCACTTCAGTAGTCCATTGCTAGGCTGAAGTCTGCAACCACTGCCAGGACTTTGTGAAACACAGCTCCAGTTAATCTAATTCCCCTTAAATCTGTTTTTTTTAGGCTCTTGCCTACTGAAACAAAACACAGGAAGATGTCAAGATGTTTTAAGCTCTGAGCAAACAGAGCCCTGCTCTAATCAAGATGGAGGAAACTAACTTGAACCACACAAGAAATGAATCCTAGAATGCCAGGTTGGAAGGGACCTCAAGGGTTTAGATGGCTGTAAGGAGATAGTGAAACCATGGAGGAAGTTAAACTGTGGAACCACATTCCACAGACCTATTTTGATGTCAATACAAGCTGATAGCATTGCAGGGGAAATGCTTACAGACACTCCATCAGGACAAATTACAGATGCTGGGTGACAGGGCAAGGGGGTGGCTTCCAACGGGAGGAAGCTGCATTGACATTGGGCATTAAGAAGAGATTCTTCCCCTGGAGGGTGCTGAGGCACTGGAACAGGTTGCCCTGAGAACCTGTGGGGGCTTCAAGGCTGGGAGTGTTGAAAGCCAGGCTGGATGAGGCTGGTGGGAGGTGTCCCTGCCCATGGCAGGGGGCTGGAACTGGATGATCTTTAAGGTCCCTTCCAACCTGAGGAGCAAGGGAGAAGGAGGGAGGAGCAAGGGAGGAGGAGAGAGAGGAGGAGGAGGAGCAGCAAGGAAGGAGATTGGGGGAGGAGCAGCAAGGGAGAAGGAGGGAGGAGGAAGAGCATCAAGGGAGAAGGAATGAGGAGGGTCGAGGGAGAAGGAAGGAGGAGGAGCTGCAAGGGGGAAGGAGGGAGGAGGAGCAAGGGGGAAGGAAGAGCAAAGGGGAAGAGGGGGAGGAGGAGGAGCAGAGGGGGAGGAGGAGGGGGCAGCCCTTTCACAAGCCAGCTAAAAGCACCAGGCTGAAGAGCTTCAGGCAGAATTGGTGCTCTCTGTTTTTGAACCCTCTGAAAAACTCTGTCTTGAAATACCCCAGAAAACAGCAGAGTGCAGAGTGCTGCATTTCATGGGCAGCACCTCAACAGCTGCAAACCTTACATCTCCTCATCTCCTGGTTCTTCAGCTTGTAGTAGACAAACTGGGAAATCATGATGATATCCATGTTGACATAAAAACCAGCAGTGACCATCTGAAAGAGAAGGGAATCACACAGGAGCACAGAGTTTGCTTGCTCAGGATGAAAAGAGGAGAGAACAGAACCCCAGAATCACAGAATCCCTTCACTACAGGGAAACTTTGCTTCCTAATCATAACCTGAGTGAGAAAGAGCAAAGCACCAGCACAGAACAAGGCAGGACACTGCAGGTGAGCACAGCACAAACCTCATGCAACAAGGGCTTGCTGACACAGGAGCACGAGTTGAGCCTTCTCCAGGCTGCACAGCACACATCCCTCCCTGGATAGAGCACAGAATCACAGAACTACCTGAAATGTCTTCTGCTTAATAAATGAACATACTAAAGTTCCTGGGAGTCCTGTTGGCCAGCAGCATGGCCAGGAGCCAGCAATGTGCCCTGGTGGCCAAGAAGGCCAAAGGGCATCCTGGGGGGCATCAGAAGGGCTGTGGTCAGTAGGTCAGAGAGGTTCTCCTGCCCCTCTGCTCTGTCCTGCTGAGGCCACATCTGGAGTCTTCTGTCCAGCTCTGGGCCCCTCAGCTCAAGGATGTCAGGGAAGTGCCTGAGAGAGTCCATCCCAGAGGCACAGAGCTGCTGCAGGCAGTGGAGCATCTCCTGTGAGGCCAGGCTGAGGCAGCTGGGGCTTGCAGCTGGGAGCAGAGCAGCCTGAGGGCTGCCCTCATGGCTGGGGATAAAGCTGTGCAGGGCTGGAGCCAGGCTCTGCTCAGGGATGGCCAAGGACAGCACAAGGGGCACTGGGGGCAAGCTGGAGCAGAGGAGGTGCCAGGGGAACAGGAGGGAAAACTTTGTGCCTGTGAGGGTGGCAGAGCCTGGAGCAGGCTCCAGAGAGGTTGTGGAGTCTCCTGCTCTGGAGCCTTTCTATCCCTACCCGGATGTGTTCTGTGTGCCCTGCTCTGGCAGGGGGTTGGGCTGATGATCCTTAGATGTCCCTTCCAGCCCCTAATGCTCTGTGATTCTATAACAGTATTAGAGTAAAAGCTTGGGGAACTTATGGCTTATTTTATAGCTAGCAGGTTCCACCCCCCCCCCTCCACAGTCTACACTTCCCTGTGCAATATTAACTTCACAAAGGTGGCTGGGACAGGAGAAATCCCAGAGAAAGGCAGATGGCTCAGTTACCTGAATTGGCAGTTGGTTGGTTAAATAGCAGCCCACAAAATTGGTCAGGTCTCCAGCCACCCAGCACAGCAGAAAGCCCAGGGACAGCGCCTGGTCCACCCGGCCCGTGCGCCAGGAGACCAGGATTTGCCTGGGGGAAATTCCAGCAGCAGGAACAGAACAGGAAAGAGGAAAAAAGGAAGAAAGGAAAAGGGGAACAACAACAAAAAAAAGAAGGAAAAGAGGGGGAAAAAAGAAGGAAAAGAGGGGGAAAAAAGAAGGAAAAGAGGGGGAAAAAGAAGGAAAAGAGGGGGAAAAAGAAGGAAAAGGGGGAAAAGAAGGAAAAGGGGGGAAAAAGAAGGGAAAGAGGGGGAAAAAAGGAAAAGGGGGAAAAAAAGAAGGAAAAGGGGGGAAAAAAGAAGGGAAAGGGGGGAAAAAAGAAGGAAAAGAGGGGGAAAAAAGGAAAAGGGGGAAAAAAGAAGGAAAAGAGGGGGAAAAAAAAGGAAAAGAGGCGAAAAAAGAAGGAAAAGAAGAAAAAGAAGGAAAAGAAGAAAAAGAAGGAAAAGAAGAAAAAGAAGGAAAAGAGGAGAAAAAAGGAAAAGAGGAGAAAAAAGAAGGAAAAGGGGAAAAAGAAGGAAAAGGGGAGAAAAGAAGGAAAAGAGGAGAAAAAAAGAAGAAAAAGAGGAGAAAAAAAGACGAAAAAGAGGAGAAAAAAGAAGGAAAAGGGGAAAAAGAAGGAAAAGGGGAAAAAGAAGGAAAAGGGGAAAAAAGAAGGAAAAAGGGAGAAAAGAAGGAAAAGGGGAGAAAAGAAGGAAAAGGGGAGAAAAGAAGGAAAAGGGGAAAAAGAAGGGAAAGGGGAAAAGAAGGAAAAGGGGAAAAAGAAGGAAAAGGGGAAGGAAGGAAAGGGGAAAAAAGGAAGGAAAAGAGAAAAAAAGGAAGGGAAAGAAAAGATGGAAAAGAGAAAACAAGAAAGAAAAAAAGACAAAAAGAAGGGAAAGAGGAAAAAAGAAGGAAAATTAAAAAGGAAGGAAAGAAGGAAAAAAAGAAGAAAAAGAGGATTAAAAAATGTTTAAAAAGGGAATAAAAGTAAAAAGTAAGAAAACCCCCCAAACCAACCCCAGACCCCACCCCAAGCCCCAAGAGTTTCCCAAGCTCAGAAGTGTGTTTCTCAAAAGTCTGAATAAAGGCAGATTAAAACTCTGAGCACAAGAGACCTCTCCTGGCAGGACTCCACCTCCCTTTTGAAGGAGCAGGTCTGGAGACTCCTACGGCTCCCCAGGCCTCACGCTGAGGTAACAGAAGGCTTCAGTCACACCCTCATTGCTGCTTGCAAGGCTCCTTCCGTGTGGCCAGCACTGCAAGAGCATTTTGTGGACACCCTTAAAGCAACTGAGATTCATTTGCTGTGGATTCCAGCCTTCCCAGCCCTGCAGTCTGACCAAGCACCCTTATCTGGCTCCTGTTCCTTGGGTCATGCTTGGACTCAATGATCCTGAAGGTCTTCTCCAACCTTGATGACTGAACATAGAAACATGGTGAAGCACTAACACCTCCTGAGCTGGCAGCTGCTGAGGTGGACAGCTGCTACTTAAATTCCCAGGGGAGACCCCGAAGCAACCCCAAACAGGACTCCATCAGACAGATCCTGAGCAACTCCAGAGACCTGTCAGGCTTGGAAGGGACCACAAGGATCTTGAACACCTCCAGGGCTGGGGACTCCACCACCTCCCTGGGCAGCCTGTGCCAACCCCTGAGCAGATGCTCAAGCCCTTCAGCATGCTCTGGTGTCCATATCATCAAATGCTTCTTTCCAGCAGCTCCCTTGACACCTGATCCTCTGAGCTGTAGGCAGCAGTGGTGGCTTTTGATCCCAATTATCACAGAACTGTCAGGGCTGGAAGGGACCTCAAGGCTCAGCCAGTCCCAACCCCCTGCCATGGGCAGGGACCCTCACACCACAGCAGGTTGCTCACAGCCACCTCCAGCCTGGCTGCAAACACCTCCAGGCAGGAGGCTTCCACCCCCTCCCTGGGCAGCCTGTGCCAGGCTCTCACCACCCTCCTGGGGAACAACTTCTTCCTCACATCCATGGCAGGGGCTTGGAACTGGATGATCCTTGAGGTCCCTTCCAACCCAAACATTCTATGATTTTGCCCCAAATCATGCACCCAAGGGCAGCTGCAGCCTCTGCTAAGTGCCACAAGGATGATCCAAGGGCTGGAGCATCCACAGCCTCCCTGGGCCACCTGTTCCAGTGTCCCCACAACCTCTCTGGAAAGAATTTCTTCCTCATCTCCAGTCCTTCCACATCCCAGGGTGGGGGAGATAAAGGAGCAGAGGTGATTTGTTCTCATTTGCTCTAAGTGGCAGAGATTAGTGTCAAGGCAGTACAACACAGCACTCCATCAGGCTCATTTGTCAACCACCAAATATTTTGTGTGCAAACATGACCAGCACTGCTGCTTCCCTGGGCACACTGTGTGTCTGCTTCATGCAGAGAGGGAAATGTATCCAAGAGGAAATAATTTCTAGACAAATAAAACCCAAGAGAGGGCAGCTTTCGGGAAAGGCTCCAGGCAGAAGCTCACTGACTGGGGCTTGAATCTGAGGGCTGCTTGGAATCACAGAATTCTCAGGGCTGGAAGGGACCTCAAGGCTCAGCCAGTCCCAACCCCCTGCCATGGGCAGGGACCCCTCACACCACAGCAGGTTGCTCACAGCCACCTCCAGCCTGGCTGCAAACACCTCCAGGCAGGAGGCTTCCACCCTTCCCTGGGCAGCCTGTGCCAGGCTCTCACCACCCTCCTGGGCAACAACTTCTTCCTCACAGCCAATCTCAAGCTCCCCACTTCTAGTTCTGCTCCATCCCCCCCAGTCCTATCCCTCCCTGACACCCTCAAAACTCCCTCCGCAGCTTTCCTGGAGCCCCCTGCAGATCCTGGAAGGCCACAGTGAGGTCTCCTGGGAGCCTTCTCCTCTCCAGCCTGCACAACCCCAACTCCCTCAGTCTGTCCTCACAGCAGAGCAGCTCCAGCCCCCTGCTCCTCCTCGTGGCCCTGCTCTGGACACCTTCCAGCACATCTTAAGGCTTTCAACTTACGGGAGAGCAGCAAACAGAAAGCAGACAATGGAGGTCAGCCCCATGACAACACTCCAGTACTCCCAGGCTGTCTCCACACATTCCTCCAGCAGATGCCACATCCAGGGGGTTCCATTTAGGCACAATCCCCTCTTCTCCAGTGGGGAGCTGTGGAAAGGCTGTGCAGCCAGCTGGGAAGCCACCATTGCTGCAGGTTTCACTTTCCAAAGCTGATCCCTGCCTCCATCTCTGCCCCCTGCGCAAATCCACAAACGCTCCTCAGCGAGGCTGGAACATCCCTCCGGGAAGAGCCCTCTGCATCCAGAGGGCTGCTGCAGCTCACAGCTCTTCCCAGTCCCATGCAGGAGCCTGCCAAATCCAAAAGAAACAAATGCAAGAGTCACTGTGAGTTAGACATTAACAGCACAATCCCTGCTCGGATTTCTGCCTCACCGAAGGGAAGCTTCCAACAAGGCAAAAATACTTGGTGGACCTTGGCGCTCATCAGCTCTTCCCAAACATCCTTCCCCTCTGCTCTGCTCTGGAGAGGTCAGGTCTGGACTACTGGGCCCAGTTTGGGGCTCCCCAGTTCAAGGGGGACAGGGACTTGCTGGAGAGGGTACAGCAAAGGGCTACAGAGATGCTGAGGGGACTGAAACATCTCCGTGAGGAGGGAATTTGGGCTGTTCGGTGTGGAAGAAAGCAGCCTGAGGGGGATCTCATCAGTGCTGAGCCAGCTGGGATGGAAAGAAGAACGATGCCATGGGACAGAGACACAAACCAGTGTGGAACCCAAGCCCTGGTGGCAAGGATGGCACCACTGCTGCTGGGGCAGGCACTGGGCAAGTCCCAGACTGCACTCAGCAGCAGAGGGGAACCAGATTCAGGAGCTGGATTCTGGAACTGGATCCAGGAGCACAGGGATGGGGATGGAAGGCAGAAGGGACAGAGCCCTCCTGGGTACACCAGCCAGGGAAGAAGAGACTGGACCCTGGGGATGCCTCAGCTTGCTCCTGAAGATGCTCTCCATCCCAGCTGGCTTAGTTTCTTTCCGACCCCATCAGCCTCTCTCCCTTTTCCCTTTCTCTTCCTTTTGGGAAGGCAGAGGGGGCTCATGGAGAGCCTCATCTGTCTGGTGGCCCTAAGCCTTCTCACACCCTCATGATGCAGCAAACCACTCTGAAAGCCTGATTGAGCTGCCAGCAAGCTTGTTCTGACAGAGTGTGACTCACTGTAAAGTTAAGACTCACTTTGCTACTCCTCAGGAAACTGCTTTCTCCTCCTGAGACTCGAGGGCTCTGTGGTGTTAGAGGCTGGAAGGAGTTTCCTGCAGAGCCTGGCTGCCTCTCAGGAGAGCTCTCAGCACTGCACCTAACCCAATTCAAGGGGAAGAAAATCAACAGCAAGAAGACCATTCACCTGAGTCTGGGGAAGTTGTCACACTTGGTAGCCAGCTTTCAGAATGAGTTTAAACCGCAAAGCTGTGGATGAAGTTTCCAGTGAGCCTCCCAGGCTTGGCATTTCAGGGCTGAGAGGGTTGGGGTTTTTTTGCCACCCAGTGAAAAGGGAGAAGCAGCAAATCACACACATAGAATCACTGAATCAATAAGGTTGGAAAAGACCTCAAAGCTCTTCAAGCCCAGGATCTAGGCAGGAAATTTCCACCATTCCTGACCACTTTGGACAGAAATCCTGACACAGCTTGTTAAGCTTCAGCCCCACAAAATGCCCACCTCAAGGCCAGGAAGATAGTTCAGACTTAAAGGGAAATTGTTGCAGGTGGGATTTCAAGCCACCAGTGGAACTTCAGTTTAATGTGGTATCCAAAACCCACATCTGAGTACCCCAGCTGCAGCTGGACTCCAGCATGAAGGAGTTGCTCTCTTATGATAGAAAGGCTCAGGTTGGAAAGGACCTCAGAGATCATCTACTCCAACCCCCCTGCCACGGGGAGGCTTTGCCATGGAGCCTCTGCCCTTCCAGCTGCTCTCAGCATCCAGGCTGCTGCGTGCTGCTGCGTGTCAGAGGAGGAGATGCCAGATATGTGTGGCTGGCAGATTTGCAAGTTCTCTGAACAGCAGCTAAGAACAGCTTGGAATCCAAAAAGGCTGCTGGGTTTGAGCGGTGTTCACACTTGAGCTGCTCTTGGGGAAAAGCAGAGCAAAGCTACGGAGCAACTCAGGGCTGCTGCAAACACTTCTCTGCATTAAGCTCCTCGATTTAGCTCCAGCTGCTCTCAAAACACACTTTTACACACTCCTGACGGTGCACACTGCCTCTTCATGGAATCACAGAATGGCAGAGGCTGGAAGGGGGCTCTGGAGCTCATCCACTCCAGGATGATCTGGTCCCAGCCTCTTGCCCCCAGCCTTTAGGTCCTGCTGAGCATTGCTCAGATCCCCTCTCAAGCTGCTGGCCCAGAGGTCCTTGGCTCCCAGTCATTCTCTATTTAAGCAACATTTGTGTGAGAGAGAGGAAAACAAACCCCTGCCCCTTTGGACTCTTCTCTCTCACCAAACAAGTTTCTCCTGCTGTTCAGGTGGAACCTCCTGGGCTCCAGATTGAGGCCATTGCCCATTGTCCTGTCCCTGGGCACCACTGGCACCACTGAAAAGAGCCTGGCCCCTTCTTCTTGACACCCACCCTTCAGATATTTATAGACATTAATAAGATCCCCTCTGGGGCTGCTCTGCTCCAGGTGGGACAGCCCCAGGGCTCTCAACCTTTCCTCATCAGTTCCAAACCCTTCATTATCCTTGTAGCCTCCACTGGACTCTCTCCAGTAGTTCCCTGCCCCAATGGAGCTGGGGAGTCCTGAACTGGACACAATACTCCAGATGTGGCCTCCCCAGGGCAGGGCAGGGCAGAGCAGAGGGGGAGGAGAACCTCTGCAGAGGGAATAAAACACGATCACAGAATCACAGAAACATTCAGGCTGCAAAAGACCCTCAGGAAACAATGATAAAGGATGGTAAAGCACGACCAAATTTTACCTAGCAACCAAGCCCAGCTCTCACAAAACACTCCCACCTCAGCTTAGACATGTTCAAAACAGAACACAAACCCAGCAGCCCCGAGGAGCTGCCTTTCTTCAGGGCAATCCACAGACACCAGAGCCCTAGAGCCCTGGGTAATAGCAGCAGCATCCCCTGGGGGGAGGAGGCTGCAGGAGGCAGCAGCAGCATCCCCTAGGGGGAGGTGGCCGCAGGAGGCAGCAGCAGCATCCCCTGGGGGAGGAGGCTGCAGGGGCAGCAGCAGCATCCCCTGGGGGGGAGGCTGCAGGGGCAGCAGCAGCATGGTGGCAGGAGGGAGCAGCTGCTGCTGGCCTCCTGCAGAGCCCTGGTGCCCCACGGGGCTGGTTCCCCCCCACATCCCAGACGCTGCCAGCATTCGGTCCTCAGAGGGGACAGGGCCGGCAACGTTCAAGGAATAGTAATGAATAAGGGCTGTAAGAAGCGGCGGCGGCTCTCTGGCTCCACGCACATGGCAGGAAGGAAGGGATCCGGCCCCAGGGAGCTCCGGGCGGGCTGCCTGGGGAAGGGCGGACACACACCCGAGCGGGGCAGGCACCGACCTGGCGAGAGCTGTTGCTGCTGCTGCTGCTGCTGCTGCTGCTGCTGCTGCTGTTGTTGCTGCTGCTGCTGTTGTTGCTGCTGCTGCTGCTGCTGCTGCGCTGCTCCGGGGATCCGGCCGGGCGCGCCCGGCGCCGCTCACCTCCCGCCGCCGCCGCTACCGGAGCGCGCTTTGTCCTCCTGGAAGACGCTGCGGACAAGGAGCGGGTTACGATCCCGCAGCCCCTACGCCGGTGGCTGCTCGGGAGGGACAGAAGGAAGGAGCGGGCCGAGGAGCGAGCCGAGCCGGGCCGAGCTCCTGCCCGCCGCCGGTGCCCTCCTCCGGCCCCCGCCGCCGCCATTAGCGGCCGCAGCGGCGGGGGCCGAGCGCCCTCTGCGGGCAGGCGGCGGTGCGAGCAGGCTGGGGGCTGGCGGGGGGCCGGTTGCACAGGCAGGTGGGAGATGTCCCCCCTGGAAACGTACAAGGAGGCTGGAACTCGACGATCTTGTATGCCTTTGTCAGCCTCAGCGGTTTCATGGTTCCAGGAGACCTTTAAGATCATAGAGTCCAAGAGTGAAAGAGTGACCCCAGCACTGCCCGCGCAGCACCAAACCATGGCCCTCAGCACCACACCTCCAGGGCTTTGAAACCCCTCCAGGGATGGAGACTCCACCACTGCCCTGGGCAGCCTGGGCCAGGCCTTGACAACCCTCTTGGGGCAGAAATTGTTCCTCATGTCCAACCTAAACCTCTCCTGGGGCAACTTGAGGCCATTTCCTCTCCTCCTATCTCTTGTTCCTTGGGAGCAGAGCCCAACCCCCAGCTGGCTCCAGCTTCCTCTCAGAGAGCTGTAGAGAGCAAGAGAGCTGTAGAGAGCAATGAGATCTTCCTCAGCCTCCTCTTCTCCAGGCTGAATGCCCCCAGGTTCCTCAGCTGCTCCTCCCCAGCCTTGTTCTCCAGACCCTTCCCCAGCCTTCTCTGGACACACTCCAGCCCCTCCACATACTTCATGGACTGAGGGCCCCAAAACTGAACCCAGGATTCAAGGTTCAGCCCCAGCAGTGCTGGTGGAGGTCAGTCTGGACAGGACCGTGAGCACCCTGCTCTGGCTGCAGATGTCCCTGCTGACTGCACGGGGGAGTTGGGTTAGATGACCTTTAAAGGTCCCCCTCGCCCCAAGCCCGGCTGGGATGCTGTCAGTGGTGCTGATTCTCTTTTTCACGAGAGCGTTGCTTGCAGCCTTGCACATTTCACGTGCAGAGTGACTGCTGGGAGGAACAGAGGATCCTCCCGGTCGGCAAAGACCTCTCCCTGGAGCTGTTCCAGAAAGGTGTGGCCATGGCACCATGGCCATGGTGGTGTTGGGTTGCTGGTTGGACTGCTTGAGCTTAGAGGTCATTTCAACCAAACCAATTCTGTTAGACTAGACTAGAACAGAATAGAATAGACCAGGTTGGGAAGTACCTTTGAGATCATCCAGTCCAACCTCTCACCCAGCACCATCTGATCAACTCAACCATGGCACCAAGGGCCTCATCCAGGCTCTTCCTAAACACCTCCAGGGATGGGGACTCCACCACCTCCCTGGGCAGCACATCCCAGTGGCCAATCTCTCTTTCTATGAAAAACTTCTTCCAGCCTAAACCTCCCCTGGCACAGCTTGAGACTGTGTCCTCTTGTTCTGTGATTCCACTATGTTTTACACAATCCCAGCATGGTGAAGGTTGGAAGGGAGCTCTGGAGCCCATCCAGCCCAAGCCCCTGCCCCAGCAGGGCACCCCCAGCAGCTTGCCCAGCAGCACAGTGCCCAGGGTGGGTTGGAAGCTCTCCACACCAGGAGACTCCACAACCTCTCTGGGCAGCCTGCTCCAGGCCTCCAGCAGCCTCACACCAAACAACTTTCTCCTCCTGCTCACATGCAACCTCCTGCAACTTTGTGCCCCTTGCCCCTTGGCCTGTCCCAGGGCACCACTGACAAGACTCTGGCCCCATGTTTTAATGCAATGACAGTCAGTGAAAGCTGGGGAGGGACTTTTGAGGGTGTCAGGGGGGGGGATAGGACTGGGGGGATGGAGCAAAACTAGAAGTGGGGACATTCAGATTGGCTGTGAGGAAGAAGTTGTTGCCCAGGAGGGTGGTGAGAGCCTGGCACAGGCTGCCCAGGGAGGTGGTGGAAGCCTCCTGCCTGGAGGTGTTTGCAGCCAGGCTGGAGGTGGCTGTGAGCAACCTGCTGTGGTGTGAGGGGTCCCTGCCCATGGCAGGGGGTTGGGACTGGCTGATCCTGGAGGTCCCTTCCAAGCCTGGCAGCTCTGGGATTCAATGATCTGTGATAGAAGGAGAGCCTAGTGATCAGTCTTTGTAGGATGTGCACTTCTGGCCATGAATATTTCAAAGCATTTTGATAGGAAGGAGAGAATTTCCTGAATTTTTAATCCAGTTTTACTTCTCTCTCTCCTCCCAGAGGCTGAGCCTGGCTGTGGTCTCTGCAGCCTGGCTGTGGTCTCTGCAGCCTGGCTGTGGTCTCTGCAGCCTGGCTGTGGTCTCTGCAGCCTGGCTAATTAACACGGGGCTGGGGGGATGATTAAAGGCAGGCTCCGGCCCGCTGCATTGTTCCTGTTTAATTGCTGCTCAAGCCGCGGTGCAGGCTTGGCTTTGGCAGCTGGGCAGCGTTTGTCTGGCAGGGTGAAGCTCCTCGTTTGTGGCCATGGGGCTCAGCTGGCATTGATGAGCACAAAGCAAGCAGGCTGGGGAGGTTTCCCGTGGCACACAGGCTTGGGGAAGGAAGAGTTTCTGTGGTGTGGAGGCACAAAATGCTTTGGGTTGGAAGGGGCCTCTCAAGGTTGTCCAGTCCAGCACATCCCAAGCCTTGCAATAGTTGGGCTGAGGTGCTCAGGTGGTGCCTGTGGTTTGCAGAGCTTGCTGGCTGGAGTCTCCTCACCTGTGTAAGGACAGCTGGGCTTCCTGGCAAGAGAAGGAGGGAGCAGGCTGGAAGGAGCCACCTGCACTGGAAGGAGCCACCTGCACTGGAAGGGCCACCTGCACTGGAAGGGGCTGGAATGCAGAGGACATCTCCTACACCTCCCCTAAAGAAAAGCCTTCTTGCTGTAAGCAGCCCATGTGGCACCTAACTGGCTTGCAGCTGGGCAGTGACTGGAGCGATCACACAGGCAGCTGGGGAGGGTAAAACCGTCCATGGATGCTCCTCACAGGAGAGGAAGCTGAACAAAAAATGATCAAAGGGGCAATGAAACCTGGGAAGTGTTCATGTCTGATAGTGCTTGATGGACCTGACCAGCCCCACCTGGAGCCTCCATCACCTCTGCCCCAGCTCAGCTCCAGATGGAGTCCCTCAGACCTATATAAACCTCAGACTGAGGCTGACCTTAGCAGCCTGGCTCCTGGGTGGGATTTTCACGGGGAGACTTCATGGCTTGCAGCTAACCCTGCCCCCTGGGTCACAGAATGCAGGAGTTTGGAAGAGACCTCCACAGACTGATTCCAGCCCTGCTGTGGAGCAGACCCACTTTGGAGGGACTTTGGAGCCATGCTGCAGCCTCCTCACCAGCTCCTGCCGCTGGCCTTGCCTCCTCTTGCTGGGCTCCACCGATGTGTTTGGACTTGCTCCAGTGCTTGGCTCTCCTGGCACCAGGAGCTCTGCACACAGCTCTGCGAGGTGAAACACTGCTGGTGAGGGCACTGCCTGTGCCAAGACTTCTCTCTCTCTCTGCTCATGGCTTGGATTGCTTTGAGGACTCCAATTTAAGGAGGTTTGAGTGTTTGAAGGCCAAACCCTCAGGTCCTAAACCTGTGAACGTGAGGATGCTGGTGGTTAGATGCAACCTCTTGACCTCAAAGGAAAGCAGAAGAGAACTGAGGCTGGCTTGGTCCTGAGAGGGGCTCTGGGGCTGGTTTAGTCTTGAGAGGGGAGCTGAGGCATGTCTGAGGGGCGGGTGTCAGGATGGAGGGACCAGGCTCTGTCTGGTTGTGCCCAGGGATGGGGCAAGGGGCACAAACTGGAACCCAGGAGGCTCCACCTCAGCATGAGGAGAAAGTTGTTTGGTGTGAGGGTGCTGGAAGCCTGGAGTAGGCTGCCCAGAGGGAGTCTCTTTCTCTGGAGACTTTCCAAGCCCTCCAGGATGTGTTCCTGGGTGACCCTGCTCTGGCAGGGGCTTGGACCCCATGATCTCCAGAGGTCCCTTCCAAGCCCCCCATGCTGTGATTGTAATACCTAACAAACAAGGAGAAACAGCAACTTCTATGTGGGTGTCTAAGGCCTTCTAGAAATCCTTTCACCTCAACAGGAGCAGAAACTTCTTTCCAGTGAGGGTGCCAGAGCCCTGGAGCAGGCTGCCGGGGGGGGGTGTGGAGCCTCCTTCTCTGGGGACTTTCAAAACCTGCCTGGATGCATTCCTGTGAGGGCTACCCTGGGTGACCTTGTTCTGGCAGGGGGTTGGACTGGATGATCTCTGGAGGTCCCTTCCAAACTTTAATATTCTGTGAGGGTAAAAAACCCCTTTCTAGACTCAGAAGTTGAAACCCAGAATCACAGAACTGTCAGGGCTGGAAGGGACCTCAAGGCTCAGCCAGCTCCAGCCCCTGCCATGGGCAGGGACACCTCACACCACAGCAGGCTGCTCACAGCCACCTCCAGCCTGGCTGCAAACACCTCCAGGCAGGAGGCTTCCACCCCCTCCCTGGGCAGCCTGTGCCAGGCTCTCACCACCCTCCTGGGCAACAACTTCTTCCTCACAGCCAATCTCAAGCTCCCCACTTCTAGTTCTGCTCCATCCCTCCCAGTCCTGTCCCTCCCTGGCACCCACAGACTGATCCAGGCCAGTTGCTGCCTTCCTTCCTGCAAGGAGCAGCTCTCCTGTGTCACAAAGTGCAGCTTATGACATCCACTTAAAAACAACCAACTAAAAGGACTCAAGAGAAGACAATGTGGTGACAGACAGCCCAGTTAGCTCAGCAATGCAAAGGACACTAACAAGTGGTGTGCAGCATTAGATATTTATGGCTACAATTTGGTTCTGCTGTCACAGAACGAAAATGAATAATGCATCAGCCCCACAAGTTGTCATCAAGTGAATTCTCTTCCCTTGGCTTGCCATTAAAACAAACTCCTTGCTCTAGAGAGCTGCTGAGCTGCTCAAACGTGTCCAGAGAAGGGCAACAGAGCTGGGGAGGGGTCTGGAGCACAGCCCTGGGAGGAGAGGCTGAGGGAGCTGGGGTTGCTTAGCCTGCAGAAGAGGAGGCTCAGGGGAGACCTTCTTGCTCTCTACAACTACCTGAAGGGAGGTTGTAGCCAGGTGGGGGTTGGTCTCTTCTCCCAGGCACCCAGCAGCAGAACAAGAGGACACAGTCTCAAGCTGTGCCAGGGGAGGTTTAGGCTGGATGTGAGGAAGAAATTCTTCCCAGCAAGAGAGATTGGCCCTTGGGATGTGCTGCCCAGGGAGGTGGTGGAGTCCCCATCCCTGGAGGTGTTCAGGAAGAGCCTGGATGAGGCCCCTGGAGCCATGGTTGAGTTCATCAGATGGTGCTGGGTGAGAGGTTGGACTTGATGGTCTCAAAGGTCTTTTCCAACCTGGTTAATTCTGTATTTCTGGATGCATCACATTAACCCTTTCCTGGCAGCACAGAGGGGTGAAGGTACCAGGAGACTGCAAATGTGAAGCTGGGGAAGGGTCTGGAGAGCAGGGCTGGGGAGGAGCAGCTGAGGGCCCTGGGGTTGTTCAGCCTGGAGCAGAGGAGGCTGAGGGAGACCTCATTGGCTTCTCCAACTCCCTGAAAGGAGGCTGGAGCCAGGTAGGGGTTGGCCTCTTTTCCCAGGGAACAAGGGATGGGATGAGAGGAAGCAGCCTCAAGTTACAGCAGTGGAGGTCTAGGGTGGAAATTAGAAGAGATTTCTTCACTAAAAGGATTCTGCAATGCTGGCCCAGGCTGCCCAGGGGGTGGCTGAATCCCCTTCCCTGGAGGGCTTTCAAGGCTGTGTAGATGTGGTGCTGAGGGACTTGGGTTAGCTCCGGCCCTGGTAGAGTTGGGGAACAGTTGGATTCAATTTTGGAGCTCTTCTCCCAGGAAACCAGCTTTATGGCTCTCTGAGATGTGATAAATGGAACTGAGAGTGGAGATTATTTAATGCCATCTCCTTCCCATCCTGACTTCCTGTCCTCCCAAGGAGAGAGCAACATCCACTTACAGATGAGGAAGACTGAAGGGGCAGTCTGACTTGATGGAGAAAATGACCTTTATGGTTCAAGTTATTCAGACTGGATATGAGAATTTCAGGCTCAGCCTGGTCCCCCAAGTCCTGCTGGGGGGGGAAACCCACACCAAAACTCTGATACAGTTAGATGAGAATCAGACTCATGGAACTGTCAGGGCTGGAAGGGACCTCAAGGCTCAGCCAGTCCCAACCCCCTGCCATGGCCAGGGACACCTCACACCACAGCAGCTTGCTCACAGCCACCTCCAGCCTGGCTGCAAACACCTCCAGGCAGGAGGCTGCCACCACCTCCCTGGGCAGCCTGTGCCAGGCTCTCACCACCCTCCTGGGCAACAACTTCTTCCTCACAGCCAATCTCAATCTCCCCACTTCTGGTTTTGCTCCATCCCCCCAGGTCCTATCCCTCCCTGACTCCCTCAGAAGTCCCTCCGCAGCTTTCCTGGAGCCCCCTGCAGATCCTGGAAGGCCACAATGAGGTCTCCTGGGAGCCTTCTCCTCTCCAGCCTGCACAACCCCAACTCCCTCAGTCTGTCCTCACAGCAGAGCAGCTCCAGCCCTCTGCTCCTCCTCGTGGCCCTGCTCTGGACACCTTCCAGCACCTCCAGACCCTTCCTGGCACAGAGGCTCCAGAACTGGACCCAGAGCTCCAGGTTTTATGAATACCCTAAATTAAAGAAGACTCCAGGCTGGCTGTGAAATTAATAGAGCTATCAACCCCCTTCCCCTGCCGTTCCACAACCATTGTTCGTTATTTACAAGCAGGCTGCTGCGGGAGGAGCACTGTGGCTGTCAGCGTGGTGCTTAGGAGAGCAAAGAAGCTTTGGCTGGAAGAGAAGATGACTCATGGAGGCTAGATGCACTGAATGTGGAATATTCTTTTTCCCCCCAATTAGCTGGGAGGGAGAACAATAGCCTGGCTCTTTGCTAATGAGATGTTTGTGTTCTACAAAGCCTCAAACAAAACAAATATGTTCAGGGCTTTGTTTAAACCAAGGAGAAGGAATTCCTGCTGGAAGGAAAGTTAAACCCCAAGGGGTTTGGTTGGGGTGGGTTGGGTTGGGTTTGGGGCTGTTTGGTTTGTTTGTTTTTCTCCAGGATGGAGGGAAAATTGTTTTCATAAGTTCAGATCTGCCTCCTCAGAGAGTGGAATGGATCTTCGGCAGCAGCCTGGCTGGAGGGAGCCCTCAGCCCGTTTGCTGATCATGCAGCCCTGGGAGGAGTGGCTGACACCCCCCAGGCTGTGCTGCCTTCAGCCAGACCTGGCCAGGCTGAGAGCTGGGGGAGAGGAACCTCAGGAGGTGCAGCCAGGGCAAGGGTAGAGTCCTGCAGCCAGGGAGGAGCAACCTCCTGCAGCAGGACAGGGGAGGGGGACCTGCTGGAAAGGACCTGGGAGTGCTGGGGGACAAGATGATCATCATGAGCCAGCAATGTGCCCTTGTGGCCAAGAAAGCCGACGGTGGAGGGCATTAGAGTGTGGTCAGCAGGTCAGAGGCTTTCCTCCTCTACTCTGCCCTAGTGAGGCCACATCTGGAGCGTCAGGTCCGGTTCTGACCTCCCCAGGTTGAGAGACAGAGAACTGCTGGAGAGAGTCCAGGGGAGGCTCCAACGGTGCTGGAGCAGCTCTGTGAGGAGCAAAGGCTGAGAGCCCTGGGGCTGAGAGCCTGCAGAAGAGCAGCTCCAGAGGGGATCTGAGCAAAATCTGCATGGTGGGGGTCAAGAACACCTTCAACCCTCAGTCTGTCCTCACAACAGAGGAGTTCCACCTTCAGATAATTTTGGTGACCTGCTCTAGGCTTGCTCCAACAAGTCCATGTCCTCCTTGTGCTGAGGACTCCAGAGCTGGCCCCAGCCCTGCAGGTGAGCTCTTATCAGAGCAGAACCTCATTGAAACTGTCTCCATCCACCACTAACTTTGCAAGGCCAAGGCTGCCCTTGGCCTTCTGGGCTGCCAGTGCCCGTTGCCAGAGCTGGAGAGAGGGGATCCTGCCCCTCTGCTCTGGGGAGACCTCACCTGCAGGGCTGGGGCCAGCTGTGGGGCCACAACACAAGAGACACCTGGAGCTGCTGGAGAGGGTCCAGAGGAGGCCACCAAGGTGATCAGAGGGCTGGAAAACCTCCCCTGTGGGGACAGGCTGAGAGGGTTGGGGCTGTTCAGCCTGGAGAAGGCTCCAGGGAGATCTCAGAGCTGCATTTCAATATCTGCAGGGGAGCTGCAGGCAGGCTGGGGAGGGACTGCTCAGAAGGGGCTGTGGGGATGAGAAGCAATGGTTTGAAACTGGAGCAGGGCAGAGTTAGGTCAGACATCAGGAGGAAGTTCTGCACAGTGAGGCTGGGGAGAGACTGGAACAAGCTGCCCAGGGAAGTGGCTGAGGCTCCATCCCTGGAGATGCTCAAGGTCAGACTTGATGTGTCCCTGGGCAGTCTGTTCTAGCTGGAGCTGTCCCTGTGGCTGCAGAGGGCTTGGAAAAGTTGACCTGTGAGTGTCCTTTCCAGCCTGTGAATCTGTAAAAGATCCTTGAGTGCAACCTTCAACCCAACACCACCACAGCCAGGGCTGCTCCTGTGCTGTCCCGGGTGAAGAGGACACAGCAAGCACCAGTTCCATCAAGTCCCTTTGGGCCTGTGTGTGGGTAGACTTTAGCCAGGGTTGGCTTGTTGGGAGTCTCTTTACCAGGGGAAAGCAAAGGCTGACACTGCACAGAGATGCTGAAGGAGGAAGAAGAGCATCTCCAGCCTGCGTGCACAATGCTGCTGCAAGTGTCTCGCAATCATTTCTCCACTACAGCTGCCAGGCTTTGGAGCTGCTCAGGTAGGTCTTGGCCACTGGTTCCACCTGGGCAGTTACACTTTCCAAGGCTGCAGATCTACCACTTGGGATGGGAAGGTGCAAGGAATGTCAGCTGCAAGGATCCTTCCCTCCAGCGCCCTGCCCTCGGCTGATGTTCCTCTGCAGACGCTGGCAGGGTCCAGCCTCCTCAGCACCTCCTGAAGAGAGGCCCCAGAAGTAATATTAACTTCTGCAATTTCCTCCTTACACTTAAGCAGGTTATTAATTAACTGAAGTGTAACCACTGGCTGTTGATAAATCCCTTTAACTAATTCAAATTCCATATCCAGCTCGGAGTTGTTTTCGCTCAAGCTGCGGCTGCCGGAGTTAAGCTTTTGCAGGGAATTAGTTCTGATCCTGGGTTGGTTTGGTGGCTTTGGGTTTGTTTTGTTGGTTTTGAGTGCTGCTGGAGGTTTTTTGGGGGGTTGGATAATGGAGAGAAGATATTTGTTTGCTTGATTCCACATGACAACTCCAGGGTAACTGACTAGCCCGTACGGTTGGCTTGGCAAGGCTGTGCAGCCAGCCAGCAGCTTTGCATACCAGAGGCAAGGGGGGATGGAGGAAGAGGGCAGGAGGGGAGGGGGGAACCTGCCAACTCCAATGGCTCTTTAATCAGCATTTCTCTAAAGGCGAGGGACTTTTGAGGGTGTCAGGTGTCATAGGACTGGGGGAATGGAGCCAGACCAGAAGCGGGAAGATTCAGATTGGATGTCAGGAAGAAGTTGCTCCCCATGAGGGTGGTGAGAGCCTGGCACAGGTTGCCCAGGGAGGTGGTGGAAGCCTCCTGCCTGGAGGTGTTTGCAGCCAGGCTGGAGGTGGCTGTAGTGTGAGGTGTCCCTGCCCATGGCAGGGGGTTGGAACTGGCTGATCCTTGAGGTCCTTCCAAGCCTGACAATTCTATGATGAAGAGCCACAATTGGCCTTCAATTATTAATGCTTTTGGTGTGGGGCTTTCCTTTGGGTTTGGTTGGTTTGTTTGGGGGTTTTCTTGTGTTTATTTTTGTATGTTTGTTTGTTTTCAGGGGTTTCTCTTCTGAGAGGCTGCTGAATAACTTCCCTGGAAGGACGAATTCCTCCGACGCTTTGCGCCGCTGCTGAATTAATTCCACCACCCGGGAAGGAAGTTTGGAGGAGCAGCGAGATCCAAAGGGTGAATAATGAGAGTGGTTTGTGAGAGGGTAGGAAATGAAAGGCTTTCAAGAGGCTGTCTCTGTGTTCTCTGTCGGCTGTGGGTTGTTAGCAGCCTAAATGCATTGCAGGGATGCCGGTGAGGGCTGCGAGGCAGAGCCAAGTGCCTGCCTTGGGGTGGGGCGCAGCTCCCGCTCCTCGCTCCTGCCGTGCTCCTCGCTGCCTTGCAGGGCTCAAACACCTCGCCCCTTCCCTCCCCGTGCTCGGGAAACGCTGTGCGATGATTGCCTTGGGAACGGCTGATCACAGCGCCTGTGATCACCTAGGCCTGCCCTGAGTGACCCTGCTTTGGCAGGGGGGTTGGACTGGATCGTCCCTAGCAGTCCCTTCCATCCCCTGACTTGCTGTGACTTTCTCCCCTCTGGCTGACTTCCCCCCACCCCTCTTATTTCTCTCTCCCTGGCTGATTTATTTTTTCCCCCCATCTGGGTTTTGTGTTTGGTTTGGGGTTTTTTTCACCTCCCTTTTTTTTTTCACCCTCTGATTTCTTTTCTCACCTTCCCCTGGCTGTTGTTTTCTATTACTATTTCTTCTCTCCTCTGATTTCCCCCACACCTCCCCCGGCTGTGGTTTGGGGTTTTTATTATCTCTATTTTTTGGGGTTGTATTGGTTTGGGGGTTGTTTGGGTTTGTTTGTGGGGGTTGGTTGGTTTGTTTGTTTTCCCTGGCTGATCTTTTTTCCTCTCTTTTTTTTTTTTTTCGTTTCCCCCTCTGATTTCCAACCCACCCCCCCCCCGGCTGATCTTCTCTTTGTTGTTGTTGTTCGGTTGGTTGGTTGTTTCCCCCATGCTGGGGAAACGCTGAGCGTGCAGGTGAGGGAAGCCTTTGGCTGCGTTAAAGCTGTCGTGGAGCGGATTGTCAGCTAGCTGGGAGCGATTTTAGGACGCCCAAGGGTTTCAGGAGGCCTCGAGGGGAGGGACAGTGGCTTGGTGTTCAGTTTATTTCTTGTCAAGCCCGACTTGCGGTTTCCAGAGCAGCTCCCCCCTTACCTTGTAGCCCCTCCTGCTCGGCTGCGTTCAGCCTTCCCCTCTCTCTTTGAACAGAAATAGACATTTAAGCCTTCGGTAATATGTCCTAACAACTTCTTTGTTTCTCCAACAACTTCTTTTCCTCTTCCCCAGCCCCACAGCCAGGCAGCTCTGTCACAGCGCGGAAAGCTGATTAAGCAGCGCTTTGAAACGAGCAGCTTCTGACAGCATCACCATGACAATGAAGGCTGTTTGGTATTTGGGGAGCGAAGCCACTTATGCCACATTAGCCCTGGTTTTGTTTCTTCTTTAGCGTGAGGTTTCGAGATCATGAAGCTATTTAAGAGACGAAATCCTTGCGGAGCTCTCTTCTGATGTTCAAAAACGCTTAGTCCCACCACTTAGGATGGGATTGTTCTGGACCAGCAGCCAGACCGAAACCTTGGGGATGCCCTTTTATGCTGCAAATTGTAGAGCCCCGTTTCCACGGCGTGTAGATCGCTGAGTCGATAGGTAGAGAGGCACAAAAATAGGTAGGGATGTATAAAACTTCGGCCAGAGTATAAGCCGGCTGCAAAGGCAGCGCTTCAGAAGTTCATGGCCCCCTTCTCGCTGCTCTCTGCAGCCAGAATTGCCTCACATCTGTGAAATCTGCTCCGCTCCAAGCGCCATCTGACCTGGAAAACTGGCAGATTAAGCCAGTTTAACCCTGGGGAGACTTTATTGACGTCTTGGTTTATACATCTAGAGAATAACATTCAACTTCAAACCGAGGACAGTCCCCTGCAGCTCTGCTAGGGAGTGGCTGTGGACAGAGGTCTGCTAAAAGGGGCTGCGGATGGTCCCCTGCAGCTCTGCTAGGGGAGAAGGGGCTGAAACGAGGCTGAGGGTAGACCCTTGTAGGTCTGCTAGGGGAGAGAGGTCTTAAAAGAGGCTGAGGATAGTCCTCTGCAGCTCTGCCAGGAGAGAGAGGTCATAAAAAAGGCACAGGTTGCCCAGGGAGGTGGTGGAAGCCTCATCCCTGGAAGCTTCTAAGGCCAGGCTGGATGTGGCTGTAGTGTGAGGTGTCCCTGCCCATGGCAGGGGGTTGGAACTGGCTGAGCCTTGAGGTCCCTTCCAACCCTGACAGTTCTGTGATACTCCAGGAAGGCTGCAGAGAGACTTTACCTGAGGGTGTCTGAGCCAGGCCAAGGGGGAATGGTTTGAAGCTGAGGCAGAGGAGGGTTAGAGTGGAGCTGAGGAAGAAGTTGTTCAGCAGGAGGGAGCTGAGGCTCTGGCACGGGCTGCCCAGGGAGGCTGTGGCTGCCTCCTGCCTGGGGGTGTTCAAGGCCAGGCTGGATGAGGCTGAGTCTAGCTGGGAGCTGTTCCTGCCTGTGGTGGATGACCTTTAAGGTCCCTTCCAACCTCGACCTCGCTGTGAACCAAGCTCTCATATTTACAGCTCAAATCTTTGGAAGGTTAAGGAAACTTATTTTCATTTCCTGGAGAGTTTCCTTTGTTGTAAGGGGGGAGAAAGCCTCCTCTCCCCTTCCCCTTCGGTGGAAAAGGGGTTGTTTTTCCTCTTTCACTTTGTCCTTCCAGTGTCATTCTGCAGAATCCAAGTCCCTGCCAAGACTGCAAGGCTCAGCCTTTCAGCTCAAAGTTCAGTTGGCTTTTGGATGCCCTCAGGTCCAGCTGCCCCTCTTTTACAGGGAACTTTTGCTGCCAATCTTCTGTTGTGGGGGGAGTTATTTTGCAAACAGGCCAATTCCACTGCTCCCAGCTCTGGAACCTGCCAGGCTGCCTTCTGATTGCTTCTGATAAGGAGCTTTGGTAGGAATGCTGTGCCTGCAGCAAGCAGGGAGCTCACTCACCTCGGAGGGACGCAGCTTCAAGGTCCCAGGGAGCTGTTAGGACTCTTTCAGCTCATCATGAAAAGGGAAAGCAGGAGTTGAAAAATCAGAAGCAAACCTTTGAACTGGATGTGGGACTGCACCAGGAGCCAGTGGAAATGGCCTGGGTGAGGAGCTGAGGCTGTTGTTCTCTGCCTAGTGGTGACCTGAGGTTCCTTACAAGGGCCGAGGACACTTTCTCACCCACGTTTTGACCCTCTGGAGGCATGGATGTGGCACTGCCAGGATCTGCAAAGTGTGGCAAGACCCTTGGCCTCTCCTCTGGTGCTTTCAAGCCTGACCTGTCTCAAATGCTGATTTAACAGATAAAATATCCCAGAAGCCCAGCATGGTGGTGGGGTTTGGAAGGGACCTCTGGAGCTCCCCAGCTCAAGCCCTGCTCCAGCAGGGCACGCCCAGCAGCACAATGCCCGGGGGGGTTGGAAGCTCTCCAGATAAGGAGACTCCACAACCTCTCTGGGCAGCCTGCTCCAGGCCTCCAGCACCCTCACACCAAACAACTTTCTCCTCCTGCTCAGCTGCAACCTCCTGGGTGCCAGTTTGTGCCCCTTGTACTGTCCCTGGGCACCACTGAGCAGAGCCTGGCCCCAGCCTTTAGCTCTTGCTGAGCATTGCTCAGCTGCCCTCTGGGGCTGCTCTTCTGCAGGCTCTCAGCCCCAGGGCTCTCAGCCTTTGCCCCTCCTGGGGATGCTCCAATCCTTTTGTCCTGTCTTATATTCCCTGTTCTGTCTGAGAAGATCAGGACCACAGACAAGGTGGTCTTTAAGGTCCAAACCAGTTCCAAACCCCCTGCCACAGGCCAGGACATGCCCTACCTGACCAGCTTGGTCAAGGCCCCATCCAACCTGGCTTTGAACTCTGCCAGGCTTGGAGTTCCCAGAACTCCCCTGAAAACCTGTCCCAGTGCCTCCCCAGGCTCCTGGGGGTGGTTCAGATGGGTGCTGTGGAGTCAGGCTGATGAAACATTTTGGGAGCCCTTCTTGCAAGCAATTTTATCATCCACCCTGACCCTTTTTGGGGAAGAAATTACCCCCACCCTGCCCCAGTGTTGTAGGAGACACAGGTTTCACCTTTCCCCTTTTCCTCAGTGCCAGCTCTTGCTTAGTAGGACACAGCCACGACGTGGTCCTGAGCAGGGAGATGCTTGGAGGCCGATTTTCACCTTTGAAGACCTGTGCAAGGGAAGTGTTTGCAGCCCTCTTATGTAACCTGAGCATTAAGGAGATTTGCTTTAATTCCATTTCAAAGAGCTTAGAGTCAGTGAATGCTTTTCAGTGCTGCTGTCTGGAAGACCTGCAGAAAATGTCTGGGCATCAGGCAGGGAAGAGAAACCTCTCTGGGAAAGCCTCCTTCTGCAGGGGGGATCCTTCTGCAGTAGATCCCTGCCCTGCTTCAGCTGGGGAGCCCCGAGCTGGAGGCAGCACTCCAGATGTGCTCTCACTAAGGGAGGAGAACCTCCCTTGACCTGCTGGCCACACTCTGCTGCACCCCAGGGAACCGTTGTCCTCCTTGGCCACAAGGGCACACTGCTGCCCCATGGATTGTCCTCCAGCACTCCCAGGTATCCTTCTCCACGGAGCTGCTGTGCAGCTGATCAAAGGCAGGGTTCAAATGGATCTTCTTTCCTAGAGCGTTTTCCTACCTTGTTTTTCTGCTGCTATTTACAGTCGAGGCCAAAGCCAGCCCCAGGCCCTCTTTTGTCCTCGGGGTGAAGTGTTCCAGAGCCAGAGCACTGATTCTTTTGGCCAGAAAACCTCTTCAGCAGCAAGTTTGCTCAAACAGAGTGAGCCTCCTGAGGGAGGGGTTGGGTTTTTCCCCTCCTCCCCAGGGCAGGGATAGCTTTCCACGAACACAGAGAGTTCTGTTTTCTCTATTCAAAACAACTGCCCTCAAGTGGAGTAGGCTTTGTGTTGGGTTTTTTTGTCCTAGAAACAGAGCTGCTCATTCAGAGATAAGAACCTCTCTGCCTTTAGGTTCCTGCAGTCACCTGACGGAGCCCTTGGTAACTTTTAGGCTGCTTTAGGCTGCATTCCTCAGATGCCTTCCTCCTGGCACTGCTGCTAACTGCTTCAGGTTCACTGCTTGCCACCCTGTTCCCAGTTTTCTGCTTGCTGGGGCCCTTGGATGCTGCCTGAGAGAGCAGGAGAGCAAAGCCAAGGCTCAGGCTTTGCTTCCAAGAGCAAAGCTTGCAGCAGCAGTGAGGATGCTGCTGTGGAATCCTGAACAGGTAAAACCAAATCGGTTTGTGTTGTGTGAGCCTTTTGGGGTGGGACAAGAGGTGGGGGCTTGAAGCTAAAAGAGGGAGATTCAGGCTGGAGAGGAGGAAGAGGAAATGTTCTGCCCTCGGGGTGGTGAGAGCTTGGCCCAGGTTGCACAGAGCTGGTAGAAGCCGCAGCACTAGGACCATTGCAGGTCAGGCTGTCTGGGGCTCTGAGCAGCCTGCTCCAGCTGCAGCTGTCCCTGCTGGCTGCACGGGGGTTGGGCTGGGTGACCTTGGGAGGTTCCTTCCCACACAAACCAGTCTGGGATCTTCAACTGGATCATGGCACTGGAATAAGCTGCCCAGGGAGGTGCAGTTTGAGTCCCCAGCCCTGGAGGTGCACAAGAAACCTGTGGCCATGGCACCTGTGGCCATGGTGCTGCTGGGTTGAGGTTGGACTGGATGATCTCAGAGAGCTTTTCCAACCCAACCAATGCTCTGGTGCCGTGGTGTGGCCCTGCTCTGGTGCCATGGTGTGGTCTTGGTTGGCAAGTTCAGTGCTGTGCCTCCATGAGAGTCACTTCCATGCTCCTATCCTCTGTGCACCAACCCCCACCTGGCACTCAGCAGCTTGTCACAGAACCTGGGGGAAGTTTTGCTTTCCAAGCCTGTGCTGAAAGGTGAGAGAGGCACAAACAGAGAACTCCCCAAGGCAGCAGGAGAGGAGGGAAGGCTTGTGCTGGACCCAGCCTCCAGGCACCACAGGGCAGCAGCTTTATTGCCTCTTCTCTTCTGGGACCTCATAACAGGAGAGGAGGTCACAACAGTGATGCAAGAACTGACTGAAAGGGTTGGGGTTGCTCAGCCTGGGGAAGAGGAGGCTCCAGGGAGACCTTCTGGTGGCCTTTCAGTGCTTCAGGAGCTGAGCAGAAAGCTGGGGAGAGACTTGTGAGCAGGGCCTGTTGGGACAGCCCAAGGGGGGATGGTTTGAGCTGGAGAGAAGCGGTGAGACCCTGGCCCAGGTTGTCCAGAGATGTGGCTGGAACCATTCCAGCTCAGGCTGTCTGGGGCTGTGAGCAGTCAACGATCTTCTCCACCTCGCTGATAGTTGTGCTTCTGGAGCCAAGTCATAAGCAGAAGACAAAGGAAGAGGCTTCACCAGCCTCTGCAGCTCCACTCTGCTGCTGACCACAGCAAGGTGGTTTGCAGTCCTGGTCAGGGAGGTCAGACACCTTCCTGCTCAGCTGATGTGCACTGCAGTGAGGGAAGACTTGGGCTGGTCTTTGAGAAGCTGAGCATCACTTTGCTCACTTGAAGCTGTTCAGCACTGGAAGGCAAAAGGTCCTTCAAGGTGCAGTTCATGGTCTGTGCTCAAGGCCACCCCTGGACCAGGGGATCCTGTGTGCTGCTTACACCAACTGAAATCTCTGCTAATTTGGGGTGCAGCAGGAAGAGAGTGGCCAGCAGGTCGAGGGAGGTTCTCCTCCCCCTCTGCTCTGCCCTGCTGAGGCCACAGCCAGAGCACTGTGTCCAGCTCTGGGCTCCCCAGCTCCAGAAGGACAGGGGCTTGCTGGAGAGGGCACAGCAAAGGGCTCCAGAGATGCTGAGGGCACTGAAACCTCTCTGTGAGGAGGAAAGGCTGAGGAGAGCTGGGGCTGGGGAGTGTGGGGGAGAGCAGCCTGAGGGGGATCTCATCAATGCTGATCAATGCTTCAAGGGTGGGTGGCAGGAGGCTTTGATCAGTGGTGCCCAGGGACAGGGCAAGGGGCAGTGGGCACAAACTGAACATCAGAAGCTCATCTGAGCATGAGGAGGAACTGTTTCAATTTAAGGCTGCTGGAGCCCTGGGGCAGGCTGCTCAGAGAGGTTGTGGAGTCTCCATCTCTGGAGAGGTTCCAAACCCACCTGGATGAGTTCCTGTGTGACCTTCTCTTGCTGACTCTGCCTTGGCAGGGGGTTGGACTGGGTGATCTCCAGAGGTCCCTTCCACCCTCTACCATCCTGTGGTCCTGTGACATTTGCTAATTTCCCCTTTCCCCCCATTCCTTTTCCTTTTAGGCTGGGGCTAAGGAAGCCTTGAAACATGCCCCAGATTGCTTCTTCATCATGAACTGATCAGCAGCCCTCAGGATCACTCCCCTTCTGGCCTCAGCTGAGCCACCCATGCCCATGGTGAGGTGGAGGCAGCCATGCATCACCTCTTTGGGCTGGTTTTGGCTCAGAAGGACCTCTCTCGAGCAGGAGATCTTTTCTCCTTGGAGGATGCTGAAATTGAAGGAAGCCTCTCAGAAGCTCTGGAGCAGATAAGGATCATCAGCTCAGCTGCAGTAAGTGAACCACTGTCCTGGGGCGGTTCGGGTGAGGCTAGATGGATGACTCAGGCATGGAAGATGAGGACAAATGCAATGTTAAGCTCTTAACAGCACTGAAATATGCTGAGCCAAGGGGAGGAAGTGAAAATGTGGCAAGCAAACCCAGCTGGGCTTCCTCTAAAGGTATTTCCAGCTCAGCTTTATCAGGTTATGTTAAACAGTTATTGAGAATAATAGAATCATTAAAGCTGGAAAAGACCTCCAAGATCAAGCACAAGCCCTACCCCAGCACTGCCAGCTCAGCACCAAACCATGGCCCTCAGCACCACATCTCCACAGCTTTGAACCCTCCCAGGGATGGAGATTCCACACTGCCCTGGGCAGCCTGGAAAGCCTTCTGGGGCAGAAACTGTTCCTCATGTCCAACATAAACCTCCCCTGGGGCAACTGAGGCAATTTCCTCTTGTCCTATCATTTGTTCCTTGGGAGAAGAGACTAAGCCCCACCTGGCTCCAGCCTCCTTCCAGGGAGCTGTAGAGAGCATTGAGGTCTCCCTCAGCCTTCTCCAGGCTGAACACCTTCAGCTCCTTCAGCTACTCCTCCCCAGCCCTGTTCTCCAGACCCTTCCCCAGCTTTGTTGCCCTTTTCTGGACCTGCTCCAGCTCCCATTGTCCTTCTTGGGGTGAGGAGCCTGAAGCTGAACCCAGGATTCAAGTTGTGCCCTCAGCAGTATTGAGTCCAGGGGGAAAATCCCTGCCCTGTTCCTGCTGCTCACACCACATCTGTTCCAGGCCAGGCTGCTGGTGGCCTCCTTGGCCACCTGGGCACCCCCTGGCTCATCTTCAGTTGACTGTTGATCATCCTCCCCCTGCTCAACAGGAGCCAGCAGTGAGCACTTGCAGCCCAGAGAGCCAAGCAGAGCCTGGGCTGCAGCCAGAGCAGTGTGGCCAGCAGGGCCAGGGAGGGGATTCTGCCCCTCTGCTCCACTCTGCTGAGACCACAGCTGCAGCTCTGGGTCCAGTGCTGGAGCCTCTGTGCCAGGAAGGATCTGGAGGGGCTGGAAGGTGTCCAGAGAAGGGCCACGAGGAGGAGCAGAGGGCTGGAGCTGCTCTGCTGTGAGGACAGACTGAGGGAGTTGGGGTTGTGCAGGCTGGAGAGGAGAAGGCTCCCAGGAGACCTCATTGTGGCCTTCCAGGATCTGCAGGGGGCTCCAAGCAAGCTGGGGAGGGACTTTTGAGGGTGTGAGGGAGGGATAGGACTGGGGGGATGGAGCAGAACTAGAAGTGGGGAGCTTGAGATTGGCTGTGAGGAAGAAGTTGTTGCCCAGGAGGGTGGTGAGAGCCTGGCACAGGCTGCCCAGGGAGGTGGTGGAAGCCTCCTGCCTGGAGGTGTTTGCAGCCAGGCTGGAGGTGGCTGTGAGCAACCTGCTGTGGTGTGAGGTGTCCCTGCCCATGGCAGGGGGTTGGGACTGGCTGAGCCTTGAGGTCCCTTCCAGCCCTGACAGTTCAATGGTTCTATCAGGAATTTGACACAAATTGCTCTTGGTAAGGGGTAGGAGAGTGGGAGAGAAGTCTGTACTTTGCTGTAAAACGTTTGTGCAAGCACAGGAGGCTGCAGGAAGCAGCTGAAGCCATCTCCTGCTGGCTGCTGCTCAGCAGCAGTTCCCAGCAGAGGGCTCTGGAGATCAGAGATCAGCTCCAGCGCTTCCCACTCCTGCCTTCAGGCTGGATTTGACTCCTGGGGTTGCCCGAATCGGAGCGAGTTTCACAGCAGTGTGGGCAGGGTCGCTCTGCTCTGTGTCCTCATGCAGCCAGGGGCCGTGGCTGTCACCAGACACTTGCTCCTCTGCCATCCCAGCCAGCAGCTCCCGACTCAGAGAGTCACAGAATGGGTTGGGTTGGAAGGGACCTTCAATATCATCCAGCTACAACCCCCTGCCATGGGCAGGGACACCTCCCACCAGCACAGGTTGCTCAGGACCTCTTCCTGCCTAGTCTTGAACATCCCCAGGGAGGGAGGCATCCACAATCTCCCTGGGAGAGGAGAGCCACAACCTGCCCAGGGAGGTTGTGGATGCCTCCCTCCCTGGAGGTATTCAAGACCAGGCTGGACAAGAGAAACTTCATCAGGGTCTTCCAGGGAGGGGCATCCCTGTGCAGCCTCTTCCAGTGCGATCAGTCTTGGATCCCTCACTCCACGAAGGACACTGAGAGGCTGGAGCAGGGCCAGAGAAGGGCAACCAAGCTGGGGAAGGGTCTGGAGAAGAGGGCTGGGGAGGGGAGCTGGGGGTGTTCAGCCTGGAGCAGAGGAGGCTGAGGGAGACCTCCTTGCTCTCTGCCACTCCCTGAGAGGAGGCTGCAGCCAGGTGGGGGTTGGGCTCTGCTCCCTAGGAACAAGCAAAGGGATAAGAGAAAACAGCCTCAGGTTGCCCCAGGGGAGGTTTAGGTTGCCCACAAGGAACAATTTCTTCCCCCAAAGGGTTGTCAAGGCCTGGCCCAGGCTGCCCAGGGCAGTCTCCATCCCTGGAGGGGTTTCAGAGCCCTGGAGATGCGGTGCTGAGGGCCATGGGTCAGTGGTGGGCTGGCAGTGCTGGGGTAAGGCTGGACCAACACCCCAGGTCTTCTCACCTGTGAAAGGTCCTTAAGTCCCATTTGTTGTGAAGGAGGAAGCAAGGGAATGCCCCTGGGCAGCTTGAAGCACTTGATGTCTCCAGGTTAGCTTTGCTGGGGTCCTTGGGAAGGAGAGGCACTCCCTGGGAGATGCCTTTCCCTTTGCCCCAGGACTACCAGAGCAACGACAACGACCAGGCTGTGGTGGAGATCTGCATCACTCGCATCACCACGGCCATCAGGGAGACTGCCTCCATTGAGAAGCACGGGAAGGCCCTGGTGGCGCTCTGGGAGTCCTGCCTGGAGCACAACCTGAAGCCATCTGGGAAAGATGAGGACACACCACACGCCAAGATTGCTTCTGACATCACAAGCTGCATCCTGCAGGTAAGCCCTGGGCTGCTGGCTGCAGCCCATCCGCTTCAGAGCTGCTTTCTTTGGGCTCTTGTTTGCTTTTCCCTGACAAAAGTCCAAGCAGTGGTGGCACAGGTAGGTCTCTGTCCCATCAAGGGTCCTGCTCAGCCCCTCCTTGGCTCGATTGTTCCATAAAGGCTTTGACATTCTTCATCTAATTTGGCTGAAAGTGTTTAAAGTCTGGTTGAGGGTCAGGGCTGGGCACCAGAACAGTGCCAGAGGCTCTCCAGGGACCCCTCTGCTTCCCAAAGGGAAGAAGGGAGAGAGGCTGATGGGCTGGGGAAGAAACTGACCCAGCTGGGACAGGAATGAGAACAATGCCATGGGACAGAGACACAAACCAACATGAAACCCAACCCTTGAGACTAAGGATGGCACCACTGGCACCACTGATGCTGGGGGCAGGCACCGGGCAAGTCCCAGACTGCACTCAGCAGCAGAGGGGAACCAGATTCAGGCACAGAGGGATGGGGATGGAAGGCAGAAGGGACAGAGTCCTGCTGGGACAGCAGCCAGGGAAGAAGAGGCTGATCCCTCTGACCCTGGGGATCCCTCAGCTTGCTCCTGAGGATGCCAAACACTGCAGCTGAGCACTCCCTGGGGCAGCAGTTCTCCTTTGCTTTGTTTGCTCTTCCCCTGAAGTCCTCTCCCCGCGGTGCTTCCACAGCACAGCCTTGCCTGACAGGTCTGTGGGTGGGTTTCCCCTCCCTGTTTTTTGTGTTGCTTTTGTGTTGCCTTTCACTCCGAGACTTCAGTTTAACCTTTGGGTTTGTTTCCTTCTGCAGTTTTGGTTTCGTTTTGCAGTTGCTACTTTTTAGCTCCTTGTTTATGGCCTTTTGTTTGTTTCTCTACAGAACTACAACCGAGCCCCAGTGATGGCTTTGGCTGTCCCAGTGGCAGTGAGGTTCCTCCAGAGGGGCAACAAGGAGCTGTGCAGGAACATGTCGAGTTACCTCTCCTTGGCTGCCATTGCCAAGGCAGAGCTGCTGGCAGATCACACAGACATCATTGTCAAGAGTGTCCTCCAAGGTAGGAAGGTGCTGGGAGCCTGGGGTTCCCCCTGCATTGGCCAGAAGGCAGCTGGTGGGCAGAGCTCTCTCTGAGGAGGTTGTTTTGCCCATGGAGGAGGTTTGTACCCACACTGGGGACTGAAGTGCTGTGGTAAACACAGGAGGAGAAGCAATTTGCTTGCAAGACTGACTCTGCCCTGTGTAGATCCATGCTGGATTGTGAAATGCTTTGATGTAAGTCATCAGCATTCTGTGTTTGGGTTGGAAGGAGCTTGTGGAAGTGCCTCTGCTCCTCCTTGCTCCCCCTGGGGCTGCTCAGGGTTGTAGCTGCACCCCTGGCTTGCTTTCTATTCACACACACCCAGCATGGAGATCTCTGTGGGGCTTGGGAGCTGCAGGAGCTTAGATTGGGGGCGGGGGGGAATAAATCAATGGTGGTTACAGACATGGCAGAGTTCAGAAGGCAGCTGGTGGGCAGAGCTCTATCTGAGGAGGTTGTTTTGCCCATGGAGGAGGTTTGTACCCACACTGGTGGTCTGCACTGCCATGGCCCAAGCTGCTGCAGCTGCTGTTGGGGGGCCATAGAATTGCTTTGGTGAGAAATGATCTCCAGGAGCAGGGAGTCCAAGCCTCAGCCCAGCACTGCCAGCTCACCACTGAACCATTTCCCTCAGCACCACATCCACACAGCCTTGAAACCCCTCCAGGGATGGAGGCTCCACCACTGCCCTGGGCAGCCTGGGCCAGGCCTTGACAACCCTGCAGGGGCAGAAATGATTCCTCGTGTCCATCCTAAACCTCCCCTGGGGCAGCTTGAGGCTGTTTGCTCTTCTCCCATTGCTTGTTCCTGGGGAGCAGAGCCCACCCCTACCTGCTTCCACGTCCTCCTGCTGCAGTGGGCAGGAAAGCAGCCACGAAGCCTGAGCTGGGAGCTCATCTTGCTGTGGCCTCCTCACTTGTTGACCAACACAAACCTTGTTGTGGTTCTTTTTCTTTCCCCTTCCAAACAACAACAGCACCACCACAGTGCTGCTAATGTTTTCCTTGCTGGAGGAAATGTTCTGTCCTGACAGGCAATGTGTGGCCTGGGCAGCCTGGGCCAGGGTTTAACCTCCCTTTCAGGGAAGGAATTGTTCCTGATGTCCAACCTAAACCTCTCTTGGTGCAACTTGAGGCCATTTCCTCTCATCCTCCTGCTTGCTCCCTTGGGAGAAGAGGCCAAGCCCACCTGGCTCCGTGTGTGTGAGCTGTGTGATCATGCTGAGCAGGGGCCAAGCCTGCTAACAGCTTATAAGGCCACAGGGATAATTCTTTCAAGGCTTGCAACCTGTGGGTTTCTCTGCTCAGCCTTTTCACTGCCACTTGGAACTCATTGCTGTGAGTAGAAGCTGGTTCAAACAGCTCTCATGGTGCAGTCAGAGGAGTGGGACTGGAGGTGCTGTGTCCAGGTGTGGAGCCCCTAAAGCAGGAAGGATAAGGACCTGATGGAGCAGGTCCAGAGGAGGTCATGAAAATGAGCAGGGGGTTGGAGCACCTCTGCTATGAGGACAGGCTGAGGGTGCAGGGGGTGTTCAGCCTGGAGAAGAGAAGGCTCTGGGGAGACCTTAGAGTACCTGAAGGGGCTACAAGAAGACTGCTAGCAAAGGCCTGCAGGGACAGGACCAGGGGCAATGGCCTGAAACTAGAGCAGAGCAGATTGAGATTGGATGTGAGGAACAAGTTCTGCCCCAGGAGGCTGCTGGAACACTGCAGCAGGTTGCCCAGGGAGGTGCTCCCTGGGAGGCTCTATGCCTGGAGATGCTCCAGGTGAGGCTCAGTGGAGGATGTCCCTGCTGAGTGCAGGGAGTTGGATTGGGTGACCTTTGGAGGTCCCTTCCAGTCCAGACCATTCTATGCACTCCCACCCCTGAAGCCTTCATCATGACTTTGCCTGCTCAGCTCTGTGTACTGGTGATATTCCTCCAGCAGATGCTGCTGTGGCCATGGGCTCTGGATGGTATTCCAGCCTGGAAGAGGGCCCTGGGGGCGGGCTGAGCGCTTGCTTTGGAGCTGTGGCTGAAGTGCGCTGCGCCTGGTCTGTGTTCCGGGCAGGCAGGGGGTGGCCTGCAGCAGGCTGGGAGCACAGCTGAAAGGCTGAGTGTTGGCTGAAGGGAGAAGGGAAGAGGATAAGCTGCCCAGGATGAATTTATGGAGCAGTGCTGGGGACAAAGGGCCTTGTTCTGGGGCTGCACAGACAGGGCTCAGCCTAATGGCACCAGAGAGACTGATAGCAGACCTTGGCCCCCTGCCTGCCAGTCTGAGAGCTGACTGCATCTGGGGTTTCTGGTGACCAGGGGAATCTGGTTGGCTGTTGAATCAATTTCTTATCTTGTTAGCTAAGAAGAGCATCTAATCACTCTGTTCCACTTAGGGTGAGCTCACCACCTGAACATGCAGATGTCCAAACCCTGCCCATGATGCTGACGAGCCCTGTCCTGGCCCCTTCCATCAGTGCAGCCCTGGCACACTTGTCCTCGTTCCCGGGGGACAGCAGCACAGCTACCCTGCACTCAGAGTCCCACAGCTGCTCTGCCTCCCAGAGGAGCTCAGGCAAAGGATGCAGATGAAGCACCCAGCAGAGGCTTGTGAAAGAGCAGGGCTGGGCTCAGCAACCTACTGCAGGCGTGCACAGCGTGTGCTGGCTCCTTCATTTCTGTGTCTGCAGTGCAAGAATCGAATCATTGAGTTGTTTGGGTTGGAAAAAGCTCTGGGGAGGCTCCCCCAGGAGCCCCGGCCCCCTGGCCCTTGAGCCCAGCTTTCAACAGCCTGGATCCCAGCTCTCTAGAGCAGGGTCACCTTGGCTTTACTGTATTGGGAGCCCAAACCCCTCCACACAGACTCTTGGCTTGGTGTTTTCCCAGACAGGCAAAGTAAGTGTGGACAAACCCCCAGGGTTAAGCTAGGAAGGAAATCCAGGAGGTGACTTGTGCTGGGCAGGAGGGGGCTAGCCTGTGGGAGTGAAGCTTTGCCAGGCCACAGAGGTGATAGAGGAAGAGCAAAGCAGTTGGGAAGAGCTGAGTCAGGGGGAAGGAGAGGACTGGTTTTGCTTGTTGGTCACCTGCCAAACCAGCACAGAGATAGGAGCAGGCTGCTTCCAAGACAAAGCATCTCAGGCATGAGGCACAGTACAAAAGCAAAGCAGCCAGGAAGGACTTTCCTGTAATCTTCCTGGGGATTTATTATCATCCTCTTCATTTCTCTCCCCCTGCTGCATTTCATGGACATTTGTTTTCATTTAATTGAGGGCACAGTGTGGAAAGAGGATTTGAAAGTGGTTCTGCCCTTGCACAATGCTGGGACCCCAAGTGGTGTTTGTCACCCTGAGGGGGCTGTGCTCTGGCTGGCAGCAGATGGATGGAAGCTAATCTTTCCTTGGTGGGTAGTCAGGGTGGTTTGGCAAGGGACTTCTGTTGTGCTTGCTGCTGAGCAGTGAGACAGTGTAGAACCAGAGGCTTTCCAGAGCCATCTGGAGGTGCTCCTGTGTGACCTGCCCCAGGTGAGCCTGCTTCGGCAGCAGGGGGTGGACTTGATGACCTCTGGAGGTCCCTTCCAACCCTACCCTAGGATCACAGAATCCCAGGATTGTTCTGCTTGGGAAAGACCTCCAAGGCCATCCAGCCCAGCCCTCAACCCAGCACCACCATGGCCCCAAGTGCCATGGCCACAGGCTTCTTGAGCACCTCCAGGGATGGGGACTGCACCACCTCCCTGAAGCATCTCTTTCGTGCCAGCAGCCCTGCCACATGGGAGAGCTCCCAGAGGGGTAGATCCTTGCAGGTGGCAGTGCTCACAGGAGGGATTACCAAGGAGAATAAATCTGCTGGAGAGAGACTGAAGGGGCTGGGGATGGTTAGTGGGAAAGAGAGGAGGCTGAGGGGAGACCTCCTGGCTGGCTACAGCTCCCTGCAAGGAGGTTGTGGAGAGGCTGCTGCTGCTCTCTGCTCACAGGTCAGTAGTGACAGAGCAAGAGGGGATGGCCTCAAGCTGCCCCTGGGGAGGCTCAGACTGGGCAGTAGGAAACCTATTTCCCCATCCAGAGTGGTCAGGGACTAGATTGTGCTGCCCAGGGAGGTGGTGGAGTCCCCAGGGCTGGCTGTGTTTGAAGGTGGTTTGGCTGTGGTGCTTGGGGCTGTGGTTTAGGGCTGAGCCTTGCAGAGCAGGGCTCTGGGTTGGACTTGCTGCTCCTGAGGCTCTGTTCCAACCTGAATGTTTCTGAGGTGTTGTGCCAACCATTGGACTCGATGATCTCAGAGGTCTTCTCCAACCAAGTCAGTTCTCTGGCTCTCCAGTTGCTCTCTAAAGCTGTCCCTGGACGTCAGTCCCCTGAGGGTCCCTCTGGTGGTTGTCCTCTTTCTATGAGCAGCCCAAACTGCACGACCCAAGCCGTGGGCTGCCCACCGCCCCTCTGAGTGTTGGCCCTGGAGCAGCAGGGGGAAGGCTCTGGTCTGGTCAAGGATCTTTATTTACAAAAATAATCTCCAATAAAAACTCTCCCAGAGTCAATGTACACTATGATACAGCTCTGCCTGCTCCAGGTGGGACAGCAGGGGAGGGGGTGCTAGCACTGGTACATGGCAGGGCGAGAAAGCTTTCCACAGAGCCTGGCTTGGGTACGGCCTACAAATGACTACCAAGGATTACTTAAGACAGCACCTTCCTGGGCTCCTCTGGTTCCTCTGCACACCTCGCATCAGCACTGTGGGCACCAAGGTCTGGGAGGAGCCTGGAGGATGCACAACCTCTTCTGCAGAGCTTGGCCAGGGGATGCCCAGCCCAAGAAACACAGAGAACCATCCAGGGGAGGCCACAAAGGTGATCTGAGGGCTGGAGCAAGTCTCCTGTGAAGGTAGCCCGAGAGAGTCGTTCAGCCTGGAGATGGAGAAGGAAGGACCTTTGACCAAGGCATGGAGTGACAGGATGAGGCTGATGGCTTCAGCTGGAAGGAGATGGATTTAAGATTGGACATTAGGAAGAGATTCTTCCCCAGGAGGGTGCTGAGGCACTGGGATGGGTCACCCAGAGAAGCTGTGGAGGCTCCAAGGCTGGGAGTGTTGAAAGCCAGGCTGGATGGGGCCGTGGGTTGGTCTAGCAGGAGGAGTCCCTGCCCGGGGCAAGGTGGTTGGAACAAGATGGTCTTTAAGTTCCCTTCCACCCTTGCAGTGGGGATGCCAGGAGCAGCCTTCAGCTCTGAGCCATGCCCAGTGGCACTCACCGCTATGCATCAGAGCCCCCTGCAGTAGAGGCAGCAGTGGTGTGGCCCCAGGAGCAGCTTTCCCAGTGCCTTGGTGTGGTTTTATTTTCGGTGCTTTCAGCCAAATCATCAGGCAGAGGTCCAAGCCCATCTCCACTGCTCCCCAGGGCTGATCTGCCTTGGGAACGTGAGGGACACGAGCTCCTTGGCTTGGTTTCCTTCTACAGACCTGCTCTCAGCTCCTCACCAAACCCCTTCTCTGCTCCAGAAGCTGCCCTTAAGAATTTAAGAGATATACTGAGCTCCTCCATGCAGCAGGACCTCGGTGACTCCCCAGCCAACCACGTTGCCCCTGGTGCTGCAGGTGTCCTCCCTGCTCTGTGCCGCTATCTCCTTGGCACTCAGCACTCTGTCCCACAGGTTGAAGGCAGTCAGCTTGCCAGAGAAGGCCAAAGCTTCATCGAAGCCCCCTCCCACGCAGCAGCCGTTCTTCTCCTGCCCCAGCTGCAAGATCCCTCCCTCCGGAATGGTGTGACCGGCAGCAAGGTCCAAGGCGGTGGCCAGGAGCTCTCCCTTCACCCACAGGGCTGCAGATCCATTCTCTGAGCTCCAGGAACCACAGAGGTGGAGCCACTGCCCAGGAACAACTACACCTCCGACAGTCAGCCTGTGCTGGCTCCCACCCACAGCCAGCACTGCGGCGTCCCTGCTGAGGTAGAGCTGCAGCTCGTAGGGGTTGAACTTGGTTCCGTAGGAGAAGACAACAGTCTTGTCCAGAGCTTCAGTCACCTTGATCCAGATGCAGGCAGTGAAGGAGGGAAAGGTGAGCCCAGAGGCTGGGTGAACGCTCCCAAAGATCTTCCTGGAGCGCATGGGGAAGAGAATTGCCGTCTCGCACCCTGGAAGAGGCAGGGAGACGTCAGGGAAACGGCGTGAGCCACGGGAGGCTCCGGCACTGGGGAGGGGCTGCTCAGGCTATCAGGCAGTGATGGGACTGGGGGATGGAATGAAGCTGGAGGTGGGGAGATTCAGGCGGGACATGAGGAGGAAGTTCTTCCCCATGAGAGTGGTGAAGCCCTGGAATGGGTTGTCCAGGGAGGTGGTTGAGGCCCCGTCCCTGGAGGTGTTTAAGCCCAGGCTGGATGAGGCTCTGGCCAGCCTGATCTAGTGTGGGGAGTCCCTGCCCATGGCAGGGGGGTTGGAACTGGATGATCCTTGTGGTCCCTTCCAGCCCTGACTGATACTATGATACTATGACTGGGAGCCAAGAAGACCTCGTGGCCTTTCAGGGCTTAAAGAGCCTGAGCAGGAAGCTGGGGACAGGCCTTTGAGCAGGGCAAGGACAAGGGGTGATGGCTTGAAACTAAGAGGGAGGTTTAGACCAGATACAAGGTGGTGGTGGTTTGATGGACTTGGTCTTAGAGGTCTTTTCCAACCTGAATGACTCTAAGATTCTAACTCCAGAGAGAAGGAGAAAGCTTTTCACATTGGGGGTGCTGAGACCCTGGCCCAGGTTGCCCAGAGAGCTGGGAGGTGTCCCATCCCTGGAACCATTCCAGGTCAGGTTGTTTGAGGCTCTGAGCAGCCTGCTCCAGCTGGGGATGGAGTCCCTTCCCCCCAACCCATCCTATGGCTCTCTTGGTTCATGCAGCATTAGGGCTCCTGACTGATGCTCACTGCTGGGCTTGCCAAAGGCGGCTGAGAGCTCATCTGTGATGCAGGACACTGCAAAGAGCTGCCAAGTCTGATGGGTGACTTGGGTGACCCTGGGGCACTAGGTCTAGGGGCTCAGCAGGCTGCAGCAGCAGGGCTTGGCTCTTCCCTCCCTGCACAGGGAGTGTGCTGTGCAGTCCTGAGGCACATGAAGGGGTGTTGGGGCTCAACAGAATCACAGAATGAAGCAGTTGGAACAGACCTTAGAGATCAGAGTCCAAGCCCCCTGCCAGAGCAGGATCACCTAGGACAGGTCACACAGGAACACATCCAGGTGGCTCTTGAAAGTCTCCAGGGAAGGAGACTCCACCACCTCTCTGGTGCCTGCCTGGTGCTTGTCTGCCAAACCTGAGCTTCCCCAGGGCTCTGCAGGACAGATGCCTTCTGCTCTGATGTGTCTCCTGGGAGAGCTTCTCCTTGCTGGGCCCCTGGGGAAGCTACCACTTGGCAGTGGCTCATTTTGTCAGGCAGACCTCTCTGTGCCAGTTAGGTCTGGTTTCAGCTCCTGTGCTCTTGCTCAGTATGGATTGATGAAAGAACCAACAGTGATCAACCAAAGGGCAAGTTTAGCTCTGTGGGGGATCCTGGGGTGTTTAGGGACAGCAGTGTGAGTCTGGGCTGCTGCGGGGATGTCCCATGAGGAATGGCCTGGGCTGATCCCATGGATAACCAGGCAGCAGAAGGGAATAGGGTGACAGAACCAGGACAGGCTGCCCAGAGAGGTTGTGGAGACTCCTCTGGAGAGCTTCCAACCCCCCTGGGTGCTGTGCTGCTGGGCAAGCTGCTGGGGGTGCCCTGCTGGAGCAGGGGCTTGGGCTGGGGGAGCTCCAGAGGTCTAGCCTCCAGCTGTGACTTCTTTTCCTGGCCAAGGTCAGTAACTGTGCTGTGTGCTGGTTAAGCACAGAAAACACAAAATGGATTGGGGTGGAGAAGACTTCTAAAGGTCATCTAGTCCACCCCTGCACTCAGCAGGGACCTCTGCAACTGGAGCAGGCTGCTCAGAGAAGCCTGACCTGCAGTGGTGCCAGGGATGGGGCAGCTCTGACCTCTCTGGGCAACCTGGGCCAGTGCCTCACCACCCTCGGGTTAAAAAACTTCTCTCCAGCCTGAATCTCCCTCTTAATTCAAACCATCCCCTCCTGGCCCTGAGGCAATGGCTTACTCTAAACCCAGCTCATTCCTCACCTCCAATTACTCAGGATGTTAACAGCAGAAACGAAATGAGCTCCAAACCACAAGCAGAGGCTTGAGACTCGTGGGGTAAGAACTCTCTGGTCCCCACCAAACTCAAGCCTCTTTTCTTTCCTAGCTGCATGGAAGTTCCTGATTCCAGGGGATGTGGGGGCCACCAGCAGCCCCCCACCCCTTCTGGAGTTGGCTTTGTTTCCTGTTGAAACAAGCTGGAGGATCTGAAAGGTCTCAAAACGTGTGTGGAAACTTCTGCCCCAGTGAATGAAGGACTCTTTGTGTCCTCCAGCGTGGAGCTGCTGTGTTCCTTCACAGGCTGCTCCCTCTCAGCTCCCAGCAGCCCTTAGCCTTTCTTCCTTGGCCCTCTGCAGGAGGGGCAGGAGCAGGGAGCCGCTCTTGGGGGATGCTCCTTCCAGTGCTGCGTGAGGAATGTTTTGGTGAAGGGAAACAGAAAACAACCAAACAGAAGCTTTTCATTAGGGAGCTTTCAGGCTTTGCTGTCACAACCTCAGCAACGTTCAAAGCAGCCTTCCCCCCCCCCCCCCCGAGGACAAAAAGTGTGACTGGAGAATCCCCCGGGGGGCACCGGGGCTGGCAGGGGTTCCAGAGGTGAGAGACTGGAGGCAGTGGCTGAAAATTCCCTTGGGGGGTTTGGGGGGATTAAATAAATACAGTTTCCAGAGAAAGAGGCTCTGGAAAGGACTTAATGGAGCCTTGGTATTTAAAAAAGGAATGCTTTCTCCTAAGCCCTGGAGGAAGCAGTGGAAAGCTGGTGAGGGGTTGGCACAGGCTGCCCAGGGAGCTGGGGGAGTCCTCATCCCTGGAGGGCTTCAGGAAATGCCTGGCCATGGCACCTGGGGCCAGGGTTTGATGGCCGTGGTGGGGCTGGGATGAGGGTTGGGCTGGGAGATGTGCAAGGGCTCTTCCAACCAAAACACCTCTGTGAGCCTCTGGGTCCCTGAAATCAGCTGGAGGAGCCCTGCTGAGGCTGAGACCCTCACTGCTGGCCAGAACCGAGTGTGGGGCTGGCTGTGTAGCAGGGCAGGGAGAGAAAGAGTCGAGATGATGCCTTGCTGGAAGGCAATCTTCGTGTGTTTGGGGCAGAGGGGGATCTGCTGGGAGATCTACTCTGCAGTGGTAGTCTGGAGAAGGCTGAGAGGGATCTGATCAATGTCTATCAATAGCTGAGGGCTGGGGGTCAGGAGAGAGGGGACAGGCTCTGCTCAGCTGCACTCTGGGATAGGACAAGGAGCAATGGATGTAAGCTGCAGCACAGGAGGTTCCACCTCACCACGAGGAGGAACTTCTTCCCTGTGAGGCTCTCAGAGCCCTGGAGCAGGCTGCCCAGAGGGGTTGTGGAGTCTCCTTCTCTGGAGCCTTCCCAGCCCTGTCTGGATGTGTTCCTGTGTGACCTGTGCTGGATTCTCTGCTCCTGCTCTGGCAGGGGGCTTGGACTGGGTGATCTCTGGGGTCCCTTCCAACCCTAACAACCAGTCACATTCAGAGGTGACTGAAGTGCTGTGGTAAACACAGGAGGAGAAGCAATTTGCTTGCAAGACTGACTCTGCCCTGTGTAGATCCATGCTGGATTGTGAAATGCTTTGATGTAAGTCATCAGCATTCTGTGTTTGGGTTGGAAGGAGGAAGGAGCTTGTGGAAGTGCCTCTGCTCCTCCTTGCTCCCCCCTGGGGCTGCTCAGGGTTGTAGCTGCACCCCTGGCTTGCTTTCTATTCACACACACCCAGCATGGAGATCTCTGTGGGGCTTGGGAGCTGCAGGAGCTTAGATTGGGGGCGGGGGGGAATAAATCAATGGTGGTTACAGACATGGCAGAGTTCAGAAGGCAGCTGGTGGGCAGAGCTCTATCTGAGGAGGTTGTTTTGCCCATGGAGGAGGTTTGTACCCACACTGGTGGTCTGCACTGCCATGGCCCAAGCTGCTGCAGCTGCTGTTGGGGGGCCATAGAATTGCTTTGGTGAGAAATGATCTCCAGGAGCAGGGAGTCCAAGCCTCAGCCCAGCACTGCCAGCTCACCACTGAACCATTTCCCTCAGCACCACATCCACACAGCCTTGAAACCCCTCCAGGGATGGAGGCTCCACCACTGCCCTGGGCAGCCTGGGCCAGGCCTTGACAACCCTGTAGGGGCAGAAATGATTCCTCGTGTCCATCCTAAACCTCCCCTGGGGCAGCTTGAGGCTGTTTGCTCTTCTCCCATTGCTTGTTCCTGGGGAGCAGAGCCCACCCCTACCTGCTTCCACGTCCTCCTGCTGCAGTGGGCAGGAAAGCAGCCACGAAGCCTGAGCTGGGAGCTCATCTTGCTGTGGCCTCCTCACTTGTTGACCAACACAAACTTTTTTGTAAGGGAAAAGAACAAAAACTGCAGCAGCAGCAGCACCACCACTACCCCCACAGTGCTGCTGGTTTTTCCATGCTGGAGGAAATGTCCTGTCCTGACAGGCAGTGAATGTGCTCTCCATGCTGCAGGGAGGGCTTGGATCAAGTGCTGCTCAGTTGGAGGTGGTGAGGAGACAGCATTTAAGGTGAGGAAGAAGTTGGGGACATGCATGAAGGGACCTTTAGTGACTTGTGTGCATGTGTAGGAGTCACCAGCTGGGAAGGCAAGAGGTGAGGAAGCAGAATTTGTTTGTTTAAAGCTCTCTGGCAGATGTTTTGGTCTAGGAGGGCCTGCAGGAGGTGGGGTCTTGGCTGGGCTTGCCCTGTGTAAGGACTTGGATTGAACCCTCCTTTGATGCCACCTTTGGAAAGCTGAGTGCTGCCTCTCTGGCAGGAGTTGATGGGTTCCCCCTCAGCATTTTCATAGATTCATAGAAGGGGTTGGGTTGGAAGGGACCTTAAAGATCATCCAGTTCCACCCCCCCGCTGTGGCTCAAGGCTTCATCCAACCTGGCCTTGAACACTTCCAGGGAGCAGCCATCCACAGCCTCCAGCACAGAGCTGTTGTGCTGCTCTCACCACTGCTTTGGAATCAGATGCAGAGGAAGGAGCTGAAGAGGAGTGGTCAGGAGATGTCTGTCTAGACAGACACCCCCCAAGGAGAGCTCTCTGGGTGAAGCACAGCACACAAGGACTTACCTGCTGGCAGGAGGTGCTGAGCTGCCCACTGCTGTGATGCCTTCAGTTCAGCTCTGGTTTGCTGTAGCTCTTTCCAAAGGGAGTTCAAAACAAAGTTGTCTCCTCTGGTGGGGCTGAATTTATCCTGCTGCAAGGCTGTCTCTTGAGCTTCCACCTCAGCTCTCCCTAGCCAAGTGCTCTCCAGATGGCCAAGCCTGCTGGACATGTTGTGGCTCAGCAGCAGAATGTGTTCCAGAACCTTTCCTTGCTCAGCCTCCTGCAGCCTCTTGGCTTCTTCAGCTTGGCCACTGCTCCTCACCAGCACCTGCTCCACCTGGGACGAGAGGTGGGAGGTGAGTTCCTCCAGCGTGGTGGCAAAGGTGGTGGTGAGCTGGCTCAGCTCTGCCTTCAGCATCTGCAGGTCCACCTTCAGGACCTCCTCCACCGCCTGCAGCATCATGTTCTCCTTCATCTGGGAGTTCTCGAGCATGATGAAGAGCTTGTCCCACTTGGTGTGCTCCCGCTGGCACTCACAGGCAGCAGCTGGAAGGGAAGGCACAGGGCTGGGCAGTGCTCTGGGCTTGGATCCTTACGCAGGAGGAGCGAGGCTGGCTCTGAGCAAGCTTTGTGTGCTCCAGCCCCTCACCAGGGGGAAAAGGAAGGGAGTGTGTGCCACAGGAATGCAAAGCTGAGGCTGAGCCCCAGCCTTCTGCAGGAAACCCGAGGAACAGAGCCTGCAGCAGACCCTAAAGCACAGCACCCAGGGGCTGTGCAGCATTTGCTGTCCACCATATCTCCGGGTGCAAGCACACAGAAACATAACAGCAAAGGCTGGAGAACACCTCTGAGACCAGCAGCTCCCAGCCTTACCCCAGCACTGCCACTGCCACCACCACACCACGGCCCTCAGCACCACCTCTCCACAGCTTTGAAACCCCTCCAGGGATGGGGACTCCACCACTGCCTTGGGCAGCCTGGGCCAGGCCTGGACAACCCTTTTGGGGACAGAAATCGCTCCTCCTGGCCAACCTAAAGCTCCTTTGGTGCAACTCGAGGCTTGTCTTGTTGCACGTTGGAAGAGACCAGCCCCCGCCTCACTGCAACCTCCTTCCAGGTACTCGCAGGGAGTTTTTTTGGCCAACCTAAACATTCTGCTTCCTCTGAAAGCAAACCCAACCCCCAAATATTTACGTTTTTAAAAGTAACAAGTTCCCAAGAGCAGACACCAAAGGCGAAACGCTGCCTCGGAGCCGCTTTAGTTCCCATCCGACTTACTTTCCTCGGGGCCCTGAGCCGGCCCTTCGATTTCGTTGTCCAGATTGACATACATGAGGTCGTAGTCATCCTCTTCATCCAACGCAGCCAGAGAAGCCCTGAAAACACAGCAGAGGGCGAGCAGGGCGAATCCTTCTCGGAGCAGCATTCTCGAGCTGCTTCCCGAGGGCGCTTGGAGAGTAAGGGCTGAGCCGAGCCGAGCCGAGCCGAGCCGAGCGGAGCCGGGCTGAGCGCAGGCTGCGAGCGAGCCCCTAACGAAGCGCTGAATGAATGAGCAGCGCCGCTGCCAGCCTTGTAATAAGAGCTCTGCTGCTTGTTGGTTTTGGCTGGGAGGAGAAGGGGGCGGGCGGCTTGCTCGGCTCCAGCCTCCCAGCTTTGCGCCGGGGAGGGAGGGGAAGGAATGGGGGGAAGCTGCTCCTGCCGAGCAGCCTGCGGTAATGTGCGGCGAGGCGAGGGGGAGGGAGGGAGGGATGAAATCGCTCGGAGACTTTGGGATGTTCTTTCGGGTCGGTTGTGGAAAAGGAAAGGTTTTTCCCCAAATTCATCTCTCTGGAGGGGTTTGGTGGAACGATAAGCTGCTCGGGGCTGGCTTGGACACGGGCGTGAGGTAGGAGCGACGTGGTGCAGCTCTCTAAGAGAGCTATGGACCAAACCCTCTGCTGCAGGCTCAGGTCCCTGCTTGAGGGCACTCACAAAGGGCAGCTTGTGTTAGAGTTCTGTGCTTCTTCCAGCCCCAGTTACCACCACCACCACCATCAGAGCTCCGTGGATAACACAGCACTGCTGGTGCCCTGCATGGGGATTGTGGAGCTCAGCAGCTGCTCCACTGGGGTTGCTTCTGCTCAGGATGGAATAAGATGAGGCACTCCTGGGCTGGGCAGCAGCCTGCTGTAGAAATCTTTGGCCTGAATTTGCTCCATAGAAGGGTTAGGTTGGAGATGAGGAAGAGTTTCTTTGCTGTCAGAGTGGTCAGGGCCTGGCACAGGCTGCCCAGGGAGGTGGTGGAGTCCCCACCCCTGGAGGGGTTCAGACACCTGTGGCCATGGCACTGGGGGCCAGGGTTTGGTGGCCATGCTGGGGTTGGGCTGAAGGTTGGACTGGATGACCCTGGAGGTCTTTTCCAACCCAGACAGTTCAGTGATCTCCAACCTCCCTTTTGGAAGGCCAGAGCCCAGGGAGCTGTGGTGTCCCAGCCAGCCCTTGGTTGCTGATGGGTTTTAGTTGAGGGAGCTGGGGCTGTTCAGCCTGGAGCAGAGGAGGCTGAGGGAGACCTCATTGCTCTCTGCAGCTCCCTGAGAGGAGGCTGGAGCCAGGGGGGTTGGGCTCTGCTCCCAAGGAACAAGTGATAGGACAAGAGGAAGCAGCCTCAAGTTGCACCAGGGGAGGTTTAGGTTGGATGTTAGAAGCAGCTTCATGACTGAAAGGGTTCTCCAAGCCTGGCCCAGGCTGCCCAGGGGGTGGCTGAATCCCCAGCCCTGGAGGAGTTTCCAGGAGGCAGAGCTGTGGTGCTGAGGGCCATGGCTTAGCCCCAGCCCTGGCAGAGGTAGAGAATGGATGGACTCAGTCATCCCAAAGGTCTCATCCAACCAAAAGCCTTCTGTGGGTCTATAGCCACAACTTGCAGTCTGTGTCCCCTTTCCATCTGAGGCTCTGCTTTAGCCCTGGGTCACTCTGCAGCAGTGTGTCAAGGGCCTCCTGTCTCACCTGAGTCATCCTGGGGAAGATAACTTCTCTTGGTGCCCTTTGAATGGAGTCAAGGTCAGAACACCACCGCGCTCCACGAGCTCCTCCTGCCCGTGTTGTGTTTGCAGGGTGCTAGCAGGCTCTTCACAAAGCTCTTGGTGCTGCTGGGTTGGTCAGAGCAGAGCCTGAGCTCAAGGCAGCCTCTGCTGCTTGTCAGTGTGAGCTGGGAGCAAAGCTCCGGCGTGGCCAGGGCATGGTCCTGGATCAGCTGGGGGGGGGCTGGCACCTTCTCAGCACGTAGCTGTGGTTGCTGCTGTGCTGCAGTGCCTCCTCCTCACCCTTCTGCTCTCTGCCTGAGTCGCTGCCAGAGGAGCAAAGCCGTGCAGTGTCCCCAGCTGTACATTAGCTCCTGCCTGCATTGCACAATTCCCAGTGTGTGGTCTGCTTGGAAAGGCTGAGGAAATCCACTCTGGGAAGCATGGGGGTAAGAGTGGTAGGGGAAAGAAGAAGAGGGGAAGGAGGTGATTAAGGAGCTGGGTCTAAAGGCTTCCCACTCCCCGGCAGCAAAAGCACTTTTCAGGCTCTTAGTTTGGACTGAGACAAACAAAGCAAGGTGGAAAAAAGGGAAGGTGTCCCTGCCTGCGGTGGTGGGGCTGGAGCTAGATGGTCTTGAAGGTCTTCTCCAGCTCAAACCATTCCATGGGTCTATGAATTGCTCAGGAATGGGCAGAAAACCAGAAGGTTGGGAGCTCTGTGTGTGCAAATCCTTTAGAAACTAACCAGGTGGGGACCTGGAGCTCAGGCAAGAGGGACCTGGAGCTCAGGCAAGAGCTGGTCCTGCCTCACCAACCTGATCTCCTTCTATGCCCTGGTGCCCCCCAGGGATCAGTGCTGGGCCCCATCCCGTTCAATATCTTTATTGATGATCTGCAGGAGAGGATTGAGTCCATCAGCAGTAAATTTGCAGATGACACCAAGCTGGGGGCAGGAGTTGGTCTGTTTGAGAGTAGGAGAGCTCTGCAGAGGGACCTTGCCAGGCTGGACAGAAGGGCAGAGTCCAACAGGATGGCATTCAACAAGTCCCAGTGCTGGGTGCTGAACTTTGGCCACAGCAACCCCAGGCAGTGCTACAGGCTGGGGGCAGAGTGGCTGGAGAGCAGCCAGGCAGAGAGGGGCCTGGGGGTGCTGGTTGACAGCAGCTGAACATGAGCCAGCAGTGTGCCCAGGTGGCCAAGAAGGCCAAGGGCATCCTGGCCTGCATCAGGAAGAGTGTGGCCAGCAGGAGCAGAGAAGTCATTGTGCCCTGTGCTCAGCACTGGTTAGGCCAGGGGAGGTTTAGGTTGGATGTTAGGAAGAAGTTCTTCCCAGCCATAGAGATTGGCCATTGGGATGTGCTGCACAGGGAGGTGGTGGAGTTCCTGTCCCTGGAGGGGTTCACCAAAGGCTTGGATGTGGCACTGGGAGCCCTGGTTTGGCTGTCAGGAGGTGCTGGGTGACACCTTGGACTGGATGATCTCTGAGGTCTTTTCCAACCTGATTGTTTCTATGATTCTATGAAAAGCAGGAACACAGTGAGCTGGGTTCTGCTTCCTGACCCTTCTCCAGTGACAGGAGGAGCAGACAGGAGCTGTGGTGGCTGCTGGCACAGTGTTTGGCTTCCTGCACAAGGTTATGCCATGCAAAGCAACTCCCTGGCAGTGAGGTCACTTCAGTACCAGCCCAAAGGGATGGGGATGCTTCTCAAGGGTCTTTGCTTGCTGCTTGTTTGGCTTGGTGAAGGGAAAGGCACAAAGTTTGCTGTAGGGAAGAGCCCAAAGATGGCTTTGGATGGAGGAGCTGTGTCCAGAGGAGCTTGGCAGCTGCCATCCACCCTGCTGTGTCCTGTCCTGTGGCACCACCCCTCTGCACCCAACCTGCTGCTCTCTGAATTATCACTTGCCTGAGCTCCTCCTCCCTGTGGCCTCCAAGCTGAGGTCGTAGAACTGCCAGGGCTGGAAGGGACCTCAAGGCTCAGCCAGCTCCAACCCCCTGCCATGGGCAGGGACACCTCACACCACAGCAGGTTGCTCACAGCCACCTCCAGCCTGGCTGCAAACACCTCCAGGCAGGAGGTTGCCACCCCCTCCCTGGGCAGCCTGTGCCAGGCTCTCACCACCCTCCTGGGCAACAACTTCTTCCTCACATCCAATCTCAATCTCCCCACTTCTAGTTCTGCTCCATCCCCCCAGTCCTATCCCTCCCTGACACCCTCAGAAGTCCCTCCCCAGCTTTCCTGGAGCTCTCCCTCCTTGTGTGAAGCTGTTAGGTGATGTTGCTCTCTGCTGAGCTCCTCCCTGCTCTGCTTTTGCAGCTGGGATGGCACAGAGCCTGTGGAGCTCTCAAACCTTGCCATGGCCACGGCTCTGGAGGTCTGAACCTCACCTTTACAGCTCTGAGCTGCCTTCAAGGAGAAGCCAACGATTCTCCAGCCTGAGTAAACCCTCCAGGGCAGGATGCAGAAGTGTGGCTGGCTGGGGAGTGCAGAGGGATTCCTCCATGAGGTCCATAAGGACTCCTTGGGGATCATAGAATGCTTTGGGTTGGAAGGGACCTTCAAGAGCATCCAGCTCCAAGCCCCTGCCACGGGCAGGGACACCTCCCACCAGCACAGGCTGCTCAGGGCCTCATCCAGCCTGGTCCTGAACATCTCTAGGGAGGAGGCAGCCCCAGCCTCCCTGGGCAGCCCGTGCCAGTCTCTCCCAACCCTCACTGCAAAGAATTTCTTCCTCCTCTCCAGGCTCAGTCTCTCCTCTCTCAGCTCAAAGCCATTGTCCCTCATCCTGGCACTCCCAGCCCCTGTTCAAAGCCCCTCCCCAGCTCTCCTGCAGCTCCTTCAGGTACTGGAAGGCTGCTCTGAGGTCTCCCCAAAGCCCTGACAAGCCGTTTGACTGAACCATGTCTGAACCTGCAGTGAATTATGTGTTAGCTGCTGGGCTCAGAGGTGATGCTGCAAGGCCTTGGGGATGCACTTTCTGTATCTGGCAAAGAGATGATGAGGTCCAGGCTGAACTTTTCCTCTCATCCCTGAGGTGACCTCCTTATCTTCCAGGGTTAAAAGGCTGGGAGTGAAACAGGAGACAAAGCAGCAGGCTGGAGAGGTAGTTCCCGTTGGAAACCAAATCCAGAGCCCTTCAGGACTTGCAAGGCTTTAGAGACAGGAGCCATGCTGCATGGCAACAGGCAGATGTTTTCCAGATGTTGTGCAGGGGGAAGTTAAATGGATGGAGGCAGGCATGCAGTGGGCTGGGAGGGGCCGTGTGCTGCTGGGAGCCTGCCCTTCACACTGAATTATGCTCAGACATCCGAGGGGCTGGGTGAGAGAGGGGCTGGGTGAGAGAGGGGCTTGCAGAGCTGTGGCTGCCCGCGGTTGACTCTCGCTGGCTCCCTTCTGTCCCTGGAAGCAGCAATCCTTAACCATTCCTGTGCCAGCGTGCTGCCCCCGGTGCGTGGTTCCCCTCGCAGGCAGCTGCTCCTCCCCGCTCTGCTCGCTGCATCTGCAAGGCTGGAGCCCGGCAGGGCAGAAATGAAGCTTTTGGCTGCCTGCTCCCCTGCTCCCCCTCCCTCCTGCTCCCCTGCTCCCCCCTCCCCTCCTGCTCCCCTGCTCCCCCCTCCCCTCCTGCTCCCCTGCTCTCCCCTCCCCTCCTGCTCCCCTGCTCTCCCCTCCCCTCCTGCTCCCCTCTTCCCCTCCCCTCCTGCTCCCCTCTTCCCCTCCCCTCCTGCTCCCCCTCTTCCCCCCCTCCTGCTCCCCTCTTCCCCTCCCCTCCTGCTCCCCTGCTCCCCCTCCCCTCCTGCTCCCCTGCTCCCCCTCCCCTCCTGCTCCCCTCTTCCCCTCCCCTCCTGCTCCCCTGCTCCCCCCTCCCCTCCTGCTCCCCTGCTCCCCCCTCCTCCTGCTCCCCTGCTCCCCCCTCCCCTCCTGCTCCCCTGCTCCCCCCTCCCCTCCTGCTCCCCTGCTCCCCCCTCCCCTCCTGCTCCCCTGCTCCCCCTCCCTCCTGCTCCCCTGCTCCCCCTCCCCTCCTGCTCCCCTGCTCTCCCCTCCCCTCCTGCTCCCCTGCTCTCCCCTCCCCTCCTGCTCCCCTCTTCCCCTCCCCTCCTGCTCCCCTCTTCCCCTCCCCTCCTGCTCCCCTCTTCCCCTCCCCTCCTGCTCCCCTCTTCCCTCCCCTCCTGCTCCCCTCTTCCCCTCCCCTCCTGCTCCCCTGCTCCCCCTCCCCTCCTGCTCCCCTGCTCTCCCCTCCCTCCTGCTCCCCTGCTCTCCCTCCCCTCCTGCTCTCCCCTCCCCTCCCGCTCCCCTGCTCTCCCCTCCCCTCCCGCTCCCCTGCTCTCCCCTCCCCTCCCGCTCCCCTGCTCTCCCCTCCCCTCCTGCTCCCCTCTTCCCCTCCCCTCCTGCTCCCCCTCCCCTCCCGCTCCCCTGCTCTCCCCTCCCCTCTCTCATCTTTAACTCCTCTGTCCCTTCTCTTCTCTGCACTTTAAGACCCCATGGAGTACCTTCCAAGCCTGCAAGCTCCTCAGGCAGCCTGCTGCTGCTGTGCATTTGGGAGTACAAATGAAGCATCACAGCTCTTGATTCCTTTTGTCTGCCCCTCCAGTGTCCCACAGCCCCAGCCCCCAGCCCTGCCCCCCCCCGGGATCTGGTCTGGGCTTGGTTACATATTTGTCTTCTTGGTGCATTCTGTGTTTTCCTGCAGTGTGTTTTGTGCCTCCCTGGGTTTGGTGCTGGTGCCCCTGGAGGTGTGCTGATGCTTTAGGCTCTCCAGCTGGAGGATGGACACCCAGACAGCCACTGACCTCTGTCTGCTCTCTTCCCAGGGAACTCTCTGCTGCTGAGGGTCCTGCCTGCCCTCTATGAGCAGCAGCCACAGCCGATCAACCTCCATCTGAGGGAGCTGGTGGCACTGATGGCCCAGCTGGACCAAGCTGAACAGCATCATCTCCTCAGGCTCCTCCAGACCGTGGCTAGGAACAAAGAGCTGGGGGTAAAACATGGCCTGGCTGCCTGCCTGCTAGCTTCTGCAGCTCCTCTTGGAGGGAGCTGATGTGTTTCAGATGCCTTGGCAAGAGCTCCCTGCTAGCTGCTCTCCAAAGAGTGAGGAGTCCCAGAGCAAGCATGACAGTGCTTCCCTACCCTCATTCCCCACAAATTCCTTCATTCCATTCCAAGCTCTCCATCGAACCATAAAGAGAAACACAGCAATGACTCTGCTGGCCCCAAAAAAAGAAGCTGGTGTTCAACCAGAGCTGTTGAAACCCTGTGGAAAGCAAAAACTGAGCTCAGCAGCTTGGTTCCTCCCCTGCCAGCTGAGTCTGACTTCCCAGCACCACGTTCCTGCTGGAATGCATCAAGTGGATGACATTGAACAGCCAGGAAAATGGAAATGAGTCAGGAATTGAGGAGAAGAGAGCTGGAGATGAATGATCCAAGGCAACAATCCCTCCTGCTGTAGAAAACTCTGTCATGAGCAGCACCCAGGGCTTAGAACGAGGCACAGAAGTCCCTGCTGGGGGAAGCTGTGGAGCTGATAAACCCTCTGGGAGAGAAGAACCAACAGGAGTTAACATCTGCCCCTCAGGCAGCCAGGGAGAGTTCAGGGTGATGAACTCCAGGCCTCCAGCACCCTCACACCAAACAACTTTCTCCTCCTGCTCACAGGGAACCTTCTGGGTGCCAGTTTGTGCCCCTTGGCCTGTCCCTGGGCACCACTGAGCAGAGTCTGGCCCCAGCCTCTTGCCCCCCAGCCTTTGGCTCTTGCTGAGCATTGCTCAGCTGCCCTCTGGGGCTGCTCTGCTGCAGGCTCCCAGCCCCAGGGCTCTCAGGCTGCTGGGGCCCTGCAATCATAGAATCATTAAGTTTGGAAAAGACCTCCAAGATCATCAGCTCCAACCTTCTACCCCACGACCACTGGACCAGGGAGCAGGCTGCCCAGAGAGGTTGTGGAGTCTGCTGGTGTGGAGAGCTTCCAACCCCCCTGGGCACTGTGCTGCTGGGCAAGCTGCTGGGGGTGCCCTGCTGGGGCAGGGGCTTGGGCTGGGGGAGCTCCAGAGCTCCCTGCCAGTCCCCTCCCTGCTGGGGTGCTGTGAACACAGCAATCCCTCCTGGTGCTTCAGCTCACTGCCTGCCTGGGACAGACAGAAATGCTTCTGCTGATTTAATCACTAAAGCCTAGAAGTGGCCCAGAGCAAGGGAGATATCTGGGGAGGGGGTTTGGGGTGGGGTGTTTTGTGGGGGTCTCTTTTCACCACGTGAATTTGTTGCCTCATTTATGCATAGCTGCAATACTTCAGGCCTCCAGCTCAGCCTTGCTCCATCTGCTGAGCTGAACTTCCCTTGACCTCAGCAATAATAGCTCTGGGCAGAGGGCAGCAAGGGTGGAAAACTCTTTTGCCCCCCAGTGTTGGGGTTTCTGTGCTCCCACTTGAAAACCCAGGCAGGGGTAGGAGTGGATTCTCATGTTGCTTGTCTGCTCTTTGCTAGGTGCTGAAGGAATGCATCCCCTGCCTCTTTGGACACCTGAGCGACCCAGGCCACACTGACCTCATCCTCAACATACTTCTAGACATCTCCAGCTATGCCCCAGCAGCCTTGGCCACCTCCCTTCCCATCCTGAAAGAGGTTGGAGAGGGCTCTCCAAGCCTCATTGGGCAAACAGCGAAGATCTTTGGAGCTGTTGGACATATTGATGAGGTGAGGTGGAAAGGCAGGGGGCCTGGTGGGGCTGGGCTTGGGGCTGCTTGTGGCATTGATTCATTTGTGTTTTAATGAAGTTTGTCGAGAGGGTGGATGAAGGGTTGGACAGCAGCCCCAGGGAGAAGGACTTGGGGGTGCTGGGGGTGGAGAGCTGGAGAGGAGCCCCAGGGAGAAGGACTTGGGGGTGCTGGGGGTGCAGAGCTGGAGAGGAGCCCCAGGGAGAAGGACCTGGGGGTGCTGGGGGTGGAGAGCTGGAGAGCAGCCCCAGGGAGAAGGACTTGGGGGTGCTGGGGGTGCAGAGCTGGAGAGGAGCCCCAGGGAGAAGGACCTGGGGGTGCTGGGGGTGGAGAGCTGGAGAGCAGCCCCAGGGAGAAGGACTTGGGGTGCTGGGGGTGCAGAGCTGGAGAGGAGCCCCAGGGAGAAGGACTTGGGGGTGCTGGGGGTGGAGAGCTGGAGAGCAGCCCCAGGGAGAAGGACTTGGGGGTGCTGGGGGTGCAGAGCTGGAGAGGAGCCCCAGGGAGAAGGACCTGGGGGTGCTGGGGGTGGAGAGCTGGAGAGCAGCCCCAGGGAGAAGGACTTGGGGGTGCTGGGGGTGCAGAGCCGGAGAGGAGCCGGCACCCAGCGCTGCCAGCCCAGCCCCAGCCTGGCCTGGGCTGAGCCCCAGCAGTGTGGGCAGCAGGGGCAGGGAGGGGATTCTGCCCCTCTGCTGTGCTCTGCTCAGACCTCCCCTGCAGTGCTGGGGCAGCTCTGGAGCCCTCAGCACAGACAGGGCCAGGGGAGGCCACAGCAGTGCTGGCAGGGCTGGAAGCTCTCTGCTGCGGGACCAGGCTGAGAGAGTTGGACTTGGTCAGCCTGGAGGAGAGAAGGCTCCAGGGAGACCTTCTGGTGGCCTTGCAGTGCTTCAAGGGCTGAGCAGAAAGCTGGGGACAGGCTTGTGAGCAGGGCCCGTTGGGACAGGCCAAGGGGGATGGTTTGAACTGCAAGAGGGAGATTGAGAGTGGACAGAAGAATAGTTTTAACTGGAGGGCAGTAAGACCTCGTCCAGGTCAGGTTGTTTGGGTCTCTGAGCAGAAAGCTGGGGATAGAAAGCTGGAAGCCTGTGTCACAGAGCTGGGAGGAGGATTCCCATCCCTGACCACTGTGTCACTGAAGGTAAGAGGGCTGAGCCCTCCTGGGCAGGAGAACTTGAGCTCTGCTCCTCAAGAGGATGGGGAGCAAAAGATCTTCCTGCACAGAGCTCCTGGATGGGGGAGAAAATGAGCTCCTCACTCCAAGATGATCCTGGAGGTCTCTCCCAACCTGGTTGAGTTTGTGAAGGAGGACTCTGAGATGCTGGAGCAGGGCCAGAGAAGGGCAAGGAAGTTGGGGAAGGGTCTGGAGAGCAGGGCTGGGGAGGAGCAGCTGAGGGAGCTGGGGGTGTTCAGCCTGGAGCAGAGGAGGCTGAGGGAGACCTCATTGCTCTCTGCAGCTCCCTGAGAGGGGGCTCGAGCCAGGTGGGGGTTGGGCTTTGGTGTCAAGGAACAACCAACAGGATAAGAGGAAACAGCCTCAAGTTGCCCCAGGGGAGGGTTAGGTTGGCCATGAGGAACAATTTCTTCCCCAGAAGGGTTGTCCAGGCCTGGCCCAGGCTGCCCAGGGCAGAGGTGGAGTCTCCATCCCTGGAGGGGTTTCAGAGCTGTGTGGATGTGGTGCTGAGGGCCATGGGTTGGTGCTGAGCTGGCAGTGCTGGGGTAAGGCTTGGACTCCATGATCTGAGAGGTCTCCTCCAACCCAAACCATCCTGTGATCCCTGCCCTGCTGTGTGTTGCTGAAGCTAAAGCTGCTGCTCCTCCCTTCCCCAGGCAGCTCTGAGATCCTCTTGGTTCCAAACACAGTTATTGGGGGAAGGAAAAACACAAACAAAACAACCCAAAGCCTCTGAAATCCTTCCCTTGCCCTGTGCCCCAAGAGGCTGTTTTGCTTTGCACAGATTTCTGCTTAAGGGACAGGTTCTGATTTCCACTTCCCCCCCCCGAGGCTGTGGCTGACCTCAGGAGCAGCGCTGGGGAGGAACAAGGGGCAGCCTTGCAAATAAAGAGCTCTCTTCAGCCAGACCTCTCATCTCTCCAGGGGTCTGTCTGCACTGCCAAGGTGGGGAGGGCAGGGCAGGGCAAGCACAAGGAGCTGCTTCAAGAAGCCAGCAGAAAGCAAACTTTCCTCTCACATCTGCAGTCTGCACCTGAGAGAGCCAAGGCTCCACCTGGGCCACCTCTGTTTCCCCAGGCAACGCCCTGGGCTGGGCACTGGGGAGGCTGCTCCTTGAGCCCTGGGCTCAGTTTTGGGTCCCCCACTCCAAGAAGGACACTGAGGAGCAGGAGCAGGGCCAGAGAGGGGCAAGGGAGCTGGGGAAGGGGCTGGAGAACAGGGCTGGGGAGGAGCAGCTGAGGCAGGAGAAGAGGAGTCTGAGGGAGACCTCCTTGCTCTCTGCTGCTGCTTGGAAGGAGGCTGCAGCCAGGTGGGGCTTGGGCTCTGCTCCCTGGTCTCAGGTGATGGAAGGAGAGGCCATGGCCTCAAGCTGTGCCAGGGGAGGCTTAGGTTGGAGGGGAGGAAAAATGTCTTTGGTGCCAGAGTGGTCAGGGCCTGGCAGAGGCTGCCCAGGGGGTGGTGGAGTCCCCATGCCTGGAGGGGTTCCAGAACCCTGTGGCCGTGGCAGCTGGGGCCAGGGTCTGGTGGCCATGGTGGGGCTGGGCTGCTGGTTGGACTCAGTGATCTTGGAGGCTTTCTGCAGGCAAAAGAGTTCTCTGATTCTATGAAAATACAAGGAATGGGCATGGGGAAAACCAGCCCAGCCCCTCAATGCCTAAGACAAGGGTGGGTCAAAGCCACCCCGGGGCTGTGTGCCTCCAAGGAGGCTTGGTGGGTTGGCGGCAGGGCAGGGCCTGATGCCTGCTTTCATGGGGGGCTGGAGCTGTGCTGGGGGCAGCAGCTCCATGCGCTGGCACTGAGTTTGTTGTGCTTCCACCTCTCTCCAGGCGAGCAGCAGCGCAGCTGGAGCCACTCCAGCTGGATCAAAGTGAGAGGAGGGGGAGGGTCAGCAGCAAGCTCTCCTCCAGCTGATGTCTGCTGCACAGTTTGTTTAGGAAACACAAATGTGTTTTAAATGCTAATTGAGCCTCTGTTTACCTCTTGGAGGGAGGATCATCTTCCACATCAGGCAGCCAGCGTGGACCAGTGAGCCACAGAGCTGCCAGGGCTGGAAGGGACCTCAAGGGTCCTCTTTCTGCCCCTTTGCTGAAGTCCTTCCTCACCCACCGTGGGTTTGTGTGACCCCCTGGGCTCATCACATCTCCCTCCTTTGCTCCTGGTGAGGTGAAGAGGGTTAAAACCAGGAAGCATTTCAAGATGGTCTCTTGCTGGGCACAAAAGCTGCCCTCTGGTATCACTGAACCACAGAACTGTCAGGGCTGGAAGGGACCTCATGGCTCAGCCAGCTCCAACCCCCTGCCATGGGCAGGGATACCTCACACCACAGCACTTCTGGTTTTGCTCCATCCCCCCCAGTCCTATCCCTCCCTGACACCCTCAAAAGTCCCTCCCCAGCTTGCTTGGAGCCCTCTGCAGATGCTGGAAGGCCACAATGAGGTCTCCTGGGAGCCTTCCCCTCTCCAGCCTGCACAGCCCCAACCCTCTCAGCCTGTCTCCATAGGAGACAGCTCACACTGGAGCCAACTTCTTCCAAGCCACTGAGGGAAAAGCTGCTTCCATCACATCACAGAATTGTTTTGATTGGAAAAGACCTCTCAGATCAGCAAATCCAGCCAGGGGCTGGGGTTCTTCCTCCCCCACATGGCTGAAGGGAAGCAAGTTGTCAGCCAGGCTCCTCTCATCCGCCTGTGCCCTGGCACAGCACAGCAGCTCCTCTCTCCTCTGCAAGGAGCTGGCTTCTCCTTCACCAGATGTCTTGCTTGTGGTGCTTGGGCCACGTTCTGCTGAGCTCCCCCTGGGTATTTTTATGGCCCAGCTCTACTTGGAATCAAACCAGCAGCAAATTTTTCCCCCTCTCTTGTTATGAGGTCCCAGAAGAGAAGAGGCAATAAAGCTGCTGCCCTGTGGTGCCTGGAGGCTGGGTCCAGCACAAGCCTTCCCTCCTCTCCTGCTGCCTTGGGGAGTTCTCTGTTTGTGCCTCTCTCACCTTTCAGCACAGGCTTGGAAAGCAAAACTTCCCCCCAGGTTCTGTGACAAGCTGCTGAGTGCCAGGTGGGGGTTGGTGCACAGAGGATAGGAGCATGGAAGTGACTCTCATGGAGGCACAGCACTGAACTTGCCAACCAAGACCACACCATGGCACCAGAGCAGAGCCACACCGCGGCACCAGAGCATTGGTTGGGTTGGAAAAGCTCTCTGAGATCATCCAGTCCAACCTCAACCCAGCAGCACCATGGCCCCAGGTGCCGTGGCCACAGGTTTCTTGTGTGCCTCCAGGGCTGGGGACTCCACCACCTCCCTGGGCAGCTTATTCCAGTGCCATGATCCAGTTGGGCATCACGGACTGGTTGGGGTTGGAAAGGACCTTCCAAGGTCACCCAGTCCAAGTCCCCTGCAGCCAGCAGGGACAGCTGCAGCTGGAGCAGGCTGCTCAGAGCCCCAGACAGCCTGACCTGCAATGGTGCCAGCCACGGGGCAGCTCCCAGCTCTCTGGGCAGCCTGGGCCAGGCTCTCACCACCCTCAGGTTAAAAAAATTCTTCCTTCTGTCCACTCTGAGTCTCCCTCTTGCAGTTCAAACCATCCCCCTTGGCCTGTCCCAACGGGCCCTGCTCACAGGCCTGTCCCCAGCTTTCTGCTCAGCCCTTGAAGCACTGCAAGGCCACCAGAAGGTCTCCCTGGAGCCTTCTCCTCTCCAGGCTGACCAAGTCCAACTCTCTCAGCCTGGTCCCACAGCAGAGAGCTTCCAGCCCTGCCAGCACTGCTGTGGCCTCCTTTGTCTCTGTCCCTGTCTGTGCTGAGGGCTCCAGAGCTGCCCCAGCACTGCAGGGGGAGGTCTGAGCAGGGCACAGCAGAGGGGCAGAATCCCCTCCCTGCCCCTGCTGCCCACTCTGCTGGGGCTCAGCCCAGGCTGGGGCCCCTGATCAGTGCAGGGGGTTGGATTAGGTGACATTTAAAGGTCCTTTCACTCCCAGGGCAGGCTCTGCTCTAAGCTCTTGATTGCTGCTTTCTCTGCTGCTTCTCCCTCTCAGCCATTTTTAGGGCAGTGGAAGCTGATCTGCTTGCAGCAGTCAGAGCAGAGGAACCTCACTGAGTTTTCTTCACCTTTGGGGTTCCTGCTGTGGGATGTGAGTTTCTGCATGTCTGTAGGGAAGGAGCTGGAGCTGGAGCTGCATTCCCCAGCCAGGGGCAGATGATAAAGGATCTCAGCTTAGCAGATATTTGCATGCTGACTGTGATGCTCCAGAGCAGCCCCCTGAGTCCTGCCGGGGAGGATGGGGGGAAGCGATCCTGCTGATAAACTGGGGGGATCACATGCCCCTGGGAGGTGGGGCAGTGAAAGCTGGGCTGCAGAGGGCATGTCAGCCTTCAGCCTGCTGGCACTGATGGATACAGCTGCCAGGCTGCTGCTTATCCAGGGGAGGAGACGCTGAAAGCAGATCTGCCTCTGCACTCCTCCTTGTCCCGGGGGACTCAGCTCTGGGCTCAGGGTTGCTCCCCAGTGGATTGCTCTGGCAGGAGACAGCCCCCGAGGGAGGAGGAGCTGTGAGCCCCTGCTGCTGGAGTCCTGGAACGGGTTGGGCTGGAACGGAGCTCCCAGGCTCAGCCAGGGCCACCCCCTGCCGCCAGCAGGGACACCCCCAGCCCGAGCAGGCTGCTCCAGCCCCAAGCAGCCTGAGCTGTGCTGGTGCCAGCCAGGGGGCAGCTCCCATGCCCTGGGCAGCCGGGCCCAGGCTCTCACCACCCTCAGCAGCAAACAGTTCTTCCTTCTCTCCAGTCTGGGTCTTTCTCTTTCAGTTCCAGACCTACTCCCCTTGAGGCCCTGCTCAGGAGTCTGTCCCCACATTTCTGATCAGCTCCTTTCTCCCTGGAGCCTTCTCCTCCCCAGGCTGAATGACCCCAGCTGTCCCAGCCTGGCCTCACAGCAGAGGGCTTCCAGCCCTGCAGCATTGCTGTGGCCTCCTCAGGACCTGCTTCAGCGGGTCCATGACCTTCTTGTGCTGAGGCAGGAACCTGCTGCACCCCACTCCTCTCCATGGAGTCCCACTCTGGTGCCCCTGCTGATGACAGGTTCTTAGGTGACACTGCTGAGGCAAGCACCCAACAGGACCAAGCCTTGGGTGATGCAGTGCCATGAAGCTGGGGCTGGGGCTGGGGCTGGGGCTGGGGCTGGGGCTGGGGGGGCTGGGGCTGGGGCTGGGGCTGGGGCTGGGGCTGGGGCTGGGGCTGGGGCTGGGGCTGCGGCTGGGGCTGGGGCTGGGGCTGGGGCTGGGGCTGGGGCTGGGGCTGGGGCTGGCTGGTGCTGGGGCTGGGGCTGGGGCTGGGGCTGGGGCTGGGGCTGGTGCTGGGGCTGGGGCTGGGGCTGGGGCTGGGGCTGGGGCTGGGGCTGGGGCTGGGGCTGGTGCTGGGGCTGCGGCTGGGGCTGGGGCTGGTGCAGGGGCTGGTGCTGGGGCTGGGGCTGGTGCAGGGGCTGGTGCTGGGGCTGGGGCTGGGGCTGGGGCTGGGGCTGGGGCTGGGGCTGGGGCTGGGGCTGGTGCAGGGGCTGGTGCTGGGCTGGGGCTGGTGCTGGGGCTGCGGCTGGGGCTGGGGCTGGGGCTGGGCTGGGGCTGGTGCTGGGGCTGCAGCTGGGGCTGGGGTGCAGCTGGGGGCTGGGGCTGGTGCAGGGGCTGGGGCTGGTGCAGGGGCTGGTGCTGGGGCTGCAGCTGGGGCTGGTGCTGGGGCTGGGGCTCTGAGCCAGGCTGATGGAGTCATAGAATCGTTTTGCTTGGATGAGAACTGAGTCCAACCCCTAACCCAAGGCTGCCAGGCCCAGCACTAAACCAGGTCCCTCAGCACCACACCTGCATGGCTTGGAAACCCCTCCAGGGACCGGGAGCCACCACCCTGGAGCAATGCAGGGCCCTTCAAAGAGCCTCTAGGGACTGTGAGTCTAGGCTGGAGGGAACGAGGGTGCTGGGCTAGGTAACGCCGAGGGGAGGCAGTCTGACCCCAGCAGCACACAAAACCAAGCTCTGTGGTTGATGTCAGTTGCCTTTGTGTTGTGGTGGGGTGGCCCCTGGCCCCCACTGCCCATGACCCCACGGCTTGCATCACCCAAAGCCAAGCAGCCAAGGACCTGATCTGCTTCAGCTTCTCTTCTGCTCTCCTCGCCCCCAGGAGCGAGCCAGGACCTGCCTGCTGTACTTGGTGAGCCAGCTGGCCAACATGGAGCACTCCTTCCACCACCTGCTCCTGCTGGAGATTAAGAGCCTCACTGACACCTTCTCCAGCATCCTGGGCACCCAGAGCAGAGACATCTACCGCATGAGCAACAGCTTCACCGCCATAGCCAAGCTCCTGCTGCAGCAGCTGGAGAGGGGCAGCGCCACTGGAGCCAGGTGAGCCTGCCCCTGGGCTGCTGGAGCCAGGTGAGCCTGCCCCTGGGCTGCTGGAGCCAGGTGAGCCTGCCCCTGGGCTGCTGGAGCCAGGTGAGCCTGCCCCCCTGGAGCCAGGTGAGCCTGCCCCTGGGCTGCTGGAGCCAGGTGAGCCTGCCCCTGGGCTGCTGGAGCTGCCCCTGGAGCCAGGGCAGCCTGCCCCTGGAGCTGGAGCTGCCCCTGGAGCCAGGTGAGCCTGCCCCTGGGCTGCTGGAGCCAGGGAGCTGCCCCTGGGCTGCTGGAGCCTGCCCCTGGGCAGAGCAGCCTGCCCCTGGGCTGCTGGAGCCAGGTGAGCCTGCCCCTGGGCTGCTGGAGCTGCCCCTGGGCTGCTGGAGCTGCCCCCTCTGCCTCTGGGGTGGTTCCATGTGAGCAGGAGGAGAAAGTCGTTTGGTGTGAGGGTGCTGGAGGCCTGGAGCAGGCTGCCCAGAGAGGTTGTGGAGTCTCCTGGTGTGGAGAGCTTCCAACCCCCCCCTGGGCACTGTGCTGCTGGGCAAGCTGCTGGGGGTGCCCAGCTGGAGCAGGGGCTTGGGCTGGGGGAGCTCCAGAGGTCCCTTCCAGCCCTCCATGGTGGGATTCCACAGCTCCCAGCAGAGGCTCATTCCCAGGGGACCAGTGGCTGTCACTTGTGCCTACCTCAGCCTCACATCAACTCCCAGGAAGCCAAAATCACAGCCCCCAGGTGAAGCCCTCAGTGCAGCCTCCCCCCCTGCAGGCAATGGGAGCCTGGCAGCCCGTCCTGCTGCCTCCCCTGCCAGCAGCAGTGAAGCAAACCATTGTCTGAGGTCTTGGTAGGAGAGGTTTGGTACATTGCTGAGGCTGCTGGAGCAGGATCAGCTCCCACCACAGCCCAGGCTGCTTGTGAGGGGAAACCAGAAGGCCCTGGGCTTGCAGAGAGAGGACAGAGCTCCTCATCGGGTCACTGCTTGGAAATGCTCCAACTTTCTCCTCCTGCTCACAGGGAACCCCCTGGGTGCCAGTCTGTGCCTCTTGCTCAGCACTGAGCAGGTTCCTGTCCCAGCCTGGTTTCAGAGGAGGCTCTGTCAGGATCCTTCTCCTCTGTCATGTTTGACTCTCCCCAGGACACCCAGGGGCTGCTTCTCCAATGACCTCAATGTTTTGGCTCCCACCCCAGGAGCCTGTCTCCCAGGCTCTCTCCCTCACACTCAGGAGCTCTCTGCCATCTGTGTTATATCCTTGCAAAGCATCCCTGCTCCTCTCTGCCCTCCTGACCCAGCCCAGCACACCCAAGGCTACTTAGAAGCCTCTTCCCTAATTAGAAGTGACTCCCTCCCTGTATTAAATAGCAGCCAGGGTCTTGCAGTGCTGAAGGCAGCAGCCCTGCCAAGGTTGTAACCTTTGGATCCAGGTTTCAAAGGAGCTGAGGGAGCAGAGCAGCTTTGGCTCTGCACAGCCTTCCCCCAGCTTTCGTTTTGGAGCCAGATTTGATCTGTGAGCTCCCTCAGCCGTGGCTCTGCCCAGCCTCACTGCCTGTATCTGCTGGAGCAGCCTCATGCTGGTGGTGATGATGATGATGATGATGCTGGAGCCTGGCTCCACTGTTTTGTGACTGAAGCTTGGAAGGCTGCTGGGGACAGCTTACCTCACATGTGGCTTTCTTCCCAGCTGCAAGGGTGAAGAGCTGAACACTTTGCTTTATTCAGGCCCTGGAACAGGGTCAGCCAGGGAGGTGGTGGAGTCACCATCCCTGGAGGTGCTGAAGGAGTGCCTGGACATGGCCCTTTGGCTTCCACCCCGTCCCTGGGCAGCCTGTGCCAGGCTCTCACCACCCTCCTGGGGAACAACTTCTTCCTCACAGCCAATCTCAAGCTCCCCACTTCTAGTTCTGCTCCATCCCCCCCAGTCCTATCCCTCCCTGACACCCCAGATGACCTTGGAAGCTCCTTTCCAACCCAAGCATTGAGTGGCTCCAGAGCAGCAGTTTCTAGCTCAGCTGCTGAGCTAACCTCCAAGAGAATCTCTGCTGAAGCAGAGGGCTGGAGCAGCTCTGCTGGGAGCACAGGCTGAGGGAGCTGGGGCTGTGCAGCCTGCAGAGGAGAAGGCTCCAGGGGACCTCAGAGCTGCTGCCAGCACCTGAGGGGAGGTGGTGGAAGCCTCCTGCCTGGAGGTGTTTGCAGCCAGGCTGGAGGTGGCTGTGAGCAACCTGCTGTGGTGTGAGGGGTCCCTGCCCATGGCAGGGGCTGGGACTGGCTGAGCCTTGAGGTCCCTTCCAGCCCTGACAGCCCTGGGGTTCTGTGATCCTGCAGGAAGGCTGCAGAGGGACTTCTCATGAGGGTGTCTGTGGCAGGCCAAGGGGGAATGGTTTGGAGCTGAGGCAGAGCAGGGTCAGACTGGAGCTGAGGAAGAAGCTCTTCAGCAGGAGGCTGCTGAGACTGTGGGACAGGCTGCCCAGGGAGGCTGTGGCTGCCTCCTCCTGGGGCTGTTCAAGGCCAGGCTGGAAGAGCCTAGCTGAGGAGTCCCTGCCCATGCAGATGAGCTCTGAGGTCCCTTCCACCCTGAGCCCTTCTAGGATTCTATGATTTCTCTCCCCAGCTCCACAGCACAGCTCCCAGGCAGAGATGCAGCACCAGGGCTGGCACCAACACCGTGTGCCAGAGTCAGAGCTCTGCTCTCTGCTTCCTCAGGACGGAAAATGAGGCCAAACCAGAACCTGCTGTGCCCCTGGGGGACTTCAAAGCTGCTGTGGATGGAAAGGAAGAGGATGAGAAGCTGCAGGTGAAGAGACAGGCTTTTGAAGAGAAGCTGACCGTGGACAGCAGCACTCCTGGCTCAGTGAGGAGGTACAGCTTGGGCCAAGTCTCTAAAGAAGAGAGGAGGGAGCTGAGGTTCAACAGGTATGGCTCTGCAGGCGGTGGCAGAGGTTCTCACAGCCCTGAGAGCTGATTCCATTGGCAGGGTGCCCCCAGGCCTCACAGCTCTGATTTCAACCAAGTCTCACCTCCCTGGGTTTGCAAAGATGGAGAAGCAGCTCCTGAGGTTATTCTTCTGATGTGTGCCCCAGCAGAGCAGAGGGGCCAGGGCAGCCATGCCAGAGAGGTGCCACCAGGAAGCAAGGGGCAGAGAGCTTGCCTGGGGGCTCTTGCTGGAGACACTCAGCAAATGCTGGAGCCAGAGGTTGCCTGGCACTCTCCTGGGAGGCTGGGTGAGATAAGGGCTCAGATAACCCCAGAACCCCAGCATGGAGAGGCTTGGAAGGGACATCTGGAGGTCACCCAGCCCAAGCTCCCTGCCAGAGCAGTTCTCTGTCTCTCTTGAGCTGGGGAGCCCAGAACTGGCTCCAGGACTCCAGCTGTGGCCTCACCAGGACAGAGTAAAGGGGGAGGAGAACCTCCCTTGCTGGCCACACTCTTCTCCATGCACCCCAGGACACCTTTGGCCTCCTTGTCCCCAGGGCACACTGCTGGCTCCTGCTGACTTTGCTGTCCCCCAGCACTCCCAGGTCCTTGGCCATGGAGCTGCTCTCCAGCAGGTTCCCCTGCCTGTGCTGCTGCAGGAGGTTGTTCCTCCCCAGGGGCAGGACCCTGCCCTTGCCCTGGCTGCACCTCCTGAGCTTCCTCTCCCCCAGCTCTCAGCCTGGCTGGGTCAGGCTGAAGCAGCACAGCCTGGGGGGCTCAGCCTCTCCTCCCAGCTTGTGCCATCAGCTTCTGGGGTGGCTTCTGTGTCCTTCCTCAGCTGCAGAGCACTGCTGGGGTGGCTTCTGTGTCCTTCCTCAGCTGCAGAGCACTGCTGGGGTGGCTTCTGTGTCCTTCCTCAGCTGCAGAGCACTGCTGGGGTGGCTTCTGTGTCCTTCCTCAGCTGCAGAGCACTGCTGGGGTGGCTTCTGTGTCCTTCCTCAGCTGCAGAGCACTGTTCCTCCCTTGCTCGCCCTCCAGGTGCAGGAGCCTGGCTCCGCAGGCGCTGCGTGTGAAGGGAGCGGCGCAGGCAGCGGCCAGGAGGAGGAGGAGGGAGAGCTGGCTGCTGGGGTCTCCTGCACCGACATCCACAGCAGCCAAGGAAGTGACCAAGTGCCTTTGGGGCTGGCTGCTGAAGCCATGCAGCTGGGGAGCTCTTTGGCTTCACAGCACAGCAGTGCAAATGCAGCAGAAGCTCCTCCAGGAGAGGTCCTCGAAGGAGACCAGGAGGCGGCGAGGAGCCCTGCGGAGCACCAGGACAGGCTCTACCTGCACCTGAAGGCAAACCTGGGCAAAGTGAGAGCCTATGTCACGGAGCTGGGGAGGAGGATTCCCATCCCTGACCACTGTGTCATTGAAGGTAAGAGGGCTGAGCCCTCCTGGGCAGGAGAACTTGAGCTCTGCTCCTCAAGAGGATGGGGAGCAAAAGATCTTCCTGCACAGAGCTCCTGGATGGGGGAGAAAATGAGCTCCTCACTCCAAGATGATCCTGGAGGTCTCTCCCAACCTGGTTGAGTTTGTGAAGGAGGACTCTGAGATGCTGGAGCAGGGCCAGAGAAGGGCAAGGAAGTTGGGGAAGGGTCTGGAGAGCAGGGCTGGGGAGGAGCAGCTGAGGGAGCTGGGGGTGTTCAGCCTGGAGCAGAGGAGGCTGAGGGAGACCTCCTTGCTCTCTGCAGCTCCCTGAGAGGGGGCTCGAGCCAGGTGGGGGTTGGGCTTTGGTGTCAAGGAACCATAGGAGGAGAGGAAACAGCCTCAAGCTGCACCAGGGGAGGGTTAGGTTGGCCATGAGGAACAATTTCTTTGCTGCCAGAGTGGTCAGGGCCTGGCAGAGGCTGCCCAGGGAGGTGGTGGAGTCCCCAGCCCTGGAGGGGTTCCTGAACCCTGTGGCCATGGCAGCTGGGGCCAGGGTCTGGTGGCCCAAACTGTAATTTCCTCACACCCCCCAGCAGGCTCCTGAGGGCACTTCCCTCAGCAGGGACACAGGTGCAGAGCAGGAGGTGTCTGAGACTCGCTGCAAGGAGGCTGAGGAAATCCAGCCTGGCTCATGACCCAGGGAGCAGCTTTGCTCAGGTTTCAGGTGGAGTCACAGAGTCATTTGGCTGGGGAGAGGCCTTGAAGCTCATCCAGCCCAAGGCTCCACAGAGCCGTTGGGTCGGGGCCCTGCAGACCACCGAGTGCCAGCTGCCCCGGCCGGGCAGCACACTCCGGGAGCTGCCCTCAGGACGCCTGCTCCAGGGTGGGGAGATGCTGCAGCTGCTCCAGCGGGTGGGAGGGAAGCAGAGAGTCACAGAACCGTCCGGAAGAGAGCTCCGACCCAGCACTGCCAGGGCACCGCCGACCCACGGCCCTCAGCACCACCGACCCAGGGCTTTGATGGGCACTCCTCCACTGCCCTGGGCCAGGCCTGGACAACCCTTTTGGGGCAGAAATTGTTCCTCAGGGCCAACCTGGACCTCCCTTGGTGCAAGTGCTCTTGATGTGAGCATCCCCAAACGTGGCGGGGGCAGAGCACCAGCTCTGGAGGCAGCCACAGCCTCTCCTGTCCTCACCAACACATCACTGCAGCATCCTTTTGGGCTTGCCCCCCAGCCCCAGCTGGAAGCAGAAAGGAGCTCAGCAGGTTCCCAGATGTCCTGCCCGAAGGTTAGACCCCAGCCCCTGCCCGAAGGTTAGACCCCAGCCCCTTGGCAATGTGCACTCCCATGCTTCACATGCTCAAATCCTGTTCAAGCTCCAAGACAACCAAGCCAGACTTCATGGAATCAGGGAACTGTTCCACTTGGAAACGACCTCCCACAACAAGTCCAACCAATCAACCCAACCCCACCATGGCCATTAAACCCTGTCCCCAAGTGCCATGGCCACACAGAGCTCTGCAGATTCATATTTCCTAGCATCCCCCTCCCTTTTTAGCTCTTTTCCAAACATCTCAGCTGAAAAGTAACTCAGAGAGGTCTGAGTGGACCTTCAGGATGTGCAGCACTCAGCAGACCCAAACCACCTCAAGGGATGGGGCAGGGAATGGTGCAAAGAGCAAGTGGCAGGACAAGAGGTGCTGGAGAAGGGCAACCAAACTGGGGAAGGGTCTGGAGAGCAGGGCTGGGGAGGAGCAGCTGAGGGACCTGGGGGTGTTCAGCCTGGAGCAGCAGAGGCTGAGGGAGACCTCATTGCTCTCTGCAGCTCCCTGAGAGGAGGCTGGAGCCAGGTGGGGGCTGGGCTCTGCACCCAGGATGAGAGGACACAGCCTCAAGTTGCCTCAGGGAGGCTCAGGTTGGCCCTGAGGAACAATTTCTGCCCCAAAAGGGTTGTCCAGGCCTGGCCCAGGGCAGTGGAGGAGTGCCCATCAAAGCCCTGGGTCGGTGGTGCTGAGGGCCGTGGGTCGGCGGTGCCCTGGCAGTGCTGGGTCGGAGCTCTCTTCCGGACGGTTCTGTGACTCTCTGCTTCCCTCCCACCCGCTGGAGCAGCTGCAGCATCTCCCCACCCTGGAGCAGGCGTCCTGAGGGCAGCTCCCGGAGCGTGCTGCCCGGCCGGGGCAGCTGGCACTCGGTGGTCTGCAGGGCCCCGACCCAACGGCTCTGTGGAGCCTTGGGCTGGATGAGCTTCAAGGCCTCTCCCAACCGCAACAATTCTGATTCTAGGACTCTGCCACAGTTGACTTTGGCAGTGCCACAACCTCCAGCTGAGGCTTGAGGCTGCTCTGTTCCACCCGGTGTGGCCTTGGTTCGCCTCTGCATGCAGCCAGAGCCCCTGGGCAGCTGCTGGGCTCCCCCTTGCCGGGTCTCGCCTGGACCCCTGTGTGCTGGGTGGGTTTGAACTCCTTCTGCTCCCTGGCCGTGTGGAGGTGGTGCCTCTCTTGCGTGGGGCTGGCTGGGGGCAGATGGCTCCCAGGCACAGCCTGTAGGGATGCTGCCTCGGGTGGGGAGTTGAGGACAGCTCCTTGGCTTCCACTCCAGTGCTCCTCACCCTCCAGTCTCAGGATGGAGACAGCCTGAGGCAGTTGGGGTTGTGCAGGCTGGAGAGGAGAAGGCTCCCAGGAGACCTCATTGCAGCCTTCCAGGATCTGCAGGGGGCTGCAGGAGAGCTGGGGAGGGACTTTTGAGGGTGTCAGGGAGGGATAGGACTGGGGGGATGGAGCAGAACTAGAAGTGGGGAGCTTGAGATTGGCTGTGAGGAAGAAGTTGTTCCCCAGGAGGGTGGTGAGAGCCTGGCACAGGCTGCCCAGGGAGGTGGTGGAAGCCTCCTGCCTGGAGGTGTTTGCAGCCAGGCTGGAGGTGGCTGTGAGCAACCTGCTGTGGTGTGAGGGGTCCCTGCCCATGGCAGGGGGTTGGAGCTGGCTGAGCCTTGAGCCCCCTTCCAGCCCTGACAGTTCTGTGATAATTGGGATCAAAAGCCACCACTGCTGCCTACAGCTCAGAGGATCAAGTGTCAAGGGAGCTGCTGGAAAGAAGCATTTGATGATATGGACACCAGAGCATGCTGAAGGGCTTGAGCATCTGCTCAGGGCCTGGCACAGGCTGCCCAGGGAGGTGGTGGAGTCCCCAGCCCTGGAGGGGCTCAGACACCTGTGGCCATGGCACTGGGGGCCAGGGTTTGGTGGCCATGCTGGGGTTGGGCTGAAGGTTGGACTGGATGACCCTGGAGGTCTTTTCCAACCCAGACAGTTCAGTGATCTCCAACCTCCCTTTTGGAAGGCCAGAGCCCAGGGAGCTGTGGTGCCCCAGCCAGCCCTTGGTTGCTGACGGGTTTTGGCTCCCAGATGTGAGGTCATTCAGTGAGGAGCACCACAACCATGTCCTATGCACTGAAGTCACTGCTGGCTGCTTGGTGCCCTGCAAGAGGAGAGACAAACAGCAAACATTTTGTAGGGTGAATGGCACCATGCTGAAAGAGGAGGAGGAGGGGGTGAGAAACAGGTTGCAGGAGGCTGGCCCCAAGCCTGGTGGTGGTGGTGATGGTTCATGCTGTACTGGGAGGTAATGGGCACCATATGATGGTGTGGATGGAGCAGCTCAGTGCTCCCCTGCAGTGCTCACCCCTGCACCAGGCTGAAACATTCCAGCATTCCACAAGGCAGGCTTTGATTTGGAACAGATGGAGCTCTGCTCCTCCGGGGGGGTCGCGGGCTCAGGCCAGCCCTTCAGGAGGATCAGCTCTGCTGCTGCTAAGCCAACAACAATAGGAGCTGGCATTGCATTGTGCAGGGCTGGGGCTGCACGGGGGGAGGGGAAGTCCCAAAGGTGAGGGCTGGCAGTGGGAATGGAAGAGCTAGCTCACAGTGTGGTGAGCTGCAGCATCAGAGCGCTGCGGAGCTCCCAGCGCAGCAGGGAGCAAGAGGGAGCCTGGAGGTGCTCCCAACCCGCTGCCCCCACAGGTGCTGACGGCAAAGCCTGGCTGCTCAGCACCTCCTCTGCAAGCACCACTCCGACTGCCTGCTCTCCAGAGCTTGGCAGGGCTGGAAGGGACCCCTGGAGCTCCCCAGCCCAAGCCCCTGCCCCAGCAGGGCACCCCCAGCACAATGCCCAGCAGCACAGTGCCCAGGGGGGTTGGAAGCTCTCCACAGCCTCTCTGGGCAGCCTGCTCCAGGCCTCCAGCACCCTCACACCAAACAGCTTTCTCCTCCTGCTCACATGGAGCCTCCTGGGGTCCAGTTTGTGTCCCTTGCCCCTTGGCCTGTCCCTGGGCACCACTGAGCAGAGCCTGGCCCCAGCCTCTTGCCCCCCAGCCTTCAGCACTCAGCTCCCCTCTGGGGCTGCTCTGGGCAGCCTGTTCTGGGTGCACTCTGCCTGGGAGGGTCCTGCTGGAGTGGTGGAATCACTGATCTAGGGGAAAAGCCAAACCAGGGGAGGGGACTTTTGACTTCTGAGCTTCTGGACTGGACCAGGACGGACCTCACAGTTCCTCCTGGAGCTTCCTGTGCCTGCTGAGAGCCAGCAGCCCTCTGCCAGGCTGGGAGTGCTGGGCAGGGCTGAGCCAGGGACAGCCAGGGGCCAGGCAGCAGCAGGCTCTGGGGATGCTCTGCCAGGACCTCACTTTGCAGCAGTGCCTTCCATGAGCTCTTCCTGCTTCACTCTTTAGAACCACAGAGTAACTCTGGTCGGAGAAAACCTTCCAGAGCACCAGGAGGTAAAGGCACTTTTGCTCCTGAGGGTGGGAGAGTGTGGCAGAGATGGTTGGCTGGGGGCCCTTCTCAGGGGGCAAGGACCTTCTGGTGCCCTGATGGCAAAGGGAAGGAAGGTGAAAGGGCTCAGTGCTCACATGTGGCTTTGGTTCAGCCTGGAGCAGCTCCAGGAAGGACACTGAGGGGGGTTGGGCTCTGCTCCCAAGGAACAAGCAACAGGACAAGAGGAAGTGGCCTCAAGTGGCACCAGGGGGTTCAGGTTGGACATGAGAAGAAACTTCTTCCCTGAAAGGGTTCTCCAAGCCTGGCTCAGGCTGCCCAGGGAGGGGGCCGAGGCCCCATCCCTGGAGGGGGTTTCAGAGCCCTGGAGGTGTGGTGCTGAGGGGAGGGTTCAGCCCCAGGCGTGCCAGAGCCAGAGAAGGGCTGGGCTGGGTGGCCTCAAAGAGCTTTTCCAACCAAACAATTCTGTGATTCTAGGAAGAACATGAGCCACAAGTTGTTCCTCCTGGAGCAAGCCAGAGGATCTGTGTTGCAACTTCAGAGCTCACAGCTGAGTGGTGGTGTCTGGGGGCGAAGACAGGGCAGAACACGAGCAGCACAACGTCAGCAGAGCCCTTAGCTGTGCCTTGCTCCAGCTGAACCTGGGCCAGGCAGCAGGGGAGGTGCCAGAGTCCCTGCTGCTGGGAAGGATGAATGCCTGCCTCCAGCTCCTCTGGAGAGCCTGTGCTAGTGAAGAAAAATCCCCTGATGGGAGAGAAACTGTGCTCATGAATATCCCAAAGAGGCTGCAAGCCAGCCATGAGCAGGGGCAGGGACCGGAGACAGCCTCCTGGAGCTGCTGCTTGCAGCTGCCTGCCCCACGGCTCACAGCTGCAGCAGCACGCAGCAGGGCAGGGACCCACAGGATGCTTTTGGTTGGAAGAGACCCTTCAGATGATGGAGTCCAAGCCTCAGCCCAGCACTGCCAGCTCAGCACCACCCCACGGCCCTCAGCACCACATCTCCAGGGCTTTGAAACCCCTCCAGGGATGGGGACTCCATCACTGTCCTGGGCAGCCTGGGCCAGGCCTGGACAGCCCTTTGGGGACAGAAATCATCCCTCATGGCCATCCTAACCCTCCCCTGGTGCCACTTAAGGCCATTTCCTCTTGTCCTGTTGCTTGTTCCTTGGGAGCAGAGCCCAACCCCACCCTGGCTGCAGCCTCCTCCCAGGGAGCTGCAGAGAGCAATGAGGTCTCCCTCAGCCTCCTCTGCTCCAGGCTGAGCACCCCCAGGGCCCTCAGCTGCTCCCCAGCCCTGCTCTCCAGAGCCTTCCCCAGCTTCCCTGCTCTTTGTTCTGGTCATCTTGTCCTCATGCTCTTAGCTCTTGCTGAGCATTGCCCAGGTCCCCTCTGGGGCTGCCCTCCTCCAGTCCCTGCCAGGCTCTGCCCAGCAAATGCAGCTTGGCAGCAGTGGGTGAGAGCTGCTCTGCTAGCAGGGACTGAAGGCTGGCAGAGCTGAGCAGGAGGCTCCCTGCAGCTGACACTGACAAGTGAAGGTTGCTCACTTCCAGGAACCAACGTTTTGCCTGGCCAGTGCTGAGTGCTGTTGGCAGGGGGTTGGGCTGGGTGATCTCTGGAGGTCCCTTCCAACCTCTTACATTCTGTGGCTGTGGAGTGTTGGCTCCAGCCCTCAGCTGAGATTTCTTTTGGCATGGGTTAGCAGCCTCAGCCTTCTCCTTGGTGGCATCCACCTGCCCTGCTGAGCACTCTGGGTGCTCCCTGTGCTCTCCACAGATCCTTGGGAGTTTTCTGGCCTGCAGCCTTTAGCAACCTCCTTCCCAGCCTCATCAAGCAGAACCCCAGGCAGCACAGGGCATCCTTTCTTCACTGTAGCCTAGGGGCTGGGGTCCTGGAGCTCTGCAGCCTTCAGCTGCAAGGACTTTGTGTGGGAGACTGACAGAGAACCACAGAGCTGTCAGGGCTGGAAGGGACCTCAAGGCTCAGCCAGTGCCACCCCCTGCCATGGGCAGGGACACTTCACACCACAGCAGGTTGCTCACAGCCACCTCCAGCCTGGCTGCAAACACCTCCAGGCAGGAGGCTGCCACCCCCTCCCTGGGCAGCCTGTGCCAGGCTCTCACCACCCTCCTGGGCAACAACTTCTTCCTCACAGCCAATCTCAAGCTCCCCACTTCTAGTTCTGCTCCATCCCCCCAGTCCTATCCCTCCCTCACACCCTCAAAAGTCCCTCCCCAGCTTGCTTGGAGCCCCCTGCAGATGCTGCAAGGCCACAATGAGGTCTCCTGGGAGCCTTCTCCTCTCCAGCCTGTACAACCCCAACTCCCTCAGTCTGTCCTCACAGCAGAGCAGCTCCAGCCCTCTGCTCCTCCTCGTGGCCCTGCTCTGGACACCTTCCAGCCCCTGCAGGATGCCTGCTGATGGTTTCTGTCTTTCACCCAGGTGCTGATTTGGGTGTTCTGTGCCTTTATCTCTAGACACTGTTAGAAGCTGTGTGGCCAAGCTGTCCTTCAGCTGTCCCCTGAAGGGCCACTACTGCCTGTACAGCAAATCCAGCTTCACCCTGGTCAGCCAGCAGCCTCCCCTGTGGATCCACATCATGTTCCTCTTCCAGCAGGTAGGTGCAGCTCCAACCTTCACCTTCTGCTTGGAAAACTTAGTTCAGTGGGTTCAAGCCTGTAGGCACCAGCTGGGTGGCAGTGGTGCTCTGCTAGAGGGTCAGGAGGCTCTGCAGGGGCACCTGGCCAGGCTGGCTCCATGGGCTGGGCTCGGTGGGATGAGGTTCAACAAGGCCAAGGGCTGGGGGCTGTGCTTGGGGCAAAATAAACCCAGGAAGGCTCAGGCTTGGGGCAGAGTGGCTGGAAGCTCCCTGGTGGGAAAGGACCTGGGGGTGCTGGGTGCCAGCAGCTGAAGATGAGCCAGGGGGTGCCCAGGTGGGCAAGAAGGGCACCAGCAGCCTGGCCTGGAGCAGCAGTGGGGTGGGCAGCAGGAGCAGAGGTGACTGTCTCCCCCATACTGGGTGCTGGGGAGGCTGCTTCTTGAATCCTGGGATCAGTTTTGGGCCTCTCACTCCAAGAAGGACATTGAGGAGCTGGAGCAGGGCCAGAGAAGGGCAACAGAGCTGGGGAAGGGTCTGGAGAAGAGGGCTGGGGGGAGCAGCTGAGGGAGCTGGGGGTGTTCAGCCTGGAGGAGGCTGAGGGAGACCTTCTGGTTCCTTGAAAGGAGGCTGGAGCCAGGTGGGACTTGGTCTCTGCTCCCCAGGACCAAGTGATAGGACAAGAGGCAATGGCCTCAAGCTGTGCCAGGGGAGGCTTAGGTTGGAGATGAGGAACAATGTCTTTGCTGCCAGAGTGGTCAGGGCCTGGCAGAGGCTGCCCAGGGGGTGGTGCAGTCCCCAGCCCTGGAGGGCTTCCAGAACCCTGTGGCCATGGCAGCTGGGGCCAGGGTTTGGTGGCCATGGTGGGGCTGGGTTGCAGGTTGGCCTGGATGATCCTGGAGGCCTTTTCCAACCCAAACAATTCTCTGAGTCTGTGATTTCTGGTTCCATTTGCTTCCCCAGCCAGGATGGCAGCCCTGGCACCAGCCTGTGAGGGGCTGCCCAGGGTGCCCCTTGCCGCCACCTTCCCTGCAGCCAAACTCCCCAAGGCAGGGACTCACGGAGCCGTTTTCTTGTGCCCCTTGGCTGCTGGTTGCTGCCCTCTTCTCCCTCCTCAGTTGGACCCCCCTTTAGGAAGCCGTGTCTGGCAGCTCAGCTGCAAAACTGCCTCTCCTGAGGCAGGCTCCAACTCCTGCCCGGAGCGTGCGCGCAGCACGGCTGCCCCGGCGCAGGGCGGGCGCTGGGCTGAGGCCTTCTGGCTGTCTGCTGGGAAGGAGAAGGAACATCCACATCCAGGAAGCCTGCCTGGAAGGGACATGGGTCCTGTTGTGAAATCAAGCCCTTGAAAGAGGAAAAAATCCATCCTCTTGCCTTGGCTCCTGCCTGCAACTGCAGTCCTGAGTTCTGAGGTCATGGAGCAGACAGGAGAGGGGCAGAGGAGCTGAGGCTGCAGCCCTGTTCCAGGAATGCTGGCTGTGGGGCAGCTTGTGCAAGGAGGGCTCAGTGGTGTGGAAATGTTGGCTCCAGGTTGGGTGTGGGCTTGGGCAAGCTGCTCAGGAAGGAGCTTTGGGCAAGGTCTAGAAGGAGCTTTGGGCAAGCTGGGCAGGAAGGAGCTTTGGGCAAGGTCTAGAAGGAGCTTTGGGCAAGCTGGGCAGGAAGGAGCTTTGGGCAAGGTCTAGAAGGAGCTTTGGGCAAGCTGCTCCAGTGGCAGTGTCCCTGCAGGTGGCAGCAGGACTGAACTAGATGATGTGCAGAGGTCCCTTCCCAGCCCCAGCACACTGAGATCCTGTGTGTGCTGCTCAGGTTTAGCTGAGCCTGCATTTCCCTGCAGAAAGCACAGGGAGGTTGCTGTGGGAGTTGGCAGAGAAGGTCTTTGGTGAGCCACAGACCTCCAGGACAAGGAACTGCCCAATACAAATCCCAAAGGAAAGGAAATCCTTGAGGCTTTCTCTCAGTGGCTGTGTTCAGAGCCCTAGGGGGAAGAGACCTCAGACACCACCTGCTCCAGCCTCCCACCATGGGCAGGGACACCTCTCAACTAGACTCAGCTGCTCCAGGCCTCATCCAGCCTGGCTTTGATCACCCCCAGGAGGAGGCAGCCACAGCCTCCCTGGGCAGCCTGTGCCAGAGCCTCAGCTCCCTCCTGCTGAACAACTTCTTCCTCAGCTCCACTCTGCCCCTGCTCTGCCTCAGCTCCAAACCATTGCCCCTTGGCCTGGCTCAGACCCCCTCAGCAAAAGTCTCTCTGCAGCCTTCCTGCAGGATCCCTTCAGGTCCTGGCAGCAGCTCTGAGGTTCCCCTGGAGCCTTCTCCCCTGCAGGCTGCACAGCCCCAGCTCCCTCAGCCTGTGCTCCCAGCAGAGCTGCTCCAGCCCTGGGAGCATCTCTGTGGCCTCCTAACTCCTCCCAGGGGCTGAGCTGCACCCTGCTGTCTCATGGCTGCAAGCCCAAGATGCTCTTTCTTGCTGGTGAAGTCCAAAATGCTGGAGGTCCTCCTCTCCATGTCCCCTGCAGAGCTTGTTTGCAGAACCTCTGTCCATACAGAGTCACTCTGTCCAAGTCCTGAAGGCCCTGTGGGAGCAGACACAGCTGAAGGGGATGCACAGTTTTGAGACTGCCATGATCCAGTCTACATTTCCACACCAGAAGGTAAGCTTGGCTTCACCCTGAGGGAGCAAAGCAGCAGCAGGGCTTGGTGCTGACCCTCAGGACAGCTGGGCAAAGACCTTCCCAGGGACTGCAGCAGCTCTTGGCTGTGCTCAGCCCACCAAAACCAACCCTCTTGCCATGCACCTTCCCCTTCCTGCTCTTGGATCTGGCATCTTCCAAGCCTCTCTGCCTGGTGCCATGCTCTAGGTGGGGTGAGGTGGGTTGAGAACTGGCTGAAGGACAGAGCTCAGAGGGTTGTGATCCTTGGGGCAGGGTCTGCCTGGGCACCTGTGGCTGGTGCTGTCCCCCTGGGGTCAGGATTGTGACCAGTGGGGCAGGGTCTGCCTGGGCACCTGTGGCTGGTGCTGTCCCCCTGGGGTCAGGACTGGCTCCAGTCTTGTCCAGCAGCTTCATCAAGGACCTGGAGGAAAGTCCTGAGTGGGCCCTTGGCCAGTTTGCTGATGGCACAAGCTGGGAGGAGAGGCTGAGCCCCCCAGGCTGTGCTGCTTCAGCCTGACCCGGCCAGGCTGAGAGCTGGGGGAGAGGAAGCTCAGGAGGTGCAGCCAGGGCAAGGGCAGGGTCCTGCCCCTGGGGAGGAACAACCTCCTGCAGCAGCACAGGCAGGGGGAACCTGCTGGAGAGCAGCTCCATGGCCAAGGACCTGGGAGTGCTGGGGGACAGCAAAGTCAGCAGGAGCCAGCAGTGTGCCCTGGGGACAAGGAGGCCTCCCAGCCCCCAGCAGAGTGCACATCAGGAAAAGCCAACACCAAGGCTCCTTCTGGAGCTGGCTGCTGGGTTCCTGCTGTTGACTCAGGGCTGTGCCAGCAGAGGCAGCTGGGGACTGCTCTCTGAGGCCCCTCCTGAGGCCTGAGCACAGCCTGGCTGCTCAGCAGCCCTGCAAGACCATCAGCCACGCTCCAGAGGCACTGGGGGCTCCCCTCCTGCCTTCCCTTTCTTGGCTGCCTGGCTCTATGGAGCAGAAGGAGAAGCTGCAGAGTCCCTGAAGTTCTCAGGATGATGGAGCAGGGGGGATGAGATCAATCTCTCCTCTCCCATTGGGCTTTTTGCCCTCCCCCTGCTTCCCCTCCTGAAGCAAGTGGATGACTTCAAGCAGAGCAGAGCACGGGGTGGAAGGGAAGGATTGCTGCAGTGATGTTTCAGGGGCTTTGCTCCCTGCCAGCCTTGGCTTGGCTCGTTGTGGCCACAAAAAGATTCTTTGAGAGGCAGAGAGGCTCCTGGGATATTCTCACCCACCCCCTCACACATGGGCTGCACTGGAGCACCCCCAGGGCCTTGGCCTCTCTGTCCTCCCAGATCAGGGAAGCAGAGAACTGTCAGGGCAGGAAGGGAGCTCAAGGCTCAGCCAGTCCCAACCCCCTGCCACGGGCAGGGACCCCTCACACCACAGCAGGTTGCTCACAGCCACCTCCAGCCTGGCTGCAAACACCTCCAGGCAGGAGGCTGCCACCACCTCCCTGGGCAGCCTGTGCCAGTCCCTGCTCAGGCATTCCCTGTCTCCATGGGATTGCTGTGTTCCATGCTTGTGATGGTGCTGAGCACCTTTAGCCCTAGCAAGTGGTGTGCCCAGAGGGGAGACACAGAAGAGGACGTGTGGGCACCTCCTGGCTTCAGTGGGGCAGCAGCTCAGCTCCTGAGTGAGGCTGGTTTCTCTCCTTGTTGCCAGGAGCTGGACCATGTGCAGAGGCACCTGGAGGAGGTGAGGTTCTTCGACCTGTTTGGCTACAGCAAGGAAGCAGGAGCCTGGCAGTGCTTCATGTGCAACAACCCAGAGCGGGCAGCAGGTGGGTGGGGAGCTGCTGGGCTCTGCTGGGGGTGGGGAGGAGCTCACAGGGAAGGGCCACGGGGAGGAGCAGAGGGCTGGAGCTGCTCTGCTGTGAGGACAGACTGAGGCAGTTGGGGCTGTGCAGGCTGGAGAGGAGAAGGTGCAGATTCCACCTTTGTCCTGGTGGTGTGGAGCTGGGGGAAGCCCTGCCAGAGGGGGAGACACTCCAGGGCCTGGCTCAAGAGAGAGGATTCAGAGGACTCCTTAGAGGTTCACAGAGTGGGTTGGGTTGGAAGGGACCTTGAGGACCCTCCAGCTCCAGCCCCCTGCCACGGGCAGGGACACCTCCCACCAGCCCAGGCTGCTCAGGGCCTCATCCAGCCTGGCCCTCAACACCTGCAGGCAGGAGGCAGCCACAGCCTCCCTGGGCAGCCTGTGCCAGGCTCTCCCCACCCTCACTGTGCAGAATTTCTTCCTGGCCTCCAGTCTCAAGCTGCCCTCTGCCAGCTCCAATCCTTTCCCTCTCCTCCCTGAACTGCTGAGGACTGCACAGGCTGTCCAAGGTCTTCTCTTTGCACTCCAGAGCCTTTGAGACCTCAGATGCTTTGGAAAGACAGGCAAGGAATTTCTGCCTCTCAGCAATGCTCTTTAGCAACCAAATTCTTCTTCCAGGAGGAATTCAGAGGCAAATTCCTCTCCTGCTGTTGTCTTTTGTTTGCTCTCCTCGGGGGCTTGCTGCATTTTGGGGGGGCTGCTGTGTTCCAAGCTGCCATTTGTCCTCCAGCCCCAGGAAAGCATCAGGCCTTGGAGCCTGGCTCTGCCCTTAGGATGCCAGACCCATGATGGGTTGGGGTTTGGATGTGACTGGGAGGAGATCTGGAGCCAGACAGCCCTTGGAGGTTGGGTTTGTGAGGCAAGAGGCAGTTAGGGCTTAAGCAACGTGGTGGAGGGACCCAAAGTGGGCACCCAGCCAGGGCAGGCTGAATGCTGCTCATCCACTCTGCTGGCTCCAAAGGGTTTCTTCCACAAGGGCTGTGACTCATCTCTCCACTTGGCTTTTCCTGCCACCCACAAAGCCAACTCTGCTCAGACAGGTCCTGACTGTCCAGCTGGGGTGGGATGGGATGGGATGGAATGGAATGGAATGGAATGGAATGGAATGGAATGGAATGGAATGGAATGGAATTAACCAGGTTGGAAGAGACCTTTGAGATCATCCAGTCCAACCTCTCACCCAGCACCATCTGATCAACTCAACCATGGCTCCAAGTGCCTCATCCAGGCTCTTCCTAAACACCTCCAGTGGTGGGGACTCCACCACCTCCCTGGGCAGCACATCCCAAGGGCCAGTTCCCAATTCTTTCTGGGAAGAACTTCCTCCTAACATCCAGCCTGAACCTCCCCCTGGCACAGCTTGAGACTGTGTCCTCTTGTCCTGGAGCTGGGTGCCTGGGAGAAGAGCCCAACCCCCACCTGGATCAGAGCAAGGCCAACCAGGTCCTTCTGTGTTCCTTAGGATCCCAGGCTCTCAGGCACAGGGAGCATCTGAGCTGATGTGAGGCTGTGAGGGAGAAGGCCTCCAGGAGTGCTGAGGGACACTGTCCAAGGTGGCTCTGTCCCACTGCAGCCCCTGCCCAGCTCCTGCCCCCCAGCCCCAGCCCTGAGCCTTTTTGTAGTGACCACACTTAGAGAATCGTCAGAGAATGGTCTGGAAAGGACCTTGCAAGGTCACCAGCCCAGCCCCCCGCAGCCAGCAGGGACGTCCCCAGCCGGAGCAGGCTGCTCCCAGCCCCAGGCAGCCTGACCTGCAGTGGCTCCAGCCAGGGGGCAGCTCCCAGTGCTCTGGGCAGCCTGGGCCAGGCTCTCACCACCCTCAGCATAGCAAGTTCTTTCCTTCTCTCCTGTCTGAGTCTCCCTCTTTCAGTTCAAACCATCCCCCCTTGGCCTGGCACAACAGGTCCTGCTCAGAAGTCTGTCCCCAGCTCTCTTCTTGTCCCCTGTGAGCACTGAAAGGCCACCAGCAGATCCCTCAAACGACAGAGGAAGGAAGCAGCCTCTGACTCCCTCTGTGCCGGCCAGGCTGGATGACATCCCCCAGCCCAGAGCTGCTGTGTCAGGGAGGGACAGGACTGGGGGGATGGAGCTAAACCAGAAGTGGGGAGATTGAGATTGGCTGTGAGGAAGAAGTTGTTGCCCAGGAGGGTGGTGAGAGCCTGGCACAGGCTGCCCAGGGAGGGGGTGGAAGCCTCCTGCCTGGAGGTGTTTGCAGCCAGGCTGGAGGTGGCTGTGAGCAACCTGCTGTGGTGTGAGGTGTCCCTGCCCATGGCAGGGGGTTGGAGCTGGCTGAGCCTTGAGGTCCCTTCCTGCCCTGGCAGTGCTATGATCTGGGGGTGCAGCAGCTGTGAGGAGCAGAGCTCAACCCCTTCCCACCCTGCAAATCTCAGCTGTAATCCCCCTGGAAGCTAAATCTTGGCCACTTTCCTCTTCCTTCAGCTCACCTTCCAAAAGCTGCCTGGCTGCAGGGGCAGCAATAGTTATGATCCCCCTGGAGGAAACTGCAAGGGTGGCTGCTGCAGCCCCCCCCCCCCAGCCTCTCCCTCTGCCAACACAAAGAAGGACATTCTCCATCCAGCTCTGGGGAGCTGTGTTTGCCTCCTTTGCTTGGCTCCTGCCAGCCAGGAGCTGCCCCCAGAAACCAAAGCTGTCAGGAAACCTTGGAGAGCCCCAGGTGCTGCTTCTGGTGGCTGCTCTTGGCCACCTCATTCAGCATCCTCAGCAGCCCCCAACCTTCTGGGCTCTGGAAGGGTCACCCACAGACAGCAGCAAACACTTCGAAGCAAAACCAAACCAAACCAAACACCTCTTTGAGGTCTCAAGCTGAAGTGTGGGAGCCTGGCCAGCCAGGAGACAGTTGACCATCTGGCAGATGCTGGGAAGGGCTCCAAGTCCAACATCACATCAAAACCCAGCTCCTCTCAGACTGCCTGCACCCTGGCCTGCTCTCCAGTCCATCTCCTGCATCAAGGCCTGGCTTAGCAGGGCAACAATGGAGCAGAAAGGGAAAAGCAAACCCAGCTGTGGGATTGGAGACTCCTTCCTTGCTCCATGTGTGAAGAGCAGTGGCTGGAGGTCACTCTGTGCCCTGAAGGTGGTGGGGGTGTGAAGGTGGTGGGGGTGTGAAGGTGGTGGGGGTGTGAAGGTGGGGGTGGGGTGAAGGTGGGGGTGGTGTGCCATGGCCACACATTTCACAGAGTCACAGAACTGTCAGGGCTGGAAGGGACCTCAAGGCTCAGCCAGTGCCAACCCCCTGCCATGGGCAGGGACACCTCACACCACAGCAGGTTGCTCACAGCCACCTCCAGCCTGGCTGCAAACACCTCCAGGCAGAAGGCTGCCACCACCTCCCTGGGCAGCCTGTGCCAGGCTCTCACCACCCTCCTGGGCAACAACTTCTTCCTCACAGCCAGTCTCAATCTCTCCACTTCTAGTTTTGCTCCATTCCCCCTGGGCCCTATCCCTCCCTGACACCCTCAAAAGTCCCCCCCCAGCTTTCCTGGAGCCCCCTGCAGATCCTGGAAGGCCACAATGAGGTCTCCTGGGAGCCTTCTCCTCTCCAGCCTGCACAGAAATCAGAGAGCCACAGCAACACTCAGCTTGGAAGAGAGCCTCAGGAGCACCAAGTCCAACCCAGAGCCCTGCTCTGCAGGGCTCAGCCCTAAACCACAGCCCCAAGCACCACAGCCAAACCACCTTCAAACACAGCCAGCCCTGGGGACTCCACCACCTCCCTGGGCAGCACAATCCAATCCCTGACCACTCTGGATGGGGAAATAGGTTTCCTACTGCCCAGTCTGAGCCTCCCCAGGGGCAGCTTGAGGCCATCCCCTCTTGCTCTGTCACTACTGACCTGTGAGCAGAGAGCAGCAGCAGCCTCTCCACAACCTCCTTGCAGGGAGCTGTAGCCAGCCAGGAGGTCTCCCCTCAGCCTCCTCTCTTTCCCACTAACCATCCCCAGCTCCTTCAGTCTCTCTCCAGCAGATTTGTTCCCCAGGCCCTTCCCAGCTTCCTTGCCCTGCTCTGCCCTGGCTCCAGCACCTCCACAGCTCCCTTGTGTTGAGCTGCCCAAACCTGGGCACAAGGCTCCAGGGGTGGCCTCTCCGCAGCCCAACTCCGAGCGCCTCGAAGGTCTCTCCCGACCCCCGGAGCGGTGCAGCTGCAGGGAGGGAGGGCAGAGCTGAGCTGCTGCGGTGTGTTCCCCTCCCCAGTGGTGCACCAGGCTGGGCAGCCGCTGATGGAGGGCAAGCTGAAGCAGAAGCAGGTGCGCTGGAGGTTCATCAGGCGCTGGCGGACTCGCTACTTCACCCTGGCCGGCAACCAGCTGCTCTTCAGGAAGGGCAAATCTGTGAGTGCAGCAGCGGCGGCCTGGGCCCTCTCCTCCCCTCCCTCCTCCCCCAGGCACCTGGGGTGGGTTGAAAATTCCTCCCCCTTCCCCTCCCTCTCCCCTTCCCAACATGAAATTGCCAGACCACAGAGTCACAGAATCAATCAGGTTGGAAAAGGCCTCAGAGGTCATCAAGTCCAACCTGTCACCAACACCTCCTGACAGCTGAGCCACGGCTCCAAGTGCCACATCCAAGCCTTTGCTGGACACCTCCAGGCAGGAGGCTGCCACCCCCTCCCTGGGCAGCCTGTGCCAGGCTCTCACCACCCTCCTGGGCAACAACTTCTTCCTCACAGCCAATCTCAATCTCCCCACTTCTAGTTCTGCTCCATCCCCCCAGTCCTATCCCTCCCTGACACCCTCAAAAGTCCCTCCCCAGCTTGCTTGGAGCCCCCTGCAGATGCTGGAAGGCTACAAGAATTTCTCCTCAGAGCCTTCTCCTCTCCAGCCTGCACAACCCCAGCTCCCTCAGTCTGTCCTCACAGGAGAGCAGGGGCACCTCCACTGCATCAGAGCCACAGCCAAGCTGGCCTTGAACACCTCCAGGCATGGGGACTGCACCACCCCCTGGGCAGCCTCCGCCAGCCCCTGACCACTCTGGCAGCAAAGAAGTTTTTCCTCCTCTCCAACCTAAGCCTCCCCTGGCACACTCTCAGGCCATGTCCTCTCCTTCTACCACCTGAGACTAGGGAGAAAAGCCCAACCTCCACCTGGCTGCAGCCTCCTCCCAGGGAGCTGCAGAGAGCAACGAGGTCTCCCTCAGCCTCCCCCTCTCCAGGCTGAACACCCCCAGGGCCCTCAGCTGCTCCTCCCCAGACCCTTCCCCAGCTCGCTTGTCCTGGCAGCAGCTCTACCAGATGATGCTGACTGCAGGGGGGTGGCCTGGGTGACCTTTGGAGGTCCCTCCCAACCCCAACCACCCCATGGGGTCCAGCAGCTTGGTTCTCTCCTCCCTGTGCTGCAGAAGGACGACCCCGAGGACTGCCCCCTGGAGCTCAGCAAGGTGCAGAGCGTCAGAGTGGTGGCCAAGAAGCGCAGGGACCGCGGCCTGCCCAGGGCCTTCGAGATCTTCACCGACACCAAGAGCTTCGTCTTCAAGGCCAAGGATGAGAGGAACGCTGAGGAGTGGCTCCAGTGCCTCAACGTGGCTGTGGCACAGGCCAGAGAGAGGGAGAGCCAAGAGGCCACCACCTACCTGTAGAGCTGCTGGCACCCCTTGGCTCTGCCTGATGCAGAACAGCTCTGGGGAGCTGCTGGCACCCCTTGGCTCTGCCTGATGCAGAACAGCTCTGGGGAGCTGCTGGCACCCCCTTGGCTCTGCCTGATGCAGAACCCTGGGGAGCTGCTGGCTCTGCCTGATGCAGAACAGCTCTGGGGAGCTGCTGGCACCCCCTTGGCTCTGCCTGATGCAGAACAGAACAGCTCTGGCTCTGGGAGCTGCTGGCACCCCCTTGGCTCTGCCAGCAAACCAAACATGGGTGCAGGGCATCCCACCCTCATGAACCTCCTTTCCCTCCAAAGCTCTGCCAGCTCCTGAGGCATGGCACACGATGGGCACAGACCATGTGTTGGCACAGGCCAGAAGGAGCTCTGTGCAGAGCTGGGTTGGACTTGGATGATCCTTTGAGGTCTCTTCTCTTTCTGTGGCTCTGTGAGGGCCAAGGCATTAAGAACACTGCAAGGTGCTCTGGGTGCCAGCCTGCAGGGGTGCTGCCAGTGCCACCCTGCAGGGTGCTCTGGGTGCCACCCTCCAGTGATGCTGCCAGTGCCACCCTGCAGGGTGCTCTGGGTGCCACCCTCAGGACTCTCTGCTCTCCTCAGTCCCTTTCTGCCTGACCAGAAGTTCCTTTCCCTTCTTTAACTTCTTTAACTGGGGGAGACTGAAATCTGCTGTTTCTTGAGGGATTTGAAAGATTTCCTCTTGCTGGGAAAGAACTTTGAGCCTGTAACTGCTCTGACTTTGGGCTTGGCTTCTTTGCCTCCTTTTTCCTTTGTGGTTTGCCTTTTTGTTTCCCCTTCCTAACCAAGTGGAAGACCAACAGTTGCTTTGTCCTCTCCAAAACTCCTCCCAAGCCATCCCCAGTTGGTTTGGTTTTCCTTCCTCCCCTTCAAATGATTCCAGCCTGGAGGAAGAGCTGAAGGAAAAGGTTGGAAGCACAAAGGGGGGGGGGGGAAGAACCAGCAACAGCTTGCAAGGGAAGAAATGAACCTGAAGATCATTCCCAGGCTGAGGAGAAATAAGAGCTGGGGTTTTCCTACCTAGGGGGAAAAAACCCATGCAACTTTAGCCAGAAGTGGGATTTTTGTGGCCAAAAAATAGTTAAGAGGGAAGAAAAGAATCAGGGCAGGGGGAAAACATGTTAATGATCCTGAGTGAAGAGCAGCAGGGGCTGGGGGGGCTGGGGAGGGGGCAGTGGTGCTGGGGAGGGGGCAGTGGTGCTGGACCCAAGCCCCTGGAGCAGTGCTGCTGAGTGCTGCCTGCCCCCAGGGCTCACCACGAGGTTTGTGTCTCCTGTCACAGCTCTGTCTGCTGGAGGATCCACAGAGGGATCAGGCCGGGCTGGCTCCATGGGCTGGGCCCAGTGGGATGAGGGTCCACAAGGCCAAGCGCTGGGTCCTGCACTTGGGGCACAGCACCACCAGGAAGGCTCCAGACTAGGGACAGAGTGGCTGGAAGCTGCCTGGTGGGAAAGGACCTTGGGGATGTTGGACAACAGCAGCTGAAGGGGAGCCAGGGGGTGCCCAGGTGGGCAAGAAGGGCAGCAGCAGCCTGGGCTGGAGCAGCAGTGGGGTGGGCAGCAGGAGCAGGGCAGGGGTTGTGCCCCTGTGCCAGGCACTGGGGAGGCTGCTCCTGGAGTCCTGGGCTCAGTTTTGGGCAAGAAGGACACTGAGGAGCTGGAGCAGGGCCAGAGAAGGGCAACAGAGCTGGGGAAGGGTCTGGAGAGCAGGGCTGGGGAGGAGCAGCTGAGGGCCCTGGGGGTGCTCAGCCTGGAGCAGAGGAGGCTGAGGGACACCTCATTGCTCTCTGCAGCTCCCTGGGAGGAGGCTGCAGCCAGGTGGGGGTTGGGCTCTGCTCCCTGGTCTCAGGTGATAGAGAGGAACTGGCCTGAAATTGTGCCAGGGGAGGGGTAGGTTAGAGATGAGCAAAAATGTCTTTGGTGCCAGAGTGGTCAGGGAGTGGCAGAGGCTGCCCAGGGGGTGGTGGCGTCCCCATGCCTGGAGGGGGTCAGGAAAGCTGTGGCCATGGGCAGCTGGGGCCAGGGGCTGGTGGCCATGGGGGGGCTGGGTTGGAGGTTGGACTGGATGCCCTGGGAAGCCTTTTCCAACTGAAATGATCCTCTGGTTCTCTGAAGCTGTTTGTGGAGGCACTGATGGAGCCACAGTCCCCAGCACATGGCCCTGCCCCACAGCCTGCAGCCTTCCTTTGAGCCCCAGCGTGCTGGAAACAGCAGAGCGAGGCAGCTAGAGAGCTCCTGGGGTCTGGGCCAAGGAGAGAACTCTGTGCTGTAAGGAGCTCAGCCACACCTCTCCTGCCTCCAATTCAAACTTGGAATTCAATAAAAGCCAAATTGGGCTGGCAGCTGAGGCTGGAAGGAGAAAGAGAGAAGGCAGCTCAGCCTCGCTGGGATGGGAGAAGAAAGAGAGGGAGAGATAAGGAAAAGGAGGAAACGAAGGAAGGAAGGAAAAGCAGGAAGGAAAAGAAAGAAAAGACAGGAAGAAAGGAAAGACAGAAAGGATCCCAAAGTTTTTGCACATTGCCTCCTGGAGCAAATCTAGAAACCATTTCTTACTGATCCTCTTGGAAGCAGCATCCATGGAAAGGTTGGGGTGCAGCAAGAGGAGTGTGGCCAGCAGGTCAGGGCAGCTGCTCCTCCCCCTCTGCTCTGCCCTGGTGAGATGGGGATGGAGAACTGGGTCCAGGTCTGGGCTTCCCAGCTCAAGAGGGACAGGGAATTGCTGGAGGGAGTCCAATGCAGGCTGTGAGGACAAGGAAGGGACTGGAACAGCTCTGGGAGGAGCAGAGGCTGAGAGCCCTGGGGCTGAGAGCCTGCAGAAGAGCAGCCCCAGAGGGCAGCTGAGCAATGCTCAGCAAGAGCTAAAGGCTGGGGGCAAGAGGCTGGGGCCAGGCTCTGCTCAGTGGTGCCCAGGGACAGCACAAGGGGCACAAAGTGGCACCCAGGAGGTTCCCTGTGAGCAGGAGGAGAAAGTTGTTTGGTGTGAGGCTGCTGGAGGCCTGGAGCAGGCTGCCCAGAGAGGTTGTGGAGTCTGCTGGTGTGGAGAGCTTCCAACCCCCCCCTGGCTGTGTTCCTGTGGGACCTGCCCTGGCTGCCCCTGCCTTGGCAGGGGGCTTGGACTGGATGATCTTTAAGGTCCTTCCCACCCTCCCCACCATTCTGTGATTGTGTGACTCCAGACTGAACTGTCTGCTGCCCTCTGCACACAGAAGGTGTTGGTGGCTCCTGCTGAGCTGCATTCCTTGGTTGGTTCATTCCTCCCTGGCAGGAAGCACTGCAGCCCCCCGGGAAGTCGAGGCAGGAGCTGCTCCTGGCGGGTCCCTGGGCAGTGAGGCTGAGCAGCAGTGCTGGGAAAACAGGACCACAGAGTCACAGAATGGTAGGGGGTGGCAGGGACCCCTGGAGATCCTCCAGTCCACCCCCCTGGCAGAGCAGGGTCACCCAGGGCAGGGCACACAGGACACAGGCAGAGCCCAGGCTGCCTAAGGAGAGCTCCCAGCCCAGAGCTTCCCTGCACACTGTCAGAGACTCACAGCCTGGGTTGGGCTGGAAGGGACCGTCAAGAGCATCCAGTTCCAGCCCCCTGCCACCTCCCACCAGCCCAGGCTGCTCAGGGCCTCATCCAGCCTGGCCTTGGACACCTCTCTGGGCAACCTGTGGCAGTCTCTCCCCACCCTCACTGCAAAGGATTTCTTCCTCATCTCCAGTCTCAACCTACTCAGGGGGGAACCACACAGACTTGAGTTTTCAGAGCTAAAGCTGAGCCCACAGCTGGGAAACCAAACTAAAATACATCCCTGGCTGCTCCTGCAGTTCCCAAGCCTGAGTTCTATGGATTCAGGACCACATCTCTAGGAAACATCATCCCTCAAAGCCTCGGCTCTGGCTCGTGGCTCTCCTGGCTGTCTGTGTGAGGACACTCATCTGCCCTTCCTGGAAGAGCTGCTGGCCAGCCTGAGCTCTGTGTCACCTCCCCTGCACCTCGCAGGAATCCTGCCTGGGGGGAGCCTGCCTCAAGTTACAGCCCAGAACACTTGGTCCTTCAGCATCACTTCCTCGCCCTCCTGCCAGCGCCGAGGAGCACCCCAAGGCCTTTGGCAGGCAGGAGCTGGCTCACACCTCGGGGGCTGGAGGCTGCTCTCATCATGCAGCAATTCTGCAAGGAGGTCAGGAGTGTGGGCTCAGCACCACAGAATCACTCAGCTTGGAAGAGAGCCTCAGGAGCACCAAGTCCAACCCAAGCCCTGCTCTGCAAGGCTCAGCCCTAAACCACAGCCCCAAGCACCACAGCCAAACCACCTTCAAACACAGCCAGCCCTGGGGACTCCACCACCTCCCTGGGCAGCACAATCCAGTCCCTGACCACTCTGGATGGGGAAAAGGTTTCCTACTGCCCAGTCTGAGCCTCCCCAGGGGCAGCTTGAGGCCATCCCCTCTTGCTCTGTCACTACTGACCTGTGAGCAGAGAGCAGCAGCAGCCTCTCCACAACCTCCTTGCAGGGAGCTGTAGCCAGCCAGGAGGTCTCCCCTCAGCCTCCTCTCTTTCCCACTAACCATCCCCAGCTCCTTCAGTCTCTCTCCAGCAGATTTGTTCCCCAGGCCCTTCCCAGCTTCCTTGCCCTGCTCTGCCCTGGCTCCAGCACCTCCACAGCTCTCTTGTGTTGAGCTGCCCAAACCTGGACACAGCACTTGGGGTGTGGCCTCCCCAGAGCTGAGAGCCAGGGGACAATCCCCTCCTCCTCCCTCTTGCACCATCAGCCAGCAGACCCTACCCCCACTCTGCACGCCCCCATCCGTGGGTCAGCTCCATCCGTGGGTCAGGTCAGCAGCAGCCTGGGATTGGCCCCGGCCCAGCTGGGAGGAGCTGGCTCCCAGCGCCCCCTGCCGGCGCCCCCAGCGCTGTCCGCTGCCAGCCCAAGGGAACCCGCTGGAGCAGAGCCGAGCCGTGAGTGGGAGCTGGCCTGGGGGAGCTCCCCTGCGCCCCTTCCAGCAGCGGCTCCCTGTCGTCTGCAGCAGGGCGAGGGCGCTGCCAGGCACGGGGCAGCAGCTCCCAGCTCCTACTCGCAAGGCAGAGCTGGGCACCGCCTGCAGCTGCTGGGCACCGGCTGCTGCTGCTGGGCACCGCCTGCAGCTGCTGGGCACCGCCTGCACCCGCTGGGCACCGGCTGCTGCCGCTGGGCACCGCCTGCAGCTGCTGGGCACCGCCTGCTGCCGCTGGGCACCACCTGCTGCTGCTGGGCACCGCCTGCTGCTGCTGCCCGGCGCCGCGGAGCTGCCTCTGCCGCTGGGCTGGCTGCGGACAGAGGAGCTGAGGGTAGAGGAGAACCGAGTTTAGGGGTGAGCTGAGTGAGCTTAGAGACAAACTGAGCTTAGAGATGAGTTTAGAGGTGAGCTGAGTGAGCTCAGAGGAGGGCTGAGTTTAAAGGTGAGCCGGGTTCAGAGGTGAGCCGGGTTCAGAGGTGAGCCGGGTTTAAAGGTGAGCCGGGTTTAAAGGTGAGCCGGGTTCAGAGGTGAGCCGGGTTCAGAGGTGAGCCGGGTTCAGAGGTGAGCTGGGTTTAAAGGTGAGCCGGGTTCAGAGGTGAGCCGGGTTCAGAGGTGAGCCGGGTTTAAAGGTGAGCCGGGTTCAGAGGTGAGCCGGGTTCAGAGGTGAGCCGGGTTTAAAGGTGAGCCGGGTTCAGAGGTGAGCCGGGTTCACAGTATCACAGGTATCACAGTATAACCAAGGTTGGAAGAGACCCCAAGGATCATCAAGTCCAACCCGTCCCAACAGACCTCACAACTAGACCATGGCACCAAGTGCCATGTCCAGTCTCCTCTTGAACACCTCCAGGGACGGCGACTCCACCACCTCCCCGGGCAGCCCATTCCAATGACGAATGACTCGCTCAGTGAAGAACTTCCTCCTCACCTCAAGTCTAAACCTCCCCTGGCACAGCTTGAGACTGTGTCCCCTTGTTCTGGTACTGGTTGCCTGGGAGAAGAGACCAACCCCCTCCTGTCCACAACCACCCTTCAGGTAGTTGTAGAGGGCAATGAGGTCACCCCTGGTCCTTCTCTTCTCCAGGCTAAACAACCCCAGCTCCCTCAGCCTCTCCTCATAGGGCTTGTGCTCAAGGCCTCTCACCAGCCTTGTTGCCCTCCTCTGGACACGTTCAAGTGTCTCAATGTCCTTCTTAAACTGAGGGGCCCAGAACTGGACACAGGACTCAAGGTGTGGCCTAACCAATGCAGAGTACAGGGGCACAATGACCTCCCTGCTCCTGCTGGCCACACTATTCTTAATACAGGCCAGGATGCCATTGGCCCTCTTGGCCACCTGGGCACACTGCTGGCTCATGTTTAGGCGGGTGTCGATCAGCACCCCCAGATCCCTCTCTGTTTGGCAGCGGGTTCAGAGGTGAGCCGGGTTCAGAGGTGAGCCGGGTTCAGTGGTGAGCCGGGTTCAGAGGTGAGCCGGATTTAAAGGTGAGCTGGGTTTAAAGGTGAGCCGGGTTCAGAGGTGAGCCGGGTTTAAAGGTGAGCCGGGTTTAAAGGTGAGCCGGGTTCAGAGGTGAGCCGGGTTTAAAGGTGAGCCGGGTTCAGAGGTGAGCCGGGTTTAAAGGTGAGCCGGGTTTAAAGGTGAGCCGGGTTCAGAGGTGAGCCGGGTTTAAAGGTGAGCCGGGTTCAGAGGTGAGCCGGGTTTAAAGGTGAGCCGGGTTCAGAGGTGAGCCGGGTTCAGAGGTGAGCCGGGTTTAAAGGTGAGCTGGGTTCAGAGGTGAGCTGGGTTTAGAGGTGAGCCGGGTTTAAAGGTGAGCCGGGTTCAGAGGTGAGCCGGGTTCAGAGGTGAGCCGGGTTCAGAGGTGAGCCGGGTTTAAAGGTGAGCTGGGTTTAAAGGTGAGCCGGGTTCAGAGGTGAGCCGGGTTCAGAGGTGAGCCGGGTTTAAAGGTGAGCCGGGTTCAGAGGTGAGCTGGGTTTAAAGGTGAGCCAGGTTCAGAGGTGAGCCGGGTTCAGAGGTGAGCCGGGTTTAAAGGTGAGCTGGGTTCAGAGGTGAGCTGGGTTTAGAGGTGAGCCGGGTTTAAAGGTGAGCCGGGTTCAGAGGTGAGCCGGGTTCAGAGGTGAGCCGGGTTCAGAGGTGAGCCGGGTTTAAAGGTGAGCTGGGTTTAAAGGTGAGCCGGGTTCAGAGGTGAGCCGGGTTTAAAGGTGAGCCGGGTTCAGAGGTGAGCCGGGTTCAGAGGTGAGCCGGGTTTAAAGGTGAGCTGGGTTTAGAGGTGAGCCGGGTTTAAAGGTGAGCTGGGTTTAAAGGTGAGCCGGGTTCAGTGGTGAGCCGGGTTCAGAGGTGAGCCGGGTTTAAAGGTGAGCTGGGTTTAAAGGTGAGCCGGGTTCAGTGGTGAGCCGGGTTCAGAGGTGAGCCGGGTTTAAAGGTGAGCTGGGTTTAAAGGTGAGCCGGGTTCAGAGGTGAGCCGGGTTTAAAGGTGAGCCGGGTTCAGAGGTGAGCCGGGTTTAAAGGTGAGCCGGGTTCAGAGGTGAGCCGGGTTCAGAGCCCCATGCCCTGTGAGGGTTTCCATCGCTCAGAAGCAGAAGTGCTGCTGGTCCGGCTCAGGGCAGGGCTCAGCCTGCCAGCCCCTCCTGGAAGCATGCCCCGAGGCTGCACGCTGAGCCCTGCCTTGCTCGGGAGAGCTGAGCCCAGCTCGGGGAAGCTTTCCAAGGAGATCCTACCCTGCAGTTGCCTCCCAGCCCCCTGCAGAGCCTTCCCCAGTGTGCTCCTCAGGACCAGGGCCAATCCTGGAGCTGTCTCATGGCACTTAGGGCCAGGGTTTGGTGGCCATGGTGGGGCTGGGCTGGAGGAGGGATTGGATGATCTGAGAGAGCTTTTCCAGCCTAAACAGTTCTGTGACTGCAAGGTGGTGGCATTGCAGCCTGTGGCCACCCCCTTGGGTGGTGCTGAGCTGATGGCTCTTCCTTTTGCAGACCCCAGGCAGGCTGTGGCTGCCCCCTCCCTGGAGGTGTTCAAGACCAGGCTGGACGAATCCTTGAGCAGTCCCTGGGCTGGTGGGAGGTGTCCCTTGGCACTGGATGACCTTTGAAGCCCCTTCCCACCCAAAGCACTCTGTGAATCCAGGAGCCTATGGCTGAGGATGATTCCCAACCATCATCCCAGGAGGGATGGCAACACCTCAAGGTCAGGAGGGGAAAGCCAAGTGCTGTTTGCTGTTTGCTGGCAGCAGCTGCTGGGAACTCTGTGTGCCTCCAGCAGCTCCTCCGGGCTCACTTTGCGTCACCACCAAACACTCCTGCCACGGGCTCCAGACCTGCCTGCAGGGCAGTTGCCTCTTCCCTTAGGAGTAAACAACAGGAGGAGCTCCATGAGTCACAGGAGCAGAGCCAGGCTGTGGTGTGGGGCTCCCAGCCCGAGGGAACAAACATTTGCGGCCAGTGCTGGTGGCTGTGCTTTGAAGAGGCCGAGGGGAGGACCCTCCTAGGCAACAGCAGAGTTTGTTTGTCCAGCTGGGCCTCACTTCTGACATGGGAAAGCCACCAGTGGCTTGTTTGGGATGGTGCCCACTGAGGGCAGAGCTGAATCCTGGTCCCATCTGATGGATGAGGAACACTGTCCCCACTGAGTGATCTCCTCTCCCCTCTCTGTTGGGCCTTGCTGATGTCTTGTTCTGCTTCCTCCAGCACTCACAGCTGGAGGTGGAGGAATCCACCTGGTTTATTTTCCTTGTCTCCTTAAGCGTCTTGCCTCCTCCTCTGGAGGCTTTCAAACCCCTCCTGGCTGTGTTCCTGTGGGACCTGCCTTAGGAGATGTTGCTCTGGCAGTGGGGTTGGACTGGATGGTCTCCAGGGGTGTCCCTTCCAGCCCCATGCCTGCTGGGACTCATTAGGAGCTCCTGGCTGAAGAGACTGACGGAGCTGGGGATGGTTAGTGGGAAAGAGAGGAGGCTGAGGGGAGACCTCCTGGCTGGCTACAGCTCCCTGCAAGGAGGTTGTGGAGAGGCTGCTGCTGCTCTCTGCTCACAGGTCAGTAGTGACAGAGCAAGAGGGGATGGCCTCAAGCTGCCCCTGGGGAGGCTCAGACTGGGCAGTAGGAAACCTATTTCCCCATCCAGAGTGGTCAGGGATTGGATTGTGCTGCCCAGGGAGGTGGTGGAGTCCCCATCCCTGGGGGTGTTCAGGAAGAGCCTGGATGAGGCCCTTGGTGCCATGGCTTAGTTGATCAGATGGTGCTGGGTGAGAGGTTGGACTTGATGGTCTCAAAGGTCTTTTCCAACCTGGTTCATTCTGTTCTATTCTCAGCCCTCTGGAGCTGAGGGTTGGCTTTTGCAGTGCTGTGCTGCCTCCTGCCGGGTGAGGGACGCTGCGCCAGAGCCCTTCCTGCAGTCATGCGCTGAAAAGTGGCCTTTTTTCACCCAGAATGCAGGGAAGGGCTTTGCAGGGCTGGCTCCACCGGCAGTGCAGTAGGACATATGCTCCCAGGCTGCCTGCCACAGGAGAAACCCAGCGAGAAAGGCTGAGAGACCTTCACTGCTCTTCTCCAGGATCAACACTGCCAGAGAGGGTCAAGTGTGTGTGAAGCTCTCCACTCCCAGCTGCTCTCCCCCTGCCACCCATTCCCCACCTTTCCTGCCTCCAGCCTTCCCAATCCTCCTTCTCAATACTGATCAAGACCTAAGGAACAGCCTCAGTAACTGCTGCTGGGAGCTGATTGCTTCTCCTCTGTTCAGAGAACCAACCAGGTTGGAAAAGACCTCAGAGATCACCAAGTCCAAGCTGTTACAGCAGCTCAGGGAGGGAAAGAGGTTGGATATAGACTCTGTGCAGAATGAGTTGGTTAATGATGCTGGGTGAGAGGGAGCTGAGCTAGGTGGTGGTGAAGAAATGCTGAGGGGCTTGGGGCTGAGAGCCTGCAGAAGAGCAGCCCCAGAGGGCAGCTGAGCAATGCTCAGCAAGAGCTAAAGGCTGGGGGCAAGAGGCTGGGGCCAGGCTCTGCTCAGTGGTGCCCAGGGACAGGCCAAGGGGCACAAAGTGGCAGCCAGGAGGTTCCATGTGAGCAGGAGGAGAAAGTTGTTTGGTGTGAGGCTGCTGGAGGCCTGGAGCAGGCTGCCCAGAGAGGTTGTGGAGTCTGCTGGTGTGGAGAGCTTCCAACCCTCCCTGGGCACTGTGCTGCTGGGCAAGCTGCTGGGGGTGCCCTGCTGGAGCAGGGGCTGGGGCTGGGGGAGCTCCAGAGGCTCCCCTGTGCTCAGCACTGCTGAGGCTCTAACCTGAGTACTGGGCTCTGGTTTGGGCTCCTTACTCCAGGAAGGACTTTGAGGAGCTGGAGCAGGTCTAGAGAAGGGCAACCCAGCTGGGAAGGGTCTGGAGAAGAGGGCTGGGGAGGAGCAGCTGAGGGAGCTGGGGGTGTTCAGCCTGGGGAGAAAGAGGCTGAGGGGAAACCTCCTGGCTCTCTACAACTCGCTGGAAGGAGGTTGGAGAGTGAGGAGGCAGTTGAGCTCTTGGTGTCTCAGCCTCCCTTCTCGCCGCCCCGAGGCTTCTCTGCAGGCTCGCAGCCCCCCACTAGATGGCAAACGACCACCGCCCAAAGCCCTCGGAGCCAGCTGCCTTAGGCAAGGAAGCGCAGCTCAAGCTCGCCCCAGTCTCTGCTCGCAGCTCCCCTCGCAGAGCCCAGGAGCTTCTCCGGCAGCCTCCGCGGAGTGTGCCTAAAGCCTCCTTCACCTTCCTGGACCTCGCAGCGCATTTGCAGCCCACAGGATCCTGGGCTGCATCCCAAGCAGTGTAGGACAGCAGATGGAGAGAGGGGATCCTGCCCCTCTGCTCTGCTCTTGGGGAGACTTCAGCTGCAGGGGTGCTGGTGGGGGAGAAGCTGGGCAGGAGCCAGAGGTGGTTGAACCCCAGGGAGACCCTGGAGGGGAGCTGCAGGCAGGCTGGGGAGGGACTGTTCAGAAGGGGCTGTGGGGGTGGGACCAGGGACAGTGGTTTGGAACTGGAGCAGGACAGAGTCAGGTTGGACACCAGGAGGAAGTTCTGCACAGGGAGGCTGGGGAGAGACTGGCACAGGCTGCCCAGGGAGGTGGTGGAAACCTCACCCCTGGAGCCACTCCAGGTCAAACTGGATGGGCCCCTTAGCAACCTGCTCTGGACTTGGAGATGTCTTTCTTCAGTTGGGGGGGACTGGGCAAGATGCCCTTGGAGGGTCCTTTTCCAGCTGGTGCAGTCTGTGAACCCCTCAGCTCGTCTTGCTGCACAGAAGCAGCTCTCACGCAGCTCAGCTCAGGAGCCGCAGGGGCAGACACCTGGCTCACGGTCCTGGGCAAGAAGAGCTTCTTCTAAACTGTTTCCCCTTAACAGAACCCCGAGTTGGAAGGGCCCTCAAGGATCATCCTGTGCAGGTGAAGGCTTCTGCAGTGAGTCCCTGCTGGCACTGTGCTGGAGGAGCTCCGAGAGGGCTGAGCTGCCTGATGCTTTGCTGCAGTCAGTGGGAACCCTGCCACTGACTCAGAGCCCAGCAGAAGATTGCACTTCGATGCTGCAAGAGAAACAATGCAGAGGGGCAGAGAGGAAGAGGCAAGCTCCTGGTGGACCTGGTGGTTGTTCTTGGAGTCCAAAGAAACAGACTGAAAGAGCTCTTGAGGTTAACAAGGCCCCTGAGAAGGCTTTAAAGGCAGAAGCAGAGCCTGCAGGGGCAGGAAGAGCTGGGGGAGCTCACAGACCATCAGCTCGGGCCCTGCAGTGGAAGCAGGAGGCCACCTTGCCCTCAGCACTGTGGTCTCTCTGCTCCCTGCCCTGGGTGCTGGTGGGAGCAGCCACTGGGTCAGGGACCCCAGCAGCTTGCCAGGTGATGCAGGCAAAGAGCTGCTCCTCACCTTGGTGGACAGCACCGGGAGGTGGTGCTGCAGAACCTCTGCTGTAGAGCAGGGGAGGCTGAGGAGCCCCCAGGCAAGCCCCCAGGCAAGCCCCCAGGGAGCCCTCACACCACTTCCATGGAATCATAGAATCGTTTTGCTTGGAAGAGATCACTCAGATCAAGCCCAGGCCTCACCCCAGCACTGCCAGCTCAGCACCACCCCACGGCCCTCAGCACCACATCTCTAGGGCTTTGAAACCCCTCCAGGCATGGGAACTCCACCTCTGCCCTGGGCAGCCTGGGCCAGGCCTGGACAACCCTTTGGGGGAAGTAATTGTTCTCATGGCCCAACCTAAACCTCCCCTGGGGCAACTTGAGACCTCTTGTCCTGTTGCTTGTTCCCTGGGAGCAGAGCCCAGCCCCCACCTGGCTGCAGCCTCCTCCCAGGGAGCTGCAGAGAGCAATGAGGTCTCCCTCAGCCTCCTCTGCTCCAGGCTGAACACCCCCAGCTCCCTCAGCTGCTCCTCCCCATCCCTCTTCTCCAGACCCTTCCCCAGCTTCATTGTCCTTCTCTGGATCCTCTCCAGCCCCTCAGTGTCCCTCGTGGGGTGAGTGGCCCACAGCTGAACCCAGGACTCATGGTGTGGCCTCACCAGTGCCAAGTACAGAGGCACTTTAAAAGCCCCAATCTCAGGGGTGGTCCTGCTCCTCCAGGGCCAAGCTCAGGGGTGGTCCTGCTCCTCCAGGGCCGAGCTCAGGGGTGGTCCTGCTCCTCCAGGGCCGAGCTCAGGGGTGGTCCTGCTCCTCCAGGGCCAAGCTCAGGGGTGGTCCTGCCCCTCCAGGGCCCAGGGGTGGTCCTGCCCTCCAGGGCCAGGCTCCTCTGAGCAGAGCAGTGAGCAGAGCTTGCTGCCTGCCCCTGGGGGGTGAGCAGCACAGCTGAGGGCCATGCAGCAGCCTGCTTCGTGTGCTGGTCCTCTGTGGCTGTGAGGTTTGAGGTTTGACCTGGCAGCGCTGAGTCAGGGCTGAGGTACAGCAGAAGCCACCTGCTGCTCAGAACCCCTTGGCAGCAGAAACAGCCTCTGCTTGCTGTCACACCTCTGGGGGGCACAAAGCAATCCTCACTCCTTCCCAGAGCTGCCTGCCCACAGTTTCCTCACAACCCCAGCTGCCTGTGACCTCCTGAGGTGGTGGAACACATCCAGCACAACCTGTGGGACACCAAAGCCTCTCCAGCTTTTGCCCCCCAGCCTCACTGGATGCTGAAGCACAGGGCTCCAGCCTCAAGTGTTAGTATCTTCACAGGTGGCCATGGCCTGCTCTCCTCTTCCTCTGAGCAGCCACCATGGGCTGGGTGCAGCTATCAGTGCCCATCCCTGGAGGGATTTAAACCCCACATGGATGTGGTGCTGAGGTGCTCTGCTGAGACCCCACCTGGAGCTCTGGGTCCAGCTCTGGAGCCTCTGTGCCAGGAAGGATCTGGAGGTGCTGGAAGGTGTCCAGGGAAGGGCCATGAGGAGGAGCAGAGGGCTGGAGCTGCTCTGCTATGAGGAGAGACTGAGGGAGCTGGGGTTGTGCAGGCTGGAGGTGTTGATCCAGGCTGGATGAGGCTTTGAGCAAGCTGGGCTGGTGGGAGGTGTCCCTGCCCATGGCAGGGGGTTGGAGCTGGATGATCTTGAAGGTCCCTTCCAACCCAGAGCAGTCTGTGAAGCTCTGTATGATGATTCCTATCAGAAGAGGCTGAGAGGGTTGGGGTTGTTCAGCCTGCTCTGGCTGGGGATGTCCCTGCTGGCTGCAGGGGGTGGCACTGGGTGACCTCGGCAGGTCCCTTCCCACCCAGCCCACCCCGGGATCCTGTTCCGTGCCGTCCCCTGCTGCTGCTTTCCGCATCTGCAGTCTCACGACTCCTGACAAGGCCCCGTGCAGGCGCAGCGGAGGATGCCCGGCAGCCCGGTGCCGCCCGGCAGCCCGGTGCCGCCCGGCGGAGCGCCGCAGGAGGCAGCTCTGCGCCGCGGCCGCGGGGACAGCCGAGGACACGGGCGGGGGGCGGCCAGCTCCCCGCGGCGCGGCGCACGGGGACGGCGCGAGGGCAGGGCCTGCCACTCAACCCGAGACAGCCAATCGGATTGCGCCGCTGGCAGCCGGGGCGGGATTTTCCTTCCTGCTGGCGTGCCGTAGGGGAGTTAGTTCCGGCCCGGCCGCGGAGGGAGCGAGGTGTTGTGCGGCTCTGCCCAGAAGTGATGCAACCGCCGGGGACTCCCCGCTCCCCGTCAGCCGCGGTTGTGACAGCGGAGCGAGCTCTGCCGCGGCCAGGCCCGGCCCGGCCTGGCGGGAAGCGCTGTGGCGCCGCCGTCGCCGGGCTTACGGGGCGGGGGAAGTCGCGCCGGGGCCGTTGTGGCCCTCCGCCGGGCCCGCGCTGAGCTGATGGCTGCCGGCACCGCGGCCTGCGCAGAGCCGCCTCGGCTTGCTGCTCGCCTTGCTCCTCGGCGGGAGACGGTCAGAGCAGCCTCCTGCTGCCTGTCCCTAGTGGCCCGGCCCGTTTCCAGCAGCTCCCACAGGGAGCGAGGCAGCCGGTGCCTGGGGAGCGCCCGGGCGAGCTGCTCCTGCCGGGACGCCCTGCTGGCAGCTCTAGTCCCTAGGAGCAGGGGGCCGGGGAGGGTGGTGGAGCGCTGTGAAACCCCGGTGCCTCGCTCCTGCCGTTTGTGGGAAGTGGTCCGTGTGCTGTGACCCTTCAGGCAGCACGAAAGGCTGCGGTGGAAACGCTTCCTGCCCTGACAGGGCTCTAGAGGATGGCTGGCGGCCCCCAGACTCTTCTGCGGGAAGCACACTCATCTGAATGCGGCATCTCTGCCAGCAGAAGGCAGCTGAGCTACCACAGACCCTCCTGCGATGCAAGCCTGGAGGGGCCTGAGGGGAGACCTTGCTCTCTACAGCTCCCTGAAAGGAGCCAGGTGGGGGTTGGTCTCTTCTCCCAGGCACCCAGCACCAGAACAAGAGGACACAGTCTCAAGCTGTGCCAGGGGAGGTTTAAGCTGGAGGTGAGGAAGAAGTTCTTCCCAGCAAGAGAGATTGGCCCTTGGGATGTGCTGCCCAGGGAGGTGGTGGAGTCACCATCCCTGGAGGTGTTTAGGAAGAGACTGGATGAGGCCCTTGGTGCCATGGCTGAGTTGATCAGATGGTGCTGGGTGAGAGGTTGGACTGGATGATCTCAAAGGTCTCTTCCAACCTGTTCTGTTCTGTTCCCTCAAGGAACAAGCGACAGGATGAGAGGAAACAGCCTCAAGTTGCCCCAGGGGAGGTTTATGTTGGCCATGAGGAAGAATTTCTTCCCCAAAAGGGTTGTCCAGGCCTGGCCCAGCCTGCCCAGGGCAGAGGTGGAGTCCCCATCCCTGGAGGGGTTTCAAAGCTGTGGAGATGTGGGCCATGGCTTGGTGCTGAGCTGGCAGTGCTGGGTTCATGGTTGGACTCCACGATCTTAAAGGTCTCTTCCAACTAAAACAATTCCATGAGAAGAAAATTGCCCCCACAGAAGATCACAGTAGGTAAAGCCAAGTTTAAGATCAGGTTTTATTTACCTGTGCACCAACTCAAAAGTCTCTACATTCTCTTCTAGTTTTCTCCAGGTGGGAAGCAAACCCTGAAGGATGTAGGGGAAGGGGAGAAGCTCTTCTTTCCCTAATAAATGTGTTCATCTAGACCAGAGCCTTAGCAAACAAACACAAGAATCACTTGGCAGGACTGAGGAAACAAGGAATTTCTAGCAATTAAACCTCAGGACAGCGAATGGAGGTCGTGGCCCAAGCAGCTCCTGATCCTCTGTGCTGCTGAGTAGCTAAATGAGGCAAAACCTTCCAGAACTGGGTCTGCAGCCTGTGGTGTTCTGTGGGGCTAAGGATCCAAATGCCTTTGAGGAACAGAAGGCAGCCTTGGGGTGATGCGAGAGACACAACCTTTGTTTCTGTACAAGGCTCCAGCTGCCCATCAATGCTTTAATAAACAAATTAAGTCATTTGTGTTTGTCCTAGAGTATGATTCTCACCTGGAAGCACACAGCCCCCTGCCCCTCCCTGCTGCACCACAGCCACCTACTATTTTCTTAAGGATATTAATTTTTGCCCTCCCTGTGTGACATACCCTCAACATCCAAATCCCTACCACACCTCCACTGCCCAAACCAGTTAACTCTATGGGTTTTAAACTGTATTCTAACAGCATCTCTCCCGTTTCCTCTGCTGCTGTGAGTTGTTTTTCGCTGTTCAATGCCATTCGCAATGGAGAAAGAATGGGAGAACAGTGAACTCATAGCTCCCTCCCAGCCTCCATGCACCGGGAGCTGCTGGGAGGGAAACAGGGGCTCAGCCCTGTCCCTGTCCCCGTCTTCAGCTGACCTCGCCCAGGGAGGCTGGGGCTGTCTCCTCCCTGGAGGTGTCCCAGGCCAGGCTGGATGAAGCCCTGAGCCAGCTGGGCTGGTGGAGGTGGCCCTGCCCATGGCAGGGGGTGGAGCTGGGTGATGCTTGAGGTCCCTTCCAGAACTGACAATTCCACCACTCTATGAATCTTCAGTTTGGGACATCCAACTCCAGGCAACCACCGGTGGGGCCGAGGCAGGGGCCTGGGCTTGGCCCCGGGCCTGGTCCCCTCCCGGCGTCAGCCGAGCGGCCGGGTCCGCGCTCGCCGCGTTCATCTCACCGAGAGCCCCGGCGGGCGGTTTCAGCCACCGTACCTACGGGAGAATGGCAGTGCCGACGCAAACCGAGCCCCGCGCCCGGTGCCCGCTGCCCCCGGCCGCTCCGAGGCCGCGGCGCCCGGCGGGGGCGGGGCCGGCGGGACTATTTGTTTCCCGTGGTGCGCGGCGCAGGCGCCGCTGTGTGCTGCGTCACGGCGCCGGGCCGCGCTAGTCTGTGCGTGGCCGGCTCGGGGTGCGGACGCCCTCCGCCATCATGGCCTCCGCCACTACACAGCCGCCCCCGCCTGCCGCCTCGGCCGCCGCCGCCCCCGCCACGGCCGCCCCTCCGCCGCCGCCTCCCGCCGCTCCGGGAATCCTTATCGGTGACCGGCTTTACTCGGAGGTGTCGCTGACGATCGACCACTCGCTGATCCCCGAGGAGCGCCTCTCGCCGACTCCCTCCATGCAGGACGGCCTGGACCTGCAGTGCGAGACCGACCTGCGCATCCTGGGCTGCGAGCTCATCCAGGCGGCTGGCATCCTCCTTCGCTTGCCGCAGGTGAGTGCGAGCGCCGCGGCTTGCCGGGGCGGCCGTGCCACGGCCGGGAGGGAGGCAGGGCGGGCGGCAGGGCGGGCGGCGGCCGCCATTGTGGCGCGGCGGGCAGGGCGTGAGGCGGCGGCGGGGGGCAGGGAGGGAGCGCGGCGCCAGCTGGTGCCTGACACAAAATGGCGGCGGCGGTGGCTGGGCCGCCGCGACTGACTCCCGCTCCTCTCTGCTCTTCCTTCTTCTCCTCCTGGCTTTTGCCCCCTAGGTGGCGATGGCGACGGGGCAGGTGCTGTTCCATCGGTTCTTCTATTCGAAGTCCTTCGTCAAGCACAGTTTTGAGGTGAGCGCGGGGCTGCGGCCTAGGCGGGGAGCTGGGGTTGGGGGAGCCTGTTAAGCGCCGTTCTGGGCCAGCCGGGCGCCCTGCAGCCTGCTCTCCGAGAGCCTTTAGCTCATGGGTTGGGTTTGGGGTTTTTCAGTTGAGTAATTCGGGATTTGAAGAAAACAAATTGAATCTTAACGCCCTTCTGGGCACGGGTCTTCCTTGCAGATTGTTGCGATGGCCTGCATCAATCTCGCGTCCAAAATCGAGGAGGCGCCTCGCCGCATAAGGGACGTGATCAACGTGTTCCATCACTTGCGGCAGCTAAGAGCCAAAAGGTAAGATCGGCTTCCTTAACGAACGTCAGCCACTCTTTGTCACTAATGCACACTGCCAGTTTGTTGTTTTGTTTTATTGGGTTTTTTCTTTTTTATGGTTTGTTGTTTTGGTGTTTTTTTTTTTCAATTCACAGTACTTTTCCAGGCTAAGTTCAACGACCTAAAATTGAGAAGGGAGTGCTCCTTGGCTGCGATGTAGGCAGTACAGCTCAGTGCTGGCCTCTCCTCCCGTTGCTTTTGTTCACTTGGTAGATCTGGTTTTGTTATTTAGCCACGGGGCCGTGAGTCTTGGCTCTAGTTGTAGGTCCGTGGGTGTAGTTTTAGGTCTGTTGCTCGTTGATATTTGGGTTTGGTTTGGTTTTTTAATGCCTCGTAGTTCTTGAAAGGTAGTTTTAGGTTTGAATAGCCAATTAGTGGGGTTGCTGTATGTTCCCCAGGCTCTTAACCCTGTCGGGTAGTCTTAATGGGGTATTTTGCGTTACTCTGTAGCTGTCTACATACAGTTAATGGCGGCAATAAAGTATCAGGTCACAGATAACAGCTGAGCTTTTCCTAGTCGTGTTCCTATTGCCATTCAGAAAAAAAAACCATTTTAGGAAGTATCTGCAACAAGGTATGGTTTGGCCTCCAGCGTTTGCAGCTGTGATGACTCTCCTTCACCAAGGAATGCCTATTTGAGGCTTGGAAGCGGAAGGCGTCTTTCATTGGCAGCAGTGAGAGCCGGGTGCTTGTGCTGGTGAAGTTGGCGTGTAAGCCCACCTGCTCTGTGTGCAGACCTGGATCGTTGTCTGCTGAGCTGTAGAGCTGCTCTCAGTTGTGAGTGCCTCGTGCTGCTGTCCTTTGTCTGTAAAGCCGTGTATGTGTCCACCTGTAAAGCACGTTAACTTGATGTGTTGGAAGGAGCAAGGGGTGCTTGAAGGGAAGGAGTTGTCCGAGCTGCTATTAAACACCAAGTTCCTTCAACTTTATCACGCAGCAGAGTTGCAGCCTGAGGTGATGTCGGCTGTGGTGGAGTGGTTTTGCTGGTAGTGGCTGATGGCTTCAAGTGTGAGTTAATCTAGAGCTGAAGGACTTGGGTTTTTTTTCAGCTCAGTTCTCAAATGTCACATTTTGATTTCTCTGTCTCACCAGGTTACAGCAGGAATTTAAACCTTAGTGCTGTGTAACCTCTGAGGAGCAGAGTAGAAGTCCCTTAGGGAAGCCAGCTGTGTCTTGGTGTCTTCATGCTGGTTTTGCTTCCGTTGAACCTGAAACTTCTGCTTTTACTGCCTTGTGCTTGTGTTTTCCCAGTTAGCTGTAGAGAAAAGAATGACTCGGTGCCATGCTTTGGAACTTAGCTTTGTCCTTTGACTTTTGAAGTTGCTGTCCCTCGTGGCCCTGAGAGAAGTTGGTCAAGATGTGCTGCCTGAATTCAGGGCCATTGTTTCTCACCTAAGTGATGATGAGGGAGTCTGCTTATTAGAGCTGTTGAAGCTGCCTCAGTGGTGTGTAATGTTCTGGCCTCAGTCCAGGCAGGGAAGGTTAATTCATCACCACGCAACGCTTTTCTTCTCTGCGATCAGGATGCAAAGTAGTTGTTTCTTTGTGCTGTGTGAAGGATCAGAGAGACTGAACTTAACCTGTGAACTTAAATCTTTCCAGCTAGCCTGTTCCCAATCAGAATGTCACTTGTGCATGTAACATGGTGCCTAAAATGCATCGTGTCCAGAGAAATCGTGCACTCCTACCCATGCTTTTCTGGAGGAATGGGTACTGTTGCTCTGAGATTCTGACTTGAATCTGCATGAAACTAATCTTAAAAGATGCTGAAGTCTGACATTCAGACTTGCCTTGTTTTTCCTTTCTTTTTTTGAGCAAGCAGGATGTAAAAGTCATTCATTTTTTTTTCTGTACATGACAAGATTACAATTCCATCTGCTGGACACCTTATTAACTTCACCTCTTTTTTCCCTTGCAACCGACTATACAGCGACCAGCTACATTTACCAAAGCCTGGGTGATGTGGAGTGGTACATAAAGATGAAGCTGTCGTCATGGCAACAGTGAGTGAAGTATGGAAAATCCCCAAGGAGAAGCCAGTGCTCTGAGAATAGGTCACTGGAACCGGGGGACTAACAGGTTGGCCGCTGGTGAACCATTTGGAAGAACTCCTGTATCTTGTTATAAGCTTTTTTCTTTGCTGTCCAGGATTTTAGAATACTAGCTTTGACCTCTGTTCATTGAGTTTCGTTTCTTTGATTATATATAATATATATATTATTCCCCCCTCCAAAGCTAACACTTTAGTTCGTAGTTAGTTTCTCACACACAACCCAGACCTTGAAACCAGCAGTTAGGCTGCTGTCCTGTCCTTTTCTTTCTTCCCCTTTGCCTCTAGTCTAGCATTTCTGTTAACCAAAGCCTTAACCCTGCATATGAAGTTGGCGTAGCTTGAGTAGGCTCGCTGTCTTGCTTTAAAGCTTTGGGTTCTCAGTTACACTTTCTGTATAATTTGCAGTTTAAATCCAGTTTAAAAAAAAAAAAAAACCAAACCCACGAGGATGACCCAAACCTTGCATTTGTAAAGCTATTTATATCAATGACTGTGTAAGCAAGCCCCTTCTATGTACCTGTTGTGTTGGAATATGCTGTCTGTAAGACCTGCAGTCCACTGAGTCACTGCTAGGTGGTGTTTTGAATGCTGAGAAGCAAGCAAACCAAGTGTTTTGGACAAGCATTTTGGGTCTTCATGTAGTACTGCATGTAAAATGTCTGTGTGCATGGAGAAAAGCTCGTGTTATGAACGTACTGCTCTTGAAACAAAACCACTGTGTGCCAAAACATCTGTGTTCTGAGCCAAGTGCAACTGTGGAACGTCTAGAATGTAGCTTGTGGTTGATTTGACTGATCTGAAACGTGCCTGAAAGCTGCAGGAAGTCCTGGGAGTGGAACCAAATGTGACTCCTGATGTAATCTCGCCAATGCTTGGGTTCGAGATGCTCAGTCAGCTGCTTTTAACTTCTCTTGCAGCCAACAGGTTGGTGCAGTTGTGTGGGAAGTGGCCTGAATTAATGTCACACGCTGCTTAGAGCTCTTCAAAGTGTGCTGTAAACCCACGGTGCTTGTACTCAACAATGTTGGAGCCAAACAGAACTCCCTTCCTTCCTTCTCTCTCCCTGCCTGGCAGCAGGCAGATGTGCTCTTTGAAACGAGACACCACTGTTAAAAAGTACTTTTGTGTGTGTGTGAAGAAAATGACACACGGCACTATGCCAAATTGTGAGACACTCCAAAGACACCAAAGGTTAATGTTGCATCAAAGAAAGCCGTAGCTGTGTTGAGAACTGAGCTTTTGGTTGCCAGAGGGACTTAGGAGAAGAGTATTTGTAACTTACTTACTGCTACAAACCCGTAACAGTGTCTGGGGTGTTACATGGTCTAAATACAATGAAGTTTTGTGACTTAAGTGGTGGGTGGACTCACCAGGCTGGGCTCTGTGTGCTCTCTGTTCTGAAGTCTCCCCTGGAGCTTTAGTGCTCATCTACAAGAGCAGATTCAAAGTAATAATTCCTTGGCTCTACAGGGCTGGAAGCTTCTGGCTCATAAATGAGCTCAGAAGCTTTTTAATCTGGTTTGGGTTTTTGGACCTAAAATGATTATTTGTACTGAGACCTTAAGTACAGCAAAAGCAGTAGTAAAGCTCCTTCCTTTTTTTTCTCTTCTCAATAGGGAAGTTTTCCAAAGGGTAATGATCTCTGAGGTTTCTACTGATTAAGCAAAACAAAACTTTGCATTTGTGGTGAAAGTACTGACTTGATAAAGCCTTACACAGTGGTCACCTGACCTTTGCCACCACAAGGTGCTGTAAAGCCTTTTGCAGACTTTTCTTTGTGCATTAAGTGGCTAAGAGGCTGCATTTGCCTTTATTTCTGGAAGTGCTGTCTGGGTCAAGTGTTGGTTTTCACAGCTTGTGTTGACCTCTAGAACTTGTGTGTCATAAGTGACCAGAGTAAGGTGGGACAAGAGAGTAAAGCACACTTCAGAGTATCTTAACTTAGTGTCCTGTGGCTTCGCTGTCAGAGTTGTACAACCCAAGTATGAACTGATCCAAAGACTCTGCTGATCCTGAGGCCCTCTGGGAGGACAGTGAAAACTTGACATGCCCTAAGGCTCACAGTCTCTCCTCTTGCACTTGCAGCTGCCTTACTGTGTTTCCATAACACTGGCTGTAGGCAGCTTTCAGAGCATGCAGCGGTGTGGGAGATAGTGATCTGCTGGCAGGGTGGTGAATGAGCCCATGCTGTCCCACTGCTGATTTGTTTTTTAGCCTGGAAGTCCTAGCTGCCCTGTTTGATCCAAGATTTGTCACCTCTGGAGTGTGCTGCTAACAAGATAAGCTGAGCCTGGACACCTAGACTCGCTCTGAGCGATGGCTTCGGGTCCTGTGATTGTAAAATGTAAAGCAATACTGGAGGGAAATGTTGTTACAAACCCCAATGTAGCTGAAACCGTTTGGAATTGAATCAGTTTTATGTATCCAAAGAGGTTCAGCTTGGTTGCTCCAGTCTCTCACTCCAGGCTGTTGTGTTCAGGCAGCCCTTGTAGTGCTGGAGTGGTAAGATAGTCACAGCCTCTGCTGAAGTAGTCACCTTAAAGAGGCTTTAGAAACTTTTCCAGGTAGTTTGTGGAGAGAACAAAGGCAAGCCAAACAAAGCTCCTTTGGTGACCATGTTGTACCTAGGGCAGCTGAAACCCCAGGCCTTGCCCTGGTGAGCAACCCTCAGTGAGAGGAGGGACTTTTAGTTCCCATGGAAAACATTGCAGTCTTTGAGGAGACAGAAGTAGCAAGGCTTGTACTCAGACTGCAGGACCTTCTGGTACCAGGAAGCTGCAGTGATTCATTTCAGACCTCTCAGGAGCTGCTTCTCAGCCCCTTGGGAAGAGCAGGGATGTACAACAGGATGGTTTTGCGAGTGAAGTGAGTGGCTGCTTGAATCCTTTGGCCAATGGCCACGAGCGTCCTTCCAGGCGGCTGGAGCCATTGTAGCAGGAATTGTGGCTTAGTGAAGTTGGGAAGCCCTTCAGCTTGTAATTAAGTCAACCTTTTCTTCCTGGGGTGGGAACTTGGGGCTTCTGAGTGATTTTTATCTACTTTACCTATCATGATCCACTTGTGGAACTTGCATGGAGTCCAAAGAGATGAGTTAGTAACAAAATGCTTTGAGCAGAGAAGCTGGATTTTCAGTCCACTGTGCAGTGCTTTTTTCCCTTCTGAAGGTAATGAATAACTTGGTCACCAGTGCTTGGGCTGGACTAGATTCAGCTTGTAAACAAAACTGGCTGTGTAGCTGGTTGCACAAACATTCTGCTGTGTTGGAAAGCACGTGGAATATGTGAGCAGTTCCAAACAAGGATAAAGCTGGTCTGTCTTGAGAGGAAATGGTATCAAACCCACAGTGTGGGGTGCTGAAAGGTCAAACCTAAGCACAGAGAAAGAAAATCTGACATGGAGTGTGAGATTTGGCCATAAAGCACCCAGGAACTCCTTGGAGTTAAAGACATGGAAAAGATTCTTTGCTGCAGAGTGGTGAGGGACTGGCACAGGCTGCCCAGGGAGGTGGTGGAGTCACCATCCCTGGAGGGGTTCGGGAAACCTGTGGCCATGGCGGCGCTGGGTTGAAGGTTGGACTGGATGAGCTTAGAAGGCTTTTCCAACCAAAACTATTCTAAATGCTTTGGAGAGTTGAGGTGTTGGATTTGGAAGGAACTGAGAGTTGATAGTGCTGGAGTTGGGAATCTTTGTGCAGTGAGCTCTTGGTTCACAACTGCAAACAGCAGAAGTGCCACGGCAGCCCCTGGCCGGCGGGTGCAGCAGTGAGGGCATCTTGTCAAACGTTTTGGGGGTGATGATCTTTGCTTTACTTCCCCTCTGTCACAGCAGCAGGGCTGTCTTGTTCTCTGAAGACCTCAATCCTCTTCCAGTGCACACGAGGCTGCAGTCCTACAAAGCACAACCTTGCTACTTCAATACCACCTTTGAACTACCACCACATAGCAAAGGTGTCCTGCTGGTTCCACCTTTACACCTCCCTCCTGAAGTGTAAAGGTTATTTGAGCTCTTCACTGTCATCTTCATCCAGCAGCTGGAGCCAGCATAGTCTGCACACACCATAGCAAAAGGTTCTTTTTTATTTTCTTTCCGTTTTTTGTTTTGTCTTGGCCACCTCATCCCTAGCTAGTGAGAAGCAGAAGCTTAAACTAGTTAATCTAAACTTGGACAGCACAAGATTAATGCTTAAACTTGCTTGCAGGAGTTGTAAAACGGTTTCTGTTGCCATTAGTTGGTTGGAAGGGAAAAGAGAGATGCCACTCTTGTTGGATATGCAAAACAGTTTTGATTTTATTTCTTGCAAACTATAGGACTCCAAGCCCCCTGATACTTGATCAGAACTACATAAACACCAAAAATCAAGTAATCAAAGCAGAAAGGAGGGTACTGAAGGAGTTGGGATTTTGTGTTCATGTCAAGCATCCGCACAAGGTGAGTTGTCAACGAGAATCCAGCTGTCAATGTTGTGCTGCCTTGATGACATCGTTGTGAGCTGTGGGAGGAGAAGCACAGGTGTCAAAATGACCTGAATCCCCCTCTCCATTCCTTACTAGTTTAGCTCTTTGCCACAGTGCTGCTGACTGTGGTAGAAACTGGGCAGTGTTAAAGGTGCCTGGTTTGGAACATGATGGAGAAGTGGTGAGATGAGTTGTGTGAAGGGGTTAGACGATGTGAGCTTACAGACTGGAAGCTTAGGAAAGGAGACAGCATTGCTCTGGCTTGCTGTGTGATTGTGCTTACTTCCTTCTTGTTGCTTTCCATGGCAAAACTGACGTTTTTCTTCTTTCCCCCTCCATTTTATTTTTTCCCCCCTTAGATCATTGTTATGTATTTACAAGTCCTGGAATGTGAACGTAACCAAACCCTGGTACAGACAGCCTGGTAAGTTGCTATTTCCCATTCTTGTGCTAGCCAGGAAAATAGTAGCAGAAATAAGAAGCCTGCTGATCCCTATGCAAAGCAATCAGATGTAAGTTGTTGCACTTGGAAACAGAGCTGGAAAGCCTCTCGGTGCTTGTTTCTGCTTACTATTTTCGTGGCTTGATTCCAACGTCACCCACGGAGAACTCAATTTAACTTTGTTCTTTTTTCTACTCTTTAATTAAAGGGTAGTCCCTGATGGTAAGTCATAGAGCTCTGCCCTCTGCACCTCAGCCCATGACCTGGGGATGGCCTGTTTGGCTGCCCTTCTCTCCAGCCAACCCAGTGCAAGCTCTCATCCGAGATTCACTGAAGTGGTCCATATCCATCGGGCAGCATCTTCTAGTTCTGGCGGGGTGCCCACAGGATTTGTATATTTGCTTTCAGAAGTTCACTGTTGACAATGTCTCTGCGTGTGTTTTTATTCTGTCGTTGCCTAGCTACTGTGTAAGAAGTGGTTTGTTGTTGTTTTTTTTCCCAAAGGCCACCTGGGGGTCACCTTTCTGTAGCTGGTGTAGCATTTGGCTAAACTGGAGTGTAACACAAACAACAAGACCATTGCAGTGCATGCAGCATGTTGAACTTAGAAGCCATACCTGGCCTGGTTTTCTCTCGAGTCAATACTTCCTGACTGCTCTTCCTTTCTTTCCTGTAGCTCAGTTTAACTTAGAAATGGATGGAGCTCTCTGCTCTTTACCTGTACCTCTTGCCACCTCCTGCTTGGCAGTGCCACCCTGGGGGCAGAGCAGTAGTTTTAGCCAAGTGGGAGAACATTTACTAACGTGCAGGGCTTTTTCCAAGGCTCAGTGAGCAAATGGGCTGCTTCTCTCTCTCTCTGGATGAAGTGAATGTGACTCGAGGCTCATTGATTTAAATGCTATGTCTTGATGAACTTCATAGGTTGCATCTAGCCTCTGGACAATGGTAGGTGCCAGCTGAGCCACGCTTTCCTGCTTGCATTTGAGTTTTAAGTGTGTTGATCTCGAAATACCAAGAGCACTGGTGTTCAAAACACAGCTGGGCAGATGAAAAGTGCTTGTTTGATTGTTAGCTCCACGGGACAGTTCATGGTACGTGGTCTAATGGCCACGGTGGTGCTGGGCCAGTGGTTGGACCAGATGATCTTAGAGGTCTTTTCCAACCAAAACGATGCTGGGAGTCTGTAAAACTTAACATACCTGCCTAGAAAGCAGCTGTTAACGTGCTGCTGCTTGCTTGGGGGTGGCAGAGCTTTGGCCATGGGGGTGTCCAAACAACATTGCAAAATCAGCTGAAAGTTTGGACCAGCTGATCCTTGAGGTCCCTTCCAACCTGGCATTCCTTGAGAGGTTGTTCCAGGAGCAGCAAATGTAAAGGTCCAACACGGTGGTTCCAAACTGACCCAAGTGTTTCATGTAATAACAGAAAAAATAATAAAGTCAATTGAGTCTCCAGTCTTTTTCTCCTCTAAATGCAGCTGCAAAGCCGAGATCCAACCTCCCATCTTTCCCTGTTTCAGGAATTACATGAACGACAGCCTCCGGACAAACGTCTTTGTGCGCTTCCAGCCAGAGACCATAGCTTGTGCTTGCATTTACCTGGCTGCCCGGGCTCTGCAGGTGAGCACTGCTGCCTGCCTTTCAGCCCCAACGACCTGGCTAACGACTGCAAGGCTTGCAGACAAAAGCCTGCTCTGCCAGCTCCTCCTCATCTCTTCCTCTCTTGCTTTCAGATTCCCCTCCCCACCCGGCCTCACTGGTTCTTGCTCTTCGGCACCACGGAAGAGGAGATTCAGGAGATCTGCTTAACGACTCTCAAGCTTTATACCAGAAAGAAGGTAACTGGGAGCTGTTGGCTCTTTCTGGCCGAGGCTCAGTGCTGCCTGAGCTCTCTTCATGTAGATCTCTTCACTGGAGAGGCTCTGCCCTGTGGCTGCTCCTCCTCTGTTACTTGTTCTCACGCTGCCCTCAGAAGTTAGCCACCTTACTGGGCAGCTGAGCAAAAGATAATGTTTTAAAACATTAGATGAAAACGTGAATTGAGTCAGGCCAGCTTCTCACCACAGTGCTGCTTTCACAGCCCAATTATGAATTTCTGGATAAAGAAGTAGAAAAGAGGAAGATGGCACTGCAGGAAGCCAAGCTGAAGGCAAAAGGTTTGAATCCAGATGGAACTCCAGCACTCTCAACCCTGGGTGGCTTTTCTCCTGCATCTAAACCATGTAAGTTTACTTTCGAAGCAGAAACTCCACACAGTACTTCTTGAGTTCTAGATCAGTGTCTCAAGGTGATAAAAGAAGGGGGAGGGGAGGCAAGCTTGCTGCTTGAGCTGCTAGACAGGGCAGTTGAGACTCTCAGGACTTGTAACCTTGTAAAACCCAGAGTAGAACCAGTTTCAAACCAGTCTCGGTGCCTTGAAAGAGCAGACTAGAGGGAAAAGAGATGGTTTACTCCATCCTTCCACAGAAGGAGAGGGACACAATAGTAACATGGACCCTGCACGTAATTGTGATAGGAGAAGGTCTAGGCCCAGGGGTTGCTGGGTGAGTGAAGAGACTCTGAATTTAATCTGAGGGACAGTGTCACAATAATTCTTCATGGCTCCTTCTGCAGCATGAGTCTCTGAAATTGGCTTTCTCTGCTCTTTTTTTGCTTGTGAGCTGCTCAGGTGTGGTGAGGGAGGACAGTTTGTGGTCAGGAAATGGCGAGGGAGGGTCTCGGTGCTGTCTCGGCATTAGAGTGACTCAGCTGCTGTCATGCATCTCTTGAGCCTGCCAGTAAAGCTGGAGGAGCTGTTCAGGAAGGGTGTGGCCGAGGCACTTCGGACATGGTGTAATGGCCGTGGTGGTGGTGGGTTGCTGGCTGGACTCGGTGATCTTAGCTTTTCCAACCAGAAGGATTCTCTGACCTGTTGTGGGCCAACCAAATGTAAAAGCTGTCACGAGCGTTGGTCCAGAGCGGGTGGTTGAAGGTAACAGCTGAGGCCCTTGAATGGCTGCTTCAGGAAGCTAAGGGATGCTCTGAGAAAGCAGTTTCCTCCTCAAGAACAATACACCTGAGCTTGCAGCCATGTTTTGAGCTGGCAAATGTCACAGTGAGAGCTTTTTCTTACTCCTGTGGGGTGGGAGCCCAGGTTAGAAGAGTTTGAGGGTAGAACTGTTGGTGGGGTTCTGAGACTGCTTACTACACCACAATCTCCTGAGAGGAGGTTGGAGTCTGGTGGGGTTGGTCTCTTCTCCCTAGTAACAAGTGGCAGGACAAGAGAAAATGACCTCCAGCTGCAGCAGGGGAGGTTTAGGTTGGAGATTAGAAGGTACTTCTTCACTTAAAGGGCTCCCAAACACTGCCACAGGTTGAATCCCCATCCCCAGAGGGGCTTCCAAGAGGCAGAGATGCGGTGCTGAAGGGCCGTGGTTTGGCAGCACCCCTGGTAGAGTTAGATGATGGTTGGAATCATTGATCTTAAAGGTCTATGGTCTTGAGGACCACAAGGGCAGCTCTTCTGTGCCACTTGGGCTGTGGGGGAGGAGCTCTCAAATGATCCTGGCTGCTTGCTGTGAAGGTCACTGTGGTGGTCTCCCCATTGCTGGCAGCTGGATTTGTTCTGTGTCTCCCCAGGGGCATCACACTGGGTGCCAGGAGTGTGCTGGAGGTAGAAAGCTGGGCTGAAACTGTAGCTGTTGAGCTGGTGCTGGGTTTGGACAGGGACTAGCAAAGGTGGGAAAGGAGACAGATGTGTTCATGATGATAAAACTGCTAATTTGGAACTCAAATTCAATTCCCAGCTTCCCCAAGAGAAGTCAAACCCGAGGAGAAGTCTCCGGTGTCTCTGAACACCAAACCCGTCAAAAAGGAGCCAGAGGAGCGGCAGCAGGCCTCAAAGAGCCCCTACAACGGGTGGGTACAAGCCCCTTCCTGCCAAGAGGGGCTCCTGAGCCACTTCCTGGTGGCAACCAGCGCCTCAGAAGTGTAAGCCTGTTGCCTTTTTCCCTCCCCCAAGCATGAGGAAGGAAAGCAAGAGGAGCAGGAGCAGCAGGAGCGCGAGTCGGTCGAGGTCACGGACAAAGTCGAGGTCTCGGTCCCACACTCCCCGGCGGCAGTAAGTGGGGGACTGTCTTTGCTGGGGGGCTGTGGGGAGACAGCAGGGATTCTGGGGGGTTGTCTCTCTTTTATCTGGGATACTTCAGCAGGACTTTTTGTGGCTTAATGGCCATGGTGGTCTTAGGTTGAAGGTTGGTCTCTCCTGTGTGTGGTGGGTTGATATTCCACACACACACCCCCCCACCCAGCATGAAATTTGCCAGAGCAGCTCAGCTGGAAGTGAGTTGTTTACATTTTACTACTTCCTGTTCAGTGTCTGTGAACAATTTTAAAGGCATAGCCTAAAACCACCACGCTGTGATTCTAAGGGGGCACTCCAGGTGGCTTGTAGGTGCTTGGCACAGTTACTACAGCTTCATGGCTTGCAGCTTCCAAATGGGTGGGAGGAGGTATCTGCTGCTCTTCAGGGCTTTGCTGCCTCTTGTAGCTATGGTATTTGGGTTACAGTTACACCTGATGATCTTTGAAGGTCTTTTTCATCCTGAATGATTCTGAGTCTGTGACTGAGTAAGAGCAGGAGCTGTGCAGGGTCACACAGTGGAAGCTGCTGGCTTTACATACATTTAGATATTCAGAGAGGTTGAGGTTGACAGCTGAAGCTGGAAGCTCCCAACTTGCATCTCAGTGAAGTATTGCTGACCCTGGGAAGACAAGAGGGCAATAACCAGTTTGCAGTCTGCTGTCAAGGGGAAGATTCTTGACAAGGTGGAGGAGCCATCACAACAGGCACCACTCTCTGGGTTTGGGCTTTTTATGAAGGAGCTCAGCTCCTAGACATGTTTTGGGGTGCTCACTGTCATTCATCATTGGTAAAAGACCTTTGAGATGGATGAATTCATGGAATGGGTTGGGTTGGAAGGGACCTCCAGGATCATCTAGCTCCAGCCCCCTGCCATGGGCAGGGACACCTCCACCAGCCCAGGTTCCTCAAGGCCTCCTCCAGCCTGGCCTTGAACACCTGCAGGGAGGGGACATCCACAGCCCCCGGGCAGCCTGCACCAGAGTCTTTCCCCCCCCACACTGCCAAGAATTTCTTTATAACCTCCAGTCTCAATCTCCTCTCTCCCAGCTGAAAGCCACTGCTCATTCCTTGTCAGAGGTGCCTCCCCAGCTTCCTCGTAGGTCCTTCAGTGGTGAATCGTTGTGGACTCAATCTGAAAAGTGGTCTTCGACCTAAATGATTCCATACTTGAATCACTTATGTCTGTGAGAGGAAGTCTTGGCTCTCTTCTTCCTGGGAACGATTTCTTCCCAGAAAGAGCTGTCAGGCTTGGAGGTGGTGGAGTCCCCATCCCGGGAAGGCTTTCAGAGGGCTGTGGCTCAGCAGCCCTGCTGAGCTCTGGGTGCATGGTTGGGCTTGCCGCGCTCGGAGGTCTCTCCCAAGCTCAGCAGCTGTACGATTCAGTTGCAGTAACCTGGAAGTTGAGCACTGATTTGACCTTCCCCCCACTCTCTGGCAGCTACAACAACCGCCGGAGCCTGTCGGGCACCTACAGCTCGAGGTCGCGGAGCCGGTCCCGCAGCCACAGCGGCAGCCCGCGGCGCCACCACAACCACGGCTCCTCCCCGCACCTGAAGGCCAAGCACGGCAGGGAAGAGCTGAAGAGCACCAACAGACACGGCCACAAGAGGAAAAAATCCCGGTCCCGTTCCCAGAGCAAATCCAGGGAGCACTCGGAGGCCGCCAAGAAGCACAGGCACGAGCGGGGCCACCACCGGGAGCGGCGGGAGCGCTCCCGCTCCTTCGACAGGGCCCACAAGGGCAAGCACCACGGCGGCGGCCGCTCGGGGCACGGCCGGCACCGCCGCTGAGCCGCCGCCCGCGCTGCCGCCGAGCCGCCGCCGGGAGGCACCGGCAGGGAGCCGGCAAGCCACGGACTGACCGCGCCGGGACGGCAGGGCGGCAGCTGAGGCATTAAAGCAACCCCAGGTTTCTGAGGCACCGAGCAGGCTGCTTTCCTTCTGCCTTCTTTCTCTTGTCGTTTTGGTTTCTTCTGTTTGGTTTTGTTTGCCTGGGTTTGTTTGGGGTTTTTCCTGTTGCTTGTGGAGCTCTTCTCCGGGTTTGGGTTTGTTTGGGGTTTATGTTTGGGTTTTTTTCCCTTTTAGTTGGTTTTCTGCCTGTTTTGGGAGGGTTGGAGCTTCGTTTGTTTGTTTCCTGGGGTCGGTTTATTTTGCTTTGGTTTTTTTCCTTCCTTTCCCTTTTTCTCCTTCTCTTCTGTTTGGTTTTTTCCCCTTTCTCTTCTGTTTGTGTGTTTTTTCCTGGTTTTTTGCCTCCTCCTTTTTTTCCTTCTGTGTGTTTTTTTTTCTCCTCTTTTTTTCCCTTCTGTGGTTTTTTCCTCCTTTTTTTCCCTTCTGTGGTGTTTGCTTTTCCTCCTTTTTTTCCCTTCTGTGGTGTTTGCTTTTCCTCCTTTTTTTCCCTTCTGTGGTGTTTGCTTTTCCTCCTTTTTTTCCCCTGTTTTGCTTTCTGTTGAGCTTTTTCTTTTTTGCTTTGTTTTTTTTTCCCCTGGGATTTTTGTTGGGGTTTGTTTGTTTTCTCTCTTCTTTCTGAGCATCAAGAACCCATTCTGGATTTGGGTTTTTTTTTTCACTCTTAGTTTTTTTTTGCACATCCTACCTTAGCAGTATCAGAGCTGGTGGCACAGCAAGGGCCAGCTCCCCGTTGTCTCTGTGTGTTAGAGTCCTGTGTTGTTCATCCAGCTGAGAACTGGAGAGTGGATTCCTGTCCAAGGGGAAGAAAAAAAGGAAAGAAAGCAAAACTTAATCTTATTTTTGTACCAGCCAACTGCAGACACTTCTATTTAAGTAGAGTTATTTGTTTAAAGGATGGTGGCTACCTTTCTTACACTGGTTTTAGTCTGCATGTCGTGACAGATTTTTACAAGAAATAAAATATAAAGCTTTTTTTCCTTTCTTTTTTTCCCCCTGCCTGGTGGGGGTCAGAGCTGTGGCACTTCCATTGCATTGCCTTCATTCCATCAGCTTCAGCCTCGCAGCTTCAGGGGGATGTTCATAGAATGGGTTGAGGACTACCCTGTTCCAGCCCCCTGCCCTGAGCAGGGACACCTCCCACTGGCCCAGGCTCCTCCAGGCCTCATCCACCTGGGCCTTGGACCATCCAAAATGCTTTGGGTTGGAAGGGAACCTCCAGGCTCATGGTCTCTAACCCTGGCCTCATCCAGCCTGGCCTTGAACACCCCCAGGGAGGGGACATCCACAACCCCCTGGGCCACCTGTGCCACTGTCTCCCCACACTGATGTTCGTCAGGTGTAGATTTGGTGTCCAGACTGCTCCAGCAGTGGGGGAGAGGAGTGTGGACCTCTGGAACTCAGGGAGATGAGCAGGAGAAGGGTGGAGAAGAGCTGTGGCCATGGAGATTTCTCTCCTGCAGCTGCTTGTGGTGGAAGGCAGTAAAGCCATTCAAGATCAGCCTTGCTGTGGCCCGGGGCAGCCTGATCTCCTTGGAGGTGTCCCTGCAGGGGGTTGGACAAGATGACCTTTGAAGGGTCCCTTCCAAGCCCGTGCAGTCCGTGAAGCTGCAGCTCTCCAGCCAGCTTGTTCCTGGAGCACACAGCAGCACCTGGCTGAAGGGGTTGAGTTGGGGCATTTTTGTTTCCCCCTCATTGCTGGGGCCCGGCAGGGGACAGCTGGGGGTGGAGGAGAGGGAATAGGCCAAGGGGAACTGGATTTGAGCTGCTGGTTGCTGCTCGGGTAGCAACATGATGTTGAGCGTGGCTGCTGCCTTGCCAAGGTGCTGGCCTGGAGGAGTCCCCCTGGGGCTGGAGATTGCAGAGCTCTTGACTCTTCCCAAAATGCTTCTGACCATCTAAGTGCTGTTGCTGAGGGCAAAGCCTGGGGGAAGCCAGCTGGAGATGGGTCTGGTGTCCTGGTCACAGATGCTGCAGAGCTCAAAGGGGGAACGCAAAGCTGGCTGAGCAAAAGCTTGGCTGGAAGTGGGGCCTGCGGGAGAAGGAGAAATCTCTTCTTGGTTCCTTGGTTGTCTCCATGGGGTTTGTGATCTGCAGGACCCTTCCCATGTGGTGTTTGCTTTCAGGAGCCACTTGTTGCTGTGGAGACCAGGCAGCTTCCCTCCTGGCTCCCAGTGTTGAGGAAGTGATAAAGCTCAGCTCTGAGGGAGCAGCACCAGCAGCTCCAGCTCTGGTGGTCATGAAGCATTAATTACCCTCCTGTGCTTCTAGTGCCCTTTGCTCCAGAGCTGGAGAGCAGAAGTTCCCTTCCCTGTCAAGCTGGTGAAGATCTGGGGCTGGGGCCAGCCAGGGGCTGGGGACATCCATCTGCTGCAGCTGGCTGCCAGTGAGCCAGCAAGAAGTTGAGTGCTGGCTCTTGCACAGGAGCAGAAGTGCCTTCAGCCAGGCTGCCTTGGCCTGGGCTGTAGCTGAGGACAGCTCTTGTTCCCCTCCGCCCCCTCCCTCCCTGCTTCCTGTGCCATGCTTCTTGCACCAGCACTGCTGGGCCCCCAGCCTGCCTCGGGTGGGAAGGGACCTGCCAAGGTCACCCGGGCCAAGCCCCTGCAGCCAGCAGGGACAGCTGCAGCTAGAGCAGGCTGCTCAGCCACCCTGACCTGCAGCTGGGGATGAGGCTTCTCCCACCTCTGGGCAACCTGGGCTGGGGTCTCACCACCCTGCTGGTACAAAATGTCCTTACCTGGTCTGAAGGGGCAGGATGCCAAAGCAAGCAGAGGTGGAGCTGCTGCTGAAGCACAGGCAAAGGGGTTCTGGTCCTCCTCCCTCTTCTCAGTGCCCTGCCTGTCTCCAGGGCATGACCTGCTGCTGCCACCACCACAGCAGGCAGGAAAGGTGGCTTGGGCTGCACCATCCTACCCAGCTGGCTGCAGGCCCTGTCCTGGTGAGGTGACAGATGGCAGCTGGGGAGGAGGGGGGCCAGGAGCCACCAGGGTGAGAGGAGCTGAGGGGAGGGCTGCTGGTAAGAGGAGCTCAAGGCTGCTGCTGGCATCTGCAGCTGCTGGGGGGATAGGATGAAATCCTTCCCCAGCAGGCTGGGGAGACACTGGAGCAGGTTCCACAAGGAGCTTGTGGAGGCTCCAAGGCTGGAGTGTTGAAAGCCAGGCTGGGGATTGAAACTGGATGATCTTTAAGATCCCTTCCAAGCCACTCTGAGATTCCCTGGGTGGGGCCTTGAGCAACCTGGGCTAGCAGGAGGTGTCCCTGGGGGCTGGAACTGGCTGATCTCAAAGGTCCCTTCCCCCAACCCATTCCATGAGCCTCTGCAACACTCCAAGTGGCTCAGGTCAAGCTGGTGGCTGTCCTTCACCTCCAGCTCTGTTGTGGCTGTAGGAGGATGGACTTGGACCAAAACCTTCTTCAGCTGGTTTGGGGAAACAAAGAAGAGCTCTAAGAATGTTCCTGCTGGAAGCTCACCCAAAGCCAAGGCTCTCACCACCCCCAAGCCCCACAGGGGGGTGGCAGTGGCACTGTGGAGGACAGCAGTAAGCTCCCTGGCATGAGGTGAGCAGAAGAGGGGCGGAGAGGAAGCTGTGCGAGAGCCTTGGGACATCCTTGGTCACTGCTGCTGCTGAAGTTGTTCTTCCAACTCCCCATTTCTCACCAGCCACAAGCTACCAGTCTGTGCCCTCTGTCCTTGCTGCTCTCCCTGCTCCAGAGCAGGAGCTGGGGGCTGTGAGCTCTAGGGGGCAGGAATTGATGGTGCTGTGCCCACCCTGCCCTCTCTTCTGCTCTCTGCAGGGCTGCCCTGCTTGGGTGCTGTCCCTGCCCCCAGGAAAAACCTCTGCTAGGGAGGAAGCAGCTTTCCATCCCCACCTCCAGCCTGGCCCCCACCCAGCAGGACACAGGGAAAGAGAAAGAAGTCCGAATGAGAGCAGCTGACCTGAAAAAGGTCTTTAGAGTCCAGTGGAAGGGGAGAAACAGCTCCCAGTCACGGCCAAGGTGTGCTGCAGGCAGGGTCAGCTTTGGGTGCTGAGGAGCTTCCTCTGCTGCAGCCCCAGCCTGGCCCCTGCTGCCCACACTGCACAGCTCGTGGGGATGGGAGAGGAACAGCAGGAATGGACCCAGAGCAGCCCTGGGGCAGTGTGGCAGCAGCTGCTGCTGCCAGCTGAGTGCTGCCCAGCTGAGCTGCACGTGGGAAAGAGTAAAGAGTGAGCTCCCAAGGCGAGAGAAGGCAACAACAGCTCCTGGGTGCTTTGGTGGTTGCATTGCTCAGGCTCCTGTGCAGTGACAAGGACTGAGACCAGGAGCCCCAAACCACGTCCCTCTGCAAGGCCCCTGGGGCAGGACTGAGACCAGGAACCCCAAACCAAGTCCCTCTGCAAGGCCCCTGGGGCAGGACTGAGCCCAGGAACCCCAAACCAAGTCCCTCAGCAAGGCCCCTGGGGCAGGACTGAGACCAGGAGCCCCAAACCAAGTCCCTCTGCAAGGCCCCTGGGGCAGGACTGAGCCCAGGAACCCCAAACCAAGTCCCTCAGCAAGGCCCCTGGGGCAGGACTGAGACCAGGAGCCCCAAACCTACTCCCTCAGCAAGGCCATTGGGGCAGGACTGAGACCAGGAGCCCCAAACCTACTCCCTCAGCAAGGCCATTGGGGCAGGACTGAGACCAGGCGCCCCAAACCTACTCCCTCTGCAAGGCCCCTGGGGCAGGACTGAGACCAAAACTCCAGCAGCAAAGGCCAACTGCTGCCCTCGCAATGGCTCTGGAGGCTGCTCTCAGTGCCTGTGACCAGCAGCTCTCTGGCAGGGCTGCAGGCAGGTCCCTGCCAGCTGGGCCTCCTCCAGGGCAGGGAGGTGGTGGCAGGCTCCCATCCATCACTTTCCCTGTCACCTAAATGGGCAGATGGAAAATCCCATCCAGGTCACACTGTTCATCAGCTCCTGCCAGAGCAGGGCTGCTCCTCACACAACATTTTCCATGGCATCTTTCCTGGCCCCTTGGAATGACTCAAGCCCAGGGGCTCCACCACTCCCCCCGGGATCTTCCATGGCTAACACAGCTTCACATGAGGACATTTTCCTCACTGCAACTTTCCTCTGCTAAAGGTCAGCCCAGCGTGGACCACCCTGAGTGATTTCCACCCTCTTGCTGCGGTCTGCCTCCCCCAGGCCTCGTCCTGGGCCTGGCACCACAGAACTTCTGCTCACAGAATGGTTTGGGTTGGAAGGGACCTTCAAGATCACCCAGTTCCAACCCCCTGCCACGGGCAGGGACACCTCCCACCAGCCCAGGCTGCTCCAGGCCCTGTGTGACCTGATCCTGCTGGACACGACCCAAGGCAGTGTGGTGCTTGGGGAGGTGGCCACAGAGTCGCCTCGGGTGAGCCACCTTCAGTCTCGTGCAGGCAAACCTCTGCATTCGTCACCCACAGGCACCAAGAGTGGCTGGGGCAGAAGAGTTCAAACATTTGCTGCCCACCTGAATGGAGGCAAAGGAGCAGCCTGAAGTGCCCAGGGAGGTGCCCTGTGGCCATGGCAGCTGGGGCCAGGGTGGTGCTGGGTTGAAGGTTGGACTCCATGATCTCAGAGGGCTCTTCCAACCCAGCCAACTCTCTGAGCCCCTGATGGGGAAAGCAAGGGAAGAGTCTTCATCAGCCCTGGAAGTCTGGGGGCACGCTGGGGGCAGCTCTGTGGCTGTATGAGTGAAGCTGGCAGCAGCCAGGAGCTGCCTGCAGCTCTCCCTCCTGCCCCCACTGCAGAGCTGAGGCCTCACTGCACACTCTCAGCTGGGGGGCAGGCTGCTGGCAGGGGCCAGGGACAGTCCCACAGCAGCTGCCTGCAGGCCCTGAACTGGCTGTGCACAGAACCCATCAGAAGCTTGGCTGCAGCTTATTTCTCTTGGCAGGGCAGGGGCTGGAAGGGACCCCTGGAGCTCCCCCAGCCCAAGCCCTGCCCCAGCAGGGCACCCCCAGCAGCTTGCCCAGCAGCACAGTGCCCAGGGGGTTGGAAGCTCTCCACACCAGCAGACTCCACAACCTCTCTGGGCAGCCTGCTCCAGGCCTCCAGCAGCCTCACAACAAACAACTTTCTCCTGCTCAGGTGGAACCTCCTCTCTCCCACCTACAGCTGCCACTCTTGCTGCCCTAAGCCCTCCATTGTCTGCTCCTGTCCTCTGGCCAGGCCATGCTTGCATCACTGCAGACCTTTCATGCCCCACTGCCTGCAGCTGACTGCCTCCAACCTCTCCTCCATCCCTAATTGCCTCCACATCAAGCAGTTCCCAAGCTTTGAAGCACTTCCAGCAGCCACCAGCACACCAGGGAACGTGCCTGGAGAAGGCTCTGTTGGGATCTGTCACCTTCACCACATCTGGGGACCCCACAGCTGGACTAATACTCCAGATGTGGCCTCAGCAGGGCAGTCAAGAACAGGAGGAGGACCTCCTGGGCCTGGTAGCCACACTCTTCATGCAGCCAGCTCCAGCTTTGTTTGGCTTCTTCCAGCCCCTGCAGCTGAGGGCTGCTCCATGGCAAGCAAGATGATCATAGAATCAGAGAGCTGTCAGGGCTGGAAGGGACCTCCAGGCTCAGCCAGCTCCAGCCCCCTGCCATGGGCAGGGACACCTCACACCACAGCAGGTTGCTCACAGCCACCTCCAGCCTGGCTGCAAACACCTCCAGGCAGGAGGCTTCCACCCCCTCCCTGGGCAGCCTGTGCCAGGCTCTCACCTGTTGTTCCTGGGGAACAACTTCCTCACATCCAACCTGAATCACATCCTGCTGCTGACCTCAGCTCACCAAGCAGCCAAGGCTCCAGGAGGACAACTGCAAGGAGGAGGTTTGGGAGGCTGGAGGAGCTCTCTGGAGAGAGAAAGAAGCCATGCAGGGCCCGGGAGTGGTTGGGAGGGGTTTATTCACGCTGGGGACAGCTCCCAGCACGGTGCCGTCACCCCAGGCACAGCCCTGGGGCTCAAATCTCTTCAGCATGAAGATTCTCAACCCTCCTGCACTTCCCTTTCCATTAGCCCAACAAAACCCACTTGGAGGCCAGGATAAAAGCCTCCTCCACCCCTACCTCAGCAGTGGCTTTGCTGCTTCACACCACGCAGGCTGCCCCCGGAGTTGGCTCTTCACCACCACCTTCCAGCAGCCCGGCTGGAGCCAAGCGGCAGCTCTGCAGGGTGGGGATCTGGGTGGCTCCCATGGACTCCTGCTGCTTCCATTGGATCTTCTTCAATCCTTCCCAAGCAAGCTGGCTGGGCTCGGGCTGAGACAGGAACCTGCCCCAGCTTCACCCTCCAGGCCCTCAGCAACCTCCTGCAGGAAACCACTTTATGGAGCAGCAGGAGCCACATCCAAACCAGCAAACCAACCCAAACCCAATCCAACCCAACCCCAAACCCAATCCAACCCAACCCCAAAGCAAGCCCAAGCCACCTCCATTTCTGTGGAGGAGCAGAACCCCAGCCCAGCTTTGAACCCTGAGCAACACATTTGATGACCCACGGCAGGGGGCTGGCTCCAGCTGCTGCTGCCCCCCCATTAAATGCTGCTGAGACACCCAGAGCCTGAGCTCTTCCGGTGTGGACAAACTCCACGTGCAAAGCTGCAGGCTGGGACCCCCAGGCCCTCCAGCCCAACTCAAAGCTCTGCTGAGCACTTGCTTCCCTGTTCTCTGCTGCAGTACCCCAGCAAGAAGCAAAGCCTGGCACCTCCGGCAAAAGCTGCTCCCGGTGGTGGCCACGGCAAGGACACCGAGAGGTGTGGGGAGCAGGAAGGTCACCTCCGCGGCACCAGCTGGGGCTCTGCGTCCTGTGGAGAACACAAACAGCCTCCAGGGGAGCAGTGCTGAGCCCTCAGGAGGCACTGACTGCGCCCAGCTCAGCTGCTGCTGCGCCAAGGGGCCTGGGACAAGCCCAGGTCCTCCTGCTCGGCCTTCCAGACCTTCAGCTGCACTTGGGGCACAACAGCCCCAGGAGGGCTCCAGGCTGGGGGCAGCGTGGTTGGAAAGTGCCCAGGGGAAAAAGAGCTGGGGGAGCTGGTTGGCAGCAGCTGAAGGTGAGCCAGGGGTGCCCAGGTGGGCAAGAAGGGCAGCAGCAGCCTGGGCTGGGGCAGCAGTGGGGTGGGCAGCAGGAGCAGGGCAGGGATTGTGCCCCTGGGCTGGGCACTGGGGAGGCCACAGCTTGAGTGCTGGGTTCAGTTTTGAGCTCCTCACTGCAAGGACATTGAGGAGCTGGAGCAGGGCCAGAGAAGGACAACAGAGCTGGGGAAGGGGCTGGAGAGAAGGGCTGGGGAGGAGCTGGGGGTGTTCAGCCTGGAGCAGAGGAGGCTGAGGGAGACCTCATTGCTCTCTGCAGCTCCCTGAGAGGAGGATGCAGCCAGGTGGGGGTTGAGCTCCTCTTCCAAAGGCCAGGATGAGAGCTAACAGCCTCAAGTTGTGCCAGGGAGGGCCAGGTTGGACACAATTTCTTCCCCCAAAGGGTTGCCAAGGCCTGGCCCAGGCTGCCCAGGGCAGTGGTGGAGCTGTGATCCTGTGACCTTTGGGACAAAGCCGTAGGAAGTCTTCAACGCCTCGTACATCAGCAGAGCTTGGGGACATGCAGAGAGGAAGCTCTGCCCATGGGCAGGCCTCTGGGGCCATGGCTCTGCCAAGCTCTCATCATCTCCTCCACCAGTGACTGTGGCAGGGGCTCAGAACTGGATGATCTTTGAGGTGCCTTCCACCCCAAACCATTGCGAAGGTGCTGACCGTCCCCAGACAGAGCACTTGGTCACACCAGGAAGCAGCAGGTCAGCGACACAGGAGGGGACACAGAGCAGGAGAGCTCCAGCAGGGTGCTGAGGGAAGGCAGTGCTGGCGACTGGCAGCTGCTTTAATGCCGGCTGCTGGGGCCGGGCTGCCCTTGCAGCCACAGCAGCCTTTGCCCCTCTGGGAGCAGCAGCAGCTCCTTGCCGACAAGGCAACACCACCCCGGAGCGAGGAGCGGAGAGGAAGCCCTGGAGGTGGAGCCTTGACCCCGCAGCCCAGCGGGCTGCCCTCAGGCCGTGTGCGTGCAGCTGGCCACCAGCGCCGGCCGGCCCGGCGGCCTCCTGCTCCGGGGCTGCCGCAGCGAGGTCGTCCTTGCCCCGGCGGGCCGCGGCGGGGTGAGGGCCGGCAGGGTCAGGCTGCCGTGGCACTTGGCAGGGGCTCTGGCGGCCGGCGGCAGCGCGCAGCGCGCCGGGGGGCGGCGGGCCGGGGCCGGGCGGCGGCGGCGCAGGCTGGGCTGCCCCGCGGCGGGGGCGGCGCGGAGGGGAAGGTCGCGCTCAGCTTCTTGAGCTCCAGCACCTGCTCCCTGGCTTGCCTCAGGGCCGCAGTCAGCTCGCAGCGCTCCTGGCACTCCCTGCGCACCGTCTCCTGCAGCAGGCAGCTCTGCAAGCACAGAGAGAGGGCAGCTGCCAGCCCTGCCGGGGGCACAGCGACCCTGCCGGGGCACAGCAGCCCTGCCGGGGGCACAGCAGCCCTGCCACACGCCCGGGCTGCTCTGCTCAGCCCTAGCCCAGCACACACACAGGCACCTGAGGGAAAGGAAGCAGCTCCTCTTCTCCCTTTCCTCTCCCCCCTCCCCTCCCCTCCCCCCCTCCCCCTCCCCTCCCCTCCCCCCCCCCTCCCCTCCCCTCCCCCCCCCCCTCCCCTCCCCTCCCCTCCCCCCCTCCCCTCCCCTCCCCTCCCCCCCCCCCCCCCTCCCCCTCCCCCCCCTCCCCTCCCCCTCCCCTCCCCTCCCCCCCCCCTCTCCCCCTCCCCTCCCCTCCCCTCCCCCCCCTCCCCTCCCCTCCCCCCTCCCCTCCCCTCCCCTCCCCTCCCCTCCCCCCCTCCCCTCCCCTCCCCTCCCCTCCCCTCCCCTCTCCTCCCCTCTCCTCTCCTCTCCTCTCCTCCTCCTCCCTCTCCCCCCTGCCTGTGTGTTCCCCAGCAGCAGAAGGCAGGCTGTGAGCTGGAGCAGCCTGCAGCAGCCACAGCAGCCACAGCAGCCAGGCCTTTCCTCAGCCCCTGCCTACCTCCTCCTGAGCCTGACTCAAGCTGTGGATCAGCTGTGTCCTCTCCCGGGTCAGTTTCTCCAGCTCCTCTGCCTTGTGCTGCATCTCTCTCCTCATGCTCCCCAGCAGGGAGTCACTGCTGGTCTTTTCCATGGTCAGCTGAAACTCAAGCTCAGTAACTCTTCTTTTAAGGCTCTGAAGCTCTTTCTCCTGATCTTCCTCCCTCTCTGCCAGCCTCATCTGGGCCTCTTGGAGCTTCTTCTCCAGGATTTCTGCCTCCATCCTCAAGCTGCTGGTGGCACTGGATATCAGCCCAGGTATCTGCAAGGAGGTTAGGCAAAACCCGGAGTGACTCACAGTCGGGGGGTGAGGTAAGTACAACATTAATTACCGGCCAAATGTTGACTTCAGGAGGGGGGAAAAACCATCCCACAATGCCACAAATACCCTCAGAGGCCTCCAAAAATGCTTTGGGTTTCCATTAACAGCCCCAAAGGATGGCAGAGAGCTGGGAAGGAACCCAGCTTGAGGAGCGAGTCAGTGCCAGCTGCAGGAGGCTCAGCAAGTCCCAGGGCAAGGGCCTGCAGCTGGGTCAGGCCAGGCCCAGGCAGCAGGCCAGGCTGGGTGCAGAGTGGCTTGAGAGCAGCCCTGAGGAAAGAGCCTTTGGGTGCTGAGCAGCACCCCAGGAGCCAGCAGGGCCCTCCTGCAGCCCAGCAGGCAGCCCTGAAACATCCTGGGGGGAAATGTTGTGCCCCCTAGACACAGCAGCACAGAGGGAGGAGCTCTCAGCCTGCCACCTGCCCTCCAGCAGAGAACCAGAGAGCTGCAGGGGTTGCAAAAGGCCTCCAAGATCCTCCAGGCCAGCAGCAGCCCAGCCCCAGCACGGCCACCAGACCCTGGCCCCAGCTGCCATGGCCACACTTGAACCCCTCCAGGCATGGGGACTCCACCACCCCCTGGGCAGCCTCTGCCAGGCCCTGACCACTCTGGCACCAAAGACATTTTTCCTCCCCTCCAACCTAAGCCTCCCCTGGCACAGCTTGAGGCCATGGCCTCTCCTTCCATCACCTGAGACCAGGGAGCAGAGCCCAAGCCCCACCTGGCTGCAGCCTCCTTCCAAGCAGCAGCAGAGAGCAAGGAGGTCTCCCTCAGACTCCTCTTCTCCTGCCTCAGCTGCTCCTCCCCAGCTCTGTTGCCCTTTACATCCACTCTCTACAGCCACAGACCTCTGCTCCAGTGTCACTCACCTTCTCCTGGAGCTCTTCATGCTCCCTCTGGTATTTTGTGATGAGCCCTTGCTGCTTCTGTCTCTCAACCTCTAGTTCCACCCTGGCTTCCTCCTTGGCTTGCAGAATTTCTTCTCTGTGCCTTGCCTCGCTTTTGGCCAGCTCCATCTCCACCTGGGGCACAGGAGAGGCTTCATGGTGTGCAGCAACTCATCCTCAGGTGCTCTTCACAGACTCACAGAGCTGCCAGGCTTGGGTGGACCTCAAGGCTCAGCCAGTGCCAACCCCTGCCATGGGCAGGGACCCTCACCCCACAGCAGGTTGCTCACAACCACCTCCAGCCTGGCTGCAAACACCTCCAGGCAGGAGGCTTCCACCCCCTCCCTGGGCAGCCTGTGCCAGGCTCTCACCACCCTCCTGGGCAACAACTGCTTCCCCACAGCCCTCCACAGAGGGCCCTGGGGGTGCTCAGCCTGGAGCAGAGGAGGCTGAGGGAGACCTCATTGACCTCTACAGCTCCCAGAGAGGAGGCTGCAGCCAGGGGGGTTGGGCTCTTCTGCCAGAGGATAGGATGAGAGCAAACAGCCTCAGGTTGCCCCAGGGGAGGGTTAGGTTGGCCCTGAGGAACAATTCCTGTCCCCAAAGGGTTGTCCTCTGCAGGGATCACCTCCTGCACCCAGCTCCAGGCCAGCAGGGATCACCTCCTGCACCCAGCTCCAGGCTGTGCAGGGATCACCTCCTGCACCCAGCTCCAGGCCAGCAGGGATCACCTCCTGCACCCAGCTCCAGGCTGTGCAGGGATCACCTCCTGCACCCAGCTCCAGGCCAGCAGGGATCACCTCCTGCACCCAGCTCCAGGCCAGCAGGGATCACCTCCTGCACCCAGCTCCAGGCCAGCAGGGATCACCTCCTGCACCCAGCTCCAGGCCAGCAGGGATCACCTCCTGCACCCAGCTCCAGGCCAGCAGGGATCACCTCCTGCACCCAGCTCCAGGCCAGCAGGGATCACCTCCTGCACCCAGCTCCAGGCTCTGCAGGGATCACCTCCTGCACCCAGCTCCAGGCTCTGCAGGGATCACCTCCTGCACCCAGCTCCAGGCCAGCAGGGATCACCTCCTGCACCCAGCTCCAGGCCAGCAGGGATCACCTCCTGCACCCAGCTCCAGGCTGTGCAGGGATCACCTCCTGCACCCAGCTCCAGGCCAGCAGGGATCACCTCCTGCACCCAGCTCCAGGCCAGCAGGGATCACCTCCTGCACCCAGCTCCAGGCTGTGCAGGGATCACCTCCTGCACCCAGCTCCAGGCCAGCAGGGATCACCTCCTGCACCCAGCTCCAGGCCAGCAGGGATCACCTCCTGCACCCAGCTCCAGGCCAGCAGGGATCACCTCCTGCACCCAGCTCCAGGCTCTGCAGGGATCACCTCCTGCACCCAGCTCCAGGCCAGCAGGGATCACCTCCTGCACCCAGCTCCAGGCCAGCAGGGATCACCTCCTGCACCCAGCTCCAGGCCAGCAGGGATCACCTCCTGCACCCAGCTCCAGGCCAGCAGGGATCACCTCCTGCACCCAGCTCCAGGCCAGCAGGGATCACCTCCTGCACCCAGCTCCAGGCCAGCAGGGATCACCTCCTGCACCCAGCTCCAGGCTGTGCAGGGATCACCTCCTGCACCCAGCTCCAGGCTCTGCAGGGATCACCTCCTGCACCCAGCTCCAGGCCAGCAGGGATCACCTCCTGCACCCAGCTCCAGGCCAGCAGGGATCACCTCCTGCACCCAGCTCCAGGCCAGCAGGGATCACCTCCTGCACCCAGCTCCAGGCTCTGCAGGGATCACCTCCTGCACCCAGCTCCAGGCCAGCAGGGATCACCTCCTGCACCCAGCTCCAGGCCAGCAGGGATCACCTCCTGCACCCAGCTCCAGGCCAGCAGGGATCACCTCCTGCACCCAGCTCCAGGCTCTGCAGGGATCACCTCCTGCACCCAGCTCCAGGCCAGCAGGGATCACCTCCTGCACCCAGCTCCAGGCCAGCAGGGATCACCTCCTGCACCCAGCTCCAGACCAGCAGGGAGGTGCCCCCTGGGCATGCTGCCCCCTGGCAGGTCTGCAGTGCCAGGCTCAGTGTCTCACAGCTGCCTGCAACTGGAAGCAACCCCAGGAGCCAGCCCTGGTGCCCCCCAGCATTACCTTCTCCCTCCAGGAGTCTTCACTCCTCATCCTCTGCCTCAGGGAGTCCTGCAGCTGCTGAGTTCTGTTCTGATGAGAAAGCAGCATTAACTCCCTGGAAACCACAAAAACTCTCATGTCAGTGCAGGCTCTGCCCAGCCTGCTGGCATGCCTCCTCCCTCCACTTAGCTCCGTGGTGGAGACCTCTCTCTGCCCTCTGGGGCTTGTCCTTCCCTCTGTCTGCAGCCCCAGGAGCCTGCCTGGGGCCCTGAGGCACAGCACTCAGCAACCACTCAGCTTCTCAAGTTCAAAGACAGTCTTAAAGTTGCTCCTCCTGCCACACCCCCCTTGAAACCTCAGGAGCTGCAGGGTTAGAATCACAGAGCTGCCAGGGCTGGAAGGGAGCTCAAGGCTCAGCCAGCTCCAACCCCCTGCCATGGGCAGGGACACCTCACACCACAGCAGGTTGCTCACAGCCACCTCCAGCCTGGCTGCAAACACCTCCAGGCAGGAGGCTTCCACCCTCTCCCTGGGCAGCCTGTGCCAGGCTCTCACCACCCTCCTGGGCAACAACTTCTTCCTCACAGCCAATGCTCCACAAGCCCAGCTGTGAAGAACCATGGGGCAGATCCAACCAGCTCAGGGCACTGCCAGCAGGAATTAAAACCCACTTCTAGGACTGGAATCAAAATCACCAAGCAGAGGTTAGAAGCTGACCTGCTGGGAAGTAGCTCTGAGGAGAAGGACCTGGGAGTGCTGGGGGCAGCAAGTGCCCCAGGAGCCAGCAGTGTGCCCTGGGGACAAGGAGGCCAAAGGTGTCCTGGGGTGCATGGAGAAGAGTGTGGCCAGCAGGGCAAGGGAGGTTCTCCTCCCCCTCTACTCTGCCCTGCTGAGGCCACAGCTGCAGTCCTGGGGCCAGCTCTGGGCTCCCCAGCTCAAGAGGGACAGAGAACTGCTGCACAGAGTCCAGGGGAGGCTGCAGAGCTGCTGAGGGGCCTGGAGCAGCTCTGGGAGCAGCAGAGGCTGAGAGCCCTGGGGCTGAGAGCCTGCAGAAGAGCAGCCCCAGAGGGCAGCTGAGCAATGCTCAGCAAGAGCTAAAGGCTGGGGGGCAAGAGGCTGGGGCCAGACTCTGCTCAGTGGTGCCCAGGGACAGGCCAAGGGGCACAAAGTGGCAGCCAGGAGGTTCCCTGTGAGCAGGAGGAGAAAGTTGTTTGGTGTGAGGCTGCTGAGGCCTGGAGCAGGCTGCCCAGAGAGGTTGTGGAGTCTGCTGGTGTGGAGAGCTTCCAACCCTCCCTGGGCACTGTGCTGCTGGGCAAGCTGCTGGGGGTGCCCTGCTGGGGCAGGGGCTTGGGCTGGGGGAGCTCCAGGGGTCTCTTCCAGCCCTCCCTGCTGGGGCTGTGTGAAAGCAGCTCTGGTGCCCTGCTGACTGCCCTTCAGCAGGTGTCAGTGGGAGCAGCTGAGGCAATGCTTCCCCCAGGCACAGCCCAGGCAGGGGGAGGCCCCAGGGTGCCTGTGCCCCAGTTACCTTTCCTGTTTCAGCACCACCACCTCTTCCTCTGCCTGCTGAAGCAGAGCTTTCAGCCTTTCCAGCTCACTTTCAGACCGACCAAGTCTCCTCCTCAGCTCTTCCTCCTTCCTCTCTTTCTCAGCCACCTCCTCCTGGAAGTGTGAGCACAGCTGCTGGCAAGCCAGCAGGGCTCCCTCCTTCTCCTTCAGCTCTTTGGTGAGCCTGCAGAGGAACCCAAAAGCATCAGAGGAGCTCAGCCCTGGGGAGCTGGAGCCCCAGGCTCTGCACACCCACCCCAAGCACTGTCCCACAGTGCACTCCAGGCAGGTTGCCCCCGGGGGGGCCTGAGCCACCCTCCGCAGCCTCAGCCCTCACCTGCACTCGCAGATTCTGCTCTCGTATTTCAGCTTCTTCAGCTCACTCTGGCAGGCATCAAGCTCTGCTGAGCTCACCCTGGGGAAAGAGGAGCACAGAAGAAATGCTGTGTGTGTGTGTCCCACCAAAGAGGGAGCCTTGCCTCAGGCAGGGAGCTCAGCACCACGCAGCAGAGCCTCCTGCAGGCCTCGCCAGTGCCCCTGGGAGCTGAGGCAGAGGTGAGAGGTGCCGGCAAGGGCACATCCTGCCCGGCCAACCCTCTGCCTTCCTCTGATGGACTCCCAGCAGCAGTGGGGAAGAGCAACTGCTGGCATCTCCCTGGACTTGACACTGCCCACAGGGCATCCTGGTCCCCAGGCTGGGAGGGCATGGGCTGGAGGGGTGGCCGCTCACTGGGCAAGGAGCTGGCTGGAGGGCTGCACTCAGGGCAGGCAATGTCTCAATGTCCAGGTGGAGCCCAGTGCCCAGTGGTGTCCCCCAGGGGTTGGTGCTGGCACCAGTGCTGATTAACATCTGTGTCAGGGACAAGGGCAATGGCAATGAGGCCCTCAGCAAGTCTGAGAGGACCCCAAGCTGGGTGGTGCAGCTGACAGCTGGAGGGAAGGATCCATCCAGAGGGCCCTGGGCAGGCTGGAGGGAAGGATCCATCCAGAGGGACCTGGGCAGGCTGGAGGGAAGGATCCATCCAGAGGGACCTGGGCAGGCTGGAGGGAAGGATCCATCCAGAGGGACCTGGGCAGGCTGGAGGGAAGGATCCATCCAGAGGGACCTGGGCAGGCTGCAGAGCTGAGCCCAAGCCAACCTCATGGAGTTCACCAAGGCCAAGGGCAAGGTCCTGCTGCTGGGTTGGGGCAATCCCCAGCACAGATCCAGGCTGGGCAGAGAATGGACAGAGAGCAGCCTGAGGAGAAGGCCTTGGGGGGGTCAGGTGGTGACCAAGTGCCCAGGAGCCAGCACTGGTCCCTGGCAGCCCAGAGCCAGCTGAGAGCTGAGCTGCAGCCAGAGCAGGGAGAGCAGCAGCACAGGGAGGGGACTCTGCCCCTCTGCTCTGCTCAGAGCCCACCTGCAGCACTGCCTCCAGCTCTGGGGCCCCAGCACAAGAAGGACCTGGAGCTGCTGGAGAGGCTCCAGAGGAGGCCATGAGGATGCTCAGAGGCTGCAGAACCTCCCCTGTGGGGCCAGGCTGGGAGAGCTGGGGCTGTGCAGCCTGCAGAAGAGAAGGCTCCAGGGAGACCTCAGAGCAGCTTCCAGTGCCTGAAGGGCTCCAGGAGAGCTGGGGAGGGACTCTGGACAAGGGCTGGGAGTGCCAGGAGGAGGACAATGGCTTTGAGCTGGGAGAGGGGAGACTAAGACTGGAGAGAAGGAAGAAGTTCTTTGCAGTGAGGCTGGGGAGAGCCTGGCACAGGCTGCCCAGGGAGGCTGTGGCTGCCTCCTGCCTGGAGGTGCTCAAGGCCAGGCTGGATGAGGCCCTGAGCAGCCTGGGCTGGTGGGAGGGGTCCCTGCCCCTGGCAGGGGCTTGGCACTCTCCTGAGCTCTTCCCTCTTGCATTCCCTGCCCCCGGGGCAGAGCAGAGCCCCAGCAGCATGGCACAAAGCTCCTCCCTTGCAGCTCACATGTCTGACCAGCCGGGAGCTGCTCCCTGCTCAGCCTCGGCCAGGCTCCCGGCAGGGCTCCTGCTGCAGGGCAGCTGAGGTTTGGCAGCACTGCTGCCAGGCTCCAGTGGGAATGTGCCTGGAAAGGAAGCACTCAGGAGCTGTGCAGGTCAGAGCTGGGGGCTGCAGAGGGGGCTGCTCCTCCTGGCACCATGGTTGAGCTTCCTTTCCATTTCAGCAGCTGCAGAGTGTTCTGCTCTGAAGCTGTGCCCACAGCACACTGAGGATGTGGCTGCTGCCCCTGCAGAGCCTCAGCTGCTTGCTTAGCTGTGCTCAGGGAGGCCTTTCAGTCCCACCCCACACTCACTGCAGCAGGAAACCACTCCAGCTGCTAAGCACCCCAAATATTTGCTGATCCCTTAGGATGGGATCCTCTGCACACAGGAACTGACACCAGAAAGGGAAGATCAAAGGAGGATGGACCCATGGGGGAGGTTCAGGCAGACACACAGGAGGGCTGAGGCAGGCTGGGCTCCAGGCTGGCAGCAGCAGCTCAGCACTCCTGAGCCTCCCAGTGGGAACAGTCCCTTGTAGTTCCTCAAGGCAACTCAGAAGGGAACCCAGAAGCAAATCCCAAAGTGGATCCTGCAGTGAGTACTGAAGTGGATCCTGCAGGATGTCCTAAAGTGAGTCCTGAAGCCCACAGCAAGGAGGCTGGAACTGGATGATCTTTAATGTCCCTTCCAACCCAAGCTGCTCTAGGAGCTGGGGTTGCTCAGCCTGCAGCAGAGGAGGCTCAGGGAGACCTCATTGCTCTCTCCAACTCCCTGAAGGGAGGCTGTAGCCAGCTGGGGGTTGGTCTCTTCTCTCTAGCAACCAGCACCAGAACAAGAGGACACAGTCTCAAGCTGTGCCAGGGGAGGTTCAGGCTGGAGGTGAGGAGAAAGTTCTTCCCAGCAAGAGAGACTGGCCCTTGGGATGTGCTGCCCAGGGAGGTGGTGGAGTCACCATCCCTGGAGGGGTTCAGGAAGAGCCTGGATGAGGCCCTTGGTGCCATGGTTGAGTTGATCAGATGGTGCTGGGTGAGAGGTTGGACTGGAGGATCTCCAAGGTCTTTTCCAACCTGGTGAATTCTATTCTATTCTATTCTATTCTATTCTATTCTATTCTATTATTCTATTCTATTCTATTCTATTCTATTCTATTCTATTTCTCCTCCATTCCATTCCATTCCATTCCATTCCATTCCATTCCATTCCATTCCATTCCATTCCATTCCATTCCATTCCATTCCATTCCATTCCATTCCACCAGCCTGTGCAATGCTCCTTCCCATGACACTTAGAGTCCAGAGGCTGTGACCTGCAGAGCCCATCCTGCAGCTGGGGGGAGAGGTGGAGTGCTGGCCTGAGCCGATGGAGCCCTCCCCGAGTCCCACTCTAGCCAGGCTCCCCTGCCAGCCTGCCTCAGATGAAGGGAGCACCCCTGAGCCTCCTCAGCTGCCCCTGCCAAGCAGCAGGGCCTGGGTGGGAGCGCTGTGCCCAGCCCAGCTGTGTGCCCAGCCCAGCTGTGCCCAGCTGTGTGTGCAGGGCCAGGGGGCCGAGCAGGGCCGAGCCTTACGTGCAGAGCTTCTTGTAGTGCTCCAGCTCGGCCGTCGCCTTCTGCAGCCGCAGCCCAGAGGTCTCCACCTGGTTTATTAAGTCTGGAAAGAAACAAACAAGCAGCTCACAGCCTGCATGGGGCACTGGGCACAGCAATCAGCCACTCCTCCACCAGGAAATCATCCACTTTCCTCCACAGAGGCCAGCTGCTCCCAGCTCCAGCCTCCCAGCCTGCTCCTGCCTGGCTGAGCACCGCAGGGCAGTGGACTTGCTGCTTCCCCCAGGGCAGCACTCGGCAGCTCAGGGGAACCAGCGGAGGGGGAATGCAGTTTCGTTTCCCCTTCCCTGAAGTGAGGTTTGGGGAACCAGCAGCAGCCAGCTTGGCCTGAAGAGACAGCTTCTGACTCACCACAGCAGCCACTGATGGGAAAGAGGCCCTGGGGCAGCCCCTCGGCAGCTCTCGCCGAGAAGCACAACAGCTCTGGAGGGCTGCACCTGCACCTCACAGGCCCACAGGATGCATTGGCCTGGAAGGGACCCTCAAAGGTCATCTTCTCCAGCCCCCTGCAGGCAGCAGGGACACCTCCAGCTAGGGCAGGCTGCCCAGGGCCACATCCACTCTGCAACAACCCTCTGAGCTCTGTCCTCCGGCCGGCTCACACCCCACCTCACTGTCCCCTCCTCTGCCCCACATCTCCTGAGCTCACCTATGAGGATGCTATGGGAGAGTGTCCTAAGCCTTGCTGAAGCTGAGCTGAGGTGGATTCCTTCCTCCAGCAGCCAAGTGGGGCCCCTCTGTAGCTAAATCAAACTCAGCACCTAGCTGGAGGGAAGCAGGACAAGTCTTCACCCCACTGCATTCAGCTGCTTCCACTTTCAGAGCCCCCTGGCACTGCTTCATCCAACCCAGCTGCCACACTGCTCCTCCACCACCACATCCCCAGCTCAAACCCTTCCCCCCTGGCAGCTGGGCTGCTCAGCAGCATGTTCCCACTCTGCAGTCTCCCCCAGAGCTCAGGAGGCTCACAGGCTGCTATGCAACCCGGGCCCCACGGCTTGGAGGGGCCAGGCCAGCAGGGGAGAGGACAACCTGCAGTCCCACTGCTATGGACTCCTTTGACCTGCTGCAGGGAAGTGCCAGGCACCATGGGAGGCACAGCCTGGGCACTGCCCTGCCTGGACTCACTGCCAGCAGGAGGACAGACACTCCAAGTGGCTGCCTGAGGAGGGCACAGGAGCTGCCACCCAGCTGAGGACACCCAAGCCATTGCCCGCCTCGGGAGTCACCCGGAAGCAGGCCAGAGGGCCAGGAGGCAAAGAGCTGCCTCTGTCTGCCCTTCCCTGCCTGCTGGCTTTGACCATCAGTGCTCTGCAGTCATCTGCTCCCTGCACAACACAAAGCCTGGAGGCAGCTGCACTCCCATGGCTGGGGGCAGAGGGAGGACCTGGGCTTCAACCACCCTCCCAGGAGCAATTAGAGCCCCCTCGAGCCAGCTCCCACCCAGCACAGCTTGGAGGGAGGCCTGGGCCCCACCTCTGCAGCTGCCCAGGTGCCTCTGGATGGATCCCTTCCCTCCACTGTGCCCACCCCAGCACACAGCTGGTGGCTTGCCCAGGGTGATGCAGAAGGGCACAGAGATGGCTCAGCCCTTCCAGAAGGCGGTGGGTGCCCCCAGAGCCTCCCCAGGGCGCAGCACGGGATGGCCCCTGTGAGCCCCAGGAGAGTGCCCCTGGCCTGCGCGAGGCCTGGGGGCTGCCAGAGCCCCTGGGTTTTGTCTCCAGCTGAAGCTGCAAAGTGTTGTCTGCAACCCCCTGAACCTTCTGTTCCCTGCAGCAGGGCTGGGAGGCAGGGCTGTGGCCATGTTCTCCACACAGAGCACCCAGCAGCACTGACTAATGAGCCCCTGGCAGTGCTCAGCAGGGCTGTGCTGGGCTGGGGCCTAAGCTCCCCAGAGGAGGAGGCTCCAGGGCTGGGCAGCACTTTCCCAGGCCATGGCTTGTTCTGAGGCACCAGGCAACGGGGCACAAAGCAAAGTGGTTGCCCCTGGTGCCCACCCCAGGCTGCACTGGGTGCTGGCAAGGGGACAGCCTGGATGGGACAGGGAGGGTGTTGGTAAAGAGTGTGGGCAGGGGGTCAAGGGAGGCTCCCTGCCCCTCTGCTCTGCCCTGCTGAGGCCACAGCGGCAGTCCTGGGGCCAGACCTGGCCTCTGCAGTTGCCAAACAGGGAAGCACTGGAGAGAGTCCAGGGGAGGCTGCAGAGCTGCTGAGGGGCCTGGAGCAGCTCTGGGAGCAGCAGAGGCTGAGAGCCCTGGGGCTGAGAGCCTGCAGCAGAGCAGCCCCAGAGGGCAGCTGAGCAATGCTCAGCAAGAGCTAAAGTTTGCCCAGAGAGGTTGTGGAGTCCCCTGGTGTGGAGAGCTTCCAACCCCCCCCTGGGCACTGTGCTGCTGGGCAAGCTGCTGGGGGTGCCCTGCTGGGGCAGGGGCTTGGGCTGGGGGAGCTCCAGAGGTCCCTTCCAGCCTCTGCCACCCCACAATCCTCTCTTCAGCTCCTGTCTGCCACTCAATACAATACAATACAATAATACAATACAATACACCAGGTTGGAAGAGACCTCCAAGATCATCGCGTCCAACCCATCAAACAATCCAACCCACCCAACAACTAGACCATACAGCCAAGCACCCCATCAAGTCTTCTCCTGAACACCTCCAGTGAAGGTGACTCCACCACCTCCACGGGCAGCCCATTCCAATGGGCAATCACTCTCTCCGTGTAGAACTTCTTCCTAACATCCAGCCTAAACCTGCCCTGGCGCAGCCTGAGACTGTGTCCTCTTGTTCTGGTGCTGGCTGCCTGGGAGAAGAGGCCAACCTCTGCCTGGCTACAACCTCCCTTCAGGTAGTTGTAGAGAGCAATAAGGTCACCCCTCAGTCTCCTCTTCTCCAGGCTAAGCAACCCCAGCTCCCTCAGCCTTTCCTCATAGGGCTTGTGTTCCAAACCCCTCACCAGCTTTGTTGCCCTCCTCTGGACACGTTCCAGCAAGTCAACATCCTTCCTAAACTGAGGGGCCCAGAACTGGACACAGGACTCAAGGTGTGGCCTAACCAGTGCAGTGTACAGGGGCACAATGACCTCCCTGCTCCTGCTGGCCACACTGTTCCTGATGCAAGCCAGGATGCCATTGGCCTTCTTGGCTGCCTGGGCACACTGCAGGCTCATGTTCAGCCTACAATCAACCAGTACCCCCAGGTCCCTCTCTGCCTGGCCACTCTCCAGCCACTCTGACCCCAGCCTGTAGCACTGCCTGGGGTTGTTGTGGCCAATGTGCAGAACCCGGCACTTGGATGTGTTAAATCTCATGCCATTGGACTCTGCCCATCTGTCCAGCCTGTCGAGGTCCCTCTGCAAAGCCTCTCTGCCCTCCAGCAGATCAACTCCTGCCCCCAGCTTGGTGTCATCTGCAAATTTACTGATGATGGACTCAATGCCCTCATCCAGATCATCAATAAAGATGTTGAAGAGCATGGGGCCCAGCACTGATCCCTGGGGCACACCACTAGTGACAGGCCGCCAGCTGGATGTGGCACCATTCACCACCACTCTCTGGGCTCGGCCCTCCAGCCAGTTCCTAACCCAACGCAGTGTGCTCCTGTCCAAGCCACGGGCTGCCAGCTTGGCCAGGAGTTTGCTGTGGGGAACGGTGTCAAAGGCCTTGCTGAGGTCCAGGTAGACCACATCCACAGGCCTCCCCACATCCACCAGGCGGGTCACCTGATCATAGAAGGAGATCAGGTTGGTCAGGCAGGACCTGCCCCTCCTAAATCCATGCTGGCTAGGCCTGAGCCCCTGGTCATCCTGTAAGTGCTGTGTGATCGCACTCGAGATGACCCGTTCCATAATCTTGCCTGGCACTGAGGTCAGGCTGACAGGCCTATAATTCCCTGGCTCTTCCAACTGGCCCTGCTTGTGGATGGGCACCACGTTAACTCAGACACATCACTGCTGAGCTCTCCCAGCAGGACTGCTGCACAGCATCAGGCACAAAGCCTGTCCCCGGCAGCAGCAGTTGGTAACCCACAAGAGGGCATCTGCAGCCTTCTCCTTTGCAGCCTCCTGGGTGCTGCTGTCCCTGGCACTGAGGGATCAGTGGAATTCCCTCAGCAGGAGCAGCACTGAGAGCTGCTGCTCTCAATCTGACCATGGCATCCCGTGCAGAAAGCAGCCTGGCAGTGGCTGTGCCAGCTTGATGACTCGAGCCCCTGCCCAGGAGCAGCACAGCCTCTCTGTGTGCCCAAGGCCTTCCCACACCTCGGCTTGCAGGAGAACAGGGACTGAGGAGACACTGATAGGAGTCAGTCTGCAATCAGCAGAGCTCAGGAGAGAGCCTTTCCAGTGCTGCCTCTGCTCTTACCCTTCCCAAGAGGACTCTCTGGACACTTGAGATGCACCAGCAAGGGAAAGCAGCAGCAGTCCTCCAGTGTAGTGAATCCAGGAGAGAAGAGGCTGCCTGAGCCTGCCCTGCAGCCCACCTCTGCTGCTGCCAGCCAGAGGCCTCCCTGGCCTTCCACTCAGCAGCAGAGCATTGCTTGGAGTGCCCAGGGAACCCCAGATGGCTTGGGGTGCAAGGGACCTCAAAGCTCATCCAGCTCCAGCCCCCTGCCATGGGCCACCTCCCACCAGCACAGGCTGCTCAGGGCCTCATCCAGCCTGGCCCTCAACACCTCCAGGCAGGAGGACATCCACCTCAGGTTGTCCAGGAAGATTGTGGCTGCCTCCTCCCTGGAGGTGTTCAGGGCCAGGCTGGATGAGGCCCTGAGCAAGCTGGGCTGGTGGGAGGGTCCCTGCCCCTGGAGCTGGATGATCCTGAAGGTCCCTTCCAACCCAACCCATCCTTTGGGCTATTTACCATCTCTTTCTTTCCTTCCCCCACCTTGAAATGTCCAAATCCTCTTACCTAAGGTCTCCTTCTGCAGTTCATGGCACTTGCTTTGGAGCTCCTTCCCTTGCTGCAGTGAAGTTTGAAGCTGCTGGGTTTTCAGCTCCACTGTGTCAGCCACCAGCCTGAGCTGCTTCACCTTCTCCTGGAGGCTTTCATTCTCTCTCTGGGACTCTGCCAATTGCTGATTCAACCTGGGGACGTCTGAGCAGGGAAAGGGGGAAACAAATGGCACAGGCTGCTGTGAGGCTGGCCTTCTCCAGTTGAAGCAGTCCCAGCTGAGCTATGGCCTCAGCTTGCTACAGGGCAGTGCAGGCCAGGGACATCCCCAGCACACCCCCAGCAGGGTGGGGCTGGAGGTGACCTCAGGAGCTCACAGAATGGGCTGGGCTGGAAAGGGTCTTAAAGCTCATCCAGCCCCAAGCCCCTGCCGTGGGCAGGGACACCTCCCACTGGATCAGGCTGCCTAAAGCTCCATCCTGCCTGGCTTTCAACACTCCCAGCCTTGGAGCCCCCACAGCTTCTCAGGGCAACCTCCTGAGATGTCCTCCTCCCTGGGGAGGCTGTGGCTGCCTCCTGCCTGGAGGTGTTCCAGGGCAGGCTGGATGAGGCCCTGAGCACCCTGTGCTGGTGGGAGGTGTCCCTGCCCATGGCAGGGGCTTGGAGCTGGCAGAGCCTGAAGGTGACTCTCTGACTTCCCTGTGCTACACTTCCCTGCCAGGAAAAGTCCTTTCCCTTGGCTAAGCTGACTGCAGGATGATTCACCTGCCAGAGCTTCTCTGCTGATGGTTTTGATCTGCAGCAAGAGTTCCTCTTTCATGGCAGCCCAGTGCTCCAGGCTGCTGCAGATGGCCTCTTTCACACTGTCCAGCTCACTCCTGATCCAAGTGAAGAGGGAGACAGCCTTCTTCAGAGCTGAGCAGTGGTGCTCCAGAGTGCTCCTGCAAGACAGAAGAGGAGGGCAGCAGGAGGATGGCTGTGAAAGGACAGCAAGAAACCCTCCTCTGAGTCAACCTGAGGAGCTAAAGCAACCTCAGCAATTACTGCTGGGAGCTGACTGCTTCTCCTCTGCTCCAGCAGCTCAGGCTGTGAGACTTGCTCCCCTGTACTGACTCTGTGAATAGTGAGCTGGTTAATGATGCTGAGTGAGAGGGGAGCTGAGCTAGGTGGTGATGAAGAAATGCTGAGGGGCTTGGGGCTGAGAGCCTGCAGCAGAGCAGCACCAGAGGGCAGCTGAGCAATGCTCAGCAAGAGCTAAAGGCTGGGGGCAAGAGGCTGGGGCCAGACTCTGCTCAGTGGTGCCCAGGGACAGGCCAAGGGGCACAAAGTGGCACCCAGGAGGTTCCCTGTGAGCAGGAGGAGAAAGTTGTTTGGTGTGAGGCTGCTGGAGGCCTGGAGCAGGCTGCCCAGGGAGGTTGTGGAGTCTGCTGGTGTGGGAGAGCTTCCAACCCCCCTGGGCACTGTGCTGCTGGGCAAGCTGCTGGGGGTGCCCTGCTGGGGCAGGGCTTGGGCTGGGGAGCTCCAGAGGTCCCTTCCAGCCCCTGCCCTGCCAAGAGAAATAAGCTGCAGCCAAGCTTCTGATGGGTTCTGTGCACAGCCAGTTCAGGGCCTGCAGGCAGCTGCTGTGGGACTGTCCCTGGCCCCTGCCAGCAGCCTGCCCCCCAGCTGAGAGTGTGCAGTGAGGCCTCAGCTCTGCAGTGGGGGCAGGAGGGAGAGCTGCAGGCAGCTCCTGGCTGCTGCCAGCTTCACTCATACAGCCACAGAGCTGCCCCCAGCGTGCCCCCAGACTTCCAGGGCTGATGAAGACTCTTCCCTTGCTTTCCCCATCAGGGGCTCAGAGAGTTGGCTGGGTTGGAAGAGCTTCAGCAGGGGGTTGGACTGGATGAGCTCCAGAGGTCACTGCCAAGCCCCCCCAGGCTCTGTGAACATCAGCAATCAGCAGAGAGGTTTCCCAGGGCATTGCTCCCTCTGCAGCTCCTGGCTGCCCTCAGGGAGAGCAAGGACCTCCAGGGAGGCTATCAAGAGTCTTCTCCCTGCCTCTGCCTGCACCTCCTCAGGTCCCTGCACAGCCTCACAGGAGGCTCAACATCAGCTTTCCCCTTTGGGTCCTTACCTGAGCTCCTGTGATTGATTATGGGCAGCTTCCTTCTCCTCCTGGGAATGCCTCAGGTCTTCTTTCAGGCTCCTTAATTCATCTTGCTTCTTTTTCAGCTCCACTGAGAGGTTCTTCAGTCTATAAGGAAGAAGGAATTCCATTAATTCATTGCATCACAGAATGGTGCTGGGGGCTGGAAGGGACCCCTGGAGCTCCCCCAGCCCAAGCCCTGCCCCAGCAGGGCACCCCCAGCAGCTTGCCCAGCAGCACAGTGCCCAGGGGGGTTGGGAGCTCTCCACACCAGCAGACTCCACAACCTCTCTGGGCAGCCTGCTCCAGGCCTCCAGCACCCTCACACCAAACAACTTTCTCCTCCTGCTCAGGTGGAACCTCCTGGGCTCTACATCAAGCAGGAAGCAATTATTTGCACCACTACCCTCTGACTTGTCTTTCAGCTTTACATGGAAATGGTGCTGGGAGTCCTTTCTAAGCTGCTAATCACATAGCTCAGCCTGAGGGACCAGCTCTCCACTGCTCTGAGACACAGGCACCAGTTTAGAGGCTGCAGCACCTCAAAGCCAGGAGATGGGTTCAGGCACAGAGGGATGGGGATGGAAGGCAGAAGGGACAGAGTCCTGCTGGGACAGCAGCCAGGGAAGAGGCTGGACCCTGGGGGTCCCTCAGCTTGCTCCTGAAGATGCCCTCCATGGGCTGCAGTCCCTTGGTGAGCACTTGAGGCTCCCCTGTGCTGTCTGCTCCTCCCCACAGCTGCCACCTCTGCCTTCCTGCCCCCAAGGTGGGGCACAAGCTGTGGCAGTGCCCTTGGTGTGCCCAGAGGCAAGTCTGAGGCAGAGCCTTTCTGCCCCCCAGCCCTTGGCAGGAGCTGTTCCCATCAGCTTCTCCCTGCTAGCAGCAGCCCCTGGCTGTGCCAAGCTGCCCTGAGCTTCACAAGTGCCTGAGTGAGCAGGGCCTGAGCTGGGCAGGGCCAGCACCCAGCAGAACTGCTGCTGGCCCAGCTCAGGACAGGACACTGATTCATAGAATGGGTTGGGCTGGGAAAGGCCTCTGAGACCATCCAGCCCAACCACCATGGCCACTGAAGCACATCCCAGAGTGCCATGGCCACACTTTCTTGAGCCCCTCCGTGCTGGACTCTAAGGCAGTGCACCCTCAGCCACCCTGCAGGTCCTCCTCTGCCTCTCCAACTGCCCTTTCCAACCTTCCCCTGCCAGCAGCAGCCCTCCTGAGCTGCTCTGCAAGCAGAGAGCCACCCCCCAGGCTCAACCAACACCCTCCAAGCACTGCTCTGCCAACAGCTCAGGGCTTCTTCCCACCCCTGGCATGGAACCCATGGAGCCAGGCAGCAACAAGAGGCAGCTGGATCCAGTGCCCTTGCAGAGAGACTTCCACATCTCCCTCACAGAATGTGTTGGGTTGGAAGGGACCTTGAAGAGCATCCAGCTCCAACCCCCTGCCATGGGCAGGGACACCTCCCACCAGCACAGCTTGCTCAGGGCCTCATCTGGGCTGGACTTGAACTCTTCCAGGGAGGAGGTCATCCACAACCTCCCTGGGCAACCTCAGGTTGCCCAGGGAGGTTGTGGATGTCCTCCTCCCTGGGGAGGTTGTGGATGTCCTCCTCCCTGGGGAGGCTGTGGATGACCTCCTGCCTGGAGGTGTTCAAGGCCAGGTTGGGCAGGAGGAACTTCATCACCAACTGTTCAATGAGCTTGGAAGAGACCTCAGAGATCATCAGGTCCAACCTGTCACCCAACACCCCATGACTAACCAAACCATGGCTCCAAGTGCCACATCCAATCCCCCTCCTGAACACCTCCAGGGATTGCTCAAGATCTCATCCAACCTGGCCAGGAACACCTCCAGGGATGGGAGGAATCTTCTAGCCCCCAAAAACAGAACCACAATGAGAGAGAGCTGCTGAAGCCCAGTCCCTGGGGAAGCTTTCAACACCTACTGCACACAGAGGCAGGGAGCCACTGGCCTCCTGCTGGCTCACTCTCAGGGGTAAATAAATCATGGCTGCAGCCCCTGACACTCTGCAGAGCTGAGGATGGCAGAGGCACTGCCTTGCTCTTTGCCTCAGGACACAGTGAGAAGGGTTCAGAGCCAGAGAACTCCTCCAGAAGCAGCCCTGTTCTGGATGTGCCTGAGGTGCACATCTGAGGAGGCTCCAGGCAGACCTCAGAGCAGTCTTCCAGTACCTGCAGGAGCTACAGGAGAGCTGGGGAGGGGCTTTGGAGAAGGGCTTCTAGTGATAGGAGGAGGGACAATGGCCTTGAGCTGGGAGAGGGGAGACTGGAGAGGAGGAAGAACTTGTTGGCAGGGAGGGTGGGGAGAGCCTGGCACAGGCTGCCCAGGGAGGCTGTGGCTGGCCCCTGCCTGGCAGCTTCTCCTGTGCAGCCTGGCCTTGAACACCTCCAGGGGGAGCCAGCCACAGCCTCCTGGGCAGCCTGTGCCAGGCTCTCCCCACCCTCCCTGCCAACAAGCTCTCCCTGGCTGCCCAGGGAGGCTGTGGATGTCCTCCTCCCTGGAAGTGTTCAAGGCCAGGCTGGAGGAGGCCTTGAGCAGCCTGGGCTGGTGAGAGGTGTCCCTGCCCCGGCAGCTGAGTGACCTTGAAGGTTCCCTTCCAAGCCAACCCGTTCTGGGACCCTCTGAGTGCAAGGAGGCCAGCAGGGAGTGCAAGGGCTTCCACCACCTCCTCGTCGGCTGCACTTCCCAGAGCCAGCGGAGGAGGCAGGAGAGCTGCACTCCGCTCTGCTCAGCCGTGAGGGGGTGAGGCATGAAGCTGTTCTTTTGGTGCCGTTGAGCTCCTGCTCAACAGGGGGAAAGCTCAGTGGCTGCTGAAGTGCTGGCACCAGGGCAGCAGCGTGGGAACACCCTGCTCCCCAGCCCCTGGCCTGCAGCTCCCATCAGCTGTGAGCATCACCATCCTCTCTGCCCGCAGCCAGCACGCCCGCTGGGCAGCGCGGGAGGGGGCGGCCCGAGCGGGAGTTCGAATCACAACCTGGTAACTGCTCCTGCTGACAAGGAGCAGAGTAGCAGAAGGAAGGCAGAGGGGGGAAACAGGAGGAGGAAGGAGTCTGCGAGGGCTTGTGGCCAGCAAGCAAACAGCCTGCTTGTCCCCACAGCCTTGACAAGAGTAATCATCCTGCTTGCCTGCAGCGAGAGCCTGCACGGCACAGGGGCTCAGGGCAGGGGAAAACAAAACAGCCCTTGGCAAGCTCTGAGTCCCAGCAGCAGCAGCTGAGGCCTGCCTGAGCGATTTGCATCCCTCCCGGCCTGGAGTCAGCAGGGACAGAATGCCCAGGCGGGGCTGGGACCTGCTGTCAAGGGCACAGAGTCTCACTGAGCTGTCTTCAGCTCCAGGGACCCCCAGGCTGTGCTCAGAGCTGAGTCACAGAATCAAGCAGGTTGGAAAAGACCTCAGAGGTCAGCGAGTGCAAGCTGTCACCCAGCCCCTCCTGACAGCCAAACCAGGGCTCCAGTGCCACATCCAAGCCCCTCCTGAGCCCCTCCAGGGATGGGGACTCCACCACCTCCCTGGGCAGCACATCCCAAGGGCCAATCTCTCTTGCTGGGAAGAACTTTCTCCTCACCTCCAGCCTGAACCTCCCCTGGCACAGCTTGAGACTGTGTCCTCTTGTTGTGGTGCCTGGCAGAAGAGACCAACCCCTAGCTGGCTACAACCTCCCTGCAGGTAGCTGTAGAGAGCAAGAAGGTCTCCCCTGAGCCTCCTCTTCTGCAGGCTAAGCAACCCCAGCTCCCTCAGCCTCTCCTCCCAGGGCTGTGCTCCAGACCCCTCCCCAGCTCTGTTGCCCTTCTCTGGACACCTTCCAGCAGCTCAACATCTTTCCTAACCTGAGGGGCCCAGAACTGGACACAGGACTCAAGGTGTGGCCTCAGCATGGGGTGGGTTGGAAGGGACCTCACAGCTCATCCAGTTCCAACCTCCCACCAGCCCAGGGTGCTCAGGGCCTCATCCAGCCTGGCCTTGAGCACCTCCAGGGAGGAGGACAGCCACAGCCTCCCTGGGCAGCCTGAGCAGTGCTGCCAAACCTCAGCTGCCCTGCAGCAGGAGCCCTGCCGGGAGCCTGGCCGAGGCTGAGCAGGGAGCAGCTCCCGGCTGGTCAGACATGTGAGCTGCAAGGGAGGAGCTTTGTGCCATGCTGCTGGGGCTCTGCTCTGCCCCGGGGGCAGGGAATGCAAGAGGGAAGAGCTCAGGAGAGTCAGAGGCTCACAGAAGGGGTTGGCTTGGAAGGGAGCTTCCTGATCACCCAGTGCCAAGCCCCTGCGAGGGGCAGGGACCCCTCCCACCAGCCCAGGCTGCTCAGGGCCTCATCCAGCCCGGCCTTGAGCACCTCCAGGCCAGGGGACATCCACAGCCTCCCTGGGCAAACTTTAGCTCCTGCTGAGCATTGCTCAGCTGCCCTCTGGGGCTGCTCTGCTGCAGGCTCTCAGCCCCAGGGCTCTCAGCCTCTGCTGCTCCCAGAGCTGCTCCAGGCCCCTCAGCAGCTTTGCAGCCTCCCCTGGACTCTCTCCAGCAGTTCCCTGTCCCTCTTGAGCTGGGGAGCCCAGAACTGGAACCAATATTCCAGCTGTGGCCTCACCAGGGCAGAGCAGAGGGGCAGGAGACCCTCCTTGCCCTGCTGGCCACACTCCTCTTCACCCACCCCAGGACACCTTTGGCCTTCTTGGCCATGAGGGCACACTGCTGGCTCATGGTGGCCTTGTTGCCCCCAGCACCCCAAGGTCCTCCTCCATGAAGCTGCTTTCTTCCCATCAGCTCCCCCCTCCCCTGTCCTGCTGCTGGGGGCTGCTCCTCCCCAGAGGCAGGACTCTCCATTTCTTCCTGTTGGAGGTTCCCCTTTGCCCAGCTCTCCAGCCTGCCCAGGCCTGGCCCCCTCTCCTTCTTGCCCCCTACCCTTCAGGTAGTGGCAGGCATTGATCAGATCCCCTCTCAGCCTTCTCTTTTCCAGGCTCAGCAGCCCCAGGGGCTCTCAGCCTTGTTTTTCACACCCTCCATCACCAACTCCTCAACAGCAGCAGCCCACACAAAAAGCAAACTCCACTCAAGTGCCCTGTTTTTGCTTGGTGCTGCTTCCCTTCCCAGGCTATTCTGGAAGCAGTGACAGCCTCCTCCAGGCATGCACCACTCCCCAGCTGCAGCCCTTGCAGTCTCCCAGGGCAAGCCCCCACACGTCACTGCCAGCCAGGGGCTGTGTGGGCTGGGAGCTGTGCTGGAGGCTCAGGCACTGCTCAGGCACTCCAGGCTTTGGGGACAAGTTCAGACTTTGCCCAGCCTGGGCTGCTGGGGCTCTGCTAGGCAGCCAGGTGGCACAAAGGTAGATTGAGCCGAGGTCAAATTCAACAAGCAAGAGAACCGTGGCCTGGCTGCAGCAACAGAAGTGTGAGCAGCAGGGAGGGCAGGGAGGGGACTCTGCCCCTCTGCTCTGCTCACACCTCACCTGCAGCACTGCCTCCAGCTCTGGGGCTCCCAGCACAAGGACATGGAGCTGCTGGAGAAGGTCCAGAGGAGGCCACCAAGATGAGCAGGGGGCTGGAGAACCTCTCCTGTGAAGACAGGCTGAAGGACTTGGGGCTGTTCAGCCTGGAGAAGAGAAGGCTCCAGGGAGACCTCAGAGCAGCTTCCAGTAGCTGCAGGGGAGCTGCAGGCAGGCTGGGGAGGGACTGCTCAGCAGGGGCTGTGGGGATAGGATGAGAGCAATGGTTTGGAGCTGGAGCAGGGCAGAGTCAGGTTGGACACCAGGAGGAAGCTCTGCACAGGGAGGCTGGGGAGACACTGGCACAGGCTGCCCGGGGAGGGGGCTGAGGCTCCATCCCTGCAGACGTGGAAGGTCAGCCTGGCTGTGGTTGGAGGTGATCTAGCTGGAGCTGTCCCTGCTGACTGCAGGGGGTTGGACAAGCTGACCTCTGCGGGTCCCTTCCAGCCAGGTGCAATCTGTGACTCTGGGAAGGGTGATCAGCAATGCAAACTTTGTGTCTTGTGCCCTCTCCTTCACTTTCCACGTGCTGCCTGCTTCCAAGCTCTGCAGGAGCCTGGAGCTGCCTCCCAGAGGCCATCCCAGCAGGTGCTGAGAGCTCAGCCTGGCACACATCTCGCATCTGATGGAAGGCAGGCAAAGCCCAGCTGCGTTTCAAAGGGCTTTGGAATGAGATGAGCTCATGGACAGAGAGCAGAACAACATCAGGCTAGGAAACAGGCTCTGACCTCTCGGCTTTGGCTCGGCTGTCAGCTCTGTAGTGCTCAAGGCCTTGGTAAAGGGCCTGCAGCTCTGCCTGGAGTCCCTTCTCCCGTGCCAGGCTCCCCTCGCACACTTGGATCTCCTTTTCCAGGGCTTGGACTTTCTCTTGCATCATTCTGAACTCATGCAGGATCAGGTAGCTGACCCCACAGTACTTACACACTGTCTCATCCCGAGGCATCTGAGGGAGAGAGAAACATCGGGGAGGTGGTTAAGGAAGCAGTGGAGCAGCCCCGGGGCCCTCTGCGCCCACAGCGCTGCCCACAGCGCCTCCTGCTCTGCGGCACTGCCGGGCACAGGAGGCTGCTGCTCCCGTGAGCGGGGGCAGAGGGCACTGTGAGCCAGGTGGAAGGGAGCTGGAGCAGCAGCCTGCCTTCCTGCAAGCCTCAGGAGACGGCTCAGCTGGGGCACTGACTGCAGGGGAACTCCCTCTGCAGCCCCAGGCTGAACGGCCTCTGAGCTGGGGCTGAGGGGCTCAGGGCCACAGAAGGGTTTGGCTTGGAAGAGACCTCTGAGGCCATCGTGCCCAGCCCTTCCCTAACTGTGCCAAGGCTGGGGCTGACCCACGGCCCTCAGCACCACATCCACACAGCTCTGACACCCCTCCAGGGATGGGGACTCCACCCCTGCCCTGGGCCAGGCCTTGACAACCCTTCTGGGGCAGAGATTGTTCTTCACGTCCAACCTAAGCCTCCCCTGGCACAGCCTGAGGCCAGTTCCGCTCATCCTAGCTCTTGTTCCTTGGGAGCAGAGCCCAAGCCCAGCTGGCTCCAGCCTCCTCCCAGGGAGCTGCAGAGAGCAAGGAGGTCTCCCTCAGCCTCCTCCAGGCTGAACACCCCCAGGGCCCTCAGCTGCTCCTCCCCAGCCCTGCTCTCCAGACCCTTCCCCAGCTCTGTTGCCCTTCTCTGGGCCTGCTCCAGCTCCTCAGTGTCCTTCTTGGAGTGAGGGTCCCAACACTGAACCCAAGGCGCCAGGTGTAGCCTCCCCAGTGCCCAGTCCAGGAGGACAACCCCTTTCCTGCTCCTGCTGCCCACACCACTGCTGCTCCAGGCCAGGCTGCCGGAGGCCCTCTTGGCCACCTGGGCACCCCCTGGCTCACCTTCAGCTGCTGCTGACCAGCACCCCCAGGTCCTTTCCCACCTGGCAGTTCCCAGCCACTGTGCCCCAAGCCTGGAGCCTTCCTGGGGTGGTTGTGACTTGGCCTTGTTGAAGCTCATGGGTTCCACCTGGCCATGTCCCCCTTGCAGGGCCTTGCTCCTTGCTCCCCCCAGCAGATCAACTTTTCCACCCCACTGCATGTCCTCTGCCAACAAATGCTGTGCTTGACACAGTTCATTCCTTCATGAATCTGTGATTGCCTGAGCCAGAGAAAAGGTTATTTACTGGGGGGGGAGGAGGGGAGGCTGCCAGCTCCCAGCCAGGGTAGCAGGCGCCAGGCTGCAGAGGGAAGAGTGAGCAGAACGCTGCCAGCCAGCAGCCTTCACCCGTCCCACACGAGCCAGGGAACCAACTGTGGTGATGGAGTGGCTGAGGCCGGGGGGCCGTGGGCAACGTGAGCCATTTGCTAGGTGTGAGGCAGCCAGGGCTGAGGGAGGAGCCCCACAGCGTCAGGCACACGGAAAGCGAAAGATCACTTCTTAAACGGAGGAACAAGCTGGGAAATGAGCACATCCCTCAGCCCTGCAGGGAGCAAAGGCTTCATAATCACCAGCATGCCGATCAATGCTCTCCGGCTCCAGCGTGCACTCGGGTGCCTCAGCGATTTGTGGCCGTTTGTATCGTTTTCACTTCCTGAGCACAGTACTCTGTGTGCCAAGTGACACAGAACTGAGCCTGCCCAGGAAAAAGGGGAGAGCCAGACAACAACCCAACCAGCCCAGCTCCCAAAGGGCAGCAGGGGACATGGCAGCACCAGCAGCTCAGAGCCCTGAACCCAGCAGGACTGAGCCTGCTGCTGGCTCCCACCAGAAATGCAACGAACCAGAAATGGCTCAAGGGAGACTGAGAGGACACTGAAAATACAGCCAGAGACACCCCCAAACAGCAAAGACTGGAAGGGAGCAGGGAGCGTCCCAGGGTTGGAAGGGACCTCTGGAGCCCATCCAGAACCAAGCCCCCTGCCCCAGCAGGGCACCCCCAGCAGCTTGCCCAGCAGCACAGTGCCCAGGGGGGTTGGAAGCTCTCCACACCAGCAGACTCCACAACCTCTCTGGGCAGCCTGCTCCAGGCCTCCAGCAGCCTCACACCAAACAACTTTCTCCTCCTGCTCACAGGGAGCCTCCTGGGTGCCACTTTGTGCCCCTTGACCTGTCCCTGGGCACCACTGAGCAGAGTCTGGCCCCAGCCACTTGCCCCCCAGCCTTTAGCTCCTGCTGAGCATTGCTCAGCTGCCCTCTGGGGCTGCTCCTCTTCAGGCTCTCAGCCTCTGTTCCTCACAGAGCTGCTCCAGGCCCCTCAGCAGCTCTGCAGCCTCCCCTGCACTCTCTCCAGCAGTTCTCTGTCTCTCTTGAACTGGGAAGCCCAGAACTGGCCCCAGGACTGCAGCTGTGGCCTCAGCAGGGCAGAGCAGAGGGGCAGGAGACCCTCCTTGCCTTGCTGGCCACACTCTTCTGCATCCACCCCAGGACACCACTGCCCTTATAGGCCAAGCAGGCACATTGCTGGCTCGTGGCCTTGCTGCCCCCCAGCACTCCCAGGTCCTTTACAGCAGGTTTCCCCTCAGCTGTGCTGCTGCAGGAGGCTGTTCCTCCCTAGCTGCAGGACCCTACCCTTGCCTGGTTGAACTTCCTGAGGTTCCTCTGCCCAGCTCCCAGCCTGTGCAGGTAAGGTGCCTGAGGAGCAGTGGGTGAAGGGAGGAGGGTGGTGAGTGCTGGGGCTCACAGCTGGAGCTCAGCATCTCGTGGGTCTGAAGGGTGCTCAGCCAGCTCTCCTTCCATTTCAAATCCATGACTTCCTTCTCTTGAGCTCATCAGGAATCCTGGATGAGACACAAGTAAGAATTTTCTCCCCTGGGCAGGGCCTGCTGTGACAGGGCCGGGGGGGTGGCTCGGACTCCAAAGGGCAGATTCAGACTGGAGAGAAGGAAGAAGTTCTTCACCACGAGGGCAGAGAGAGACCTTGGCCCAGGGTGCCCAGGGAGGTGGCAGATGCCCAGCCCCCGGCAGCAGTGCAGGTCAGGCTGCGTGGGGCTGTGAGCAACCTGCTGGAGCTGCAGTGTCCCTGCTGAGAGCTTCCTCTCCCTGCTGGCAGCACACTCGGTCCCCTTTCTAGTCACAGTTACACTTTCTGTTTCTTCCCCGCCCTGCTTTCCCCCTGATGCTTTGCTGCTTTGCGTTGGAGGAGATGCCAACAGCCCTGTGACCAAACGTCAGCAGTGAAACACAGACTCTGACAGCAAGAGCCGTCTGACCAGGGCACCGAGTGGCAGATGAGGGCTGATGGCTTCAGACTGGGAAAAGATGGATTTAGATGAGGCATGAGGAGGAGATCCTGCCCCAGGAGGGTGCTGAGGCACTGGAACAGGTTGTGCAGGGGAGCTGTGGAGGCTCCAAGCCTGGAAGTGCTGAAAGCCAGGCTGGATGGGGCCTTGAACAAGCTGATCTGGGAGCAGGTGTCCTTGCCCACGGCCAGGGGTGGAACTAGATGGACAGAATCGTTTGGGTTGGAAGGGACAGTTGAGATCTTTAAGGCCCCTTCCAACCCAGCCCCATTCTATCCACCTGGGAGGTCCTTTCAGGTTTTTCCATGAAGAAGGTGGGGACACACTTCTTGCTCAGCTCAGCTAGCTGAATGTGATGACACAAAGCTGATACAACAGGACAGGCAAGGGGCACAAAGTGGCACCAGGGGGTTCCACCTGAGCAGGAGCAGAAAGTTGTTTGGTATGAGGCTGCTGGAGGCCTGGAGCAGGCTGCCCAGAGAGGTTGTGGAGTCTCCTGGTGTGGAGAGCTTCCAACCCCCGGGCACTGTGCTGCTGGGCAAGCTGCTGGGGGTGCCCTGCTTTGGCAGGGGGGTTGGACTGGGTGAGCTCCAGAGCTCCCTTCCAGCCCCTGCCAGGCTGGGCTGTGGGGATTCTGCAGCCCAGCAGGAGCAGCTCTTGCTGCCTCCCCAGCTTTCCATCCAGGGCCGAGTGCTGTAGCCAGGATTGGCCAAGCCCCCAAACCCCCTCCCCTGCATTTGTCCAAACTGCTCTTGCAGCAGGACACCACAGGTCAAGGCAAGAAAATCCTCCCCAGGAGCCCCTGGGCGGCAGCTGGGTGCTCCTCAGTCCTCCCTCTGTGTGTTTCAGCCTGCTTTCTCTACTTTCCTTTCCCTCTGGTCCTCCTCTGCCGCTCCACTTTCATTTCTCTCAGGCCTTCTATCCCTGCTGCCAAAGCAGCTAATCCCTGTTGTGCAAGCACTAAATCATTCCTCACACCACACACAGCTGATTTGCTGGGAAGAGTTTCCTGCTGGCCAAGCAACACTTGGAGAATCCTTTGACCGAAATGGACTTTTCATTATCATCATCATCATCATCATTCAAAGAAAGCCTTTTAAGGGTCTCAGCAGAAACTTCACTTCTTGAAACCAGCCTGTGGTGAGCCAAGGCTGCAGGCAGCAGCCACTCACCAAGCACCACAGGTTGTAAAGCTAAGCCCTGGATGGTTATTTGTTTGCTCCACCGCCATAAAAAAGGAAAAGCAGTTGCAAAGCAAGACCCAAAGCAGCCCGGGGCTTGCTTTGAATGCAGAGCCGAGGGCTGCAGAAATGGGCTGGTAGGCAAAGCAGCACCTCCTGCCCTCCCGATTCCTTTCAAAACATGCCCTGAACGGATCCCTGTGGCACGGCAGGAAACGCTTCTCGGCTTTCAGGTAGCTTGGGGGGGCTGGGGGTTTCTTCACGGCTCATACAGGCCTGGGCTGCGCTGGCAGGGCCTGCACAGGCTGGCCCCAGCCCTGCTGGGAGCTAACGCCGCCGGGACAGCGCCGGAGCTGCTCTCCGGCCAGGAGCTGCAGCACAACGAGAGGCCTGCGGAGAGCCGGGGTCGTTTAACCCTTGGTGAACCACTGCCCGGCCTCCCGACACTGCCCCTGGAGTCACTGCCCCTGGAGTCACTGCCCCTGGAGTCACTGCCCCTGGAGTCACTGCCCCTGGAGTCACTGCCCCTGGAGTCACTGCTGCGGGGAAGCCTCTCCCAGCTGCAAGGAACTGCTCCTGTTCCTGCAGGCACTGAAGTCCTTCCAGCTCAGAGAATCATAGAATCAAGCAGGTTGGAAAAGACCTCAGAGGTCATCGAGTCCAAGCTGCCAGCCAACACCTCCTGACAGCCAAACCTTGGCTCCCAGTGCCACGTCCAAGCCCCTCTTGAACGCCTCCAGGGACTCCACCAGCCCCTGGGCAGCACATTCCCAGCACCAGGCCTGGATGCTGCTTGCAGGAAGGGTACAGAAAAGCATGAGCTAGGGAATACCTCACAGCCTCAGCCTGCAGGTGACACCAAGCTACCCCTTCCCTTGTCAAAAGTCCCTGCCCAGCTCTCCTGTGGCTCCTTCAGATACTGGAAGGCTGCTCTAAGGTCTCCCCAGAGCCTTCCCTTCTCCAGGCTGGCACAGGATGCTCCCTCCCTTCTCCATATGATCCTCTAGAAGACTGCAGCTTTGGGAGCAGCTATGTCACTGCTTCAGGCACTGATCAACACTTGGAGAAGCTCCTCCATCCTCTAAGAGCACGGAGAGAAATGTTGAGAGCTCTGGTCTCTATCCTTCCCAGACAGCTGCTTGCTCAACTGTCAGCACTTCAAGCCGACCTCCAGCCAGCCAGCTCCAAACAGCAGCTGAAATCACAAGGCTCAGCACACCCCCTCCAGACACACGTCGGTCCTTTGGCCTCCCAGCTGCACGTTGGGAGCATCTGCTCAGTTTGGCAGAGCAAGCCACAGCCCCCACCAGGCCTGCTCCTGTTAGGAGCAATCTCAGAGAGAGCCTCCAGAAGGGAGGCTGCAAACCCCAAGGCCGTGAGGGGAATGAGAACATCTGTGCAGGGAAGGAGGAAGATCCAAGGAGAGGAGCTGGTGAGCAGCACTTGCAATCGAGCTGTGGGCTTGTCAGCCTGCTGCAGCTACACTGCAAGGCAGCTGAGTGCAGAGCTGAGCAGCAGCAAAGGGTATGTCAAAGGCAGACTCTTCCCTGATCCCCAGCCCTGGGCTGTCATTGCCTCTGAGCTAACAGCTCACACGGAGCTGCCTGGGAGGGCAACATGAGCCTCTCCCCGGAGGGATCTCCCAGTCCTGCTGTGGCTTCTGCAGATGGATCTCTGCTCAAGGGGCACTGCAGAGCTGAAAGAGATCTCAGCACATTGCCTTCCCCAGTGCTCAAAGCACTGAGAAGATGGAGGAGGACCAAGAAACCTTTGCCTGGGTTTCAGCAGCACCTCCACCTCTGCTTCCTTTGGCATCCTGGCACTTCAGACCAGGCCTGGTACTTCAGACTAGATAAGGACATCTTTTGCCATCAGGGTGGTGAGACCCTGGCCCAGGCTGCCCAGAGATGGGAGAAGCCTCATCCCTGGAACCACTGAAGATCAGCTTCTCACGTCTCCCTGAAGCCTTCTCTTCTCCAGGCTGAACAACCCCAGCTCTCCCAGCCTGGACCTTATAGGAGCTGCTCTGCTCAGGATGGCTCAGAAATGGTCTCAGAGGTTTCCCAGACAATTCCAGGGAGAATTTCTCCAGGCTGTGCCAGCCTGAGCACACAAAACTTGGGAATTGCTTCTTGATGATGAGGCAGCTAACAATAAATAACTACCTAAGAGGCCAGCAGGACTTCTTGCTGCCAAAGTCAAAGCTTCACAGTGTTCCAGAGAGTGGCTCGTGTCCCGCTCGTGTCCAGCAGCACACAGGCAGAGCCTCCCTCCGCAGGGAGCTCATCTGAGCAGCAGCAACTGTTACTGGGAGCAGCTCCTGCCCCCGGAGCAGAGAGCAGCCTCACGCAGGCAGAGCACAGCAGGCGAGCTGGAGGGGAACGTTCTGTTCCTCTGTGCTCTGACACTGCTTTGGAACCATTCCATCCTGCCTCCCCAGGTCATGCCAGAGCTCCAGCAACCAAACAGGAGGGAATAGCATAGAATAGCACAGCCCAGACCAGGCTGGAAAAGACCTTGGAGATCATCCAGTCCAACCTCTCACCCAGCACCATCTGATCAACTCAACCATGGCACCAAGGGCCTCATCCAGGCTCTTCCTGAACACCTCCAGGGATGGGGACTCCACCACCTCCCTGGGCAGCACATCCCAAGGGCCAATCTCTCTTGCTGGGAAGAACTTTCTCCTCACCTCCAGCCTAAACCTCCCCTGGCACAGCTTGAGACTGTGTCCTCTTGTTGTGGTGCCTGGCAGAAGAGACCAACCCCTAGCTGGCTACAACCTCCCTTCAGGGAGTTGGAGAGAGCAACGAGGTCTCTCCTGAGCCTCCTCTTCTCCAGGCTAAGCAACCCCAGCTCCCTCAGCCTCTCCTCCCAGGGCTGTGCTCCAGACCCCTCCCCAGCTCTGTTGCCCTTCTCTGGACACCTTCCAGCAGCTCAACATCTTTCCTAACCTGAGGAGCCCAGAACTGGACACAGGACTCAAGGTGTGGCCTGAGCAGTGCTGAGCACAGGGCAGAATGACTTCCCTGCTCCTGCTGGCCACACTGTTCCTGCCGCAGGCCAGGATGCCATTGGCCTTCTTGCCCCCTGGGCACACTGGGTTTGGGGGAATCTGAAGCAGCCCCAGCAGCCCCCAGCACCGTGACAGATGAGATTCTCAGCCTTCCCTCCTCACCTATAAGAATGTTCCTCTGCTGCCTTCCTACAGCATCAGGGTGCAGTTCAGCTTCACACACAGAGTTGTGAGGGTTGGAAGGGACCTGAAGGATCAGCCAGTTCCAGCCCCCTGCCATGGGCAGGGACACCTCCCACTACAGCAGGTTGCCCAGAGCCCCAGTGACCACATCTAGAACAAGTCAAACATTTTAGGCCGAAATCATAGAAAGACAGAGGTTGGAAGGGACCTGTGGAGATCATCCCGTCCAACCCCCCTGCCAGAGCAGGGTCACCCAGGGCAGGGCACAGAGGAACAAATCCAGGTGGGTCTTGAGTGTCTCTAGAGGAGATTCCACAGCCTCTCTGGGCAGCCTGCTCCTGGCCTCCAGCACCCTCACACCAAACAAGCTTTTCCTCATGCTGAGGTCAAACTTCCTGTGTTCCAGCTTGTGGCTGTTGCCCCTTGTCACAGGACACCACTGACAAGAGCCTGGCCCCTTCCTGACACCCACCCTGCAGATACTGACAAGCATTGGTAAGGTCTCTCCTCAGCCTTCTCTTCCCAGGCTAAGCAGCCCCAGGGCTCTCAGCCTGTCCTCACCACACAGCTGTTCCCCATCAGAGAGATGCTGCAGTCCTTTCATCACCCTCGTAGCCTCTGTTGGACTCTCTCCAGCAGGTCTCTGTCTCTCTGGAACTGGGGAGCCCAGAACTGGACACAGTGCTCCAGCTGTGGTCTGACCAGAGCAGAGGGGTGGAAGTCCCTCCCTCGGGCTGCTGGCCACACTCTTCCTCATGCCCCCCAGGATAGCAGACAACGTGCCAGACTCAGGTGACTGAGTCTGTGCTCTCCACACCTTGTGGCTGTATTTACACCGGGTCCTACCTTGAGGATCTCCTCGGGCAAGGCGTGAAGGGGGCCGCGCCGCTCCATGGCCGTCCGAAACTCCGCGCCGCGGGAAGCTGCCAGAGGTGACAGGGAGGGTCAGAACCTGCCGCCGCCGCCACCGGGACCGCATATTTCATGCTAGACACAGCCCGGGGCCAGCCCCGAGAGGCCTCCCCGGGGCCAGGCCGGGATGTGGGGGGAGAGAGAGAGAGAGGCGCGGGAGCAGCGCGGAGGGGAGCGAAGGAAAGGGGAAAGGGTGGCGGCGAAGGGGCACAACCCACCCTGGGGCAGAGCGGCGCGGCGCCGCCGGGGCGGGGCGGGCAGGCCGGGGCGGGCGCGGCGCGGCGCGGCGCGGGGCGGGGGAGGGCAGCAGCCGGGGCGGCCATGTCCTTACCGCGGCGTCCTGCGTAGCCAGGGCAACGGCGCGCGGCGGCGGCGCCATGGCGTCACCGCGGGGGGCGGCGGCGTCACGGGGGACGGCCTGGGCTCGCGCAAGCATGGCGCAGGGGGCGGGGCAGGGTCCGGGTCCTGCCCCCGGGGAGGAACAACCTCCTGCAGCAGCACGGGCAGGGGGAACCTGCTGGAGAGCAGCTCCATGGCCAAGGACCTGGGAGTGCTGGGGGACAGCAAAGTCAGCAGGAGCCAGCAGTGTGCCCTGGGGACAAGGAGGCCAAAGGTGTCCTGGGGTGCATGGAGAAGAGTGTGGCCAGCAAGGGAGGTTCTCCTGCCCCTCTGCTCTGCCCTGCTGAGGCCACAGCTGGAGTATTAGGTCCACTTCTGGGCTCCCCAGTTCAGGAGAGACAGGGAACTGCTGGAGAGAGTCCAGGGGAGGCTGCAGAGCTGCTGAGGGGCCTGGAGCAGCTCTGGGAGCAGCAGAGGCTGAGAGCCCTGGGGCTGAGAGCCTGCAGCAGAGCAGCCCCAGACAGGAGCTGAGCAATGCATATAAGGATGTAAATGTCAAGAGGATGGAGCTGGGCTTCTTTCAGTGGTGCCCAGCAACAGCACAAGGGACACTGGACACAAACTAACAGCACAGATTTCACTTAAATGTGAAGAGAAAGTTGTTTGGTGTGAGGCTGCTGGAGGCCTGGAGCAGGCTGCCCAGGAGGTTGTGGAGTCTGCTGGTGTGGAGAGCTTCCAAACCCCCCTGGGCACTGTGCTGCTGGGCAAGCTGCTGGGGGTGCCCTGCTGGAGCAGGGGCTGGGTGAGCTCCAGAGCTCCCTTCCAACCTCCACCATGCTGGGATTCTGTGAGCTTCATTGTCAGGCTCAGAGCTGGCTCTGGAGGGGGTCACAGCATGAGTGCAGACTCGGTTCTGCTGAAAGGCTTTGGTTGGTTGTTGCCCCAGACCTGACCTTCCTGCCCAGGTGAGGGCCATCTCAGCACCTCTGTAGGAACCATTTGTGTGCTGCCAGCTCTCAGTGCCCCCTCCTTGAATCCACAGCAAAGCAGTGAAAATAAAAGATGCAGGTTTTCAGTATAGCCCCACTGCAACTGAATTAATGTCACCTTGTCCCCATCTCCATGTGCAGGAAACTGCCACGAGGCTCAGTTTTACCCTATCCCATCCTCTCTGCCACCCCAGCCATCTGCTTCGTCCCCACAGCCTCCAGCAAGGGAGCTGGCACAGCCTGAGCCTCTCCACCTGAAGCTGGCGCAGCCCTGTGCCGCTGTGGCTGAGGGGCCATGAGCACAGCAATGCTGCTCGGCTCCCACAGCCCATTTCCAGCCTGCCTAAAGCCATTCCTGCATGACAAAGCTGCTTCTGGGAGCTCAAAGCACCTTCTGGATGCACAATGCAAGCCCTGCCTGCCCAAAGCATTTCCTGGAGGCCCAAATCAATTCCTGTAAGCCCAAAGCATCTTCTGGATGCCCAAAGCATCTTTTTTGTTTGGTATGCTCAAAGCATTTTCTGTGTGCCCAAATCAGTTCCTACCTGCCCAGCGCATTTCTGGATGCCCAAAGCATTGTCTATATGCTCAAAGCATTTTATGTCTGCCCAAGGCATTGTCTATGTGCCCAGATCAATCCCTATATGCTCAAAGCATCTTCTATATGCCCAAATCAATTCCTGCAAGCCCAAAGCATCTCCTGGATGCCCAAAGCATCTTCTATATGCTCAAAGCATTTCTGTCTGCCCAAGGCATTCTCTATATGCCCAGATCAATCCCTATGTGCTCAAAGCATCTTCTCTATACCCAAATCAATTCCTCTAAGCCCAAAGCATCTTCTCTATACCCAAATCAATTGCTCTAAGCCCAAAGCATCTTTTGTATGCTCAAAGCATTTTCTGTATGCCTAAACCATTTCTCTCTACGCCCAAATCAATGCCTGTGTGCCCAAAGCCATTTTCCACATGCCCAAAGCAATTCTGTATGCACAAAGCACTTTTCTGTGTGCCTCTGGCAGTTCCTCTATTCTCAAAGCCATTTCTACATGCCCCAAGCAATTCCTGTGTGCCCAAAGCATTCCTGTATGCCAAAATCATCCCTGTGTGCCCAAAGCATTCCTTTATGCCTAAAGCAGGTCCTGTAGCAAGTCCTGTGTGCCTAAAGCAGGTCCTGTAGCAGGTCCTGTGTGCCCAAAGCAGGTCCTGTGTGCCCAAAGCAGGTCCTGTAGCAAGTCCTGTGTGCCCATACCAAGTCCTGTGTGCCCAAAGCAGGTCCTGTAGCAAGTCCTGTGTGCCCATACCAAGTCCTGTGTGCCCCAAGCAGGTCCTGTAGCAAGTCCTATATGCCCAAAGCAGGTCCTGTAGCAAGTCCTGTGTGCCCAAAGCAGGTCCTGTATGCCCACAGCAGGTCCTGTATGCCCACAGCAGGTCCTGTAGCAAGTCCTATATGCCCAAATCTGTTCCTATATACACAAAGCAACTCCTGCATACCCAAAGCATCTTCTCTTTGCCCAAAGGCAACTCCAACGTGCCCAAAGACACTCTTCTAAAGCCCAAAGCATTCCCCACAAGAGACATTCCCCACGAAAAGAACGTGAGAGAGAGCCGCCAAAAGCTGGACCGAAGCGAGGTGACCTTCCCCTGGCCTCGTTAACCTGCTGTAATTAATGCACGGGTTGCTCTCGGCTGCAAGGGGTTTGCTCTCTGGGGCAGCTCTGCGTAGGGTGAAACATCGGTGACGTTTTCTTTTCAGGGCAGCTGAAGAGGGAATAGGGCTCGGCTCTTTTTCCTTCGGTGGAGTAAGCCTGTCCGGGGTGGGGGAGCTTGTATTTGCTTTTCTGCGGGGGGGTGGGAGCTGCTGTTGAAGAAGACAGCGAATTTTGCTGGAAAACAAAGAAAACTGCCCGAATGGCAGCTGTTGCAATGCTACAGGGATAGCCTGGCCCCCCGCTCCCCTCCTCGGCTTTGCTGGGGGTGGGGGAGGTCCCATGGCTGTCTCCTCCTGCCCAGCCCCTGGCGTGACCCTCTCTATCCTCCTCGGCTTTGCGGGGGGGGGTCCCATGGCTGTCTCCTCCTGCCCAGCCCCTGGCGTGACCCTCTCCACGTTGCGTGCTGACCTGCGTGCTCCCGGTGCATGCTTAATCCCCCGGGCTGGCAGCAAGCGGAGCCGCCCGCCGCGGCCGTCCCCAGCAGCCCCCCTGCGCACCACCTCCCGTAACCTCCTCCCGAGCTCTTCGGGGATGAGGAGGAGGAAGGGGGGGGCGTCCCGTGTGGAATGGCGTGGGAGCGATACCGAAACCGTGGAGTCATGGAATGGTTTTGGTTGGAAAAAGCCCTTTCAGATCATCCGGCCCGAACATTGCCTAACTCTGCCAAGGCTGGGGCTGAACCGCCGCGCTCAGCACCCCATGTACACCGCTTTGAGTCCCCTCCAGGGATGGGGATTCAACTACCTCCCTCGGCAGCCTGGGTCAGGCTTGGAGAACCCTTCTGAGGAAGAAATTTCACTTAATGTCCATACTAAACCTCCCCTGGGGCAGCTTTGAGGCCATTTCCTCTCCTATCACCTGAGACTAGGCAGGAGACCAACCCCCACCTGGCTGCAGCCTCCTCCCAGGGAGCTGCAGAGAGCAATGAGATCTCCTTCAGCCTCCTCTTCTCCAGGCTGAACACCCCCAGGGCCCTCAGCTGCTCCTCCCCAGCCCTGCTCTCCAGACCCTTCCCCAGCTCTGTTGCCCCTCTCTGGACCTGCTCCAGCTCCTCAGTGTCCTTGCAGTCAACCCCAGGCTGTTTCTGAGCTCCTTCAGAGCTGGGAAGAGCAGGAGGCTGCTGAGTGCCTGGAGCTGCTGATTCCTCTTGTTCCTTGGGAGAAGAGACCGAGCCCCACCTGGCTCCAAGCCTCCTTGCAGGGAGCTGTCGAGAGCCAGGAGGTCTCCCCACAGCCTCCCTCTCTCCAGACACCACCGCAGCGCAAACACCAAACTCCCCCTTCGCATGCGAGGGAAAAACCAGACCGAAGAGCTGCGGGCTGGGGTAAAAAATACAATACAATACAAATAAAATTAAAACTAAACATAAAATACAAAAGAAAACACAAAATATAAAATAGAAACATTTAAAATTAAAATACGAAATAAAATACAAAAGAAAATATGACATAAGAGAATAAAATATAAAATGAAAAATGTAAAAATTTAAAAATAAATCATTAAATTAAAACAAAATCTAAAATAAAAACGAACATAAAAATAGAAAAAGAAAATCTAAAATAACAAAAATATTAAAATTTTAAAATATTTTAAAAACAAAAAAAAAATCAAAACCAGAAAATCTAAAATAAAAAAGAACATAAAATTAAAATACAAAAAATAAAATCTAAAACTAAAATAACCCAAAATGAACCGAACCCAACCCACCGAGCGCTGCTGTTTCCCACCCTGCGCCCAGCCCCGGCGGGGGTGGCGGCGGGGCTCGGGCTGCGGGGCCGCGCCCGTGTGTGCCAGGGGAGGGCAGGGGAGGGGGATCGCGTGTGAAGGGCGGCTCGCCCCCGCGGAGGTCCTTAATTAAGATCGGCATTAGCAGCGAGACGGGGCCGGGAACGCCTTTGATGGGCGCGGGCAGCGAGGCAGAGCCCCGGCCGCGCCTCGCCGGCATCTGCTCCCTCTGCGTGATGGCGGCGGCGGGAGGGGGCGGGGGTGTGGGAGGCGGGCCGGGAGCCCGGCGCCTCTCACGCGATGGCCGCTTGACGTGCCGGGGAAGGGTGTCGTGAGGCGGCCATCGGATCAGCGCGGATCACCGCGGCCGGGGGCGGACGAGGGAGGCGGGGGAGAGGAGGCAGCGGGGGCTGGCGACCGGCACGCAGGGAGCGGGGAGGGCTGGCCCGGGGGGGGGGCTGCTTGCTCCCTTCCTGCCGTCCGGCTGCGTTCCGATGAGATCAGAGCGGAGGGGGACCGAGGGGAACCTGTACTAAGAGGAACCTGCGCTAAGGGGAGCCTGCCCTTGGCGGGGGAGCTAGACCTAAGGGGACTGAGATGGTGTCCAGGAGAGGCTGAGCAGACCCTGGGCTGAGGGGTCCAGTGCTGCTTCCCACCCTGCTGTGAAGGAGCTCCTCCAGCTTGCAGGATGCCCACACAGACCCCCAGCTCCACCACGGGAGCGAGCTGGGCTGTGAGGGGGTCCGTGCCAGGCCAGGCACACGTGGCGTGGCAGCAGCCTGCGCCCTGCGTGCCAGCCCGCGCCCTGCGTGCCAGCCCGGGGCCGGCGGCACCGCTCGGGATCAGGTTGCGGGCGGCGGGAGCAGCTCCAAGGACAAAGGAGCAGGCGAGAGATGAGTGCGTGACACGCAGCAGTCATGAGCCAGCTCTTTCCATTGTTTTCCGGCAGGCTTTGTACCTTCTCGGCCACACGTGGGAAGCCTCCCGCCGCTCGCAAAGCCCCCGCCCGGAGGAGCAAAGTCCGTGCCAGCAGGCAGCTGCGGGAATAAAAGCTAATCGGCACCAACACCCTCTTGGCACCAACACGCTCTTGGCACCAAAGGCAGGGACCTGCCCGGGGGGGGTGTGTGCCGAGCTGTGCCTGCACCTGCAGCCTCTCCTGGGCTCAAGCCCCCTCTTCCTTCTCTCCAAGCCCCCTGGTTCCAGGCTGTCTCGATCCCAACATCGGCACTGGGACGTGGTCGCGGGGGGAGGGGGATTTGCAGCCTTGGCTCTAAACAACTTCCCCATGGCAGCTGCAGGTTCCAATTGTTTCGTTGGGTCAAGGCAGAGCTGGAGGAGCCCTTATCTCTGGGTGCCGAGGGGAGCTTTGTGGAGGAGCAGGAAGGGTCCCGGTGCCGGGATGGGAGGAGGGGAGCTGGCAGGAGCCGCGCAGAGCCCAGGGGTGAAGGGAAGGGCAAGGCTGGAGCGGCGACCGGCAGGGAGATCATCCCCCGTGCGCTGTGCACCTCCCGCGAGTTCTGCTTTCCAAGCTGCGGTGTTTGCTGGGTTGCTTTGATTGGTTCTGCCCTCCCCCTCCGCCACCACCTTGCAAATGTCACAAGGACGTACGACCCGTGGTGGGAGAGCAGCTGCGCTGGGAGGATGTTTGCAGGAGAGATCTGAACATGAGGGCTACCTACCAAGGTCAGGGAAGGGCTCTCTGTGCGGAGGGAGAGGATAGCAAGTTCCCAAAGCACCGCCAGACAGATAAGAATCGGGACAAACAGGAGGGAGCAGGGCGCCGGTGATCCGTGCAGGAAGGCAGAGGTGAGGCCAGGGTAGCCGTGTGGTGAAGCTGGCCGGAAGGGAGTGAAAGAGGAGCGTGCCCATGGCGCTGGGGATCCCTTGGATCCCGAGGGAGGAGGTCCCAGCGCTGCTGCTGTGACATTGCCAAGTCCGAGGCAAGCCTTTGGCCGCCAGAGCACATGAGGTGAATCAGGGGAGGAATGTGTGTGATTAAGCAGCAGCTGAGTGCCAGAAGTGAAGAGCTGTCAAGGAGAGCATGAGGAGTGTGTGGTGTGTGTGGAGAGAGGACATCGGGTTTCTCTGCCGCCACAGTATCTTGAAAGGGAGCACAAGCAGCTCGCTGGCAGCGGGAGGACTTGGGAAGGGTGCCAGGGAAAGCGTCACAGAGAGGAGGCTGAAGAGGGAAAGGAGCAGCACAGAGCTTCATCACTCAGGAGTGGGCACAAAGGGCAGGAGGACGTGGCCGGGCAGCCGGCAGGACGCGACCTGGGGAGGAAACAACCAGACCAGAGCCCAGACCCCTGGGAGGTGTCTGCCGGGGGGAGAGGGGTTCAAGGTTTTGTTCTTTTATCTTCGAGGCGTTCCCGGGCGCCTGAGCTCATCGTATCTGAAAGATCACCTGCAGCTCAGGGACAATGGTGGCACTCGGGAGGGCTCCCGGGCGAACAGCCGGCAGGGTGAGGTTCATCCGGGCAGAACTCAGCACTTTCCCAGCCGCCTGCTAGGAAACTCCCACGGGAATCGGCCAGCCCATAAATCTCTCTCCTTCCCCCACCCCCTCACCCAGGAGCAGGGTGATCTGCTCTCTCCTCAGTTAAGCACACACTCGGGGAGGGAAAACAAAACAACACGAAAAACCTTTCTGCTGTTAAATAAAACCCTGAGAATCCTGCCAAAAAACCCAGGACCTCCCCCGGGAAGGGACTGAGAGTGGCTGGAAGCAGACAGATGTTGCTCACAGCCTTCCTCAGCTCCTGAGAGAGACACCAGGCAGTGGTGAAGGAGGGATGGAAAAGTTGAAGGAAATGAAGGAAACAGGAAAGGGGGGGGGGATCACCATCAACAACCCCCAAAACAAACAAAGGAAGCTTGGAGGTTTGGAGGGTAACACCAAGGGAGATGACGAAGCTGAGTTGAGCTTAGGAGGCAAGATTGAGGGTTGAGAGTGAGAGGTGAGGAGACACTGGCACAGGCTGCCCAGGGAGGCCAGGGATGAGAAAGAGCTCAGCAGCTTCACTGCCCCCTCCCTCGGGGCCTGCAGGGTTGGGTGATGCCTTCTTGAGCAATCCATGATGAAGTTTCTCCTGTCCAACCTAGTCTTGAACGCTGCCAGGGAGGGAGACATCCACAACCTCGGCAGCCGTGGCCCGTGGCCACCTACTGTAACCTGCATCACTTCCTGCCCTGATGCCAGCTGAGCTGACAGCTCCTGAGAGCCCCCGGAGTTCAGAGCCCCGTGGCAGGCATCCCTGCAAGCCTGCAACAGAGACCAGCTCAAGTCATGGGGGGTGGCTCCAGGGCTCCTGGAGCGCATGAGAGCAGCTGGATGGGCAAATGATGACGATAAAAGGGCAACCAAGCTGGGGAAGGGTCTGGAGAACAGGGCTGGGGAGGAGCACCTGGGGGCGTTCAGCCTGCAGGAGGCTGAGGGAGACCTCCTTGCTCTCTGCAGCTCCCTGGAAGGAGGCTGGAGCCAGGTGGGGCCTGGGCTCTGCTCCCTGAGCTGCTGAGGCACAGCTGGAAGGCTGCTCCTTGCTGGGCTCCCAGAGAGGCTCAGCACACCCACAGCGAGCTCCTGCTGCCTGATTTCTGTGCTGCTTCACCCCTGAGGAGGGTTCACCACAGGTTCCTGCCCAGCTGCTGCCCAGAGCTCGGTGCCTGCGGTGTCAGACGCAGCCGCCCAGCGGCTGATCTCGGGGCGGGGAGGCAGGAGGTCAGCAGGCTGTGGGCAGAGCCACGTCCTGATGTGCAAAGTGCTGCTGCGGGCTGGCTCCGGCTCCTCTTACTCACCTGCCAGCAGTCAGGAGAGCTGCAGCACTTGAGCCATGAGGTGATTGTGAAATGGGGCAGTGTTGCCCTGTCACTATGGAGTCACTAAGGGAACTGCCACTGTTTGCTTTCTGTTTACACAACACTTCACCAGCAGCCTTGCACCCAGCCCTGGGGAGCTGCAGCCACACTTCTCCATCCACAATGGCACACCATGGCCACGAGACTTGCCAGAGCTCCTTGGTGCCCTCAAATGAAGAGGCAGGCGTGGGGCTGGCTCTGCTGGGCCTGGGCTCACTGCAGGCTGCTGTGGTGCAGGGGGCTGGGAGGGATTGGAGGGGGAGACACAAGGCTGGTGAAACACTGGCTCAGGCTGCCCAGAGACCTGGGAGCTGCCCCATCCCTGGCACCGCTGCAGGTCAGGCTGTCTGGGGCTCTGAGCAACCTGCTCTGGTTGGGGATGTCCCTGCTGGCTGCAGGAGGGTTGCAGTAGATGACCTTGAAGGGTCCTTTCCAACCCAAACTCTTCTCTGTTTCTATGAGCTGTAGCCATGGGCACCTCTTTGCTGGAAGCCCACTGGGGCTGCAGCTGGTGGGGGCAGAGGGGAAGGTTGCCCAGGGCTGAAACGAGTCCTGAGGGACTTGGGGCAGCCAGGTGCAGCCTGCATTCCAGCAGTCCCCCTGGGAGACTGCACCATGCTGGGGGTCAGCCACCAGGGTGGCTGAGAGGCTGCTGCCCCACATGCTGGGCACCCCCAGCTGGGAGTGCAGGAGCTCGGGACTTCAAGCCAGGGGTCTGCACCCCCCAGCTCACACCAGCCCTTCCCTCTGCACCCTGGGTGGATTCACAAGGCAGCCAGGCGAGTCCCAGTGAGTGGATTCCCAGCAAGGCCTTTGGAGGTTTCCTTGCTGAGATAACTTCACCCCCAAGGCAGTTTCCTTTCAGGTGGTGCTGGTGGGAGGTGGCAGAGCGCCCAGCTGCAGCAGGAGCAGCAGGCACGGGGCTGTCCCAGGGCATTACTCACGTCCTCAGCCACAGCAAGGCCACCAGAACAAGTCTCACATCCTGCAGCTTGCAGGCTGCTCTCACAGCCAGGGCTTTGCTTCCCTGCAGAGCACACTCAGGCCAGAGCAGCTTCCTGACCCTCACCTGATGGCCTTTCTTCCCACAGGGCTGTGGGTTTGCTCCAGGAGTCTGCAGAAAGCCTTCTCCAGCTGCTGCTGAATGGCTGAAGGCCACTGAGCACTTCCCTCCCCAGGGCTGGAGCCGCCGGCAGCCCAGCGCAGCGGGACAGTGTGTCCCACGGTGCTTGCACTCCTCCTTCCTGCCATTCCTCCGTGGGAGGACACCAAGCTAAGGAGCAGAACCACCCTCTGGCACCTTCCCAGTGTGGGGGGGTTGGAAGGGATCTCTGGAGCTCACCCAGCCCAAAGCAGGGCACCCCCAGCAGCTTGCCCAGCAGCACAGTGCCCAGGGGGGTTGGAAGCTCTTCACACCAGCAGACTCCACAACCTCTCTGGGCAGCCTGCTCCAGGCCTCAGCAGCCTCACACCAAACAACTTTCTCCTCCTGCTCACAGGGAACCTCCTGGCTGCCACTTTGTGCCCCTTGGCCTGTCCCTGGGCACCACTGAGCACAGTCTGGCCCCAGCCTCTTGCCCCCCAGCCTTTAGCTCTTGCTGAGCATTGCTCAGCTCTCCTCTGGGGCTGCTCTGCTGCAGGCTCTCAGCCCCAGGGCTCTCAGCCTTTGCTGCTCCCAGAGCTGCTCCAGGCCCCTCAGCAGCTCTGGACTCTCTCCAGCAGTTCTCTGTCCCTCCTGAGCTGGGCAGCTCAGAGCTGGCTGCAACACTCCAGCTATGGCCTCCCCAGCACCCTCAGAGCAAAGAAGTTTCTCCTGCTGTTCAGATGGAACCTGCTGGGTTCCAGTTTCTGGGATCCAAGTCAGACACCCCCAAAGGCTCTGTGGTTGCAGGAGCTCTGCTGTGCTTGGCTGGCTGAGCTGGGACCAGCAGAAGCAGTGTGCTGCTGTCTGCTCCCTGTGCAGCATCCCTCTGGCTCTGCACTGCAGGGCACCTGGGTTGGTAGCACAGCAGATACTCAAGGCAGTAGCTCTGGGGTACAGCAGGGACACAGCCCCAGCCCCAGGGAGGGGCAGCACACCCTGCTGGGGGCCCAAGCCCCAGTCCCCACCCCGAGATTAAAGGCACATTCAATATTTATCTGGCTGGCACACCCCACAGGGTTGAAGGTCCAGCACTGCCCTGCTGCTGCAGAGCCCCAGCCAGAGGAGCCAGGCCCTGCCCCGGGAGGAGCTGGCCCCAGGCTGGGGAGCCCTAGGGAGGTGGTTTGCCTGAGCTCTCCCCTGCCCTGCCCCTTCCCATTCCCTTATCAGTGGGGGCCAAGGCTGGAGGCTTTGTTTCAGTGCTGGCTTCTGGCTCCAGGTTGTTCTGCAGGTGAGGATCTTCTCCTGGGACCTTCAGCCCCTGCCTGACTTGTGTGAGAGGCTCCTGCCTGGAGTGGCTGAGGAGCTGGAGGGGCTTGGTCTGGAGAGGAGGAGGCTGAGGGAGACCTCCTTGCTTTCTGCAGCCCCCTGAGGGGAGGCTGGAGCCAGCTGGGGCTTGGGCTCTGCTCCCTAGGCTCAGGTGATGGCAGGAGAGGCAGTGGCCTCAGGCTGTGCCAGGGGAGGCTGAGGGTGGAGAGCAGGAAAAATTCATTTGCTGCAAGAGTGGTCGGGGTGGAACCCTTCCTTGCCCTGGGCAGCCTGGGCCAGGCCTGGACAACCCTTCTGGGGCAGAAATTGTTCCTCAGGGCCAACCTAACCCTCCTCTGGGGCCACTCGAGGCCATCTCCTCTTGTCCTGTCTTGTTCCATGGGAGCAGAGCCCAACCCTCACCTGGCTGCAGCCTCCTCCCAGGGAGCTGCAGAGAGCAATGAGGTCTCCCTCAGCCTCCTCTGCTCCAGGCTGAACACCCCCAGGGCCCTCAGCTGCTCCTCCCCAGCCCTGCTCTCCAGACCCTTCCCCAGCTCTGTTGCCCCTCTCTGGCCCTCCTCCAGCTCCTCAGTGTCCTCCTTGGGGTGCCCCCTGATGCCAGCCAGTGCAGCCTGTTGCTGAGCTCCTGCAGGGCTGGGGACTGCAGAAGCCTCCTGAGTGCCTGGAGCTGATGATGAGGCCAGGAGACAAACCTTGGAGTGAGGGACCAGAGCTGAGCCCAGGACTCCAGGAGCAGCCTCCCCAGTGCCTGGCACAAGGGCACAACCCCTGCCCTGCTCCTGCTGCCCACCCCACTGCTGCTCCAGCCCAGGCTGCTGCTGCCCTTCTTGCCCACCTGGGCACCCCCTGGCTCCCCTTCAGCTGCTGTTGTCCAACATCCCCAAGGTCCTTTCCCACCAGGCAGCTTCCAGCCACTGTACCCCAGGCCTGGAGCCCTCCTGGGGTGGTTGTGCCCCAAGTGCAGCTGAAGGTCTGGGAGCTCATCTGGAGCTGCTGCCCAGCATCAGCCCCAAGGTCCTTTCCCATCTGAGGGCAGCAGAGCTGGCAGGGCACCACTGCTCTGAGCACAGCCTGAGGGAGTTGGGGTTGTGCAATCTGGAGAAGAAAAGGCTCCCGGGAGACCTCATTGTGGCCTTCCAGCATCTGCAGGGGGCTCCAAGCAAGCTGGGGAGGGACTTCTGAGGGTGTCAGGGAGGGACAGGACTGGGGGGGATGGAGCAGAACTAGAAGTGGGGAGATTGAGATTGGCTGTGAGGAAGAAGTTGTTGCCCAGGAGGGTGGTGAGAGCCTGGCACAGGCTGCCCAGGGAGGGGGTGGAAGCCTCCTGCCTGGAGGTGTTTGCAGCCAGGCTGGAGGTGGCTGTGAGCAACCTGCTGTGGTGTGAGGGGTCCCTGCCCATGGCAGGGGTTGGAGCTGGATGAGCCTTGAGGTCCCTTCCTGCCCTGACAATTCCCTGATTCTGTGAGCCCTTCCCTGGGTGACAGCCACACTGCTGCTGCTCTGCCTGCTCCCTGCCAGCCCTGAATGTCAGAGTGCCTGGAGCTGCCCCCTGCTCTATTTTAAGGCCAGCAGTGACTTACCAGCCAGGTGTCACCTTTCAGAGCTCTTCAAAATAGATGTGAGGACCTCAGGTTGCCCGGGAGGCTGTGGATGTCCTCCTCCCTGGAGGTGTTTCCAGGGCAGGCTGGATGAGGCCTTGAGCATCCTGTGCTGGGGGGAGGTGTCCCTGCCCATGGCAGGGGGTTGGAGCTGGATGACCTTCAAGGTCCCTTCCAACCCAACCCAATCAGTGAGCAGTGGAAGCTAATCCTGTCAGGACCCTGCAGGCAGAGGGACTCAGGATGCAGCCCTGCTGCTTCCCAAGCCAGCTGGAGCTCCCTGCAGAGCTGCCTTCTGCCACCTCATCTTCCCAGGCAGGAGAAAGCAGTCTCTGCCCTGCTCCCTCGCACCCTGCTGGTTGTCTCCTCGGTGGCTCCAGCAGAGGAATCTCTCTCCTTCGCAGCTCAGCCTCTCCCTGCTCCACGGGGAAGAGGTCAGGAAGGCAGCGGAGCTGCAAAGGGAAAGGCTGGGGAAGGCAGGCTCCGTTTTGGCACCCAGCAAGGATTTCCTGGCTGCCTGCTAACACCCAAGTGGAGATCATCTCTTGTGCAGCGGCAGAGGGAAATCCCAGCAGCTCCCAAAACAGCAGGAAAGAGCTGGGCTGGAAACCATGAGAGAGAGGAAAAGGGGAGGGAAAAAACCCCAAACGACTTCTCTTGCTGTTGTTTGCTTCTTGGAAGGGCTCAACTCAACCCCAGGGGCCTGAGAGGTGAGAGGAGGCTACCAGAAGATGAGGATCTCCAGGAGGCTCATGGGGGATGGCTGATGCCTTGAGCAAGCTGTGGTGAAGTTGCTCCTACCCAACCTGGCCCTGAACACCCCCAGGGAGGGAGGGAGGCATCCACCACCTCCCTGGGCAACCCGAGGGTTGAATGAAGCCTTGAGCAACCCGGGCTGGGGGAACTGGATGACCTTCAAGGCCCCTTCCAACCCATTCCCTGAATCCCTGAACAATCCCAGAGCCCTCTCCAGCTCTCCTGCAGCCCCTCCCTCCAATTCCTAGCAGCAGCCTCCCCAGGAGCTCCTCTGGGCTTGCTCCAGGGCTGCTCCCACAGCAGCACAGTGCCCAGGGGGGTTGGAAGCTCTTCACACCAGGAGACTCCACAACCTCTCTGGGCAGCCTGCTCCAGGCTCCAGCACCCTCACACCAAACAACTTTCTCCTCCTGCTCACAGGGAACCTCCTGGCTGCCACTTTGTGCCCCTTGGCCTGTCCCTGGGCACCACTGAGCAGAGCCTGGCCCCAGCCTCTTGCCCCCCAGCCTTTAGCTCTTGCTGAGCATTGCTCAGCTGCCCCCTGGGGCTGCTCTTCTGCAGGCTCTCAGCCCCAGGGCTCTCAGCCTCTGCTGCTCACAGAGCTGCCTCAGTCCTATCACCTCGGTGCAGCACCTCCAGAGGTCTGTCTCGACATGGACCTCCCATATGGCAGCTTGGGGCCATGGTTTGGTGGCCACGGTGCTGCTGGGCTGGGCTGGGCTGGATGATCTTGGAGGTCTCTTCCAACCCAAGCAATTCTCTGCCTCTGTGACTCTTCACCAGCTCCTTTTGCTTCCCCTCCCCTGCAAAGCTGCAGTTTCACTGTGCCTGAAGTGCCAAATGAATTCAGTCACATTATTTCTGCTCTAACATCCCAGGCTTGCATCCAAGGACCAAAATCCATCCCCAGCCCCTCTGCTAGCAGCCTGCAGCAGGGCAGTGCTCAGCATCTGCTTCATTTCCAGCCTCTGACCTGTACATAAGATTTCAACCCATTCCTGACTCAGCCCCACAGTGAACTCAGCCAAAACAAGCAGCCCAGCTCTGAGCTGCTGCAGCAGGATGCTGGAGGCTGCTGCTGGGGCTCCTGCAGCCTTGGCAGCCCCAGCGCTGCGTGCAGGCCGAGATGGGCAGCTACAGCCAGGCTGCTGCAGGGCAGGAGAGCAGGCAGAGCTGTGTCAGGAGCTACCAGAGAGGCTCCTCATGGATGTGGCACTCCCCCAGCTGTCCCCTGTGCTGCCAGGGGAGCTAATCTCTGCAATCTGCTGCCCTTCCCCAGCTGATCCTCCCTGCGCTCAGGCCTCCCTCCGGCACTCCCCTGGCTGCACTCAGCTGGGCTCTCAGCTTCTGAGGGCAAAGACCAGCAGCACTGCCCTGCACTTCCCAGCCCTGCTGAGCCCTGCCCTGCACTGCCCAGCTCTGCCCAGCCCTGCTGAGCCCTGCCCTGCACTGCCCAGCTCTGCCCAGCCCTGCTGAGCCCTGCCCTGCACTGCCCAGCTCTGCCCAGCTCTGCTGAGCCCTGCCCTGCCCAGCTCTGCCCAGCCCTGCTGAGCCCTGCCCTGCACTGCCCAGCTCTGCCCAGCCCTGCTGAGCCCTGCCCTGCACTGCCCAGCTCTGCCCAGCCCTGCTGAGCCCTGCCCTGCACTGCCCTGCACTTCCCAGCCCTGCTGAGCCCTGCCCTACACTGCCCAGCTCTGCCCAGCCCTGCTGAGCTCTGCCCTGCTCTGCCCAGCCCTGCTGAGCCCTGCCCTGCTCTGCCCAGCCCTGCTGAGCTCTGCCCTGCACTGCCCAGCCCTGCTGAGCCCTGCCCTGCTCTGCCCAGCCCTGCTGAGCTCTGCCCTGCACTGCCCAGCCCTGCTGAGCCCTGCCCTGCACTGCCCAGCTCTGCCCTGCACTGCCCAGCTCTGCCCAGCCCTGCTGAGCCCTGCCCTGCACTGCCCAGCTCTGCCCAGCCCTGCTGAGCTCTGCCCTGCACTGCCCAGCTCTGCCCAGCCCTGCTGAGCCCTGCCCTGCACTGCCCAGCTCTGCCCTGCACTGCCCAGCTCTGCCCTGCACTGCCCAGCTCTGCCCAGCCCTGCTGAGCCCTGCCCTGCACTGCCCAGCTCTGCCCAGCCCTCCTGAGCTCTGCCCTGCACTGCCCAGCTCTGCCCAGCCCTGCTGAGCCCTGCCCTGCTCTGCCCAGCCCTGCTGAGCTCTGCCCTGCACTGCCCAGCCCTGCTGAGCCCTGCCCTGCACTGCCCAGCTCTGCCCAGCCCTGCTGAGCCCTGCCCTGCACTGCCCAGCTCTGCCCAGCCCTGCTGAGCCCTGCCCTGCACTGCCCAGCTCTGCCCAGCCCTGCTGAGCCCTGCCCTGCACTGCCCAGCTCTGCCCAGCCCTGCTGAGCTCTGCCCTGCACTGCCCAGCCCTGCCCTGCACTGCCCAGCTCTGCCCAGCCCTGCCCTGCACTGCCCAGCTCTGCCCAGCTCTGCCCTGCACTGCCCAGCTCTGCCCTGCACTGCCCAGCTCTGCCCAGCCCTGCCCTGCACTGCCCAGCCCTGGGTCACTCACTCCAAGAAGGACACTGAGGAGCTGGAGCAGGCCCAGAGAAGGGCAACCAAGGAGCTGTGTGAGGCTTGGAAGGGAGGGCAGAGGAGCTGCTGGCAGGAGCTGCTGCTGGGAGAGGAGCTGCTGGTGGCCATGGTGCAGCACAGGTGGTGCTGAGCTGGTCCACTGCAGCACTTGGGCCTCCTGAGGCATTTCTCCCCAGGGCCCCAGGTGCTGCATGCCCTGGAGTGCCGGATTCCTGCCCCCAGAGGAGGGGAGCTCTCTGCTGCTGATCCTGGGAACGCCGGAGGGGCTGAGCAAGAGGCTCCTCAGCAAGCAGAGGCAGAGAGCAGAGATTTCCTTCTCCCCCTTGCCAGAAGAGTGCCAAGCCCCCAGATGTCCAGCTGTGGGGCTGGCTGCCCTCCAGCTGCTTCTTGGAGGATGCTGGACAGGAAATTGATGCCAGAGGGCAAATATTCTTCCCAGCTTCCTTCCCGGAGCAGGCAGGGCTCTGACCTGGCTAGACTGACTTCCTGCAGGCTCCCCCGCAGCGACCCGAGCAGCACGCCCAGGGGGAGGCCGGGAAGGCAAACCCGAGCCTGCCGGGGGCCTGCACCACGAGCCTGAGGGACACAGCTCCTGGGGGAAGCTGCTGCTCCTGCTGCTCTTCCAGGCCAGGCTGGAGGAGCTGCCCAGCTGGGAGCTGCAGCAGGAGTGTGGTGTCCTGAGCGTGGTCGGAGGCTGCAGCTCGGAGGCGGAGGAGGAGCTTTGGTGCCGCGTCCCTCAGAGCCAGGTCACAGAAGGGCTCCAGGTGGAAGGGGCAGGGATGCCCCCCACCAGCCCAGGCTGCCCAAAGCCTCATCCGACCTGGGCTCCAGAGCAGGAGACCCCAGAAGCCCTACCAGTGACAACCCCCTGCCTGGAAAGCTGCTTGCGGCTCTGAGTCAAGCCCTGGCGAGCAGCTCCCAGCAAAGCAGGCAGGGCTGGGCCCGGCCCAGGCAAAGCCTGGCTGCCCAAAGCCGGAGAGGGGAGGAGGGAAAGGCAAGGGGGCAGAGCCCAGCCCCAGCTTCTCCTCCCCCAGCCCAGGAGATGAAGCACAGCGCGGGGCAGCCAGTCCTGCCCTGCTCCACACGCCGCCCAGGGGAGCTGGGCCGGGCTGAGCCGGGCTGGGCTGGGCTGAGCCAGGCTGGGCTGGGCTGGGCTGAGCCAGGCTGGGCTGGGCTGGGCCTGGCTGGGCTGGGCTGGGCTGGGCTGGGCTGAGCCAGGCTGGGCTGAGCCGGGCTGGGCTGGGCTGAGCCAGGCTGGGCCGGGCTGGGCCGGGCCGGGCTGAGCCGGGCTGGGCCGGGCCGGGCTGAGCCGGGCTGGGCTGGGCCGGGCTGAGCCGGGCTGGGCTGGGCCTGGCTGGGCTGGGCTGGGCTGAGCCGGGCTGGGCTGGGCTGGGCTGGGCTGGGCTGAGCCAGGCTGGGCTGGGCTGGGCTGGGCTGGGCCTGGCTGGGCTGGGCCTGGCTGGGCTGGGCTGGGCCTGGCTGGGCTGGGCTGGGCTGAGCCGGGCTGGGCTGGGCTGGGCTGGGCGGGCGGGCTGAGCCGGGCTGAGCCGGGGCGGGCTGAGCCGGGCTGGGCCGGGCTGGGGCCGGGCTGAGCACACCCGGCCAGCACACGACGTGCAGGGAAGACACCGAGCAGCCTCTGCCTATCAGGAGGAACAATCTGAACGGCTCACACCCCGAGGTCTCCCTCTCGGAACAACCTCCCCCAGCAGCTCACGCAGACAGCCCAGGAGGGCAGCTGAGCTCCACCTGCCTCCAGCCCCGGCAGCCCTTCAGCCTCACCACAGATGGAGTTAGGTTGAGCTCTGGAGGCCCTGGGGCATGCTCCTCCTTGGGACAGCTCCACTCAGCACCACTGAGCCCACTGGATGTCACAGCAGCAGGACCCTGCAACCAGAGAATCACTGCAGCTGAAGGCCTCCCAGATCACCCAGCCCAGCCCCAGCCCAGCCCCGCCCCAGCCCAGCCCCAGCCCCCCATGGCCACCAAGCCCTGGCCCCAGCTGCCATGGCCACAGCTCTCCTGAACCCCTCCAGGCATGGGGACTCCACCCTGCCCTGGGCAGCCTCTGCCAGGCCCTGGCCACTCTGGAATTGTTTCTCCTCTCCAACCTAAGCCTCCCCTGGTGCAGCTTGAGGCTACTTCCTCTCCTCCTATCTCCTGTTCCTTGGGAGCAGAGCCCAAGCCCAGCTGGCTGCAGCCTCCTCTCAGGCAGCTGCAGAGAGCAATGAGGTCTCACTCAGCCTCCTCCAGGCTGAACACCCCCAGGGCCCTCAGCTGCTCCTCCCCACCCTGCTCTCCAGCCCCTTCCCCAGCTCTGTTGTCCCCCTCTGGCCCTGCCCAGAGGTGCCAGGCTGAGAGCTGGCTGTGCTTTGGCCATCTCTGCTGGCCTGGCTAGGAGCTGCTGAAGGCTGGAGGGATCCTGTGTGGTCAGAGAGGACACCAAGCCCTCTGCCCAGGCCCTGGTGAGCAGCAAGAGCCCACAGAAGGCACAGAGGTCAGGGAACCCCACAGTGGGTTGGCTTGGAAGGACTTTTGAAAAGCCACCTAAGCCCAGCACCCCAAAGCTTGGGGGGCCCGAGTTCCTCTGCCCCCCAGGCACACTGGGGTGCTCCTGCACAGCCAAGAGTGGCAGCTCTTGCCAAAGGGGGAAAAACCCAACCCAAATCACCCAAAGGCAGCAAAGCCCAGCTTGGGCCAGTGCCCAGGGCAGGCTGCTGCTGCTGGCAGCCCTGGGGGACCCTGCTGCAGGCCACCCAAGGCACAGCCTGCTGTGGGGTAAGGCAGGAGAAGGGATGGGAGGTGGTGGAGCAGGGCCTGGGGGGCCCCCAGAGCCAGGCAGGTTGTTTGGGCTGGGGCAGATCAGCTGGGGGCCCAGGGTGACATCAGGGGTCAGGCACGCAGGGAGCTGCTGCAGAGGGAAGGACACCAAGTGCCTGCTGCTGGGGGGTGAGCAGCTGCTCACCTCTGGCCTCAGCTGCAGCTCCAGGCACTCAGCAGCCTCCTGCAGTCCCCAGCTCTGAAGGAGCTCAGAAACAGCCTGGGGTGAGTGCAAGGGCACTGAGGAGCTGGAGCAGGGCCAGAGAAGGGCAACAGAGCTGGGGAAGGGTCTGGAGAGCAGGGCTGGGGAGGAGCAGCTGAGGGCCCTGGGGGTGTTCAGCCTGGAGCAGAGGAGGCTGAGGGAGACCTCATTGCTCTCTGCAGCTCCCGGGGAGGAGGCTGCAGCCAGGGGGGGACTGGGCTCTGCTCCCAAGGAGCAAGTGACAGGAGGAGAGCAAACAGCCTCAAGTGGCCTCAGGGGAGGTTTAAGTTGGCCATGAGGAACAATTTCTGCCCCAGAAGGGTTGTCCAGGCCTGGCCCAGGCTGCCCAGGGCAGAGGTGGAGTTCCCATGCCTGGAGGGGTTTCAGAGCTGTGTGGATGTGGTGCTGAGGGCCATGGGGTGGTGCTGAGCTGGCAGTGCTGGGGCAAGGCTTGGACTCCATGATCTTCAAGGCCTCTTCCAAGCACAACCATCCTGTGATCCCATGCCCCTGGCTGGGCACTTGCCCCTGGCTGGGATGGACTAAAGGAAAGGTCACTCAGAGCTGATCCCTGACCTGGTGCCAGGGCAGGCCAGGAGGTCCCTGCCTGGCCAACAGGAGCTCATCTCCACTAACCTGAGCCTCTGTCCCACCAGGAGCCCAGCCTGCAGCACCTGCAGGGCTGCACCCTGGGCACATTTGGTTCCTCAACATCCTCTGGACTTCAGGAAGAACTTCTCTGCTGCAGGAGTGGTCAGGCATGGAGCAGGCTGCCCAGGGAGGTGGTGGAGTCCCCACCCCCAGGCAAGGTGTGGATGTGCTGCTGGGGGCTGTGGTTTAGTGGTCATGGAGGTGCTGGGGGAAGGGTGGACCTGATGGGCTCAGAGGTCTCCCCCAAGGTTGGGCTCAGTGATCTCAGAGGTCTTTTGCAGCCCTCACGATGGACTCTGTGAGAGCAGAGGGGCTGCAGGCTCCTTCCTGTGGAGCTGCTGGGCAGCTGCAGGGGCCTGAAGATTGCTCAAAGCCAAACCAAGCCCCAGGCAGGGAACTGCTGCCTGGGGAGGGGAAGGGAGGAGAGGAGCAGCAGCTGATTTATAATGGTCTCATTACACTGGAGAGAGACAACTTGTACCCAGCAGAGCTGGGGAAGAGGCAGCCCCAAGCAGAGGCAGGGAAGAACAAGCCCTCAGGTCAACCTGACACTGCTCCTCCAGCCTGGGAGAGAACAGCCTCCTGACAGCAGCCTCTGGAGCCACCAGAGACAAAACCTCCTGCCTGGGGAGGATTGGTTTGGCTGCTGTGACGTTGGTGTGGCAGGGACAGCCTGGCCTGGGCTGGCCCCTGGGGGAGGGAGCCCAGCAGCAGCAGCAGCAGCAGGAGATGCTCCTCCCTGCTGTAGCCCAGCTCCAAGTGCTCCCCACAGGGTGGAAACCTCAAGTCTCCACCTGGAAAAGGAGGACAAGAAGAATCCTCAGCCCCCCAGAGTGGAGCTGCCCCTGGGGGCTGTGCCAGCAGGAATCACAGCGTCAGAGACCTGTCAGGGATGGAAGAGACCTCAAGGATCAGCCAGTTCCAAGCCCCTGCCACGGGGCCTGGCTGAAGCCTCCTGACCCAAAGCCTGGTCTGCAGCAGCTCATGGAGCTTGGCCCTTGGGGCTGCTGCTGCTGAACTCCCCTCCAGCAGCAGGAAGCCCTGGGCCAGCTGGTGACCACCCTGCTCAGTGCCACTGGCAGCAGAACCTGCTCCTGGCCCAGCTGGTGACCACCCTGCTCAGTGCCACTGGCAGCAGAACCTGCTCCTGGCCCAGCTGCCAGCAAAGGGGTTTCCAGCCCAGGGCTAAGCAAGGCTTTGGGAAGCTAGCAGAGAGCTCCTCTGGAAGGGCCCAGGAGCACCTTCCAGCTTCAGCTCTTCAGCCTGCTGCCAGGAACCTCTCAGGGCATCCATCTCTGGCCTCCCTCATCCCCAGCCTCCCCTCTAACCACCTGTGGAAGCTACAGACACCGAGTGCAAGGCATGGACAGCAGAGCCTGGGGCAGTGTCCCCCTGGCCCCCAGGAGATGAGGACGCTGCAGGGGTGCAGCAGCTCGCCCAGGAAGCCACATACAGCCTCCAGCCCTGAGGGCTTGCAGAGGCAGGCTCAAGGGAGCCCTGGACATCCTAGGCCTGACCTCAGAGCTGACCCTGCTTGGAGCTAGACACCTCCCAAGGCTCCTTCCCACTTGAAGGACACCACCTGAGGAGCCTTTCCCACCTGGGAAGCCTGGAGGAGGGAGCCTGGCACGGAGGGCTGGGAGTCAGCAGCTGGGGTGTGCAGCACAGAGGACGTGGTGGTGCTTTGCCTCTCCTCCTGGGGCCAGCTCTGGAGCAGGAGCTGCTTCCTCAGCCTGCTTCCAACTGGAAGAAGCTGCCTTGAGAGGAGGCAGTGGGAGGAAGTTGTTCCCCATGAGGCTGGGGAGAGGCTGGCACAGGCTGCCCAGGGAGGCTGTGGCCGCCTCCTGCCTGGGGGTGTTGAGGGCCAGGCCGGATGAGGCCCCGAGCAGCCTGTGCTGCTGGGAGGTGTCCCTGCCCAGGGCAGGGGGCTTGGAACTGGACACTCTTGAAGGTCCCTTCCAACCTGAGCCACTCCATCAGCCTAGGGAGACGAGTGTGGCTCTGCTGATGCACCAGGAGGAAGGCCGTGAGAGGAGGCTGTGCAGGTGGGACACGGAGAGGGTTTGGAGCCATGGATCCTTTACTACCATAAATAACCGGCGGCTGGTAACAAAAGGCACAGATCTGTCAGCTATCAACAGTGAGGGAGGGGGCTGGGGGGAACATCCCTATTTACACTTTGCACAGACAGCATCAACCGGCAGTCGGGCTCGGGTGCTTCAGAGCTCTGCGGTCCCCCCAGCGAGCCGGCAGCCCCGGGGGCAGGCGGCGGGTCCCGGCGGCGCCGCTCCGCCGCGGGGGGAGGGCAGAGCGGCGGCGGGAGGCTTCAGATGGAGACAGTGTGGCTGACCTCCTCGTACTGGATGATGAAGTAGGGGTAGCTCTGGTCGTCGTTGAAGATGACGAAGATCTGAGGCTCGAAGAAATTGTCCACGCAGGAGTCGTAGAGGTCGCTGGTGAGGCTGCCGGGGCTGACCGGCGGCGGCCGCCGCATGCCGTGGTTGCCCACCGCGTACCTCCCCGTCAGCACCTTGGCCAGGAACATGTAGTGCAGGCCCTTGGGCGACCTCCGGGCGAAGTTGTGCGAGTAGCTGGCCTTCCTGGCGAAGTAGCTGCCCTGGCCGAACATGGTGGCGTGCTTGCCGCACAGCCGCGGGTCGAAGTTGTGCTTGCAGATGCCGTCCACCACCTCGGCCGAGGTGCCGTGGAAGAGGTGGCGCTCGGCCAGCAGCCGCTCCGGCGCGTCCAGCCTCCGGCACATGTGCTCCTTCTTCCTGCGGCACACACGGCGCGTTGGGAGCGGCCCCGAGCGCCCGGCCCCTCGCCCGGCCCCCGGCCCCTCACCCAGCCCCCGGCACATGTGCTCCTTCTTCCTGCGGCACACACGGCGCGTTGGGAGCGGCCCCGAGCGCCCGGCCCCCGGCCCCTCGCCCCTCGCCCGGCCCCCGGCACATGTGCTCCTTCTTCCTGCGGCACACACGGCGCGTTGGGAACACCCCCAGAGCGGCCAGCCCCCAGCCCCTCCTCACAGCCAAACCACGGCTCCCACTGCCACATCCAAGCCCCTCCTGAACACCTCCAGGGATGGTGACTCCACCACCTCCCTGGGCAGCACATCCCAAGGGCCAAACTCTCTTGCTGGGAAGAATTTCTTCCTAACCTCCAGCCTAAACCTCCCCTGGCACAGCTTGAGACTGTGTCCTCTTGTTCTGGGGCTGGGTGCCTGGGAGAAGAGACCAACCCCCACCTGGCTACAGCCTCCCTTCAGGCAGCTGTAGAGAGCAAGAAGGTCTCCCTGAGCTCTCTACAGCTCCCTGAAGGGAGGTTGGAGGAGATGATCTCTAAGGTCCCTTCCAACCTAAGCCATTCTGTGATTCATTCTGTGACTCAGTGGCTGCAGCCAGCTGGGGGTTGGTCTCTTCTCTCAGGCAAGCAGCACCAGAACAAGAGGACACAGTCCCAAGCTGTGCCAGGGGAGATTTAGACTTGGTCTTAGGAAGAAATTCTTCACAGAGAGATTGCCCTTGGGATGTGCTGCCCAGGGAGCTGCTGGGGTCAACATCCCTGGAGGTGTTTAAGCCTGGCTGAGGCTCTCAGTCCTCAGAGTGCAAACCAGGGCTGGGCAAAACTGCCTCCACGGCTCCAGAGAAGAGCTGCTGAGGGACAGGGTGGGGAGTCATGGAATTGTTTGGGTTGGAGGAGACCCTGAAGATCATGGAGTCCAAGCCTTGCCCCAGCACTGCCAGCTCAGCACCACCCCACGGCCCTCAGCACCACATCCACACACCCCTCCAGGCATGGGAACTCCACCTCTGCCCTGGGCAGCCTGGGCCAGGCCTGGACAACCCTTCTGGGGCAGAAATTGTTCCTCAGGGCCAACCTAAACCTCCCCTGGGGTAGCTTGTGGCCATCTTCTCTTGTCCTGTTGCTTGTTCCTTGGGAGGAGCCCAACTCCCACCTGGCTCCAGCCTCCTCCCAGGGAGCTGCAGAGAGCAAGGAGGTCTCCCTCAGCCTCCTCTCCTCCAGGCTGAACACCCCCAGCTCCCTCAGCTGCTCCTCCCCAGCCCTGCTCTCCAGACCCTTCCCCAGCTTCCTCGCCCTTCTCTGACCCTGCTCCAGCTCCTCAGTGTCCTTCCTGGGGTGAGGAGCCCAAAGCTGAACAAAGCACTGCAGTACTTTTGATGGGAAATGGCTGGAATGGATGGTCTGGAGAAGGCACTGGGTGCACTCCAGCACCTCAGTGTCCCTCTTGGAGTGAGGTGGGGACTGGAGGGGAACCTCCAGACACAGCAGAGCACACCTGGAGGTGATGCACCTGAAAGATCTCCAACCCAAAGGATTCCAGGGCTCTGATTCTCTTCTGCCCAGCGGCCAAGGTCTACTTCTCAGCCCCAAATCCCAGCTGCCAGCTCTCCTCCCACCACTGCAGCAGAAGGCTCTTGGCCCTTCTCCTACCTTTTGTATTTCTCCCAGAGGAATTGGTTCTGCACCCTCAGGATCTTCAGGATCTTGTATTTGGTCTCTGGCACAGTCTTGTGGAAGAGGTTATAAATGGTTCTGTAGCTTTTGTCTTCACTCTGAACAGGCACTTGGATGAAGTCCTGAGCTGGATCCATAGTAATCCAGGTCTCAGGGTAGAAGTTTGGAGAGGTAATGGCAGTTGGAGATAAGACTTGGGCTGAAGCTGGGTCATCTGCTGGACAAGGGACTGGAGAGGTAGCTCCTAAGGTCCTGGGTGAGAAAGGAGACAGAGGTTCTGCTTCAACAGGGCACAGGCTGGAGAGCTTCTGACCACGCTGACACCACCAAGAGGATCTTCCCTCCCCTGGAGGGGTTCCAGGCCCGCTTGGATGAGGCCAGACATGAAGCTTCTCCTCCCCAGCCTGGCCTGGTGGGGTTGGAAGGGACCTTTGGAGATCCATCCAGTCCACCCCCCCCTGCTGAAGCAGGGCACCCACAGCAGCTTGCTCAAGTCTCATCTAAACCAGCTTCCTCCAGCTGGAAGCCATCAGCCCTCACCCTGTCACTCCATGCCCTGCCTCAGCAGGCCCTCTCCAGCCAGGCTTCCCTGCTGGGAAACCTTATCCACCAAGCTTCCCAAGCACCACACCTGGAAGCTCTGCCCAGAGCCCCACTCGAGCTCAGGAGCCCTTCCAGCCCCACTGCAGCACTCCCAGCCCCTGGGGCTGGGCCCCATGTGCCAAGCTGCCACTCAGGGCTGAGGCCTTCCAGCCCTCTGCTGGGAGCACAACCTGTTCCTGACTGCTGAGCTCTGCTCAGAGGCTCTGCAGCTGCTGAGCTCACAGAGCTGGCATTTTTATCAGCTGTAATCACCAGGCACCAGGGTGCAACCCTTCCCTCAGCCTGCCTGGCAGGGGTGAGGCAGCGCAGCCCCAAGCAGGTGGCAGTGCCAACAGGGCAGCTCTCATTCTGCCTGCAAACTGCTGCAGGGTGGGGGGAGACCCTGGCACAGGCTGCCCAGGGAGGCTCTGGATGCCTCCTCCCTGGAAGTTTCTCCTCTCCAACCTGGCTTTGAACACCCTCCAGGGAGGAGGACAGCCACAACCTCCCTGGGCAACCTGAGGTTGCCCAGGGAGGTTGTGGCTGTCCTCCTCCCTGGGGATATTCAAGCCCAAGTTGGATGAGGCCTTGAGCAGCCTGGGCTGGTGGGAGGTGGCACTGGATGGTCTTTGAGATCCTTTCCAACCCCAAACCATCCTGTGAACCTGTGGAACCCCAAGAGGGCTTTGAAGGCTCAACCCCATGGAGCAGACAGGGGGCTGGGAGTGATGAAGGTGCTGGAGGTTGGGCAATACTTGGGCAAGCTTCAAGAGCAGCTGTGCTTAGGGTCTGACCCACAAGGGACATCGTCACCTCAGACCTGATCAATGATCCTGGACTCCCAGCATGGTGAGGGTTGGAAGGGACCCCTGGAGCTCCCCAGCCCAAGCCCCTGCTCCAGCAGGGCACCCCCAGCAGCTTGCCCAGCAGCACAGTGCCCAGCAGCACAGAGTTGGAAGCTCTCCACACCAGCAGACTCCACAACCTCTCTGGGCAGCCTGCTCCAGGCCTCCAGCAGCCTCACACCAAACAACTTCCTCCTCCTGCTCACAGGGAACCTCCTGGGTGCCACTTTGTGCCCCTTGGCCTGTCCCTGGGCACCACTGAGCAGAGCCTGGCCCCAGCCTTTTTCCCCCAGCCTTTAGCTCTTGCTGAGCATTGCTCAGATCCCCTCTGGGGCTGCTCTGCTGCAGGCTCTCAGCCTTTGCTCCTCAGAGAGCTGCTCCAGGCCCCTCAGCAGCTTTGGACTCTCTCCAGCAGTTCTCTGTCCCTCCTGAGCTGGGGAGCCCAGAGCTGTCCCCAGGACTGCAGAGGTGACCTCATTAGGGCAGAGCAGAGGGGCAGGAGATTCTCCCTGGAGCCGCCGGTGGGACAGCGCAGCAGGGAGGGCAAGCCCCCAGCCCCCTGGAGCCGGGATACCTACTGCAGGAAGGGCATCAGCACCACGCAGGAGCGAAGCAGAGGCCTCCTCTTGATCTCCCTCTTGAAGCAGGCAGTCTGCTGGAAGCCATCCTTGATGTTGAAGATGTACTGGTTGTGCCAGGTGACGAAGCGAATCTCCTTCAGCCCCCGGCCCATCGCCGCGTCGATCAGCCGCGCCACAGGCTGCCCGCACAGCACGCAGGAGAGGAGCACCGGGGTGAGGAGCAGGCAGGTGAGCAGCACCCAGGTGGCACTGGCTGCCTCCAGGAAGGCAGCTTGCCACCACACCCCCTCCAGCAACCCCTCTCTCTGCCCCCCTCCCCCCTGCTCCGAGGGCCGAGGGCTTTGAGGCGGCTGCGAAGGGATCTCTGCGGGGAAGAGAAGGCTCCGGCAGACCTCAGAGCAGCCTTCTGCTACCTGAAGGGGGTCCTGGAGAGCTGGGGAGGGGCTTGTGACGAGTGACAGGATGAGGGACAATGCTTTTGAGCTGGGAGAGGGAGACTGAGACTGGAGAGGAGGCAGAAGTTGTTGAGAGAGAAGGTGGGGAGGCGCTGGAACCTGTGGCCCCAAGCGCCATGGCCGCAGGTTTGTGGAACCCCTCCAGGGCTGGGGACTCCAGCACCTCCCTGGGCAGCCTCTGCCAGGCCCTGACCACCCTGGCAGCAAAGAAGGTGCTCCTCATCTCCATCCTAACCTCCCCTGGCACAATTTCAGGCCATTTCCTCTCCTTTTATCACCTGAGACCAACCCCCAGCTCCCTGCAACCTCCTGGCAGGGAGCTGCACACAGCTTTTACTCCACGAGGACAAGAGGTTGGTTTTCTCCTCTCCACTTTCCCAGGCTCTGCAGGACAGGAGGCAAAGGCTCTGAGCTGGGAGAGGGGAGACTGAGACTGGAGAGGAGGAAGAAATTCTTCACAGTGAGGGTGGGGAGAGCCTGGCACAGGCTGCCCAGGGAGGCCCTGGAAGTCTCTCCTGTCCAACCTGGGCTTGAACACCTCCAGGGAGGAGGACATCCACAACCTGAAGGTTGCCCAGGGAGGCTGTGGACGTCCTCCTCCCTGGAGGCGTTCAAAGGCAGCCTGGATGAGGCCTTGAGCACCCTGGGCTGGTGGGAGGTGTCCCTGCCCACGGAACTGGATGTGCCTGAAGGTCCCTTCCAACCCAAACTGCGGCCAGGACACCTCCTGCTTGCTCACAGCCTTATCCAGCCTGGCCTTGAACACCTCCGGGGAAGGAGCCTCCCACAACCTCTCTGTGCAACCTCTTCCAGTGCCTCACCACCCTCCTGGGGAAGAATTTCCTCCCCCTGTCTGATCTCAGTCCAGCTTCTCCCAGCTGGAAGCCATCGGCCCTCAGCTGCCCCTCCGTGCCCGGGGGCAGAAGCCCAGGGAGGAGAGAGCCCAGAGCCGCGGATGGCAGGTGGAGCAGACCCCGCGAGGGCGGGCCGGGGTGCAGGGCCGGAGGGCAGGCTGTGGAAGGTGTGCCATACCTCAGAGTACTCTCTCCAGCCAAAGTGGTCCCTGCAGAAGTACTTCCAGAGGGTGTGGTAGCTGGAGGCGGCGGCGGGGCAGGCCGGCGTGGCCAGGCGCCGCAGGCAGTCGAACTCCCCGCTCCCGTACAGCCTCATGGCGTTCAGGTCCGCCAAGAACTCGCTGCCCCTGGGGAGCAAACCCGGGCAGAGGGAGCTCTCACCTCGGGGAAGGCACTCGAGAGCTCCCTCAGAGAGAGGACAGCCGGCAGGGCCCCTGCAGAGCCGGCCTCAGCTCCAGGCGCAGGAGCCCTGGGGCCGCCGAGTCCCCGAGGCCGGACGGGAGCTCTCGGGTGCTGGAGGCCGGGGGCGCTGCCTCCTGGGCTCGAGGTGGGCACAACGCAGCGGTGGGAGCCTGGAGCAGGGCGCTGAGGAGCTGGCAGGGCCGCACCTCCAGCCCTGGGCTCAGTTTTGGGACCCTGGCCACAGGGGCACCGAGCTGCAGAGACGGGCAACGAAGCTGGGGAAGGGTCCTGAGCACGGGTGCTGCGAGGAGCAGCTGAGGGACCCGGGGGTGCTCGGGGAGGCCCCATCGCCCCCACAGCTGCCTGGGAGAAGGCTGGAGCCGGGTGGGGGATGGTCTCTTCTGACATGCTCAGCCTCACCAGCTTGCCCGAGGCCTCATCCTGCCTGGCTTTCAACACTGCCAGGCTTGGAGCCCCCACAGCTTCTCTGGGCAACCTGTCCCAGTGCCTCAGCACCCTCCAGGGCAAGGGTTTCCTCCTCAGGTCCGACCTAAACCCGGCTCCTTCCCTCCTGAAGCCATCACCCTCATCCTGCCACTCAATTTGGTGACAAGTCCCTCTCCAGCTCCCTCGCAGGAGCCCTTCAGGCGCTGGGAGGCTGCTCTGAGGTCTCCCTGGAGCCTTCTCTTCCCCAGGCTGAGCAGCCCCCAGCACGGCACAGGATGCTCCCTCCCTCCCCCCTTCCTTCTCCATAGGATCCTCCAGAAGACTGAACAGCCCCAAGCCCCCCAGCCTGCCCCCCAGCTCCAGCCCTTGCCTCTCCAGGCCTTCCAGAAGCTGGAGGTGCCCTGCCCACGGCAGGGGGCTTGGCCTGGGTGGTCTGTCAGGCCCTTCCCAACCCAGCCCAGGCTGTGGCCCATGATTTCAGGGAGAGCTCCCCGGGGGGGGGCTGTCCCTGCAGCGGGAACAGCTCCAACCAGCAGCCTCTCCTTTGCTACCAGAGCCTCCTGGCCGGCTCCCTGGGCATGGCTCTCCAGCAGCCACCCCAGAGCCACGGCAGGAAGCTGAGAATGCTGTCAGGGTGACACTGCCACACCACAGCTCTGGCAGGTTTCAGGATGGCCCCTGCTGGAGCCAAACTCCTGAGGGTCAGGAGTACCAGAGGGACCAGCTCTGGGCTGGGAGGGGATTCCAGTAACCCCCCCAGCTCCAGCTCCAGCCCAGCAGTGCTAATTCAGGCTGACATTCCGCAGCCCACCACCCAGCACCACCACCCAGCTCCCAGCACAGGGCCTGGGGACAGCAGGAAAACCAGCCCTGACCACAGGGACCCCCAGCAGGGACTGAAATCAAAAGAGAGCTTCAGAACAACAGCCAAAAGAGCCGCCCCATGAAGAGTGTGGAGTGACCAAAGCAGAAGAGCTGACCCCACCCTGCTGGTATGTGGTCAGCTTGTTCCACAACAACCAGCTACAACCTACTTGATGTGCAAACAATGTGTGAAATCATGAGGAAACCATCTCCCTGCACAGCACCCCCTGCCAGAGCAGGGTCACCAGGGCAGCTCACAGCACAGCCAGCTGGGGCCTGAGGCTCCACACCAGGAGACTCCACAACCTCTCTGGGCAGCCTGCTCCAGGCTCCAGCACCCTCACACCAAACAACTTCCTCCTCCTGCTCACATGGAACCTCCTGGGTGCCACTTTGTGCCCCTTGGCCTGTTCCTGAGCACCACTGAGCAGAGCCTGGCCCCAGCCTCTTGCCCCCAGCCTTTAGCTCTTGCTGAGCATTGCTCAGCTGCCCTCTGGGGCTGCTCCTCTGCAGGCTCTCAGCCCCAGGGCTCTCAGCCTCTGCTGCTCACAGAGCTGCTCCAGGCAGCTCTGGAGCCTCCCCTGGACTCTGTCCAGTGCTTCTCTGTCCCTCTTGACCTGGGAGCCCAGAGCTGGCCCCAGGACTCCAGTGGTGACCTCACCAGGGCAGAGCAGAGGGAGAGGAGACTCTTCCTCAAGCTGCTGGTGGGACAGACCACCAGGGACAACAAATCCCAACCTTCCCTGGTGCCTCCCCTGGACTCTCTCCAGCAGTTCCCTGTCCCTCTTGAGCTGGGGAGCCCAGAGCTGGCCCCAGGGCTGCAGCTGTGGCCTCAGCAGGGCAGAGCAGAGAGAGCTTTAACCTGGCTGCCTCCTGGGGGGCTTCCCCACAACCCCAGGAAGGCAAACTGAGGGAAGGATTTCCCCCTCCAACAACCCAAAGCTGTGACACAGCTCACTGAGTAGCTTTGGTCAGGGGTTGGAACAGGCTGCCCTGGGAGGTGGTGGAGCCTCAAGGCCTCATCCAACCTGGGCTTCAACATCCCCAGGGAGGGAGGCATCCACAACCTCCCTGGGCAACCTCAGGTTGCCCAGGGAGGTTGTGGATGCCTCCCTCCCTGGAAGGGACCTTCAAGATCACCCAAGTTCCATCCCCTGCCCTGGGCAGGAACACCTCTCACCAGCCCAAGTTGCTCAGGACCTCATCCAACCTGGCCTTGAGCACCACCAGGCAGGGGGCAGCCACAGCAACCTGTGCCAGGGTCTCCTTCCCCTCTCTGTCAAGAGCCAGGTCTTCAGGAAATGTGTGGCCATGGCACCTGGGGACATGGTTTCATGCCCGTGGCTGCTGGTCAGCCTGGATGATCTCAGAGGTCTCTTCCAACCAGAGCCATCCTCTGGCTCCCATCTCAGCTGCTGGCAGGCTGCAGTGAGAGGAGCAGCTCTGGAGGCTGAGCGCTGCTGTGAGAGCAGCGGGGAAGATGCCAGATGAGCTCTCAGCACTGAGGAATGGCCCAGGCTGGCTGCTGCTTGGAATTGCTGACATTCTTCTAGCTGCCTCTATCAGTCCCCCCTCCCTGGGAGCATGCTGAGGACACCATGGCCACTGCTCCTTGCCTGACTCTTCCTGGGCTGGAGGAAGCAGCCAGGCAGCCAGCAGCTGCTCACCAGCCCTCCAGGCATTCCTCATCCAGGGCCTGGGCACCACACAACACACCAAGGGCTCCTCTCTTCCCACCCCTGCAGGGACCTGCTCTCCCTGGCTGCCTGCAAAGGTCACAGTGTGGCTGTGGGAGCCACCTCTGGTGTGCCTCAGACCCTGGCACAGGTTGCCCTGCAAGTTTCTCCTCTCCAGCCTGGCCTTCGACACCCTCCAGGGAGGAGGACATCCACAACCCGAGGCTGCCCAGGGAGGTTGTGGATGTCCTCCTCCCTGGGGATGTTCAATCCCAGGCTGGATGAGGCCCTGAGCACCCAGGGCTGGTGGGAGGTGTCCCACAGTGGGGGTTTTGGCACTGGAGGATCTTTGAGGTCCCTTCCAGCCCCATCCAGCCTGTGACCCCAGGAACTCCTCGGTCCCTTCCCTGCCAGCCTGGCTGGCACTGGTAACACTCAGGCCAACAAAGCATTGCTCCAGGTCACTCAGGAGCAGCTCAGGGAATGATCTCCCAACCCAGTCCATGCAGCAGCTCCTGTGTGCACTCCAGAGGCTGGGAGCAGCTGAGGGGAGGCAGAGGCAGGGGAGCAGGGGAGCTGGGGCGAGCGGTTGCGTGATCGAGCCGCTGGCTCCGGCTCCGGCCCAGCCGTGATGAGAGAGGATGTGACAGCAGCACCCAGCCACTGCCCCAGGCCTCCAGGCAGCCCAAGGACCCCAGAGCTCGGGGCCAGCAGCAGCAGGAACGGGAGATGCTGAAGGTTGCACCTGCTGTGTGCTGCAGACCTCCACCTTCTCTTCACAGAGTGGGACCGAGGGCTGCGGAGCTGCAGTGGGCACCACCCAGGGCACAAAGTGCCCTCCAGAAGGCAGGGATGCAGGGTAAGATGGAGCTGAGGAGAGGGACAAGCCAGCAGCAGGGCAGGAGGCCACAGATCAGCACCTGTCCTGCCCTGGAGGGAGCATGAGAGCACCCAGAGCACAGCCGGGAGCCTGCACGACTCAGTGGCCCTTGGGGAGATCAGGGAATCAAGCAGGTTGGGAAAGACCTCAGAGCTCATCAGGTCCAGCCTGGTACCTAGGAGGTAAGAGGCTGATGCCCCTGAGGATGACCACAGAATGGGTTGGAAGGGATCTGAATTCACCCAGCTCCAGCCCCTGCCCTGGGCAGGGACACCTCCCAGCAGCACAGGCTGCTCGGGGCCTCATCCGGCCTGGCCCTCAACACCCCCAGGCAGGAGGCAGCCACAGCCTCCCTGGGCAGCCTGTGCCAGCCTCTCCCCAGCCTCATGGGGAACAACTTCCTCCCACTGCCTCCTCTCAAGGCAGCTTCTTCCAGTTGGAAGCAGGCTGAGGAAGCAGCTCCTGCTCCAGAGCTGGCCCCAGGAGGAGAGGCAAAGCACCACCACGTCCTCTGTGCTGCACACCCCAGCTGCTGACTCCCAGCCCTCCGTGCCAGGCTCCCTCCTCCGGGCTTCCCAGCTGCCCCTCACTGCCTGCTCTGCAGCTTGGCTCTGCCCTGGAGCCAGCCAGGAGGTTTCTGGAGCAGGATCCATCCCTGCCCCTGGATCCACAGCACCCCATGAGCCCTGGCTGCCCAGCAGGCTCTGGGATGTGGCAGGGAGGGAATGCAGAAGAGCCTTTCCTTGGCCTGCACTGGGTGGTGTCGCTTCTCAGGGAGCTGAGGAGGAAACCAGGTGCAAACCAAAGGCCCTCTGCCTGCAGGGGTTCAGGGGCAGGCTGGAGGAGGCCCTGAGCAGCCTGGGCTGGTGGGAGGTGTCCTGACTGGGTGGGGGGACAGGGGTCCCTGTGTGCCCAGAGGAACCTCTGGGCTGTTTGGTGTTTCCAGGCCCACGGGGAAGGGCTGGGAGCTGTGCTGTGATCCCTGAGCGTTCTGCAGAGCTCCACCAACTCTGCCCTGTGTTTGGGGACCCCACCAGGTCCCCCCCTCCCCTTCTGGGAGGCAGCAGCTCCAGCACTGGCCTGGGCATGGTGAGGGATGCCAGAAGGCTTTGTCATGACACAGACTGCTCTGGCCTGCAGGCTAAAGGCATCTGGGGGGCCAGGGGGAAGGAACAGCTTGAGCAGGGGTGGCTTGGAAGCTGGGCAGAGGGTCAGGAGGCTTTGAGCAGCCCTGTGCTGGGGGGAGGTGTCCCTGCCCACGGCAGGGGCTGGCACTGGCTGAGCTTGCAGGTCCCTTTCACCCCCAACCATTCTGGGAGCTGAAGGTCTCCCCCAGGCAGGTGCCTGTGAATCATCTCTGCTCTTTCCATTCAGGAAGCCCAGGGTGCAGTAGATGCTCTGCCCAGAGCTGAGCTCTCTGAGTGCTCTCAGCACTCACATGTGGTTTCCAGCCCTCCTGCTGGGTTCAGTTACGTGTCAGCAGCCTCACCACAGCCAGGCCTGAGAGGGGGGAAAAAAGACACCAAGAAAGCAACAGAAGGGCTCCAACAGGAAATGAAACTCAGCTGCCACCAGAGCAGCTGTGAGACCCTGCAGCCCCGAGAGCCAAAGCCTGCTGCTGGACCTGCTCAGCTCCTCTCTGCCTCAAGCAGCTCCTCTCTGCAGCAGCACAGCCACCTGAGAGGGAGGAAATGAAGAGAAGCAAACAGCCATGCAAAGCTGGCAGGCTCTGGGCTGAAGGCTTGGGCACCTTGAACCCTCTGGCTGCAGGAGACACTCCCAGGCAGAGAGCCAAAGCCAACAGCCTGGCGTCTTATTTATAGCTCTGGGTGAGGGACCCAGTGTTTGACCTCCTCTGCATGAAGCCAAGGCTCAGGGAACATGCAGCATCCCCAGCCTGGGCTGGAAGGGACCTCCACAATCATCCAGTTCCAACCCCCCTGCCGTGGGCAGGGGCACCTCACACCAGCCCAGCTTGCTCAGGGCCTCAGCCAGCCTGGGGCTGAACATCCCCAGGGAGGAGGACATCCACAACCTCCCTGGGCAACCTGAGGTTGCCCAGGGAGGTTGTGGATGTCCTCCTCCCTGGAGAGGTGTTCAATCCCAGGCTGGAGAGGAGAAACTTCCAGGGAGGGCACATCCACAGCCTGCCTTGGGCAACCCTGTACCATGGCCTCACCCTCCACACTCTGTAAAGAATCCCTTCCCAGTCTCCAGCCTCCACCTGCCCTCCTCCTCTTCCTGAGATCTCCCTCAGCAAAGCTACTGTGACCCAGGCACAGCAGATCCTGCCCCCCAGCAGCCAGCACAGCCCCCACCAACACCAACACAGACCCACAGATGGCACCTGCTTGGAAGGGACCCTCAGAGGTCACCCTGGCCAGCAGTAAGCAAGGGCCCAGGTAACCCACAAGGGGCAGAGAGTGGCAGCCAGGAGGCTCCACCTGAGCAGGAGGAGGAAGTTGTTCGGTGTGAGGCTGCTGGAGGCCTGGAGCAGGCTGCCCAGAGAGGTTGTGGAGCCTGCTGGTGTGGAGAGCTTCCAACCCCCCTGGGCACTGTGCTGCTGGGCAAGCTGCTGGGGGTGCCCTGCTGGAGCAGACCAGCATGGGCTGGAGGAGCTCCAGAGGCTGTGTGTGTGTGTGAGGAGCAAACAGCTCCTGGCACAGCCAGATCCTAGCTGCTGCTACAGGGGCTGTGGAAGGGGAACAGGAACCTTCCCCCTCCAGGGGCAAGGCTCTGGCTCAGGGCAGGAACAGAACCAAGGTGCTGAACACCAACCCATGGTCTCCCTCTCAGCAGGATCTCATCATCCTCAGGCTGGAGGCAGGCAGCAGGGCAGGAAATTAGTTTCATATCTTACTGAATCTGTTCCCTCATGTCAGACAGCCCCAGAAAGAGAGAGGTTGGAAGGGACCTCTGGAGCTCATCCAGTCCAAGACCTTCTTGCTCTCTCCAACTCCCTGAAGGGAGGCTGGAGCCAGGTGGGGGTTGGTCTCTTCTCCCAGGCAAGCAGCACCAGAACAAGAGGACACAGTCTCAAGCTGTGCCAGGGGAGGTTCAGGCTGGAGGTGAGGAGAAAGTTCTTCACAGAGAGAGTAATTGGCCTTTGGAATGTGCTGCCCAGGGAGGTGGTGGAGTCACCATCCCTGGAGGCATTCAGGAAGAGCCTGGATGAGGCCCTTGGTGCCATGGTTGAGTTGATCAGATGATGCTGGGTGAGAGGTTGGACTGGATGATCTCTGAGGTCTTCTCCAACCTGGTTCATTCTATCCCATTCAAGCCCCCTGGCAAGGCAGGGTCACCTAGAGAAGGCCCCACAGGATCACAGCCAGGTGGGTTAGCAGCAGGGATGTGCTGTGCTGCTCCTGCCAAGGAACAGCTGGCCACCAGGCACTGGGCTGAAGTGGCTCCTTCAGGGGGAATCACAGAGCCACTCAGGCTGGAAAAGGCCTCCAAGCTCAGCCAATACAATACAATACAATACAATACACCAGGCTGGAAGAGACCTCCAAGATCATCGTGTCCAACCCATCAAACAATCCAACCCACCCAACAACTAGACCATACAGCCAAGCACCCCATCAAGTCTTCTCCTGAACACCTCCAGTGAAGGTGACTCCACCACCTCCACGGGCAGCCGATTCCAATGGGCAATCACTCTCTCCGTGTAGAACTTCTTCCTAACCTCCAGCCTAAACCTGCCCTGGCGCAGCCTGAGACTGTGTCCTCTTGTTCTGGTGCTGGCTGCCTGGGAGAAGAGGCCAACCTCTGCCTGGCTACAACCTCCCTTCAGGTAGTTGTAGAGAGCAAGAAGGTCACCCCTCAGTCTCCTCTTCTCCAGGCTAAGCAACCCCAGCTCCCTCAGCCTTTCCTCATAGGGCTTGTGTTCCAAACCCCTCACCAGCTTTGTTGCCCTCCTCTGGACACGTTCCAGCAAGTCAACATCCTTCCTAAACTGAGGGGCCCAGAACTGGACACAGTACTCAAGGTGTGGCCTAACCAGTGCAGTGTACAGGGGCACAATGACCTCCCTGCTCCTGCTGGCCACACTGTTCCTGATGCAAGCCAGGATGCCATTGGCCTTCTTGGCTGCCTGGGCACACTGCAGGCTCATGTTCAGCCTACAATCAACCAGTACCCCCAGGTCCCTCTCTGCCTGGCCACTCTCCAGCCACTCTGACCCCAGCCTGTAGCACTGCCTGGGGTTGTTGTGGCCAATGTGCAGAACCCGGCACTTGGATGTGTTCAATCTCCTGCCCTTGGCCTCTGCCCATCTGTCCAGCCTGTCGAGGTCCCTCTGCAAAGCCTCTCTGCCCTCCAGCAAATCAACTGCTGCCCCCAGCTTGGTGTCATCTGCAAATTTACTGATGATGGACTCAATGCCCTCATCCAGATCATCAATAAAGATGTTGAAGAGCATGGGGCCCAGCACTGATCCCTGGGGCACACCACTAGTGACAGGCCGCCAGCTGGATGTGGCACCCATTCACCACCACTCTCTGGGCTCGGCCCTCCAGCCAGTTCCTAACCCAACGCAGTGTGCTCCTGTCCGAGCCACGGGCTGCCAGCTTGGCCAGGAGTTTGCTGTGGGGAACGGTGTCAAAGGCCTTGCTGAGGTCCAGGTAGACCACATCCACAGGCCTCCCCACATCCACCAGGCGGGTCACCTGATCATAGAAGGAGATCAGGTTGGTCAGGCAGGACCTGCCCCTCCTAAATCCATGCTGGCTGGGCCTGAGCCCCTGGCCATCCTGTAAGTGCTGTGTGATCGCACTCGAGATGAGCTGCTCCATAATCTTGCCTGGCACTGAGGTCAGGCTGACAGGCCTATAATTCCCTGGCTCATCCAACCGGCCCTGCTTGTGGATGGGCACCACGTTAGCCAGCTTCCAGTCTTCTGGGACCTCTCCAGTGAGCCAGGACTGCTGAAAAATGATGGAAAGTGGCTTGGACAGCTCATCTGTCAGCAATCTCAGCCAGTCCAACCTTAGAATGGAACAGCATAGACCAGGCTGGAAAAGGCCTCAGAGATCATCCAGTCCAACCTCTCACCCAGCACCATCTGATCAACTCAACCATGGCACCAAGGGCCTCATCCAGGCTCTTCCTGAACACCTCCAGGGATGGGGACTCCACCACCTCCCTGGGCAGCACATCCCAAGGGCCAGTCTCTCTTGCTGGGAAGAACTTTCTCCTCACCTCCAGCCTGAACCTCCCCTGGCACAGCTTGAGACTGTGTCCTCTTGTTCTGGTGCCTGGGAGAAGAGACCAACCCCCAGCTGGCTACAACCTCCCTTCAGGGAGTTGTAGAGAGCAAGAAGGTCTCCCTGAGCCTCTCTTCTGCAGGCTAAGCAACCCCAGCTCCCTCAGCCTCTCCTCCCAGGGCTGTGCTCCAGACCCCTCCCCAGCTTCAACCCAGCACCACCATGGCCACCAAACCATGCCCCATGCCATACTGGGGGAGGTTTCTTCTCCCTAGGATCACATTCTGCCACCAGGACTCAGCTCAAAGCCCTCCTGACTCCCCCAGAGCCCTGTGCAGGCAGCAGGGGGCTTGCCCACGGCAGCTCCTGCTGAGCAGATGATTGCCACAGCCTGCTCCTGGCCCTCCTCCTCCCCACGGCTGCAGGTGGAGAAGGCTCCCAGGCTGTGCCTCCTGCCTTCCTGGGAGCTGCTCCCCTCAGCAATCTGCTTCACCACTCCTGAAAGCTTTGTTTCAGCCAGGCTTGCTTTATTACCCTGAGCACACAGGGAACAGCCTGACCTCAGCCTGCAGCCAGGTGACAGCTGCTGCCCCAACTGCCCTTTGTTTGTTGAGGTGAAAGGAGAGAAATCCAGCTCAGCCCAGCAGCTCCAGCAGCTCCTCAGCCCAGCAGCTCAGCAGCTCAGCCCAGCAGCTCCAGCAGCTCCTCAGCCCAGCAGCTCCAGCAGCTCCTCAGCCCAGCAGCTCCAGCAGCTCCAGAGCAGCTCCTCAGCCCAGCAGCTCCAGCTTCCCCAGCAGCCCAGGGCTTGGATTTCACATGGAAGTGCTACCATCAAGCAGAGCAAACAGGAACCCCTGGCACATACCATGGGAAAGCAGGAGGCAAAACCTTCTAAACCCACTCCAGATGCTTCTTTTCCTTGCACTTGGGAGTCTCTGTCTTGCATTCCTTCCAGGGAGGAATTCAAGGGAGTTGAGAAGCCCTCAGCTGAGTACACTGCAGGATCTCCACGAGCTGCAGGGCCAGGCACAGCCCCTTTCAGCTGCCTCCTCAGCTCTGCTGCTCCCTCCTGCTCTGTGGCAGCCTTGCAAAGCACAGAGAAGTCTCTAAATGTAACTGTCCCACTGAGCATGGAGCTGCTCCGAGCACAGCCTGAGGGAGGTGGGCTTGTGCAGGCTGGAGAGAAGGCTCCCAGGAGACCTCCTTCTGACCTTCCAGGATCTGCAGGGGGCTCCAAGCAAGCTGGGGAGGGACTTCTGAGGGTGTGAGGGAGGGATAGGACTGGGGGGATGGAGCAGAACTAGAAGTGGGGAGCTTGAGATTGGCTGTGAGGAAGAAGTTGTTGCCCAGGAGGGTGGTGAGAGCCTGGCACAGGCTGCCCAGGGAGGGGGTGGAAGCCTCCTGCCTGGAGGTGTTTGCAGCCAGGCTGGAGGTGGCTGTGAGCAACCTGCTGTGGTGTGAGGGGTCCCTGCCCATGGCAGGGGCTGGGACTGGCTGAGCCTTGAGCTCCCTTCCAGCCCTGGCAGTTCTGTGACCAGGCAACCTGCAGAAGGCTCTCAGCCACTGAAATGCTTCCTCTGTGCTCTGGAGGGTTTTCAGTTCACAACAGCATCTCCTAGCAGCAGCAGAGAAGCAGGTTAGCCCCTGGGCACAACAACAGAGGGAAGCTGGCTCCCTCTGCATCTAGTTGGCATAGAATCAGAGCAGTGTTTGGGTTGCAGAAGGCCTCCAAGACCATTGAGTGCAGTCAGCAGCCCAACCCCACCATGGCCACCAAACCCTGGCCCAGCTGCCATGGCCACAGGTTTCCTGAACCCCTCCAGGGCTGGGGACTCCACCACCCCCCTGGGCAGCCTCTGCCAGGCCCTGACCACTCTTGTAAAGAATTTCTTCCTCATCTCCAACCTAAGCCTCCCCTGCTGCAGCTTGAGGCCATTTCTTCTCATCACCTGACCCTAGGGAGCAGAGCCCAGCCCCCACCTGGCTCCAGCCTCCTCTCAGGGAGCTGCAGAGAGCAATGAGGTCTCCCTCAGCCTCCTCTGCTCCAGACTGAACCACCCCACTCGGTCCTTGCTGTTCCCTCCCAGCTCCTTCCATGTGCCCACTGAGAACCCCCTGGGGCCACACTCATCTGAAAGCTGGTCCCAGGCAGGGTGTGCACCACTGGGGCTCCTCCTGCCTTTCCCTGATGGCAACCACCTCATTCTGGTCTTTCTCTTGCAGCTAGAAGCAAGCCTGGACGCCAGAGCAGCAGGGCTTGGCAGGCACCTCTGCACACCATGGAGTCCAAGCCCCCTGCCAGAGCAGGGTCACCCAGGGCAGCTCCCACAGCAACACAGCCAGGTGAGTCTTGAAAGCCTCCAGAGAAGGAGACTCACCAGGAGGGAGGAAAGGAAAGGAAAGGAACCAAGCAGTGAGAAGCTGCAGCTTCAAGGGAGCTGGGACCTGCCAGGGGGTGCACAGCCACAGCAGGTCCCATGGCACACAGGGATGCCTCCTGGCCAAGGGAAGGGATGGGACTGTCAGCCAGAGAGGGAGCAGCTGATGGCTCAGGAGCTGCAGAGCTGTCTTGAACAAAGCCTCCTGCAAGCAGCAGAGCTGGAAAGCAGCATGGGGAGAGGGGGAAGCCTGCCCAGTGCCACAGCCAAGTATCTCCCTTGCTAAAGAGCAGCTTGCAACAGCCCAGCTTGGATCCTCTCCTGGGGAAAGCAGCACTTGGCCTCCTCCTTAGCTGCAAGCTGGAACTCCTCCAGGGCCTCTCCTCACATACCCAAGGAAAACTGAGTGCCTCAAGTACTTCAACCTGTTGACATTGCCCTGCCTGTTCAGGGAGCTGGGGGCTGGGCTCTGAGGGCTTGGGAGGTGGAAGAAAGCAATAGGAACCAGTCCCTGATGAAGACTCTCCCTGCTGCCCAAGCTGGGGCCTTCGGCACCTGCAGGGAGGAGACATCCACAACCTCCCTGAGGAGGCTTCACAGGCTGCTGCACTCCAGGATCTTGGAGGTCTTTCAGCCTTTCAGATCCTATGACTGCAGGAGCTTTGTGGCTGTGGAGAAGGATCAGGGACAACCTAGCAAGGAAACCTAAGAGCTTCTGCTTTCCAACACTGATGTGCCTTCAAAGTCCATTCACAGGGGTCTGAGCTGGATTTGCAAGTGGAGGGTAGATGCTTCAGTGCCTAGCACCACCACTGCTGCCCCTTCTGCCTTCTGAGGGGAGGGACTCTCCAAGGCTGATGAATGATGCATGGAGGCAGTGCTGAGGGACATGGCTCAGTGGTGGCACTGTGAACTCTAAGTGCTTGGACTGGAGGATCTCAAAGGTCTCTTCCAACCTCAACTGTTCTATGATTCTGATTTAGACCAGCAGAGAGAGTTGGGGTTGTGCAGGCTGGAGAGAAGGCTCCCAGGAGACCCCATTGTGGCCTTCCAGGATCTGCAGGGGGCTCCAGGAAAGCTGGGGAGGGACTTTTGAGGGTGTCAGGGAGGGATAGGACTGGGGGGGGATGGAGCAGAACTAGAAGTGGAGAGACTCAGATTGGCTGTGAGGAAGAAGTTGTTGCCCAGGAGGGTGGTGAGAGCCTGGCACAGGCTGCCCAGGGAGGGGGTGGAAGCCTCCTGCCTGGAGGTGTTTGCAGCCAGGCTGGAGGTGGCTGTGAGCAACCTGCTGTGGTGTGAGGTGTCCCTGCCCATGGCTGGGGGTGGCACTGGCTGAGCCTTGAGGTCCCTTCCAGCCCTGACAGTTCTGTGATCCTCCTCCTGCAGCACCACATCAGAGCAAAACCTTCTAAACCTTTCCCTGTGGGCTGGCTGTGACTCCTGGGGAGTTCACTGCTGGTCACTGCAACCTGCTTCTGTTCCCTTCTGTTCCTGGGTGGTGCTGTTGTGTCTCCTGGCAACAAGGTGCAGACAGCAGCCTGCTGGAACCTTGCAGCCAGGCTTGCAAACGTGCTGGGACAGCTCCATGGTTCACATGGTGACTGCCTGGTTTGGCTGAAGCTATTAATCTCTTGTGGTCAGACCAGCCTTACAGGGCCCCTATCTCTTCCCCAGATTGCCTCCACCAAGGAAGTGGCTGCTCAGCAGTCTGCATGCCCAAGAAAGGCCTTGCAAGAAGCCAGCCTGACAACCAGTGGGTGGTGGCTGTTTACCCTGCTGGCTTTGAAGCACAGGAAACAGAGCTGACAGCCTGCTGCTGCCCCTAGGAAGTGCTGGCCTGGGGGGCTCAGGGACAGATGAAGCTCTCAGAGGTCAACACAAACCTCTGGCTGAGCTCAAGGGCAAGCTTCTTGGAACTCAAAGGCTTCTGGCTCCTCAAGCAGCCCATTTTGTTCCAGGGCTTCCCTCCTCTTGGTGCCACTGGAGATGAGCAAGCAAAAAGCCACAGGGTTCGGTTGCAAGAGGTTCACAGAAGGCTTTGGGTTGGAAGGGGCCTTAAAGATCAGACAGCTGCAACCACCAGCCCAGGCTGCTCAAGGCCTCATCCAACCTGGGCTTCAACATCCCCAGGGAGGGAGGCATCCACAGCCTCCCTGGGCAAGGTTGCCCAGGGAGGCTGTGGATGCCTCCCTCCCTGGGAGGTGTTCAAGCCCAGGTTGGAGAGGAGAAGCTCCATCCAGATCCCTTCAAGCCAAACCACTCCACGAAGCTCTGACTCCTGGAGTCCAAGCAGGTTGCTCAGGTGGTTGTCTCTCACCTAAGGTGATCTTCAAGCAGGGCAAGTGGCAGAGCTTTGTTCAGTGGCACAACAGCCGCCTCAGGCAGTGCAGTTGTGGCCTCAAACTGAGTGGAAAACTCAGCCTGGAGTCATGGAATGGCTTGGAAGGGACCTCAAGGGATCAGCCAGCTCCAACCCCCTGCCATGGGCAGGGACACCTCACCCCACAGCAGGTTGCTCACAGCCACCTCCAGCCTGGCTGCAAACACCTCCAGGCAGGAGGCTTCCACCACCTCCCTGGGCAGCCTGTGCCAGGCTCTCACCACCCCCCTCACTGGCAAGAACTTCTTCCTCAGCTCCAGCCTAAATCTGCCTTCCTCAAGCTTCAATCCATTCCCTCTTGTCCTGTCACAAGGAGCCCTTGTGCTGTTCACTTGCAGTCCACTTCCACCTGCAGAAAACGTTCTGCAGACACTCCCTGGGGAGAGTTTGACTCAGCAAGATGAAGTTCAGTTTGCCTCAGAGACTGTCTCTCCCCTTCCACACCAGTTTCACCCCACCTCCAGCCCCCCCCCGAGCCCTGACCCAGGGCACACCTGGAGTTTCTGAGCTCCCCCTGCCCTCGGTGACTTCCCTCTGCTCACAGCCATGCCATGTGCCTGGCAGCATGCCCCACCAGTTTCTTCCTGGCCAGCTCAGACAGACAGAAACTCTCTGTACCAAAGAGCAAAACCAACACCCAGCAGACTGGAAAGCTGCAACGTTAAGAGCAGAGGCAGCCAGCGACTGCCCGGGGCCGGGGGGATGAGCAATCCTCAGGCATTGTTGCTCTTGCAATTAATCACTCGGTAAAGGACCAGGAGGGGCCAGGAAGGGCAAGCAAGCTGCCGAAGGGGCTGGAGAGCAGAGCTGGGGAGGAGCAGGTCCAAGCATTTCCTGCCACAAGCACTTGAGTGCTCTGTTCAGCTTTGGGGCACTCACCCCCAAGGACACTGAGGGCTGGAGCAGGGCCAGAGAAGGGCAACAGAGCTGGGGAAGGGTCTGGGGAGGAGCAGCTGAGGGGGCTGGGGTGCTCAGCCTGGAGAAGAGGAGGCTGAGGGAGACCTCATTGCTCTCTGCAGCTCCCTGAGAGGAGGCTGCAGCCAGGTGGGGGCTGGGCTCTGCTCCCAAGGAACAGGAGATAGGTCAAGAGGAAATGGCCTCAGGTGGCACCAGGCAGGTTCAGAATCACAGTATCACCAAGGCTGGAAGAGACCTCAAAGATCATCAAGTCCACCCTGTCACCACAGACCATGACTAAACCATGGCACCAAGTGCCACATCCAATCCCCTCTTGAACCCCTCCAGGGACAGGGACTCCACCACCTCCCTGGGCAGCACATCCCAATGGCTAACAACTCTCTCTGGGAAGAACTTTCTCCTCACCTCCAGCCTAAACTTCCCCTGGCACAGCTTGAGACTGTGTCCTCTTGTTCAGGTTGGACATCAGAGGAAGCTTCTGCTTCTTCCCTGAAAGGGTCTCTAAGCACTGGGAACAGGTGGCTGACTCCCCATCCCTGCAGGTGTTTAAGAGGCAGAGATGTGGTGCTGAGGGCCATGGGTTAGCAGCAGGCTTAGAGAAGTGTAGGTAGGCTTAGGGCTCTTGGGGAGACCTTAAAGCACACCCAAAGCTTTCCCCAGGAGAGCTGGGGAGGGACTGTCTAGAAGGGCTTGTAGAGACAGGGCAGGAGGGAATGGACTGAAGCATGAGGAGGAGAGACTGAGGCTGGAGAGGAGGAAGAAGTTCTTTCCAGTGAGGGTGATGAGACCCTGGCACAGGCTGCCCAGGGAGGCTGTGGCTGCCTCCTGCCTGGAGGTGTAGAGGGCCAGGCTGGATGAGGCCCTGAGCAGCCTGGGCTGGTGGGAGGGTCCCTGCCCAGGGCAGGGCTTGGAGCGGGATGATCTTGAAGGTCCCTTCCAAGCCAACCCATCCTCTGGAACATGCAAGCAGGTGTGCAGCAGTGGATTCTGTGGCACAGGCTCCAGAAGGCAACCTTGGTGCCAGCTGGCACAGAGCTCAAACTGCAGGGATCAGCAGGGCTCTGCCTCCTTTCTGCCCCTGCTGCTTCCTTTGCAGAAAGCTTTGCAAACCCTTGGGGGAAATGGAAGCCCCTCTGCTGCAAACAGCAGTCAGAGCTCTCAGCTGGGAAGCTGGTTTGGGTGCTCTGGACAGATCAATTTCAGCACAATTCTGCAAACTGTGAGGACTTCCCATTGAGAATCAATCTTAGTTCCTGCTTCACTGCCATTGCCAGGCTGGGGAGGGAAGGGAGCTGCATTTCCTGGGATTTTGCTGCTGTCCTCAGTCAGAAGGATGAATCCACAAGCTGGAGGAGCCTGAGGGCCACGAGGAGGAGCAGAGGGCTGGAGCACCTCTCCTGGGAGGACAGACTGAGGGAGTTGGGGCTGTTCAGTCTGGAGAAGAGAAGGCTCCCAGGTGACCTCATTGTGGCCTTCCAGGATCTGAAGGGGGCTACAGGAAGGCTGGGGAGGGACTGCTCAGGACATCAGGTAGTGATAGGAGTAGGGGGAATGGAATAAAGCTGGAGGTGGGGAGATTCAGGCTGGAGGTGAGGAGGAAGTTCTTCCCCTGGGAGTGGTGAAGCCCTGGAATAGGTTGTCCAGGGAGGTGGTTGAGGCCCCATCCCAGGAGGTGTTTAAGCCCAGGCTGGATGAGGCTGTGGCCAGCCTGATCTAGTGTGGGGTGTCCCTGCCCATGGCAGGGGGTTGGAACTGGCTGATCCTTGTGGTCCCTTCCAACCCTGACTGATGCTGATACTTTGAGTCTTGGTGCCTCACCCAAGCAGGGGAAGGCAAAGACTTGGTGTCCCAGGAGAGCTCTCAGCATGGCAAATGCAAATGCAAGCATTAAGGAGGAAGAAGAGGCTGACTTGGTGCAGGAAGGAAGAAGAGGAGGCAGGCAGAATAAATCCCCAAGGACAGATGGCCAATGCAAACTGAAGTTTTCACTCCCCAGCTGCAGCAGGGTGGTTTTGAACAGGGATTGGAAGGAGATAAGGGCAGGGCAGATAAGATAGGAGAAATTTGCCTCCTGTGCTTCCTCCAGAGGGAACAAAACCCAACACCAGCCCAAACCAAGAAGAGCAGCAGCAGCCCACAGCCTGACTCAGGAGAACATGGACTACCGAGATCTGATCAGCTTGTAAACATCAGCACTCCCCACTCCTGTGCCAGATGGAACAAGCAGCAAATGTTTTCAGACCTCAGGGGGCAGGATCAAGCCTAACCCTGATAAAAGCAGAGCAACTGAAAAGCTCTTTTCTCCTGTCAGAAAACCAGGAGATAAGAGACTGCTATGGAAACAAGAACTCCTCGGGAGTGCTTTAACCTTTGGAGGAGACAAAGGGAGGTGAGCAGCAGCTGGGGCTCCTTCACCCCATGCACACTGGAGTGAGGGTGGGGAGACCCTGGCACAGGCTGCCCAGGGAGGCTGTGGATGCCTCCTGCCTGGAAGCTTCTCCTCTCCAACCTGGTCTTGAACACCTCCAGGGAGGGGGCATCCACAACAACCTTGGGTTGCCCAGGGAGGTTGTGGATGCCCCCTCCCTGGGGATGTTGAAGGCCAGGCTGGATGAGGCCTTGAGCAAGCTGGGCTGGTGGGAGGTGTCCCTGCCCATGGCAGGGAGCTGGAACTGGATGATCTTGAAGGCCCCTTCCAACCCAAAGCAGGTTGTGATGCTATGGTTGTCAGCTATGGGAAGTTTCCAGTCACAGGACTCAGAAGCACCTGACTGTAGATGCTTAGAATCACAGAACTCTTTGGGTTGGGAAAGCCCTCTGAGATCATTCAGTCCAGCCAGCAACCCAGCCCCACCGTGGCCATCAAACCCTGGCCCCAAAGGCCGTGGCCACAGGGTTCTGGAACTCCTCCAGGGATGGGAACTAGGCAGAAGAGATCAACCCCCACCTGGCTCCAGCCTCCTCTTAGGGAGCTGCAGAGAGCAATGAGGTCTCTCCCTCAGCCTCCCCCTGACTGAACACCCCCAGCTGCTCCTCCCCAGCTTTCTTCTCCAGACCCTTCCCCAGCGTTTTTGCCCCTGTCTGGACGTCCTCCAGCTCTTCAACATCCTTCTTGGAGTGAGGAGCCCAAAACTGAACCCAGGATTGTTAGTGGTGACCTAGCAGTGTTGGGTGAATGCTTGGAATTGATGATCTCACAGCTCTTTTCCCACTGAAGTGACTGTTTTGATTCTCTGAGAGCTGTGCCTGGAGTGCCCACAGTCCAGCTGGATGCAGAGGCACAGAAGGCAGCTGCTGCATCATTCCTGTCTCAGTGGCTGCCAAGGCTCAGCCATGCTGCCACTTTATCTCATACAGCAAAAAAAACCCCAAACCACCACCAAGAAAAGAGAGACTGGAGCCCAAGCGATGGTACCCAACACTCTGACAGCCCTCTCAGTTCCTGCTCAGCTGAAGCTCTCTCATTTCACATGCTTCAACTCCCTCAGCTTCAAAGAATCAGGGAATCAAGGGATGCCAGGAGTTGGAAGGGACCTCTGGAGATCATTGAGTCCAATCCCCCTGCCCAAGCAGGGTGACCCAGGAACACATCCAGATGGGTCCTGAAAGCCTCCAGAGGAGGAGGCTCCTCAACCCCTTTGGGCAGCCTCCTCCAGAGCTCCAGCACCCTCACTCCAAAGAAGTTTCTCTTCACGTTGAGGTGGAACCTCCCGGGTTGCAGTTTGTGCCTGCTGCCCCTCATCCTGTGCCAGGGCACCACTGGAAAGAGCCTGGCCCCTTCATCCTGTGCCCCAGCCGCCAGCTGTTTGTACGCAGGAGCTGCCACACCGTTCTCTGCTGCGGGCAGCTTGTTTGAGAGGGCTGAAGGAACATCAGCACGGGCTGTGGACAACACTCGCAGACAAAACAGCGGGGGGGGCAAACCACCACCCAGGGCACTTTCTGCTCTCTCTCTGCCCAGTGCTGCTGAGGGGGAATTCAGTCACCTACCCATATCTCACTTTGATCCTGTCGTTGTCAGGGTTGCAGTAGAGCCTCTCCAGGTGCTCCTGGGAGTCGTTGGTGACGCTTTGCCAGCTCCGGGTGGCCGTCCTCCTCACCTGCCAGTGGTAAGGCAAGACTGTGTGATGCTTGGGACAGTCACTGCCATAAATACAGGTGCCCTGGAGGAAATCCACACAGATCTCGATCCCATCTTCCTGGTGGGTGTGATACTGCAGCTGGTTCAGCAGCTCAAACACCAGATCCAGAGAAGCCTCTTCACTTTTATCCTGGAAGATCCCAGCGCTGAATTTATTGCTTGGGTTCAAACTGTACTGCTCTGGGCAGCTACTCTCCTGCAGCAAGCCAGATGTGTAGCCTTCCAGAATCTTATCTGGGAACAAAGGACAAGCTGCACCATCAGCAGCAGCTGGGTGCAAAGGATGATCCTGGAATGATTCACTGCTGTTTGCAGCAGCAGCAGCAACAGCAGCAGCAGTTCCAGGAGCAGTTTCTGGCGAGAAGCTTTGCTCTGCCGACTCCTTGTCCTGCTCAGGGCACCCAGAAGGAGGATCAGCCACTGCCAACTGGCTCTGCCCATCTGGAGCTGCTGGCACCAGCACTGCCACGTTATTTTCTGCTTGGGGACAAGAGGTACCAAGGTCCAGACCCTTCTTCACAGCAGGCTCACACAAATCACTGTGAGCAGCACTTTGGCCTCGGGCCACAAAGACCCTGCCCAGGGTGCCAGCTCCCAGCAAACTGCTAAAGATGGGCCTCAGGGCACGCAGGGTCTCCGGGTCCAGCCTCTTCTGCACTTGCTGCTTCTTCTTGAAGCAAGGCTTCACTGGGGGATCTTTTCAGACAGCCTGATCTGAGGGGGCAAGTCCTCCGGAGGAGAGTGCTTCATCTCCGGGTCGGGAGCCTCCTGCACCACGCAGGCCTCCTCGGGTTGGGTGTCCATCGGTCGCAGACTTTGCTCCCTCCGAATCACTTTCAGACGTCCCAGAGCCTCCCAGGAATCAATCTGGGGCAGAAAGGAAAACGAGACGGTTAATCTCTCTAATTGCTCAGGGTTGACACGAACAAGATCACCCCTGGGGAGGATTTGGAGCCGGCGGCGGCAGCAGCAGACTCCTCCCTCCTCCGCGGCCGCGGGTCGCCCCCAGGCACGTAAAGCATGAAACCAGCTAAAGTCAGGCTAATTAATCCCAAACACACTCCCATCAGCTTCTCACACATGAGATCTCACAGCCACTCAGGCACGCACACGCACGGTCCCGGGGGGGCCAGGAAGGGGGATGGGCTGGGGCTGGCCTCCTCCCGCCGCTGATGTTGATTATTACACAGAGCTCCAGCTGATTAGATTCTAACCGAGGGAACCGAACGGCGCTCCTGGGCCTCCCTCACACCGAGAACAGAAACATCGATAGGCCAGCAGCCCGCGGTGTTCCCACCACACTGAAACAGGCACGGGCCGTCTCTTCCCCCGGCAGATCAAAGGGGCAGATGCGCACATCCCCGCGCCGTCCCCGGGCGCTCCGCCTCCCCCAGCCGCCCGGCAGCCGCCCCGGAGCTGCCGCTTACACAAAGGGCAAATTTCACCCCGGCTTAGGAGGGGCCAGGGTTTAATCACAGAACTGTTTGGCTTGGAGATGCCCTCCAAGATCGCCGAGTTCAACCTCCAGCCCAACACCACCGCGTCCATTAAAGCATGGCCCCAAGCGCCGTGCCCACACCTCCGGGCACTCCGCCGCCTCCCTGGGCAGCCTGTGCCAGCCTCTGACCACTCTTGCAGCAAAGAAATTGTTCCTCCTCTCCAACCTAACCCTCCCCGGCACAATTTCAGGCCATTTCTTCTCCTATCACCTGATACGAGAGAGAAGCGACCAACCCTCACCTCACTGCAACCTCCTCTCAGGGAGCTGTAGAGAGGTCTCCCCTCAGCCTCCCCCTGACTGAGCGCCCCTCAGCTGCTCCTCTCCAGTCCTGTTCTCCAGACCCTTCCCCATCTTTGCGGTCCTTAATCCTCGGGGTTTGGCGGCAGGAATTCCAAGCGCTTCCAACCCTGTTCCTCCTGCTCCACATCCGCTCCCAGCCCCACGTCCCAGACGCTCGGAGGTTCTCACATGCCCACGGAGGTTCTCACATGCCCACGCACTCTCCCAGCCGGTGACTCAGCCGTCAGAGGCTGCGTGCACTCTGTCACCCTGCTGTCACCCACCACGCACGGCTGCTCGACAGCAGCTCCAACCAAGCCCCGAGGCAAGCAGAAGGGAAGGCAGTTACCGAGGAGCAGGGAAGAAAAAAACCAACCCAAACAAATCATTTTATGATGAGAAACACCTCCCCCCACTCTTCCCCCCCCCGCCGAAGTATAACTCAATAGCCTGGCTTGTATGTCACCAGACAGCAAGCTGCATGCACCTTCTAATCAGGAATCTTGTGCTGTTTGATGCTATTTAATTAACCCCTCTCCAATCTCCCCACAGGTAGGCTGGAAGCTCAGGCTGGGGCACATTAAGGGCTCGCTGCTTGGATAAATGCATTCACAGAGCCACAGAACTGCCAGGCTTGGAAGGGACCCCAAGGCTCAGCCAGCTCCAACCCCCCTGCCGTGGGCAGGGACACCTCACCCCACAGCAGGTTGCTCAGCCACAGCCAGCCTGGCCTCCAAAGCCTCCAAGCAAAAGCAGCTTCTCATTTCGATACAAAAATCCCAAGAAACGGGGGGGGGGGAAACCCCCCAAACCAAACACCAAACTTGGCAATAATTTCTTCCTGCAGCTGATCTGCTCTGGAAAACTTTTCACTGAGGCTTCCTTATTTTGGAACAGTCATTTCCCAAAGCTTTTGCATTGCCCTGGGAACCAGGAGTGCCAGGAAAAAAAAGCCACCAAGAAGGAAGAGTTGCACCTCTCCAGCTTCCTATTGCTACAGTAAACTCAAAGCAACTATTCCTGGCTGGAGTTGCAAGCAACCATTTCCAGGTGAAAAGGGGGAAAAAGAATTCAAACCCCCAGTCCCAGAGGGAGAAACCCCCCAAGCCCCCATTTCTAGGTGAAAATATTCCAAACCCCCAGCTCCAGCAGGAGGCAACCCCCCAAGGCCCCAGCCCCCAAGGCCCCAGCTCCTAGGGGAGGCAAACCCCCCCCCAAGCCCCCAGCCCCCAAGCCCCCAGCTCCAGACAGAAAATCCCAAGCCCCCATTTCTAAACAGAAACTTCCAACCCCCCATTCCCAGACAGAAAAACCCCAAGCCCCCATTTCTAAACACCCCAAGCCCCCATTTCTAGAGGAAAACACCCCAAGCCCCTATTTCTAGGTTTAAAAATCCAAAGCAACCATTTCTAGTTGGAGGGGGCCGGGGGGGGGGAATCGTCCAGCAATCATTTCTAGGTTGAAAATTCAAAGCAACTATTTGGAAGGGGGGGGGGGGAAAACACAACCCCCAAACCCTCGAGCCCCCATTTCTGGGTTAAAGATTCAGAGCGACTCTTACCGAAGGGAAAATGCCAAGCAACTATTTTTGGCTACGAATAAAGAAGAAGAGAAAACATTTGGTAGGTGAAAATCCAAAGCAACTCTTCCCCGGCTGAGTTTTCCAGCAACTGCTTCCAGGTGAGTACTTCCAGCAGCTCCTCGCCTGCCGCTTGCACCGAGCTCCCAAATCGCTGCTCTCCTCCGTTACCCTTCCACGGACGCACCGAACGATTCTCTGCCTGAACCAAGCTTCGGAGGCACAAAAATCCTCCTCCCTTCCAACAGGACTCAGCTGCTTCACTTCGTGGGTGCCCAGGTTTAGCAAGCCCTGAGAGAGGCGAGAGGATCCCCCCGCCAGGGGCTCTGCGGTACGGAGGAGCTGAAGGAGCGAGCTCTGGTCCTTCCCAGCCCTACCTTCAGCGCTGCTTCAACATTTGTACTGCCGGCTCGCTTAGCACTGGCGTTGGGCTGTCGGATCTGAAGAGGTGCCTTAAAGGGCTGGATCCCTCCCGCCCTCCAAACAACTCCCAGGGCAGAAAGCGGTGGGAACGGAGGACACCAGAGTTCGTTTGCCTTTCTGTTTCAGCCTTTTTAACACCCTCCCCCCCCAAAACCAGTCGCTGTTATTCCGAAAGCAGCCCGGCAGTGCTGCGCTTGCACAACCCATTTCACCGGGGGCTGATCTCCTGGAGGGGAGATTTCGGCCCTCCTCCCCACCCCCAACTTCACACCAACCACATTTCCTTTCCTTTGCCGAAGGAAGCAAAGTCTAGCGCTCCTAAAATCAATTTAAACTATCAAAGCAACAGCTCGCACCCAACCCTAACGACAGAAACCAGCCCTCGACCTAACTCTCTTGCAGGGCTGCAGCCTCTCGATAGGCAGAAACCTACCGGCTTGCGTTCTCCCCTCCAGTCAGATTCCAGTCAGCCTTTTGACCCAATTCAAAGGATTCCTTCCAAACAAGATTAATCTCCTGCAGCGTGCGTGTAGGGTAGAGAGCGCTTCCCTCCCGCCGCAGCCGGGCGCCGCTCACACACCGCTCTCTCCGCCTTAAACGCGCAGAAACCGGCGGCTGCGCTGCCCCCGGCCCGGGCGGCTTCTGGAGTTGCCTTCGGGGTTACCAAGAGACGGCGGCGGGGAGAGGTGGCTCGCCCGGTGGGGAGCGAGGGGCGGAGGAAGAAGTGGAGGTGGAGGAGGAGGAGGAGGAGGAGGAAGGAAGGGAAAGGAAGGAGCCGAGCCGCGGCGCTGCGGGGAGCGCTCCCCGGGCCGTCCGCCGCCCCGTCGGCCCCGCTGTCGGTGTCCCGGTGTCCCAGCGCCCTGCCCGTTCCTCTGCCCCTCACATCTCCTCACTGCTTTAAATATCGCTTCCCAGCCTGCTCGGGCAGGCAGCAGCTGCGAGGCCCGCGGAAGAGGAGGAGGAGCTGCGGGAGCAGGGGGGAGGGAGGCGGCGGCGAGGCCGCTGCCCACCGCCCCTGCCGGGAAGCCGACCCGCCCCTGCCGCTCCTCCTTCCCCCAGCTCCGGCAACCTCCCTCCTGCCCCGGCAGCCTGGTCCCAGCCCCGGCAGCTTCCCCCTGCCCGGCGCCCCCCGCCCCTTACTGCCCCGGCAGCCTCCTAGCCCCTGCTCCGGTAACCTCCCCCAGCCCCTGCAGCTCCCTCCTCGCTCCAGACACATTCCCTTTGGTGCCTCGGTAACTTCCCTCCAGCCCTGGCTGCCTCCCCCAGCCCCTGCACCCCCTCCTTACCCCGGACAGTTTGGATGCCCCAGCAGCCACCCCCAGCCCCGGCAGCTCCCTCCGGTCGCAGCAGCCACCCCCAGCCCCGGCAGCTCCCTCCGGTCGCAGCAGCCACCCCCAGCCCCGGCAGCTCCCTCCGGTCGCAGCAGCCACCCCCAGCCCCGGCAGCTCCCTCCGGTCGCAGCAGCCACCCCCAGCCCCGGCAGCCTCCTCCTCCCTGCTGCAGTAACTTCCCTCAAGGCGCGGCAGCCTGTACCCAGCCCCAGCAGCTTCCTCTCGATGCCCTGGCAGCCTCCTACCCGACCCTGCAGCCCCTTCCTTACCCCGGGCACCTTCTCCCCGGTATGAAAAGCCAGAGCCGGTGCAGCCTGCCCTGTCCCCACACACTGCTGTGGCAATCGGTGCCAATTCCGACCCTTCGGCGTGCCTCAAGCCCCCCGCGCCGAGCCCCCACCTCACCAGGGACACCTCCAGCACACGGCGAGCTCCTCCCCAGCAGAGCTCGGCTCAGAAAGCCCTTTCCCGTCTGGAGTTTCACCTCCCCAGAGCCTTACCCAGGGGCACTTCCTCGGGGCAGAGCCCGGGGCGGGTGTCCCTGCGCCTGCTGGCACGGCAGGAGGGAGCCGCTGCCCGGGACATGCCAGCTGAGCAGCGCAGCAGCCCTCCCCAGGCACGCAGCAGCACACACTCCTGCCTCTGAAGCTCCAGCCCTCGCTGGATCTCACAGGGTGTTGCTCAAGGAAGGCTAATTAATGACTAAGAAGCAAACCAGAAGTTCATCCTGGAACGAAGTCACCGTGACTCACTTTCTGTACCTACACGGAGTGAGCTCAGCCCACATCTCACACGGAGCTGCCAGCACTTGGGGCTGTGCCTGGGTGACACCTAAACATCCAGAGGAACCATGAGGAAAAACTGGAACCGAGGAGGCTCCACCTGGACAGGAGGAGCTTTGCTGGGAGGGTGCTGGAGGCCTGGAGCAGGCTGCCCAGAGAGGTTGTGGAGTCTCCTGGTGTGGAGAGCTTCCAACCCCCCGGGCACTGTGCTGCTGGGCAAGCTGCTGTTCAGCGGTGCCCAGGGACAGGCCAAGGGGCACAAAGTGGAATGTCAGAAGTTCCAGCTAAGCACGAGGAGGAACTTCTTTAATTGAAGGGTGATGGAGAGCTGGAGCAGGCTGCCCAGAGAGGTGGTGGAGTCTCCACCTATGGAGACATTCCAAACCCAAGTGGATGTGTTCCTGTGAGACTATCTTGGTGTCCCTGCTTTAGCAGGGGGCTTGGACTGGATGATCTCCAGAGGCCCCTTCCTGCCCCTCCCATCCCATCTTCTATATATGGAACAGGGAGGGGGTGGAAGCCTCCTGCCTGGAGGTGTTTGCAGCCAGGCTGGAGGTGGCTGTGAGCAGCCTGCTGTGGTGTGAGGTGTCCCTGCCCATGGCAGGGGGTTGGAACTGGCTGACCTGGTCCCCAACCCAATCTGTGATTCCACGGCCAGAGACACTCCAACAGCCATTGCCCCTTCTTGGTGATGTGGCCAAGTTAGTGATGCAGCTGCAAGGTAATGGTGCTGTGTGTGCTGTGTGTGCGAGAGCTGCTGGCCCTGTCCTGCCGGAGTTGCCTGCAGCCACCCAAGCTGTGTGACTCAGCGGGGAAGCGTCCCAGGCTGCCACACCAGCAGCTGCTCCCTCCAGCCCCCACCGTGCTGCCTCACACGCACAGCCGGCAGATGACAGCCTGCTGACGGCTGTGGGACAAAGGCAAGCTCGCTCTGCTCCGGAGGGATTCCACCTACCAAATACCCCTGCTGGAATTCACTCTCCTCCCTCCTTGCTTTCCCCCCCACCTCACCATCACAGAATTCCACACTCCCAGCGTGGCAGTAGGGGTTGGAAGGGACCTCTGGAGATCACAGAACCACAGAACTGTCAGGGTTGGAGGGGACCATCAAGGCTCAGCCAGTTCCAACCCCCTGCCATGGGCAGGGACACCTCACACCACAGCAGGCTGCTCACAGCCACCTCCAGCCTGGCTGCAAACACCTCCAGGCAGGAGGCTTCCACCCCCTCCCTGTTCCATATATAGAAGATGGGATGGGAGGGGCAGGAAGGGGCCTCTGGAGATCATCCAGTCCAAGCCCCCTGCTAAAGCAGGGACACCAAGATAGTCTCACAGGAACACATCCACTTGGGTTTGGAATGTCTCTATAGGTGGAGACTCCACCACCTCTCTGGGCAGCCTGCTCCAGCTCTCTTATCACCCTTCAATTAAAGAAGTTCCTCCTTGTGCTTAGATGGAACTTCTGACATTCCACTTTGTGCCCCTTGGCCTGTCCCTGGGCACCGCTGAACAGCAGCCTGCCCAGCAGCACAGTGCCCAGGAGGAGTTGGAAGCTCTCCACACCAGGAGACTCCACAACCTCTCTGGGCAGCCTGCTCCAGGCCTCCAGCACCCTCCCAGCAAAGCTCCTGTCCAGGTGGAGCCTCCTCGGTTCCAGTTTTTCCTCAGGGTTCCTCTGGATGTTTAGGTGCCACCCAGGCACACCACCACGCAGCAGGATCTGGAGGAGGTTTGGGACCCAGCTCCTGTTCACTTCTGAACTGCTCAGCTGAGGGAAGCAGAAAGGTTCCTGCCCTTGCTCTGCCTCCCTCTCAAGAGCTTTCCAGCCAGTCAAGCCCAGTGTGTGGCGGCAATGACCTGCAGAAATGGATCCCTCAGCTTCCTTCATCCTCCCCATGAACAGGTTGAGAAACTGCGTTTTAAAAGAGCAGCCTGAAGGCAAACAGCAGTAACAACAACAATAATAAAATGATGAATCACAGAATCACCTGGGTTGGAAAGATCTCCAAGATCACAGAGTCCAACCATTAAGCCAGCACTGCCAAGTCCACCACTAAGCCCTGTCCCTCAGCACCAAGCTCAGCCAGCCCTGTGTGCCCCGTGGGCACGGTGGCAGTGCCTAGATCCAGGCAGTAATGGTTTGGGTGAGAAGGGACCTTTAAAGCTCACCTAATCCAACCCCAAAGGATCATCTGCAAATGAACTGTCTGCAACACCAGCCAGGCACAGCCCTGCCCTCTGCCTGGGCCTGACAGAACAGGAGCTGCTTTCCCAAGCAGGGCGAGTGGCTGTGTGTCACATCCTCGTTCAGCCAGCGTGCTCCTGCACAACCTCTCTGAGCAGGCCAGAAGCGATCTGTGTGGAACGGGCTGGCTGAAGCCCGAGACAGAAATAAGCAGCAGGCACGGATGAAGGAGAGGCCGAGGCATCGGCAGGGCTGCAGGGAGGGGACTGGGGCAAGAGAGAGGCCTGGAATAACCTGGAACAACCGCCCTGCTCCAAACAAATGGATAATTAAAGGAAACCCATCAAGGCAACCCCCACAACTACAGAAAGAGCCCGGGAGGACCATGAAAGGATGAGCTCAGCTTTAAGTAGAGGTTGAAATCCTCAGCAGGAGGAAGGGAGCTCTCATTACTTCTTTCAGATGGTAAATGCAGCAGGGAGAATGCAGCCATTTGCAGCTCTGACTTGCAAATAGTGCAGCGATCACTCCATGCACACTTCACTTCTGCTGATGAAAGAGGGGAAGTGTCTCTGCCTTCAAGCTTCAGCTCAACAAGAAGTTCTCAGGCTCCAAACACGGCTTTTGTTTTCCCCTGGTGACAGTAACGAAATCCCCTTCCCTACCTCACCCCTTGAACAAGGAACACTCTTCACTTCTCAGCACACAGGAAGGTTAACTGGCCCCCACAGAATGCAGCAGGCTCAAAGGGACCCTCAGAGGCCACCTCACCCAAGCCCCCTGCACTGAGCAGGGGCATCTCCAACTAGCTTAGGCTGCTCCGGGACCCATCAGGCTCCCAACTCGATCAGGTTGTTCAGGGTCAAACTTGATGGGTTTTAGATTAAGTCAACACACACTGCCTGGGGCTGGAAGGATGCTGGCTGCTAGGGGGCACACAAGATCTGCCCCTCTGAGGCCCAGCACACACTGCCTGGGGCTGGAAGGATGCTGGCTGCTGGGGGGCACACAAGGTCTGCTCCTCTGAGGCAGTTCCATCCCGGTCTGCCTTGCACAGACTCCTGCTCTCTGCATTTTCAGCAGGGAGAAGGGAGAGCAGCAGTCACCCCCCATGAGCTCTGATCTCAGCTCTCTCTACAGTCCTGCCAAGCAATCCAGCAGGAAAACACCTGCTGGATTTCTCCATTCTTGGCCACAGGATCACAGAACTGCCAGGGCTGGAAGGGACCTCAAGGCTCAGCCAGTGCCACCCCCCAGCCATGGGCAGGGACACCTCACACCACAGCAGGTTGCTCACAGCCACCTCCAGCCTGGCTGCAAACACCTCCAGGCAGGAGGCTTCCACCCTCTCCCTGGGCAGCCTGTGCCAGGCTCTCAGCACCCTCCTGGGCAACAACTTCTTCCTCACAGCCAATCTCAATCTCCCCACTTCTGGTTTTGCTCCATCCCCCCAGTCCTGGCTTGGGCTGCCCCGGCTAAGAAGGTGCCAGGGCAAGCCGATGAGCGCTGCCAGCCATCAGGGCCTAACCTTTCCCCACTTCACACGTTCTGGGGATGCTTTTGTCTTGCAAACTGCTTCTTCACCTGCTCCTCCCTCCAAGGAAACAATGAGAACCTACCGGCAGCTTCCTTCCCAGGGCATCCTCTGGGGATGGAATCTCAGTGTAGTTCTGCTCTCCCTGGGCCTGAAATAATCCTGCCCGCAGGAAATCCAGAGGTGGACTCCTGAGGGCTTCCCTCCCCAAGATTGCTCTCTCACGTCTCCAATCACCCTTTCAATGTCTTTCAAGTGCTCTGCAGCAATGGATTTTCCACCAGGTGCTCAGCAGTGCATTACCAACCATGCCACAGGAAATCCTGGGAGCTTTTGGCTTGGGATATTCTGCTGCAATGCCATTACAGGAATGCTTTCCCCAGCTCTGGCTGCTGGATCAATTAAGCCAAGAGACAGAGTGAGACCTCTCCAAGGTTAAGCAACAAGTCAGAGGCAAGGGGAAGGGGATGTAGGTCCCTTGAGTCACACTTGAGCTGTTTAGCACTTCAAAGGGAGCACCCAAGTGTCTCTGCCTCCTTCTTGACTGTGGAGCAGCAGATTTGAATGGTAGAAGTCAAGGGAAGAACAAAATAAACAGGCAGGAAAGTTGTTCCTCTTGAGCTCCTGAATCCTCCCAACCTATTTCCTTCTGCACCCCGAGTCAGAGCCCTTCAGCTTCGGTTGAAGTGCCTTCAGAGGGTCTCCCCTGCTCAATTCATTGGCAGGATGGAAGAGGAACATTTCTTACCTAAATGAAACTGAAACTCAGGACTTCAGCTCTGCAGCTCCTTCCCCCCCCCCCCCCCCCCTTTCCCCTTTTCCATTGGAATGCTTTCAAATGAGCCAAGCAGATGGTTCTTTTCCATACCAATGCTCGAGGAGGAGTGCTAATCACCTTCAAATAACATTCCAAGCCCTGCCCCTGCTCCGAGGTGGGCCTGTGCCAGCAAGTCAGGTTAGGTGAGTGCCAAAGGGAAAGGAAATGTCAACAACAACAGCTTGAGAAGTGAGCAGATGGGAAAAGAGAGGCCCTGAGAATGGAGCTGCTCAGCCAGGTGTGCCAACCCTGCCAGGCCAGGCAGCCTGCTGCCAGAGCCCACTTTTCATCAGAGAAGGCCAGAATGCAGCACACAGAGAGCAGAGAGTCACAGAATCGTTTGGGTTAGAAGAGAATTTCAGCCCCAGAGAAAGGTTTCAGGCATCTGCTCCCCACAGCCAGGGCAGACAAAGAGGAGGGGGAGCTCGAAGAAGCCTTCCTGGTGCCTCTGCTTTTGGCCACACCTGCTGCCAGCTCTCCCTTCAGCCTTGGGCTGAGCACCTCACAGGGCTGGGATCCAGCAGTGCTCCACTGGCCCAGCTCTGAGTCACACAAAGCCTCAGAGATAGCTGAGGAGAGTTTCCACCACCTACAGCAGAGCCAGCAGGGCCAGGGAGGGGATTCTGCCCCTCTGCTCCACTCTGCTGAGACCACAGCTGCAGCTCTGGGTCCAGTGCTGGAGCCTCTGTGCCAGGAAGGATCTGGAGGTGCTGGAAGGTGTCCAGAGAAGGGCCACGAGGAGGAGCAGAGGGCTGGAGCTGCTCTGCTGTGAGGACAGCCTGAGGGAGTTGGGGCTGTGCAGGCTGGAGAGGAGAAAGCTCCCAGGAGACCTCATTGTGGCCTTCCAGGATCTGCAGGGGGCTCCAAGCAAGCTGGGGAGGGAACTGGCTGATCCTTGAGGTCCCTTCCAGAACTGACAGTTGTGTGATTCTACAGTCCCCACCTAGAGCCATCCCTTCTGCACAGAACTGGCTTGGCTGGAAAAGACCTCCCAGATCATTCAGTCCAACCCTCAAGCCAAGACCACTGTGACCATGAAACCACGGCCACAGGCTTCATGAAGCCCTCCAGGGATGGGGACTCCACCACCTCCCTGGGCAGCCTGTGCCAGTCCCTGTCCTCTCTTGGGGGAACAAAGCCCTTGCTCACATCCACTCCTGTTTCTCTCCTCTGCTTTCCAAGCTGCACACATAAAGAGCTGGGTCCATTTTCTGGTTGCTCCCAGCCTGCCCCCACACAGCCTGGGCACTTCGGCTGTGTGAGTGGTTTTAAGCTAATGAAGTGCTGGCTGCCTACAGGAGGGTGGAACGAGGCACTGGCTGTTCACTAACGAGAGGGAAGGGAGGAGGGAGGGACCCAAGTTCTCCTGGCCTCGGGCAGCCTGGCCTGCAGTGACACCTGGCGGCCTCCATCCCTCTTTGGTCCCCCTGGAAACGGCCACAGGCCACAGCAGGGCAGGCTTAGGCTGGACACGAGCAAGTTCCCACAAGGAAAAGGTTGCCAAGGCTAGGAGCAGGCTGCACCGCTGCCCAGCTTCATGCTGCAGCCTTAGGAGGAGGCTGGGACCCTCCTCTGCTGGGGACGGAGTTGATCAGGACACCAGCTGGAGTCATTCCTGTTCCTTCCTTGTGCCCTGTTGCTACTGCATAGAGACAGGAGCCTTAGACCCCCCCTGCTCTACCCTGGTGAGGTCACCTCTGGAGTCCTGGGGCCAGCTCTGGGCTCCCCAGCTCAGACAGAGAACTGCTGGAGAGAGTCCAGGGGAGGCTGCAGAGCTGCTGAGGGGCCTGGAGCAGCTCTGGGAGCAGCAGAGGCTGAGAGCCCTGGGGCTGAGAGCCTGCAGAAGAGCAGCCCCAGAGGGGAGCTGAGCAATGCTCAGCAAGAGCTAAAGGCTGGGGGCAAGAGGCTGGGGCCAGGCTCTGCTCAGTGGTGCTCAGGGACAGGCCAAGGGGCACAAAGTGGCAGCCAGGTGGTTCCATGTGAGCAGGAGGAGAAAGTTGTTTGGTGTGAGGGTGCTGGAGGCCTGGAGCAGGCTGCCCAGAGAGGTTGTGGAGTCTGCTGGTGTGGAGAGCTTCCAACCCCCCCCTGGGCACTGTGCTGCTGGGCAAGCTGGTGGGGGTGCCCTGCTGGGGCAGGGGTTGGGCTGGGGGGCTCCAGAGGTCCCTTCCAATCTCTACCCCTCTGTGACTGTGTGAAAGGGGAGGATCAGGACTGCTGCACAAACAGGACTGCTGGAAACAGAGCCCTTGCTCAAAGTGCACCTTCCCAACCTGCTCACCTGCCATCACCACACAGCCAGCCACAGACCTCTCAGAGGGCAGAGAGACACTCTGGGCACCAAGCTGATGAAAGCATCCAGCCAGCTTGGAAGCTGATTGAGACACCGGAGTTAAGGCACCAAAGTGACCTCACCCCGGGCTGCCGTGCCGGCGTTCTGTGGAGCTGCTGCACCCCTTGTGGAGGTCTCTCAGATCAGTGGAAACCACGTGGAGTGTGGAGACCCTCAGGCTGGGCTCAGGGAGGTTGTGGAAGTCTCCCCCGGGGGTGTTCAAGGCCAGGTTGGCCAGGAGAAGCTCCATCAAGGGCCCCTCAACCCAAACCATTCCAGGAATCTCTGACTCCTTGAGTCCAAGCAGGTTGCTCAGGTTGCTGTCTCACCTAATGTGATCTTGAAGCAGGGGAAGTGGCAGCCCTCTTCTGGATCACAGCTGAGGACACTGAAGAGTGCTGAGGCCTGGGGAACACCACTTGAGACTGGCCACAGCCAGGAGCTGAGTGCACTCCCCACCCCCCTCGGGGCCCAGGCTGGTTTTCAGGCAGGTTCCCACCCAGCCAGGGCAGGGGGATGAGCTCAGTGATTTTCCATTCTCTTTGCCTTGATGCTGCCTTCAGAAGTGTGCTCAGCTCCACACTGCCTCTGGGATGAATGCTGAGCAAGCCAGCCCCTGAGAAGCTGCTTAGCAGTGACTTCATTCATCTGGCCTGCAGGCAGAGCACAGCAACCAACCCTGTGGAACAGCTAAAGGAGGAAACTGGAGCAGATGAGACCATCTGAAGAGACCAAGAAATGGGTCACATCTGCCACCCTGAGCTCCCTTCAGGCACAGCCTCACAGCAGGGCAGCAAACTCCAGCTCTCAGGAAGCAAAGGTGAGCACAGCAAAGCCTCACTGCAGCAGGTTAGAAGAGAGCAGCTCAGGGCTCTGCTGGGTTCACCTCCATGATTCTGCATGCATGAGCTGGGGGAGATGTGGGGAAGGCTCCTGTGGGTTTGGAGCTGCCATTATCCTTCTTGACAAACCCTCCAAGGAGGTTGGAACCAGGTGGGAGTTGTGACAAGTGACAGGAGAGAGGAAGCAGCCTCACAGAGCTGTCAGGGCTGGAAGGGACCTCAAGGCTCAGCCAGTGCCACCCCCCTGCCATGGGCAGGGACACCTCACACCACAGCAGGCTGCTCACAGCCACCTCCAGCCTGGCTGCAAACACCTCCAGGCAGGAGGCTTCCACCCCCTCCCTGGGCAGCCTGTGCCAGGCTCTCACCACCCTCCTGGGCAACAACTTCTTCCTCACAGCCAATCTCAAGCTCCCCACTTCTAGTTCTGCTCCATCCCCCCCAGTCCTATCCCTCCCTCACACCCTCAGAAGTCCCTCCCCAGCTTGCTTGGAGCCCCCTGCAGATCCTGGGAAGCCACAATGAGGTCTCCTGGGAGCCTTCTCCTCTCCAGCCTGCACAACCCCAACTCCCTCAGTCTGTCCTCACAGCAGAGCAGCTCCAGCCCTCTGCTCCTCCTCGTGGCCCTGCTCTGGACACCTTCCAGCTCCTCCAGATCCTTCCTGGCACAGAGGTTCCAGAGCTGGACCCAGAGCTCCAGCAATCCACACAGTAATCATAGAATCACATCCTCCTGTTGCACTAAGGGAGGTTTGGGTTGGACATGAGGAACAATTTCTGCCCCAGAAGGGTTGTGAAGCCCTGGCCCAGGCTGTTCAGGACAGTGGTGGAGTCCTCATCCCTGGAGGGTTTTCAAAGCCCTGCAGATGTGGTGCTGAGGGCCATGGGGTGGTGCTGAGCTGGCAGTGCTCAAGGGTCTCTTCTAACCAAGGTGATTCTGTCATTCTATGATGACTGCATCAATCTTCCCTTTTCCTAACACAGAGGAAGATGACAGAATCCCAGGAGGGTAGAGGCTGGAAGGGACCTCTGGAGAGGCTCAAGGTGAGGAGAAAGCTCTTCCCAGCAAGAGAGACTGGCCCTTGGGAGGTGCTGCCCAGGCAGGTGGTGGAGTCCCCATCCCTGGAGGGGTTCAGGAAAGGCTTGGCTGTGGCACTTGGAGCCCTGGTTGAGTTGCCAGGAGGTGCTGGGTGGTAGGTCATAGGTTGGACTTGATGACCTCTGAGGTCTTTTCCAACCTGCTTGATCCTGTGATCAAGTCCCAGCCCCTGCCAGCACAGGCTCACCCAGAGCAGGCCACACAGCAACACAGCCAGGAGGGTCTGGAAGCTCTGCAGAGCTGGAGACCCCACCACCTCCCTGGGCAGCCTGCTCCAGGCCTCCAGCAGCCTTCCATTAGAGCAGTTCCTCCCCATGCTTAGGGCAACTCCATCATTCTGCTCTCCTTCCAGAGTCACAGATTACTCCTCAAACCTTCCTCTCCAAGCTGTGTCTGGCAGCACCCCTGCCTCAGCCAGGGCCATTCCTCCCCAGCCTGCTCCTCCAGCCTGCTCTCTGGGGCTACCTTCTAAAGCACAGCAAGAAACCACTTGGCTGAACAGAGGGAACAGAACCCAGCCAGATTAGATCTCCAGTTCTAAGCCTCAGACAGCCCAGAGTGCTCCCAAACAAAGCAGCACACACAGGAACTGCAAAGCTTCCCCTCCAGGCTGCTCAGGCCGTGTGTCAGGTGTTTATTCAAGGGAGGTTTGGCTTTTGTGCTTCAGCAGGCCCCACTCAGCTGATCCAGCCCTCAGCACACCAATCCCCTGCTGCAGGAGAGCTTTCAGCACAGCCAAGCCAACAGAGGGATTTGAGAACACTAGAAGAGAGCAGCTGGGAACAAAGAGAGGCTTTCAGTCTTGGCTGCAGCCAAGCCCTTGCTCTGCTCTGGTTTCATTCTCCACATAGCTCAGCTCCCAGCCCCTGGAACAAGAGCCACTGGGGAAGCAAAGCTGGAATTCAGATCTCCTTTGCATGGGAAGCCTCAAGCCAGTTCTCAAAGCCATGGAATTTACTTCCCAGCTGAGTGCTGGGGAGCAGAGGGGAGGGGTGCAAAGGGCAACATGGAAAGCAACCTGTGCAGGTCTCCTCCAGCCAGGATGAGAGAGCAGAGCTCCCTCCAGCATCTCCATGCACAGCACAAGGTGAAGGCTTCCTCCTGAACCTTTCAGGCTGAGGCTACACTGCTAGGAATGAGCAATGTGCCCTTGAGGCCAGGAAAGCAAATGACCTCCTGGGGTGCATGGCAGTGTGACCAGCAGGCCCAGGGAGGTTCTCCTCCCTCCCTACTCTGCCCTGAGGAGGCCACAGCTGCAGTCCTGGGGCCAGCTCTGGGCTCCCCAGCTCAAGAGAGACAGAGAACTGCTGGAGAGAGTCCAGGGGAGGCTGCAGAGCTGCTGAGGGGCCTGGAGCAGCTCTGGGAGCAGCAAAGGCTGAGAGCCTGAAGAGGAGCAGCCCCAGAGGGCGGCTGAGCAATGCTCAGCAAGAGCTAAAGGAGCTGTGGGATGATATCCAGAGGTCCCTTCCAACTCCTCTACCCTGGGCTTGTGTGATATTGATCACAGCCCTGCAAAAGGACACATTGCTGAGGGGGCTTAAGAGTTCCTCTGTTAAAGAGGAGATCACCACTCAAGCACTGCTGAGCCCCAGCTGCTCACAGCTGCACACCACAGCACTTCCCTTCCAGGAGGAGTCTGCTAAGGAGCAAAGAGATTTGAATCACCTGCCTTGGAGACTGCCTTCCAGTCCCCAGCTCCCTCAGCCTGTCCTCAGAGCAGAGCAGCTCCAGCCCTCTGCTCCTCCCCTGGCCCTGCTCTGGACACCTTCCAGCACCTCCAGAGCCTTCCTGGCACAGAGGCTCCAGCACTGGACCCAGAGCTGCAGCTGTGGTCTCAGCAGAGTGGAGCAGAGGGGCAGAATCCCCTCCCTGGCCCTGCTGGCCACACTTCTCTTGCTGCAGCCCAGGCTCTGCTTGGCTCTCTGGGCTGCCAGTGCTGACTGCTGGCTCCTGTTGAGCTTCTCCTCCCCCAGCACCCCCAAGGCCTTTCCTTCAGGGCTGCTCTCCAGCCAGTCCCTGCCCAGCCTGGATCAGTGCCTGGGATTGCCCTGCCCCAGCTGCAGGACCTTGCCCTTGGTCCTGTTGAACCTCATGAGGTTGTCATGGGCTCAGCTCTGCAGCCTGCCCAGGTCCCTCTGGATGGATCCTTCACTCCAGCTGCACCACACAGCTTGGTGCCAGCAGCAACCCTGCTGAGGGAGCCTCAGTGCCACTGTCCATGGCAGCAGCCAAGATGTTAACCAAGCCTGGTCCCAGTGCTGATCCCTGAGGGACTCCCCTTGGCCATGGACCACTGCCAGCCACCCCCTGGGTGCAGCCCTCAAGCCAGCTCTGCACCCACTGTGGTGCTTCCATGGAACCCATCCTGCCCCAGCCTGGGGACCAAGAGCACAAAGACAACCTGAGCCCTTCCAGAGTACTTCCCCCAACTCCTGTGTTCTAGAGAGGAATTGGGGAAGGACTGCAGAGGTGCAGCACTCAGGGTCCTGGTGTCAGGAGAGGCTGGCTCTGATGCCTCGTGCTGCCCATGGCCTCTGAGCAGCACTCAGCCAAGGTGCTGCCAGCACAGTGGAGGCTGAAGCACTCAAGCAGGAACCTGAATTGCTTTGACAAAAATCAGTGCCCCAAGTTACTCTTGGGGCAGCAGGGCTGAGGCAATCCAAGTGAGCCTGAAGCCCCAGTGAGTGTTGGCTGTGTGCAATGCTCTGCCTACAGCCCCAGCTGGCCAGGGCTGTCAGAAAGGCAAAGGCTCCTTTTGCTTCTTCAAGGCCATCTGTCACCAAGCCACTGCCTGGAGCAGCTGCTGTCCCTCACCTTCACAGGCTGCTGTCCCACAGTGCCAGCAGCCTGCCCAGGGAAGCACAGAGCAGGGACAAGCTCAGCTTCATCCCACTGCACCCCCTCACTGCTCAGGGACTGCTGCTACCTGCTAGTTGCCTTAGGAAGGAGCCAAGACCAACCTCCACTCCTGCTGGGGAGCCACTCTCACCATGGGTCCCCCAAGGCCTTCCACCAGCAAGACTCCAGCTCAGACAACAGCTCAGGCTGGAAAAGCCCTCTGGCTCCAACCATCAGCCCAGCCCCACCATGGCCACCAAACCCTGGCCCCAGGAGCCATGGCCACAGGTTGCTGGAACACCTCCAGGGCTGGGGACTCCACCACCTCCCTGGGCAGCCTCTGCCAGGCCCTGACCACTCTGGCAGCAAACAAACTGTTCCTAATATCCAACCTAAGCTCTCCCTGGTGCAGGTTGAGGTCACTTGCCTCTGGCAGAGGTGGTTGAAGTAATTTCAGACCATGTTCATGAAACCCAGAGGGGCAGTGCATGAGGAACAGGGAGGAGGAGGTACCCAAGTGTTATATAAATGGCTTTGAGCTGCAAGAGAGAGATTCAGACTGGAAATGAGGAAGAAAGTCCTGGCAGTGAGGGTGGGGAGAGCCTGGCACAGGCTGCCCAGGGAGGCTGTGGCTGCCTCCTGCCTGGAGGTGTTCAGGGCCAGGCTGGATGAGGCCCTGAGCAGCCGGTGCTGGTGGGAGGGGTCCCTGCCCATGGCAGGGGGTTACAGTGAGGTCCCTTCCAACCCAAACCATTCTTTGATTCTATGACCTGGAGGTAGCAATCCACTAAAGCACCTCTGATGAGCTCAGTACCATCCACACAGAACACCAGTTCATCTCAACCCCACCAAGTTCCTTGTTATTTTAAACAAATCAGGTGTGGGTTGGGGTTGGGTTTGTTTGGGGGTTTTCCTTCCATTTTAAGCCACAGAAATAATTAGAAGATACAGCTTAATAATAATAATAATAACTAGAAGACATAGAACCACAGAACTGTCAGGGCTGGAAGGGACCTCAAGGCTCAGCCAGTGCCACCCCCCTGCCATGGGCAGGGACCCCTCACACCACAGCAGGTTGCTCACAGCCACCTCCAGCCTGGCTGCAAACACCTCCAGGCAGGAGGCTTCACCCCCTCCCTGGGCAGCCTGTGCCAGGCTCTCACCACCCTCCTGGGCAACAACTTCTTCCTCACAGCCAATCTCAATCTCCCCATTTTGGGTAGCTCAACATTATCACAACCCCAGGAGGCCCAGGAGGCATCACCAGCTTGCTCAGCAGCACCAAAAGCATCTCAGCACAACGCTGAGGGTAACAGCCAGGCAGAGGAAAGCTGCATGTGCTGCTTAACTGCACCAAGGATTCATGCACCAGCAGCTGCTGACAAAGCCCAGAGGCCACCTCTCCCAGTGCCATCCCTGGTACCCAGCACAGGCATCCCTGCCCTTGGGATGAGGAGCAGGAGGAGGCTAAGGTGGCAGTTGAGAAGCCCCAGGCCTGCCTTTGTGCAGCAGCACAGCTGCAGTTGGTACTCACAGGTGTTTCTGCTGGACCTCAGAGCTCCTGAGCTTCATCTGCTGGGCTGAGGTGTTGCTTAAGCCAACCCAGGAGTCCCTGCTCCAAGGGGGAAGGTCTTGCCTGCAGCAGCATGGCTCCTGGCACTGCCTGCAGAGGAGAGGGCATCAGTGACAGCACTGCACACAGGCTGTGCTCAGACACCTCCCAGCGGGAAGAGCCACCCTCAGCCTGGGAATCCACTGCAAACTCCAAAGCCTCTGCAGTCACAGAAGTGTTTAGGTTGGAAGAGACCTTTAAAGCCATAATCCAGCACAGCCAGGCCACCCCCAAACCATATTCCTCAGCACCACACCTTTGAAGCTCCTGCAGGGATGGGAGTGACAAATCTCTACCGTCACACACTCCCATAGCCAGGCTCAGAACCCAGCTTCAGCAGGGCAGCAGCTCCACAGCTGCATCACACCAGCAAAGCCTTCCTTCAAGGCAGGCCCTGGTGTTAGTTCCCAGCATCGCTGTAGGCTCCCCCATGCCATTGCCCCAGGCTGCAGGAGGAGTGTTAAAAACCATGCCCCAGGGAGCACGCCCCTGGCTCTCCAAAGGGGAAGCATGTGGAGAGACCAGGGAATGTTCCTACAAGGCAAAACAATGAGGTTGGCTCCACCAGACTTGAAGCCCTGCATGGGGGAGGAAGGAAGAGACCTCTGGAGCTCCCCCAGCCCCTGCCCCAGCAGGGCACCCCCAGCAGCTTGCCCAGCAGCACAGTGCCCAGGGGGGTTGGAAGCTCTCCACACCAGCAGACTCCACAACCTCTCTGGGCAGCCTGCTCCAGGCCTCCAGCAGCCTCACACCAAACAACTTTCTCCTCCTGCTCACAGGGAGCCTCCTGGGTGCCACTTTGTGCCCCTTGACCTGTCCCTGGGCACCACTGAGCAGAGTCTGGCCCCAGCCTCTTGCCCCCCAGCCTTTAGCTCTTGCTGAGCATTGCTCAGCTGCCCTCTGGGGCTGCTCTGCTGCAGGCTCTCAGCCCCAGGGCTCTCAGCCTTTGCTGCTCCCAGAGCTGCTCCAGGCCCCTCAGCAGCTCTGCAGCCTCCCCTGGACTCTCTCCAGCAGTTCCCTGTCTGAGCTGGGGAGCCCAGCGCTGGCCCAGGGCTGCAGCTGTGGCCTCAGCAGGGCAGAGCATGGGGAGAGAGAACCTCCCTGGGCCTGTGGGCCACACTCTCCTCCCTGCCCCCTGGGCACCACGGCCTTGGCCGGCGCCGGGGACGCATCGCTGCTCCCGGGCGAGCTCCGGCACGCGTGACCCCAGCACAGCACACACCGGCACCGGCAGCCACGGCGGTTCCAGGGGACACCGGTCACGCCGGGGCAGGACATTCCCTCGGCCCAACCGTTCCTCAGCCAGCAGCCCCGGAGCGCCCGCAGGCCCCTCCCGTACTCACCTGCCTCAGCCACCGGGGCCGGAGCTCGCCGCCGCCAGGGACCTGCCGGGGCCGGGCTCCGGGAGCAGCCGCACGGCGGCGGGGGGAGGCAGGAGCCGCGGCAGCGAGAGCCATCGCGGCCGCAAGGGCTCCCAGCGCCCCGCCGGGCGCTGCCCGCCGCCGCCGCCGCCCCCGGAAGTGCTCGGCCGCGGCCCCGCCCCGCCCCGCGCGTCCCGCCCCCGGCGGCCTGACCCGGAAGCGGTTCCCGCAGCGCTGACGGTGCCCGGCCCCGCGTCCCGCAGGCTCATGGCTCCCAAGGGCGGCCCCGGCGGGCGGCAGCAGTCGGAGGAGGATTTGCTGCTGCAGGACTTCAGCCGAAACCTCTCGGCCAAATCCTCGGCGCTCTTCTTCGGCAACGCCTTCATCGTCTCCGCCATCCCCATCTGTGAGCCGCGCCGGGACCGGGACAGGGGGGAAGCAGGCACTGAGGGGTGGCAGCTGACCATTGGGGGTCGGGGGGGAAGCAGGCACTGAGGGGTGGCAGCTGACCATTGGGGGGTCGGGGGGGGAAGCAGGCACTGAGGGGTGGCAGCTGACCATTGGGGGTCGGGGGGGGAAGCAGGCACTGAGGGGTGGCAGCTGACCAGAAGCAGGCACTGAGGCGGGCAAGCAAGATCATGGGGCGGGGGGGGCGGTTAGAGGTTTCCCGCAGCCCTCCCGGGGCTCCCGGCCCGCCGCCGGGCGCGGCTGGCAGTCTGCGGGCTGCTGGAGCCTTCCCCTGCGCCCAGCTTGGCTGCAGCGCCCCCGCAGGGCGCTGGTCCGGCCGGGGCCGGGCGGCTGCCCGGGGGCGGCCGTGCGGGTGGAGGCGCTGCCGGTGGAGCTCTGACGTGTCGGTGCCGGCGCTGCCCGCGGCGGGCGGGCGGGCGGGCTGCTGACGTGGTCCCTCGCAGGGCTCCTTCCAGCCGCAAGCACAAGGGATTTCTCTCTTGGAAAAGTATTTTTAACGCAGTTCGACCGCCTCCAGCCCACCCCCGCGGCTGGTTCGGCGGGAAGTGGCGCTGGGGAGGCACAAGCTGAGTAGGACTCCCGTGGAGGAGGCAGAGGAGAGAGCAACCGCTCAAAATGTGGCTTTTTTATCCCTTCTGAGGGCTTTACTGGAGGATATGGCACATGGACCTTGTTCAGTCTGCAGTCCTCTACAGTGTTATGACCCTCATCAGTACCTACCTGGTAGCTTTTGCCTACAAGAATGTCAAGTTTGTCCTCAAGCACAAGTAAGTGTCTGCTGGCTAGGGAGAGCACAATGCATTGGTCAACAGTTTAGCAGAAGTAAAAGCATTGCTGGGGGTTTTTTAATGAAGAAGGATGGCTGCAGTACTGCTCCAAAAGCTGTTTTAATCAGAGTTATCTCCTAACTGGCTGCTTTGGGTTTTTTTTTTCCCTCTCTTGTAATTATGGACTACCTGCCTGGGTGTGTGCCTGTGTGCCCAGCTCTGGGTGATCCTGCTTTAGAGCAGTTAGAATCAGAGAGGTGTTAGGGCTGGAAGGGAGCTCCAGGCTCAGCCAGTCCCAACCCCTGCCATGGGCAGGGACACCTCACACCACAGCAGGCTGCTCACAGCCACCTCCAGCCTGGCTGCAAACACCTCCAGGCAGGAGGCTTCCACCCCCTCCCTGGGCAGCCTGTGCCAGGCTCTCACCACCCTCCTGGGCAACAACTTCTTCCTCACAGCCAATCTCAGGCTCCCCACTTCTAGTTCTGCTCCATCCCCCCAGTCCTGACACCCTCCAAAGTCCCTCCCCAGCTTTCCTGGAGCCCCCTGCAGATCCTGGAAGGCCACAGTGAGGTCTCCTGGGAGCCTTCTCCTCTCCAGCCTGCACAACCTCAACTCCCTCAGTCAGTCCTCAGAGGACAGTTGGATGATATCAAGAGGTCCTTTCCACGCCCCCCCCCATGCTGGCATTCTCTCATTCTGTAAACAATTAGTCTAATTAGTCTAAATTAGTGTAATTAGTCTTTCTTCCCAGCAAGAGAGACTGGCCCTTGGGATGTGCTGCCCAGGGAGGTGGTGGAGTCCCCATCCCTGGAGGGGTTCAGGAAAGGCTTGGCTGTGGCACTGGGAGCCCTGGTTTGGCCCTCAGGAGGTGTTAGGGATTAGGTCACAGGTTGGACTTGATGACCTCTGAGGTCTTTTCCAAGCTGCTTGATTCTGTGACTCTGGAACTCCAAGGAAGCAGCAGGAATGGTCTCTCAGCTCCCTCACAGCTTGAGCCAGTCTAGGATTGTCCTAGTGCTGAATAGAATTAGAAGGGAATGAGAGGAGAGGGGAGGGGAGAGGAGGGGGGAGGGGAGGGGAGGGGGAGGGGGAGGGGAGGGGGGAGGGGAGGGGAGGGGGAGGGGAGGGGGGGGGGGGAGAAGGAAGAGAACAGAACAGAGGAGAGGAGAGGAGAGGAGAGGAGAATAAAGCAGGCTGGAAAAGACCTTTTTGATCCTCCAGTCCAGCCTCTCCCCCAGCACCACCTGATCAGCTCAGCCACGGCACCAGGGGCCCCATCCAGGCTCTCTGCTGCCCTGGAGCTCAGCCAAACCCTTTGGCGTGGCCACAGAGCTTGCCCCTTCGGTGCAAGTGCAGCTCCCCCAAGCCCCAGGGGGTCTCCCTTGGCTTCTGCAGCTTCAGGGGTGGTCTCTCGTTCTGCAGGGTGGCACAGAAAAGGGAAGATGCCGTTTCCAAGGAGGTCACTCGCAAGCTCTCCGAGGCAGACAACAGGAAGATGTCTCGGAAGGAGAAGGATGAAAGGTAACTCCCTTGGCCCCTCCTGGCAACTCCCTTGGCCCCTCCTGGCTTGCAGCAGTGCCTGGAAGCTTTAAGATCTCCAGGCAGGTTGTTAGGGAGGAGCTCTGGGCTGTTTTTTTCCCTGTGCAGATGCAGGGGTTTGGCTTTAGTGACCGAGTTTGGCAGCTGGCTGGGCCAGGAGCAGCCCCCTGGGTGCCAGAGTGGTGGCTCTGAAGGGTTGCCCCGAATCTCACTCCACCCAAACCAACCTCTCTGCTTGCTCCCAGGATTCTGTGGAAGAAAAATGAAGTTGCAGACTATGAGGCAACAACTTTCTCCATCTTCTACAACAATACTCTCTTCCTGGTCCTGGTCATCATTGCTTCCTTCTTCGTGCTGAAGAACTTCAACCCCACTGTGTATCCTTCACTGCCCAGCTTCAGACAGAGTCTTGTTCATAGGTTGATGGGATGGGATGGGTTTGGGCTGGAAGGCAACTTGAAGATCATCTAGATCCAACCTCCCACCAGCCCAGGTTGCTCAAGGCCTCATCCAAGCTGGGATTTAACATCCCCAGGGAGGAGAACATCCACAACCTCCTCCCTGGAAGTGTTCAGGTTGGCCAGGAGAAACTTCCTGGGAGGGGACTTCCACAACCTCCCTGGGCAGCCTGGGCCAGGGTCTCACCACCATCATCCTAACAAGCCCCTGCAGGCCCTGCTCAAAAGCCTGTCCCCAGCTTTACTGCCCAGGGTCTTGAAGCACTGCAAGGCCACCAGGAGGTCTCCCTGGAGCCTTCTTTCCTCCAGGCTGAACAACTCTCTCACAGCAGAGGTTTCTCTTTCCACTCCCTCCCCTGCCCAGAAGGATTCAAGCTGTGAACCAAGGCACATCCTTAACCTTGTTCCCTCCAGGAACTACATCCTGTCCATCAGTGCTTCCTCTGGCCTGATTGCTCTGCTGTCTACAGGATCCAAGTAGACACCAAACCCCACAGCCACTGGGGTCTGCCACCCACCAGTGGAGGAGGGACACACAGTGATCGTTTGGGGCTTTTTTCATACAGGGTGGATGCTTGGGGGTCTGGCAGGGAGGGGTTGGCTCCAGCCTGATGGAGCTGCAGCTCCATTTGCTGTCTGTCCACGGTGTTAGGCCATCATTCACTTCTGGATGGGTTTTGCTTAGCAGTGGGAGGGGGGAAAAAAAGCCTGTGAGCAGTTACCAAACCTCCCTGAGGAGCACCACCTAGGTGGGGTGGTGCCACAGGCACACCTTGAAGGGGCTGCTGGCACCCCAGCACAGGGGGCTGCCCTCAGAACCTCGCCCCAGGTCTCTCCTGTGGGGCTGGGGACTGAGCCAAAGCCACTCAGCAGGAAGGGACAGAGCCACCAAGTCCTGCTGGTAACTTGGGGAGTTTTAATAAAGGGGTTTTTTTGGTCATTTTGGTTCTTTGCATCTCCACTCTTAATGAAGGGGGGAAAAAAGGTCTTTTCCTGGGCAAGCAGTGGGGGCAGGCTCTGTGTGTGGGGGGGGAGGGGGCAGAAGAGCTCAGCTCTGCTTCCAGAAGAGGGCAGGCCTCAAATGAGAGGCTCCTGGAATGGGTTAGGCTGGAAGGGACCTTCAAGATCAGCCAGTTCCAACCCCCTGCCATGGGCAGGGACACCTCACACCACAGCAGGTTGCTCATCCAGCCTGGCTGCAAACACCTCCAGGTTGCCCACCTCCCTGGGAGGTTGAGGGATGTCCTCCTCCCTGGGGAGGTTGTGGATGTCCTCCCGCCTGGAAGTGTTCAAGCCCAGGGTGGAGAGGAGAAGCTTCCAGGGAGGGGCCAGCCACAGCCTCCCTGGGCAGCCTGTGCCAGGCTCTCCCCACCCTCCCTGGAAAGGATTTCTTCCAGTCTCAGTCTCCCAGCTCTTGGAGCTCTTTCCCCACCTCCATGATTCTGACAGGCCCAGCCCAGCCCTCCCCAGCTCCCCCACCCCGAGCTGACTGTGCCTTGACCAGGGGAGGCAGCTGAAGCTCAGCATGGCCCTGGGGGGGTGATGCACACCCAGCTCCCACCTCAGCCCCTGCTGGTCCCAAGTGCAGCTGGCTGCTGGCAAGAGGTCTCCAAGGAGAAGATGAGATGCACAGAATGCTTTTATTGTGTCCAAGCAGAAGTCAAGGTCAGAACTGCCTTGCTGGGCAGGACAGCAGCCAGGGTCATTGACACACAGCTCATCAGAGGAAATACAGGAGGAGACAACTCAGGTAGTAGGATCTGCTCAGGTGGCTCACACCTCCTGCAGCTCAGCCTGGGGGGAAGGGAGTAGGACACAAGGGGCCTACAAAGAACTGTACATAGCTGAACCCCCCCCTTGGATGTACTCCAGGAGCAAGAAATACTGACTGAAGTCACCTTACCAAGCCAGCTGGTGCTGGAAGATGGGGAAAGGAGCAGAGAAATATGTACTGCCAGCTCCTGGGGAGGGATGGAGGAACCAAAACAACCCTAAATATGTCTTAACATTCCTGCATGGCTTACTGATGGCCAGTTCCAGAAGTTAAAGCACTGACTCTGCCCTTGTGTGTCCTGCAGTGCAGCAGGAGAAGTGTGGCCAGCAGGGCTAGGGAGGTTCTCCTCCCCCTGGGGAGGCCACACCTGGAGTCCTGTGTCCAGTTCTGGGCTCCCCCAGTTCAGGAGAGGCAGAGACCTGCTGGAGAGAGTCCAAAGGAGAGCCAGGAGGCTGCTTAGGAGACTTGAGCAGCTCTCCTGTGAAGAAAGGCTGAGAGCCCTGGGGCTGCTGAGGCTGGAGAGGAGAAGGCTGAGAGGCCTCTGATCAATGTCTATCAATAGCTGAGGGCTGGGGGGCAAGAAGCAGGGCCCAGGCTCTTGTCAGTGGTGTCCTGAGGCAGGCCAAGGGGCACTGGGCACAAACTGGGACCCAGGAGGTTCCACCTCAACAGGAGGAGAAACTTCTGCACTGTGAGGCTGCTGGAGGCCTGGAGCAGGCTGCCCAGGGAGGTTGTGGAGTCTCCTGCTCTGGAGCCTTTCCAACCCCTCCTGGATGTGCTCCTGGGTGACCCTGCCCTGGCAAGGGGGTTGGGATTGGATGACCTCCAGAGGTCCCTTCCAGCCCCCTCCCCTCCTATGCCTGTATGAAAGGTGACCCTTCCTCCACAGCCTGCCCCTGCTTGTGCCTGGCCTGCTTTTAGCTCAACTAATTCCTACCCTCAAGAAGCTCCTTGGGCCTGGCTGGGATGGCTCTGGCTGCGAGCAGGCAGAAGCAGAGGCAAGGTTCCTGCAGCTGCAAAGCCCCCAGTGGCTTACCCTGGGCTGGGGGTGCGTGCAGAGGAAGAGCTGGTGGTGTTCTGAGCCCTTACCCCTTGTGGCTGAGCTTTCTGACTGTCCTCTTCTGACCTTCTGCTCAGAACAACCTCCCAGGAGCGCTCCAGACCTGAGAGGATGATGGAGTTAGGAGCTGAGCTCTCTAATGCAGCCTGGGGGGGGGTGATGAGGTGGAGAGCAGCAGCCCTGCAGAGAAGGACCTGGGGGTGCTGGTGGGGGAGAAGCTGGGCAGGAGCCAGCAATGGGCACTGGCAGCCCAGAAGGCCAAGGGCAGCCTTAGGCTGCCCTTGGCCTTCTGGGCTGCCAGTGCCCGTTGCCAGAGCTGGAGAGAGGGGATCCTGCCCCTCTGCTCTGGGGAGAGCACCTCACCTGCAGGGCTGGGGACCCCCACCACAAGAAGGACCTGGAGCTGCTGGAGAGGGTCCAGAGGAGGCCACCAAGAGGCTCAGAGGGGTGGAAAACCTCCCTGTGGGGCCAGGCTGGGAGATACTGCCCGGGAGGTGGTTGAGGCTCCATCCCTGCAGACTCAGCCTGGCTGTGTCCCTGGGCAGCCTGCTCCAGCTGGAGCTGTCCCTGGGGCTGCAGGGGGGTTGGACAGGCTGCCCTGGGAGGCTGCCCTTGGAGGCTGCCCTTGGAGGCTGTCCTTGGAGGCTGCCCTTGGAGGCTCCCTTGGAGGCTGCCCTTGGAGGCTGCCCTTGGAGGCTCCCTTGGAGGTTGCCCTTGGAGGTTGCCCTTGGAGGCTCCCTTGGAGGTTGCCCTTGGAGGTTGCCCTTGGAGGCTCCCTTGGAGGTTGCCCTTGGAGGTTGCCCTTGGAGGCTCCCTTGGAGGTTGCCCTTGGACCTGATGCCCTCTCTGCACCCTTGGTGATGCCCCCTCTGGCTCCCTCCCTCGCCCCCTGCCTGACCTCCTCCACTCAGCTCAGGAGGGCAAACCCTGGAAGTCTGAGCTTCTGGTCTCTTCACCCTGCAGCAGCTCTCGAGCTGAGGCTTCCCAGGGGGGCTTTGGGTCAGACCTGAAGCTGGAGCCGGTTTTGGTCTCTTGGTTTGGTTGTTGGTTGGTTTGGGTTTGGTTTTTTTTTCCCCTTCTTCTTTTTTTTTGTCTTCATTGAAAAAAATAGATCTGTACATCCTTCTGGGCATGCCAAGTGCCTGAGGCTTAGAAAGGAGTCACTGCTGCTGCTGCTGCTGCTTGTTTTGCTTTACCAGTGATTTGGATCGCTGGGTTGGTGGTTTTCTACAGCACGAAGCAGGAGGGGCTAAGGACAAAGTCAAAAACCAAACTGAAGTCGATCAAAAGGAAGAAAATCTGAGATCATCCTTGGTCAGGAGAGAGGGAGGAGAGAGGGGGGGAGAGAGGGAAAGGGGGAGAGGGAGGGGGAGGGGGAGGAAGGGAGAGAGAGAGGGCAGGGGAGGGGGAGGAAGGGAGAGAGAGAGGGAGAGGGCAGGGGAGGGGGAGGAAGGGAGAGGGAGAGAAAGGGCAGGGGAGGGGGAGGAAGGGAGAGGGAGAGAAAGGGCAGGGGAGGGGGAGGAAGGGAGAGGGAGAGAAAGGGCAGGGGAGGGGGAGGAAGGGAGAGGGAGAAAGGGCAGGGGGAGGAAGGGAGAGGGAGAAAGGGCAGGGGGAGGAAGGGAGAGGGAGAAAGGGCAGGGGGAGGAAGGGAGAGGGAGAAAGGGCAGGGGGAGGAAGGGAGAGGGAGAAAGGGCAGGGGGAGGAAGGGAGAGGGAGAAAGGGCAGGGGGAGGAAGGGAGAGGGAGAAAGGGCAGGGAGGGGGAGGAAGGGAGAGGGAGAAAGGGCAGGGGAGGGGGAGGAAGGGAGAGGGAGAAAGGGGAGGGGAGGGGGAGGAAGGGAGAGGGAGAAAGGGGAGGGGAAGGGGAGGAAGGGAGAGGGAGAAAGGGGAGGGGAAGGGGAGGAAGGGAGAGGGGGAAAGGGGGAGGGGAAGGGGAGGAAGGGAGAGGGAGAAAGGGGAGGGGAAGGGGAGGAAGGGAGAGAGAGAAAGGGAAGGGGAAGGGGAGGAAGGGAGAGAGAGAAAGGGAAGGGGAGGGGAGGAAGGGAGAGAGAGAGGGAAAGGGAGGGGGAGGTCTTGACTGTGCTTTGAAATTTCACTGCAGGTTGGGAGCAAGAGCAGAGAGCTGGAAGGATCCAGCGGCAGGAGGAGACGGCGAGCAGCAAGCAAGCTGCTGGATGGTTCCGGTGGGAGGAGGTCAGAGCTGTCCTGGTGCACAGAGCCCTTGGGAGGCCTTGCAGGCCAAGGAGCTCCTGTGGCACTTCAGGACCTGTAGTCCTTCTTGCTGTAGGGCTTGTTCCCCAGGATGTTGTCTATCTCGTTGACAATGTGGGAGGTCATCTTTGGGAGGACCTGAAGGGGGAGAGACCTGATGGTTAATGGAGCTCCCGTGAGAGGCTGTCCACACGGACACCTACACCTCAGCACAATAAAGCTTCCTCCCAGGCTGTCCACACGGACACCTACACCTCAGCACAATAAACCTTCCTCCCAGGCTGTCCACATGGACACCTACACCTCAGCACAATAAAGCTTCCTCCCAGGCTGTCCACATGGACACCTACACCTCAGCACAATAAAGCTTCCTCCCAGGCTGTCCACATGGACACCTACACCTCAGCACAATAAAGCTTCCTCCCAGGCTGTCCACATGGACACCTACACCTCAGCACAATAAAGCTTCCTCCCAGGCTGTCCACACGGACACCTACACCTCAGCACAAGAAGGTTTCCTCCAAGGGTGTCCACCTTGACCCCCACAAGCCATCAAGCAGTGGCCATGGTCTTGTTGGACTTGATGATCTTGGAGGTCTTTCCCCAGAATGGGTTGGGTTGGAAAAGGCCTCCAGGATCATCCAGTCCAACCTTCAACCCAGCCCCACCACGGCCACCAAACCCTGGCCCCACGTGCCATGGCCCACAGGGTTCTGGAACCCCTCCAGGGCTGGGGACTGCACCCCCCGAACAAGCTATTCATAGCTTCACAGGATGGGGTGGGTTGGAAGGGACCTTCAAGATCCTCCAGCTCCAACCCCTCCCACCAACCCAGCTGGCTCAAGGCCTCATCCAGCCTGGCCTTGACCAGCTCCAGGGAGGGGCCTGGGTTGGTGTTATCCCCCCAGCATGGAGCTGACCCCTCCACCTCAGCTGAGATGCCACCACCTTGCACTTGCCTGTATGGCTCCAAGGTTCTCTATCAGCTGCTCTGGGTTGGAGGATCCCAGGAGCACAGAGCTCACCCCTTCGTTTCTCAGGCACCACGCTGGGAATAAAGCCACAAGATGGTCAGGAACCTGCTCCAGCCCCTGGCATCTGCCAGAGCTGCTCTCTCTGCTTGAAGGGTAAGGACATTGTTTGGCTGAACAAGGTGCTGCCAAGAGCCTGGCCCCAGCCTCTTGCCCCCAGCCTCTTGCCCCCCAGCCTTTAGCTCTTGCTGAGCATTGCTCAGCTGCCCTCTGGGGCTGCTCTTCTCCAGGCTCTCAGCCTTTCTTCATAGGAGAGATGTTCCAGTCCCTTCATCATCCTCACAGCTCTCCCCTGGACTCTCTCCAGCAGTTCTCTGTCTCTCTCGAGCTGGGGAGCCCAGAGCTGGCCCCAGGACTGCAGCTGTGGCCCCACTAGGACACAGAAGGGGAGAGGTAGAACCTCCCTTGCCCTGCTGCCCACACTCTTCCTCATGAACCCCAGGACACCACTGACCTTCTTGGCCCTGAGGGCACACTGCTGGCTCATGGTGGACCTTGTTGTCCCCCAGCATTCCCAGGTCCTTCTCCACAGAGCTGCTCCCCAGCAGGTTCCCCCTGCCCTCCCCTGTGCTGCTGCAGGAGGTTATTGCTCCCTGGGCACAACCAGAGGAGTCCCTGAGCTCCAGGGGCTCGTGCAAGGGTTCCCCTGCACTCCCCTTTCAACACCCCCTAAACCTGCACTTCAGAGAGCTTCTCTCCACCCCAGGAGGATGGTGTGCCACCAGCAGAGGGGGAAGGCGTGGTGGCACGGTGCCCTCCCTGGCACCTACCCACGGCCAGCTGTGGCAGCGTGCAGCCCAGGCGCTCGGCGATGGGCGACAGGTCCTTCAGCTTCCCCTGCTGCTTCCTGCCCTCCTCGCTGATGATCTTCTCCTTCAGCCACTGGTAGCACTGCAGATCACACAAGCACAGCGTGCCAGGGGCTGGAAGGGACCTCTGCAGGTCATCCATTGCACTCCCACCCAGGGCAGGGCACCCAGGAGCACATCCGGGGGGGTTGGAAGCTCTCCAGAGAAGGAGACTCCACAACCTGCTCCAGGGCTCCAGCAGCCTCACACCAAACAACTGTCGAGGGGGAACCTCCTGGGCCCCAGTTTGTGCCCATTGCCCCTTGCCCTGTCCCTGGGCACCACTGACAAGAGCCTGCCCCCTCCACTTGCCCCCCACCCCTCAGCTATTGATAGCCATTGACCAGATCCCCTCTCAGCCTTCTCCTCTCCAGCCTCAACAGCCCCAGGGCTCTCAGCCTTTCTTCATAGGAGGGAAGTTCCAGTCCCTTCATCATCCTCAGAGCTCTCCCCTGGACTCTCTGCAGCAGGGCCCTGTCTCTCTTGAACTGGGGAGCCCCAAACTGGACACAGTACTCCAGGTGTGGCCTCCCCAGGGCAGAGCAGAGGGGGAAGAGAACCTCCCTGGCGTCTACTGAAGCACACGAGGGAGCATCTCCCACCGTGGAAAACAAAGCACTTGAAAATGCCACATCCAGCCCAGGAGGCAGCAGCAGCTCAGGAACAGCTCTTTGATACCAAGAGCAACCACAGCAGGACTTGGTTGGCTCTTGGAGGAACCTACACAGAACCACAGAACTGTCAGGGCTGGAAGGGAGCTCAAGGCTCAGCCAGTCCCAGCCCCTGCCATGGGCAGGGACACCTCACACCACAGCAGGCTGCTCACAGCCACCTCCAGCCTGGCTGCAAACACCTCCAGGCAGAAGGCTGCCACCCCCTCCCTGGGCAGCCTGTGCCAGGCTCTCACCACCCTCCTGGGGAACAACTCCTTCCTCACAGCCAATCTCAATCTCCCCACTTCTACTTTTGCTCCATCCCCCCAGTCCTATCCCTCCCTGACACCCTCAGAAGTCCCTCTCCCTCCACAGGGAGTGATTAGAATGGTCTCTGTTGTCTTTTTTCCCCCACACCCAGCAGTGAGTTGTTTACTTTCCTGCTCAAGAGCTGTGAACAGTTTCAAAGGCAGAGCCTAAAGCTACCAGAGCCCCGCAGCGGGCAACCAGAGCCCCGCAGCGGGCAACCAGAGCCCCGCAGCGGGCAACCAGAGCCCCGCAGCGGGCAACCAGAGCCCCGCAGCCGGCAGCCAGAGCCCCGCAGCCGGCAGCCAGAGCAGCGGGCAACCAGAGCCCCGCAGCCGGCAGCCAGAGCCCCGCAGCCGGCAGCCAGAGCCCCGCAGCCGGCAGCCAGAGCCCCGCAGCCGGCAGCCAGAGCCCGCAGCCGGCAGCCAGAGCCCCGCAGCCGGCAGCCAGAGCCCCGCAGCCGGCAGCCAGAGCCCCGCAGCCGGCAGCCAGAGCCCCGCAGCCGGCAGCCAGAGCCCCGCAGCCGGCAGCCAGAGCCCCGCAGCCGGCAGCCAGAGCCCCGCAGCCGGCAGCCAGAGCCCCGCAGCCGGCAGCCAGAGCCTCTTCCTCAGCCAGGTCCTCCCCACTCTGGAGTGTGGCTGCCAGAGAAGCTGAGCTGATCTCTGGACACAGACCATGCAGCAGCTTCTCTCCCCGGACATCTCTTTCCCCTTCTGTCTCCTCCCCTCCAGCCATACCTTGAGTGCAGCCCTTGAGCTTTCTGGGACCCCATTGCCATATTTCCCTGAGATGATGCCACAGGCAAGTGGAGACCACGTCATGGCTCCAACTCCTGCAGAGAAACACAAAGGGAGAGGGTGTTCAGGGGGAGAGGGCAGGCTGGGAGCTCTCAGAGCTCTAGCCAGAAGAGGACTTTCTGGCTATAAGTAAAAGCAGAACAAGTGCTGCACCGTGAGGGTTGAAAAGGACCTCTGAGCAGCATCTGGTCCAGCTGCCCTGCTAGCACAGGTTGTTCATCCACAACCTCCTCAAGAGAGCCTGCAGCCCCAGCCTGGCTCCTGCTGCAGCCAAGCACCTGAACCCCTGAGCAGATAGCTCTCCAAAGGGCCTCTTCCCAGCGCCCCAGAAGATACACTTGGAGACATCAGCCTCCCCTGCCAGGTCCCCAAGAGCAAGCACAGCCCTGGCAGCTGGCACCTACTTCTCCAGGGGCACACTGAGCTGCTTTGTCCTTGCAGGACGTCAGATGGGTCACTGTCTGCCCCCTTCAGGGCAGGGGTGGAGAGCACTCTGCCCCTCCAGAGCCCCAGGTGAAGCTCTTGGTGCTTCATCCTGCAAAGGAAAGAGCCCAGAGTGCCAGCAGGCCCCCACTGTACCTATTTTATGGTATAACTCAGGCAGCTGAACCTCCACCTTCTCCCTCTGGAAGAGATGGTACTCGGCCTGCTCGCACATGGGGGGGGATCATGTTGAACTGCCTGGCCACAGAGTAGGCTTCCTGCAGACAAAGCCAGCAGAGAGAGACCTTCGTTAGGCAGAACCGCCTGGCAGGGCAGAACCCAGCAGCCAATCCTCCTGGAGGCTCCAGGAGCCAACAGCCTCAGGTCCTGCTGCCCCTGGGCAAGCTCCTTCCCATCCACCAAGGTGGGAACCAGCCCCAGCCCTGCCTGCGCTGCTGTCCCACTGCCCCTGTGCCCCCGCCACCCCCCTCTGCCTCCTCCAGCCCAGAGCTGCTCCAGAGCCAGCTCAGTGGCAACCCAGACAGCTTCCCAGCTGAGAAAGGATCCCAGACTGGCTGGGGTGGGAGAGGACCTTCCAAGGTCACCCAGCCCAAGCCCCCAGCAGGGGCATCTGCAGCCAGAGCAGGTGGCTCAGAGCCCCAGACAGGCTGACCTGGCGCGGTTGCAGGCATGGGGCAGCTCCCAGCCCTCTGGGCAACAAGAAATGCTCCTGGCAAAGCACTGAGGGGGAGAGGGCAGGGCCCCGGGGGCCCCAGCCCGAGGCAAAGGCTGGGCATGGCCTGTTCAAAGGGGTGCTGGCCGTGGGGCTCCTGCCCTGTGTGGGGACCATCCCCAGCAGAGCAGCAGCCCCAACGGTCCTGCAGCTGGGAGCCACATCACACGGGCATGGGCATCCACCAGGCACTGCACCCAAAGCCCTGAAGCCAGCCCAAATGAACCCCAGATGAACCAGCCTCCAATTAAGTGAGCTGAGACATCAGCCCCCCCCAGCCTGCCTCCTCCCCATGAGCTTGGCTCCTCTTGGAAGAGGTTGTAGCAGGATCACAGCTCACAGGATCTTAGGGGTTGGAAAGGACCTCTGGAGATCATCCAGTCCAAGCCCCCTGCCAGAGCAGGGGCAGAGAACCCAGCACAGGTCCCACAGGAGCACATCCAGACGGGGCTGGGAGGGAGACTCCACAACCCCTCCGGGCAGCCTGCTCCAGGGCTCTGTGAGCCTCACAGTGCAGAAGCTCCTCCTCATGCTGAGGTGGAAGCTCCTGTGCTGGAGCTTGTTAAAGCCCTGTGAGCAGTGCCAGACACACGTGTGGCACCTTTCCGAGGCAAGCATCTCACCAGGGGCAGGTGGGTGCTGTCCCCACGGCACACAAAGGAACCAAACACCTCATGGGGACCGTCATCTGCGTGTCCCAGCACAGCCACTGGGTGAGGTGGGAGGGTGCTGGCTGGAGCACAGCTCCAGGCCTCCCCAGCCCAGAAGCATGAGGCAGAGGCTGCTGGCCAGCTGGCAGCAGGGGAGGCCGAGCAGGGCTGGAGGGCTGCCCCCCACCAAGCCTTACCATGATCTCCATGGCGCTCCAGCGCGACGTGCCCCAGTACATGGCCATGCCCTGGTTGATGACGTGGGTCATGGCCCTCACAATCTCTGCAGGAGGAGAGGGGGAGGAGGAACAGACCCAAAGGTGGTGTGAGAACCGCAGGGAGGCCTCTTGGTCAGCGCCAAATCCTCCCCAGAGCCACCCAGGAATCATAGAGTCAAGGAGGCTGGAAAAGAGCTCAGAGGTCATCGAGTCCAAGCTGTCACCCAGCCCCTCCTGACAGCCAAACCTTGGCTCCAGTGCCTCATCCAAGCCTTTGGTGAACACCTCCAGGGATGGGGACTCCACCACCTCCCTGGGCAGCACAACCCAAGGGCCAATCTCTCTTGCTGGGAAGAACTTTCTCCTCACCTCCAGCCTAAACCTCCCCTGGCACAGCTTGAGACTGTGTCCTCTTGTTCTGGTGCTGGGTGCCTGGGAGCAGAGACCAACCCCCACCTGGCTACAGCCTCCCTTCAGGGAGTTGGAGAGAGCAAAAAGGTCTCCCCTGAGCCTCCTCTTCTGCAGGAACACCAAGGACCTGAGCAGCTTCAGCACTGATCAGCACCTCTGCTGCACCCTCCCTGCTAGGGCAGGGCTGGGGGAGCAGTGGAAGGGTCAGAGTGGAGGCACTGATCCCCCAGGGGGTGGAGAGATGCTTCTGTGCCAGCCCTTGCCCAGCACCACCTGATGAAGTGTCTGTGAAAACTCGACACAGGGGGCAGCAGGGCTGAAAATCAGCTGAAGGGTGGAGCAGGGGGAATGGGGCTTGCATTTGCTACCAGCACCCATCTGCCTCGGAGCACAGGACAGCAGGGCTTGGAAGGGACCTCTGGAGATCACCCCTGCCCCAGCAGGGCACCCCCAGCAGCTTGCCCAGCAGCACAGTGCCCGGGGGTTGGAAGCTCTCCACACCAGCAGACTCCACAACCTCTCTGGGCAGCCTGCTCCAGGCCTCCAGCATTCTTAAATTAAAACAGTTCCTCCTCCTGCTCAGATGAGCTTCTGATGTTCACTTTGTGCCCACTGCCCCTTGGCCTGTCCCTGGGCACCACTGATCAAAGCCTCCTGCCACCCTCCTGCCACCCACCCTTGAAGCATTGATCAGCATTGATGAGATCCCCCTCAGGCTGCTCTCCCCCACACTCCCCAGCCCCAGCTCTCCTCAGCCTTTCCTCCTCACAGAGAGGTTTCAGTGCCCTCAGCATCTCTGGAGCCCTTTGCTGTGCCCTCTCCAGCAAGCCCCTGTCCTTCTGGAACTGGGGAGCCCAGAGCTGGACACAGTGCTCTGGCTGTGGCCTCAGCAGGGCAGAGCAGAGGGGGAGGAGAACCTCCCTCGACCTGCTGGCCACTCTCCTCCTTGGCCACCAGGGCACAGTGCTGCTGTCGCTCATCCTCCTGTCCATGGGGACTCAGAGGTCTTTCTCCACCCATCAGCCTCCCTCCCTCTTCCCTTTGGGCAGGCAGAAGGGTTGATGGAGAGCTCCTATCAACCATCTGGTTGCCAAGCCCAGCCCTAAACCCTGACACATCCCAATCCAGCCAACACCTTTCCCTATTTCCCAGCCGTTCAGCCCCAGCCTTGGCCCAGCCCAACCCCCCTCCCCCCCGCTGCCAAGCTGCCACTCTGCTGCCCACAGGCGTGCTGGGTGCCACGGGCAGCTCCACCAGCACCCTCCCATCCTCCCATCCCTGGCACCAGCTGCAGCTTCTGCCTGCATTCAGTTGTCTATTTTTTGCCAGGCTGCCACGGAGGAGTTTTGCTCAGCATCTCATCACACGCCTCTTACACATCTCAGGCCAGGCTTGTTTGCCTCCCTCCCACCTCTACTCCTTTCCACTTGAAATGAAGTCAACTCAGAAAGGAGGAGGGGGAAAAAAAAAGCAAAGCAGCTGAAACCACTCTGCTGTTGTTTCCCAGAGCTTGCTCCCAAGGGGATGGAGAAGGCTTGTGAAGAGCAGCCCCCCCGGACCCCTCCTGCCTGGCACGAGTGGCAGCCCTTCAGGGTGGGGAGAGGCTCTGGAGCACAAAGGAATTGTTTCAAATGGCAAGCAGCCCCCAGCAGCAGAAGGAAAAGTTGGAAGCAGCTGAAAGGTCTCTGGCAGCAACCCTGTCACCTTCCCTCCTGGCTTGGCCAGCTCTGCAGCTTGTGCTGCCCATGCAGTCAGAGCTGTGCTGCCCATCAGCTGGGGCAGCCTCTCGGGGTGACAGAGCATCTGCAGGAGCAGCTGGGGGATCAGAGCTGAATGCAGAGCATGCGTTGGGCTGGAGAGGATCTCAGAGCTCCTCTGCTCCAACCTCCTCACCAGGGGCAGGACTCCTCAGCTAGACTCAGCCTCATCCAGCCTGGCCTTGAACACCCCCAGGCAGGAGGCAGCCACAGCCTCCCTGGGCAGCCTGTGCCAGAGCCTCAGCTCCCTCCTGCTGCAGAACTTCTTCCTCAGCTCCACTCTGCCCCTGCTCTGCCTCAGCTTCAAACCCTTCCCCCCGGGCCTGGCTCAGGCACCCTCAGCAAAAGTCCCTCTGCAGCCTTCCTGCAGGATCCCTTCAGGTCCTGGCTGCTCTGAGGTCCCCCTGGAGCCTTCTCCTCTGCAGGTTGCACAGCCCCAGCTCCCTCAGCCTGTGCTTGTGTCTGACACCCACAGAGGATGGCAGAGCCCAAGCAGTGGCAGAAGAACCTCAACCTGCCTGCAGGCAGCAAGGGGAGGACCCAAAATGATCAGCCCCAGCTCATCCTTTGATGGATTTGGTTACCCCTTGCAGCACACGACCCCTGTGAGCAGAACCCTCACCTGCTGGCACCAGCAGGGCAGCTCTCGGGGTCACCTCTCAGGGTCACCTCCGTATGGTTCTCCCTCAGGAGCTGCTGTTTGCTCAGACGGGAAAAGCCTGGGCACAGCAAGGAGAGGGAGCAGGGCTGGTGCCTTGTGAGGGGAGCTGTGCACTGCCTGTGCCTGCCAGGCAGTGAGGAACCAACAGATGGCTCAGCAGATGCTCGGGGATGGAAGTGGCTTAGTAGGTGAAGCATAAAAAAAGCCCCAAGCAGGGAGGCAGCAGCAGCACCAGGCCATTCATAAGGAGAAATGTCCTTTTGTTCACCCTGCTGCCAGCCTCACCCGGCACCAGGGCTGCTGCCAGGGGCCGCTGGCAGGGTCTGCAGCGTCCTGAGAGCCGGAGAGGCCTGGGCTGCGCTGTGCCAGGCTGGCACGGGGGGATGCGCTCAGCACCGCCCCATCAGACGGCAGCCGAGCGAGCAGGGAGGTCATTCCCCGCCCCAGGCTACATCATCTCAACTCCCTTCACCTCAGCAGCTGCTACAGATCCTTGCACCGCTCCTGAACTCCCGGGCCAGCTCCTCAGCGCCGCAGCTGCCGGCGCCGCTTGGCCAGCGGAGCGGCAGTGCCGCCCCCCGGGCCCCCAGCAGGTCACTCAGCTCCGCGGCCATTGAGCAAGGAGACGTCAGCGCCGCTGAGGGTCAGGCCGGGAGCTCCCGAGGGAGCTGCCAGGCTCTGGCGTGGGTTTGAGCTGCGTGTGACAGCTCCCGCAGCCTGCAAGTCTTTCCCCCTGCTGGCTCCGAGGGAGCCGCGAAGCTGACTCCCTGCCGCGGTGTGAACGGCTGTGTGAGCTCCCGGGGGGAGGAGGGGGACGGGGGCTGGAGGCCAGTAAACAGGGCACGAAGCCCCGAAGGTACCGAGGGGTGCAGGGCTGGGCCGCACAGCAGGCACCAACACCCCAGGTGGCTACCAGCGATTAGCAAAGGTCATTAAGGCTCGCAGGCAGCCGCAGCTCTCCGCCTCCCCGGCTCCACTCCCTGCGCTGCATGCTCCGAGCCCAGCCAGGACCACTCCCCACCACGGGGGAGGGCTGTGCACCTGAGGCACCGAGGGTGAGCCCAGCCCTGGGCAGAGCTGCATTGCTCTCCGTGCCCAGAGGGTCCCCACCGTGCCCCGAGGGGACTCTATCATGTTCTGAGTGCCCCCACCGTGCCCTGAGTGTCCCCATCATGCCCCAAGTAGTCTTCACCATGCTCCAGAGGGACCCTGCCATGCCCCGGGGGTCCCCACCATGCCCCAAGAGGACCATGGCATCACCCAGCCAAGCCTGGCAGAGGCTCAGCTGGTGCACCTCATGCCCTTGGGGCAGTGACCCCAGAAGCTCAGCAGCTGTCTCTTGTTTCTGGCCATGCACTGGGTGGGTTTGGGGCAACCCTGGTGCCATGTGGGCAGCCCGGGAGATGGGCACAGCAGCGCTGCCATGGTGCCCCCTCCAGAGCTGGCGGCAGCAGGGCTATGGAGATAGAGGTTTCCTTCGACCCAGAGGCAACCTGCCTTGAAGTGCCACCCCAGACCCACTCCAGCTGAAGGAAGGGAATCAACCCCAAGGAGGTGGACGCCCCCCCCGGGCCAGGCAGGAGCCTTCAGGTCCCACCCAGGAGCCACAAACTCCTTTGCCTGGAGCACAGCCCAGGAGGAGGAGGTGCAGCAGCAGCTCCCACAGCAGGGGCTTCCTTTCTCACAGCTCCAGCTTCCCCACCTCAGCACTGAGCCCTGGGCTTCATCTCCAGCCAGCCCAGGCCAGGGGGCAGCCAGGTCCCAGCCCGGGGGAGCCTCCCACTGACCTTCCATGGGGGTGTTGTTGTCCGGCCGGTTGGCGAACACCACGTCCACGTACTCCAGCTGCAGCCTCTGCAGGGAAGCCTTCAGCCCTGGGAACGGCAAAGCAGGGGCAGGAGCTGCTCAGAGCCAGCCACACAGCTGCTGGGGGCTGGGGGAGCGCTGGGGCAGCTTCGTGTACTCTGGGGGTGGGTTGAGAGCTGGCTGAAGGACAGAGCTCAGAGGGTTGTGATCCTTGGGGCAGGGTCTGCCTGGGCACCTGTGGCTGGTGCTGTCCCCCTGGGGTCAGGATTGTGACCAGTGGGGCAGGGTCTGCCTGGGCACCTGTGGCTGGTGCTGTCCCCTGGGGTCAGGATTGTGACCAGTGGGGCAGGGTCTGCCTGGGCACCTGTGGCTGGTGCTGTCCCCCTGGGGTCAGGATTGTGACCAGTGGGGCAGGGTCTGCCTGGGCACCTGTGGCTGGTGCTGTCCCCCTGGGGTCAGGACTGGCTCCAGTCTTGTCCAGCAGCTTCATCAAGGACCTGGAGGAAAGTCCTGAGTGGGCCCTTGGCCAGTTTGCTGATGGCACAAGCTGGGAGGAGAGGCTGAGCCCCCCAGGCTGTGCTGCTTCAGCCTGACCCGGCCAGGCTGAGAGCTGGGGGAGAGGAAGCTCAGGAGGTGCAGCCAGGGCAAGGGCAGGGTCCTGCCCCTGGGGAGGAACAACCTCCTGCAGCAGCACAGGCAGGGGGAACCTGCTGGAGAGCAGCTCCATGGCCAAGGACCTGGGAGTGCTGGGGGACAGCAAAGTCAGCAGGAGCCAGCAGTGTGCCCTGGGGACAAGGAGGCCAAAGGTGTCCTGGGGTGCATGGAGAAGAGTGTGGCCAGCAAGGGAGGTTCTCCTGCCCCTCTGCTCTGCCCTGCTGAGGCCACAGCTGGAGGCCTGGGGCCAGCTCTGGGCTCCCCAGCTCAAGAGAGACAGAGAACTGCTGGAGAGAGTGCAGGGGAGGCTGCAGAGCTGCTGAGGGGCCTGGAGCAGCTCTGTGAGGAGCAAAGGCTGAGAGCCCTGGGGCTGAGAGCCTGCAGCAGAGCAGCCCCAGAGGGGAGCTCAGCAATGCTCTTGGTCCTTAAGAGCAGAGCCCAATCCCCACCTGGCTCCAGTCTCCTTTCAGGGGGCTGCAGGGAGCAATGAGATCTCCTCTCAGCCTCTTCTCCAGACTGAGTCCAACCATCCTCGACCCCTTTCGATGCTGGTGCTGAGCCTTGGCCCTCAGCACCACATCCCTGCCTCTCTTAACCCCTTCCCATGGCCAAGGGCAAGCCTAAGCTGCCTATACAGGGCAGGAAACTCAGCCTCCTGCTGCTTTCTGCTAGGCAGAGATCAAAGCAAGACCTCCTCCATCTCCTCTGCTCCCTCCTCGTGCCCTCAAACGACCCTCAGCATGGCACATGAGCCTCACTTCCCCTCTCCTCATTTCCCTTGGCAGCACACAGCAGCTGAGCCAAGCAGTGCTGTAATCAATTAGAGCTTATCTCACAAATCACAGAAGAGCCTTAATTAGCTCCACAGCCCCTGAGGAGAATCACTTCCACCTGCTGCTGGGTGGAGGGAGCAACTCTGGTGGGATTCCAGCCCTGGATCGCTAGCCTGGGGCTGCCCTGGTGGGATTCCAGCCCTGGATCGCTTGCCTGGGGCTGCCCTGGTGGGGTTCCAGCCCTGGATCTGCCCTTGCCTGGGGCTGCCCTGGTGGGGTTCCAGCCCTGGATCGCTTGCCTGGGGCTGCCCTGGTGGGGTTCCAGCCCTGGATCGCTTGCCTGGGGCTGCCCTGGTGGGGTTCCAGCCCTGGATCGCTAGCCTGGGGCTGCCCTGGGCTGTTAACCTGGGAAGGCTTTGTGTGAGCAGTGAGGTTGCTCTCCCTGTTTGAGGAATGCTGGAGAACTGACATAATGGGTTGGATGGGAAGGGACCCAGTGCAGCCCACCCTGCAGTCAGCAGCGACATCCCCTGCTAGAGCAGGCTGCTCACAGCCCCAAACAACCTGACCTGGACTGGTTCCAGGGATGGGACATCCCTCACCTCCCTGGGCAGCCTGTGCCAGGCTCTCACCACCCTCCTGGGCAACAACTTCTTCCTCACAGCCAATCTCAAGCTCCCCACTTCCAGTTCTGCTCCATCCCCCCCAGTCCTACCCCTCCCTGACACCCTCAAAAGTCCCTCCCCAGCTTTCCTGGAGCCCCCTGCAGATCCTGGAAGGCCACAGTGAGGTCTCCTGGGAGCCTTCTCCTCTCCAGCCTGCACAACCCCAACTCCCTCAGTCCTCACAGCAGAGCAGCTCCAGCCCTCTGCTCCTCCTCGTGGCCCTTCTCTGGACACCTTCCAGCACCTCCAGAGCCTTCCTGGCACAGAGGCTCCAGAACTGGACCCAGAGCTGCAGCTGTGGTCTCAGCAGAGTGGAGCAGAGGGGCAGAATCCCCTCCCTGGCCCTGCTGGCCACACTGCTCTTGCTGCAGCCCAGGCTCTGCTTGGCTCTCTGGGCTGCCAGTGCTCACTGCTGGCTCCTGCTGAGCCTCTCACCATCAAGTCCAACTTTCCCCACATCACCCCCTGACCACCAGACCACATCCTACTCCTTTTTTGAACAGCAGGTCAAGCAGACCTGGCTGATGGGAGGCCACCCCCACGCCAGGGCCAGTCAGGCACGAGCAGCCCCCAGCCCCACGTACCTTCAATGATGTGTTTTCTGGAGAGTCCTCTTTCTGTCTCAGCTCTGCAAAGGACAAAAACAGGTCCGTGGGTGCTAGGAGGCTGAGGTGGGAACCATCATGCAGGGCTGGGTTTCTATCCTGCTCTGAGCCACCCCAGAAAGGAAGTCACAGCAGAGAGACCCTCACGCCTCCTTTGGGCACAGGGACAGCATCCTCTGGGTCGGTGACCATGGGATGCCAGGGCTTGGAAGGGACCCAAAGAGATCCTTGAGTCCAACCCCAAATGAGCAATGCCCCTGCTCCCTGAGCATGGTCACAGCCCTGCTCTGGGCCTGGCCTGGCTGTGAAGCTCCTGTCCAACACTTCCAAGCCCCCTCCAAGGTGCCATGAGCTGGCTGCACGGTTGTGAGAGAGCAGAAGCAGGCAGCAAGCACCACGAGGGACTCTGACACTTACTTTCCACCCCAGTAGAGCTTTGTTGTTATGACCAGGCTGGACCTCCTGCAAACAGAGCAGAAACATCATCACTGCTACCAAACTGATTCCAGCTGAGGAGCATGGCCCCTGGGCCGGCAGCAGTGCTCCAGCTTCCCACGCTGCTGGCCATGGCTGGCTCCTCAGCAAGCAGCCTGTTTCAAGCAGGCTCTAGAGGCTGCTTCTCCCCATCCACCATGCTCAGGTCTGCAGCAGGCAAGGAGTGGCCACAGGCTGGTGTCCAGAAACTGAAGTGAACTCAAGTGAAGTGACCAAAGACAGAGGTCAGGCTTTAATTCTGCAGGGAGCCAGCCCCAGAGCCTTAGCCAAGGGCTGCAGTGCTGCTTGCTCCTCACAGCCAAGCCCAGGGCTGCTTGTCCTGCAGCTTTGTCCCAGCCTGAGCTCATTTCCCACTGGAAAAAAACAACCTGCTGGGAAGTGTCCTGTGGGGAACGGAGCTCTGCCTAAAGTCCTGCTGCAGCATTTGGAACATAGAAGCCAAAACTAAGGGGCAAAAAGGACCAGCAGGTGGAGGGAGGTTCTCCTGCCCCTCTCTTCTGCTCTGCTCAGGCCACAGCTGGAGTCTGGGGCCAGCTCTGGCCTCAAAGGAGACAGAGAAGTGCTGGAGAGAGTCCAGGGGAGGCTGCAAAGCTGCTGAGGGGCCTGGAGCATCACACATGCAAGCTCCCAGCACTGCCTGGGAAGGGCAGCACTTGCTCCTGGGCCAGCAGCTCCTGCAGTGACTCCTGGCCAAGGCTCCCTCCCGTCTGTGGGTGCCAGCAAATGCCAGCCAGGGCTGCAGTACCTCCAGCCCTTCTTCTTCAGGATGTTCCCCAAGATGATCTCAGCCCTGCAAAAGGGAGAGAGCCACAGTGAGGGCAGACAGAGGATGCCCAGTGCCAGCTTCTCTGGGTGGTGCCACCCAGATGCCAGCCTGCAGCACCCTTCCCATGCCACCCTTCCCATGCCACCTCCATCAGCACCAAGCAGCTCCTTCACCCACTCCCATGGGGACAAACCTCCACCCTCATGCCCTGCATCTGCTCTGGGAAGGGGCTTTGTGGTGATGTCCCCAGGGGCTTTGTCCCCACAGCAGGGAGGTGATGTCCCCAGGGGCTTTGTCCCCACAGCAGGGAGGTGATGTCCCCAAGCCACCTTGTACCCTAAGCACCCAGCTGGGCAACCCAGGCAAAGCCAAAGTCCTTCTGGATGGATGTTCCTTCTTCTCAGGTCCGTGGTGGCACTGAGAGAGCCTTAGCTCTTCCTCAGCCAGAGCTGCTGCTCGCTGCAGGAGCCGTGCCCAGGAGCTGTCCCCAGCACCATTTGTCACCATTAAGATGAGTGCTGGCTTCTCATTTATTCAGGAGAGTTTTTGCTCCCTCTGCCAGCAGCAAGTGGCACCAGTGACAGGCTCCTGACAAAGAGGTTGGGGGATCGGTTCTGTTGTTCTTCCTGAATCACAGAATGGGCTGGGTCGGAAGGGACCTTAAAGATGATCTAGTTCCAATCCTGTGCCACGGGCAGGGACACCTCCCTCCAGCCCAGCCCTGAGCCCTTGGGCAGCCTGCTCTGGAACATTGGCACAGGCTGCCCAGGGAGGCTGGGGGTGTCCTCCTCCCTGGAAGCTTCTCCTGGCCAACCACAACCTCCCCAGGGAGGAGGACATCCACAACCTCCCTGGGCAACCTGAGGTTGCCCAGGGAGGTTGTGGATGTCCTCCTCCCTGGAAGTGTTCAGGACCAGGCTGGATGAGGCCTTGAGCAGCCTGGGCTGGTGGGAGGCGTCCGTGCCCATGGCAGGGTGTTGGAGCTGGATGGCTTTGAAGGTCCCTTCCAACCCAACCCACTCTGTGACTCCAGCCCAGGTGGCTCAAGGTCTCATCCAACCTGGCTTGGAAGACCTCCAGGGAGGGGACAGCCCCAGGCTCCCTGGGCAGCCTTCTGCCCACCCTCCTGGGGAAGAATGTCCTCCCAGTCTCCACTCCGAACCCACTGCTCCCCTTTTGCAGAGCGCTCCAAATGCCAAGGCTTTCCTGTCCCCCCTTTGAGCAGAGGGGACTCTGCCAAGCACCTCCAGAGCCTGAGCCCCCCCCTTCAGCAGGGCTTGTGCCCCAGAGCCCCGTGGGGGGAGCTGAGGGCAGAGGAGCAGGGCGCTGGGCACTCACTTGCCGGCCGCGTAGACCTCGGCCGTGTCGAAGAGGTTGACGCCGCTCTCGTAGGCGATGGTCATCAGCTGCTCGGCCACCTTGGGAAGCACAGAGAGGTGAGCAGGGGGAGACCACAGCCCAGAACGTCCACTGGGCCATCCCACACTGGAAACGGCCCTGAAGGTGCAGCACAGGGGTGGGAGGGCTGTGGGAATGGGTGGGCAGGGGGTAGGACCTTTCGGTAGGGCACCCAAGGGCTCACGTGCTGGCCCCGGGAGCACCGCAGGCCAGGCGGGCATCAGCTCGGGTGGGCATCAGCTCATTAATCCCTTCTCAAAGAGGCTTTCTGGTAGCCCAGAATTTCTCAGCCTTAGAGAAGGTTCTCTGCACACCTGTGGTGTCTGATACCAAAAGGGCTTCGTTTGGGGGTCTCTGGCTACCCCCAGGCTGCCCTGCAGCTCTCCAGGGTGTGTAAAGCCCTGAAGGTCATTCATGTCCTTCTGCAGTCCCACTGCTGCCCGAGGGGTTCTGCACCCAGGGCAGGCTGGAAGGGGATGAGCACCCAGGCATGGTCAGTGTTCTTTCAGGGCAGGGTTAAGACAATGTCCTCAAGGACAGGGCTGTGTTTCAGTCCTCTTGCCCCAGGCATGGACTTCTTCTAAGCAAGGAGGGCAGGAGAGTCAGGGAGAAAGCTTACAATCAAAAGCCATAGACTGGTTTAGGTTGGAAGGGACCTTAGAGATCATCACCTCCAACCCCTTTGCCACAGGCAGGGACACCTCCCACTACAGCAGGTTGCTCAAAGCCATCCAGCATGGCCTTGAACAGCTCCAGGGACTGGGCAAACCCTCTCACCCCAGCCTGCAACACTCAGGCCTGAACTCAGCAGCCCACCAGCAGCAGGAGAAACACCAAAGCCCAAGGGACTTCACAAGCCAAGGAAGCTTTGAGTTCCTCCTGCTCTGGGCTCCTACCAGAGTTCCTTTGGGGGTTTCTGCTGCATGCAAGAGGGGAGGAAGCCAGGAGGTTGCTCTCCTTGTGATGCCTGGCACCTGCAGGGTACCTGGGATGGAGGAAATCCCACCTGCTGCCCGGGGCTCTGCAGGATCACTACCCAAGCCCAGGAGCCCTCTGGCATGGGCAAGAGGCAAACCAGGCTCGGGTTTGCTGTGGATTGCATCTCATGATGCCCCAAATAAATAGTAATAAATAAAATCCCATCATCAGGCAGCCCCTGGGGAGCCCAGCCCCTGCTCGTGCCTGTGACACGTGTGGGGAGGAATTCACCTCCAGTGTCTGCCCCAGGAAGGGGAAGGAGGGAACAGCATGGAAATAACAATGATGATGATGATGATAATAAAGCTAATGATAGTAATAATAATTAATAATCATAATTAAAAGGTCATTTAAAGGGGTAAAAAAAAAGGGATTTGATTAAAGTTGACCCCTGGAAACAAAATGCCAGGTTGAGGAAGGTGTTCTTTTGGAGCAGGGGTTGGTGTTGCTCGGCACGGCAGCTCTCTGCCAGCTCCCCTGGCTTTGGGAGCCATGGTTGCATTGGCAAAGATCTGAGGTGAACATATCCCAGACCTGGGGGAAGGGATTTGGTGCCTTGGACTCTCAGCCAGCCTCACTCACCTCGTCGGAGATCTGCCCTCCAAAAGTGACCCATGTCCCTAGAGAGAGCAAAGGAATCTGTTACCATGGGAGGGGCTGGCCAAGGAGCCCCCAAAATGGAGGCTTCTTGGGCTCAGATGGGGTGAAAATGGGTAAAATGGGCTTAAAATTGGCTTTAGATGGGGCTACGTGGGGTTGAAATGGGGTAAAATGGGGCTAAAAGGGATCAAATTGGTTTGAATGGGGTTAAAATGAGGCTAAAACTGGGTAAAATGGGGTTTAAATGGGGCTAAAACTGGGTAAAATGGGGCTAAATGGGGTTAAAACTGGGGAAAATGGGGCTAAAGGGGGCTAAAATTGGGTTAAATGGGGCTAAATGGGGCTAAAACTGGGTAAAATGGGGTTTAAATGGGGCTAAAGGGGCTAAAATTGGATTAAATGGGGTTTAAATGAGGCTAAAACTGGGGAAAATGGGGTTAAAGGGGGTTAAAGGGGGCTAAAATTGGGTAAAATGGGGTTTAAATGGGGCTAAAGGGGCTAAAATTGGATTAAATGGGGTTTAAATGGGGCTAAAACTGGGTAAAATGGGGTTAAAGGGGGCTAAATGGGGCTAAAACTGAGTAAAATGGGGTTAAAATGAATATAAATGGGGCTAAAATTTGGTAAAATGGGGTTAAAATAGGGCCAAAACTGGGTAAAATTGGGTTAAAGAAGCTTTAAATGGGGCTAAAAATGGGGGACAGGGGTTAAAATGGATATAAATGGGGCTAAATTTGGTATAATAGGGTTAAAATGGGGATGAAACTGGGTTAAATGGGGCTAAATGGGGCTAAATGGGGCTAAAAGTGGGTAAAATGGGGCTAAAAGGGCTAAAATTGGTTAAATGAGGTTAAAAGGGGCTAAAATGGATATAAATGGAGCTAAAAGTGGGTGTAATGGGGGTAAAATGGAGTTAAAGGGGATTAAAATGGAGTTAAAATGGGACTTAAAGGGATCTAAAACTGGGTAAAATGGGGTTAAAAGGGTCCAAAATGGGGTTAAAGAGGGGTCAAGGGAGGTTAAAAGGTGATTAAAGGGGACTAAATGGGGTTAAAATGGAGCTAAAGGGGGTAAAGATGGGGTGAAAAGGGGAGAAAATGCATCTGAGTGCATCTCTCAGGCTGCCCAGAGAGGTTGTGGAGTCTCCTCTGGAGAGCTTCCAACCCCCGGGCACTGTGCTGCTGGGCAAGCTGCTGGGGGTGCCCTGCTGGAGCAGGGGGTTGGACTGGATGATCTCCAGAGGTCCCTCCCCACCTCCCCCACGCTGGGGTCGTGTGAAATCCAAAGTGACTCTTCCCAGGAGCTTTTCCAGTGCCCTCCAGCGGCGCAGCCCAGGCGCAGAGCTCCGGCTCGCAGTAACTGCAGCTCCAGCTGCGCTGCAGGCTTTGGGTTGGTATTCTTAGGAGCGACCTGGGGCATCCTCTCTTTCTGCTCAGACAGGAAAGGACTGCCCGGTGGTGGGAAGGGTGTGTGGATTTAACTGGCTCTTCCCAGGCCACGGGAGTGTTGTTTCAGCTGCCTTTCTGGGGCACGTTTCCTGAGCCACCGACAGAGAGACAGCAGCGAGCTGGGGAAGCGCCAGGTCCCATATGGGACCCTGCTCAGCCAGCACATCCTCAGCCTTGGCACGCACCCCTCCTGCCCTACCTCATCTGACCTTCCAGACCACCTCCTGGCAAGCCCTGCTGAGACCCAAGAGAGGAGCTGTGACACCATTTGTGCCTTCTGTCACCTGGTCGTGAGGTCACTTTGGGCCACAGCACAACTTCTCCCTGGGCTTTGAGATCCACACACCAGCCGGGTGCAGCACTGCCCCTGACTCGTTGAGTCGGAGGATTCTCTGGGCTGGAAGAGATCTCTGAGATCATCCAGCCCAACCAGCAGCCCAGCCCCACCATGGCCATCAAACCCTGGCCCCAGGTGCCATGGACACAGGTTTCTTGAACCCCTCCAGGCATGGGGACGCCACCACCCCCTGGGCAGCCTGTGCCCGTCCCTGACCGCTCTGGCACCAAAGACATTTTTGCTCATCTCCAACCTACCCCTCCCCTGGCACAATTTCAGGACATTTCCTCTCCTCTCACCTGAGACCAGGGAGCAGAGCCCAAGCCCCACCTGGCTGCAGCCTCCTCTCAGGGAGCTGCAGAGAGCAATGAGGTCTCCCTCAGCCTCCTCTGCTCCAGATTGAACACCCCCAGCTCCCTCAGCTGCTCCTCCCCAGCCCTGTTCTCCACACCCTTCCCCAGCTTCATCACTGCTCTCTGCACCCACTCCAGCCCCTCAATGTCCTTCTCGGAGTGAGGGGCCCAAAACTGAGCCCACTGTTCAATGTGCAGCCTCACTTGGCTCACAAAACTCCACAGAAGGTCAAACTTCTCCTTGCTTTGTCCCTCTCTAAGGCAGGCAGAGAGGTGCAGGCTCCAGGCTGGGAAGTTCACTGTGATTTGGGCAAAGCAACTCCCAAGGAACAAGCAATAGGGTGGGAGAAAACAGCCTCAAGTTGCACCAAGGAAGGTTTAGGTTGGACCTGAGGAACAATTTCTCCCCCCAGAAAGGGTTGCCAAGCCCTGGCCCAGGCTGCCCAGGGTGGTGGTGGAGTCCCCATCCCTGGAGGGGTTTCAAAGCTGTGGAGATGTGGTGCTGAGGAGCAAGGTCTAGTGGCCACGACCGTATTGGGTTGATGGTTGGACTCAACCTTAGAGGTCTTTTCCAACCTTAATGAGTCTGGAGACATTGATATCTCCTTAATGTCCATGCAGACACTCAAGGTCAAACTTGATGAGGCCCAGAGCAACCTGATCTAGCTAAGGATGTCCCTGCTCACTGCAGGGCAGCTGGACAAGGCGACCTGCAAGGGTCTCTTCCAACCTGCTGCAGCCTCTGATCCTGCAGCATGGTGCCAGCAGGGCTGGGTTGAGCTCTGATGCTGCTAAAGGAGGGGGAAATTGAGTCCTTGCTGCCTGAGGAAAGGAGCTGGTGCAGCAGGCACTGCACCCACAGCTTCATTAAAGATGCATTGGGTAGCTGCTGCCTCACAGCAGGCACAGGAGGTGAGCCTGGAGCAGGAGGCAGCACGCAGCTCATGTGCCTGCTGCTAAGGCTGGAGCTGCTTTGATCAGCCCCTGCTTGGAGACAGAACAAGAGCTGGAGCCCTTCACACAGCCTTGCTCTCCCCACTGAGAAAAACAAAAGGCTCAGTCTGAGGCTTCTTCTGCATCAGGTCTCTTGGAGGACAAACCAAGAGGAATTTGTGGCCTCAGGGACAGTGGTGTCCTGGGGTGCAGCAGGCTGAGACCTTCTCCTCCCCTCTGCTCTGCCCTGGTGAGGACACAGCTGCAGTCCTGGGGCCAGCTCTGGGCTCCCCAGCTGAGGAGAGACAGAGAACTGCTGGAGAGAGTCCAGGGGAGGCTGCAGAGCTGCTGAGGGGCCTGGAGCAGCTCTGGGAGCAGCAAAGGCTGAGAGCCCTGGGGCTGAGAGCCTGCAGCAGAGCAGCCTAGGGGGAGAGCTCATCAATGCTGATCAATACTTACAGGGTGGGTGGCACCAGGCTTTGTTCAGCGGTGCCCAGGGACAGGCCAAGGGGCACAAAGTGGAATGCCAGAAGTTCCAGCTAAGCACGAGGGGGAACTTCTTTCATTGAAGGGTGATGGAGAACTGGAGCAGGCTGCCCATGAGGTGGTGGAGTCTCCACCTGTGGAGACATTCCAAACCCAACTGGATGTGCTCCTGGGAGACTTTATCTTGGTGCCCCTGCTCTGCCAGGGGGCTGGACAGGGTGATCCCCAGAGGTTCCTTCCAGCTTCTCACAGTCTATGCTGAATGGTTCCTGGGTATTTAAACCCAAACTCTGGATTTCCATCAGGGGAACCTGAGCTCTGCAACAGCCAAACCTCCACAGATCAGAAGCTCAAAGCAGAGCAGAACCCACACCTATTTCTACTTCATTTTCCACTCTTGGAGGACAATAATTCAGTGATTCATAGGATGGGTTGGGTTGGAAGGGAGCTCAAGGAGCTCATAGGCAGGGACCCCTCACACCACAGCAGGCTGCTCACAGCCACCTCCAGCCTGGCTGCAAACACCTCCAGGCAGGAGGCTTCCACCCCCTCCCTGGGCAGCCTGTGCCAGGCTCTCACCACCCTCCTGGGCAACAACTTCTTCCTCACAGCCAATCTCAATCTCCCCACTTCTAGTTCTGCTCCATCCCCCCAGTCCTGTCCCTCCCTGACACCCTCAAAAGTCCCTCCCCAGCTTTCTTGGAGCCCCCTGCAGATCCTGGAAGGCCACAAGGAGGTCTCCTCAGAACCCTCTCAAGTTAGCTTCCTTCACAGAATGGTTTGGGTTGGAAGGGTCCTTGGAGATCATGCAGCTCCAGCCCCCTGCCATGGGCAGGGTCACCTCCCACCAGCCCAAGCTGCTCACCCAGCCTGGCCTTCAACACCTCCAGGGAGGGGGGCCAGCATCACCTACCTGCTTAAAGACCTCCAGGAGGGTCTTTTCTCTTATCACTGGTGGGGAACACTCTGGTCCCACCCCCCAAGATAAAAGTGGGTTTCAGGTTCTCATGAAGCTGCTTTCTGCAGCTGAAACAATGGATGAGTAGCTCACTGGGAAGCAGAGGCAGCCTGCTGTCCAGGCTCAGGCTTCAGAAGGGTTAGTTGGGTAGGAAATGCATCAAAATGAATCTCTGCTGAGGGGGAAAAATAAAGTGACAAGAATAAAAGGGCTGAGCTTATTTATCCCCAGGTGATGATTTGGACTCTTTCTCTCTTTGCTCTAGCAGGCACACAGGTCCCCAGCACCTGCAGGAGAAGAAAAGGGATTATTCGTGCACCCCGTGCGCTGCGCTGCTCAGCCTCTCATCCACAGGGCTCCACCAGCACACCACCAGCTGTGCCCTGGGGGCATACAGAACACTCAGGTGCTGGGGGCTCCTCCCTGGACTCCACGAACTGGAGGTCCATGCTGACCTTCAGCTGCCTCCCAGGTCATCTTCTAGCACCAGCTGGCTTGGTAAGGTGACTTCAGTCAGCATTTCTTGCTCCTGGAGTACTTCCAAGGGGGTTGAGCTATGTACAGTTCTGTCATGGAATCAATAAGGCTGGAAAAGACCTCAGAGATCATCAAGTCCAACCTGTCACCCAACACCTCCTGACTACTGAACCCTGGCTCCAAGTGCCACGTCCAATCCCCTCTTGAACACCTCCAGGGATGCTGACTCCACCACCTCCCTGGGCAGCACATTCCCATGGCCAACAACTCTGGGAAGAACAGAGGCCCCTTGTGTCCTACTCCCTTCCCCCCAGGCTGAGCTGCAGGAGGTGTGAGCCACCTGAGCAGATCCTACTACCTGAGTTGTCTCCTCCTGTATTTCCTCTGATGAGCTGTGTGTCAATGACCCTGGCTGCTGTCCTGCCCAGCAAGGCAGTTCTGACCTTGACTTCTGCTTGGACACAATAAAAGCATTCTGTGCATCTCATCTTCTCCTTGGAGACCTCTTGCCAGCAGCCAGCTGCACTTGGGACCAGCAGGGGCTGAGGTGGGAGCTGGGTGTGCATCACCCCCCCCCCCAGGGCCATGCTGAGCTTCAGCTGCCTCCCTGGTCAAGGCACAGTCAGCTCGGGGTGGGGGAGCTGGGGAGGGCTGGGCTGGGCCTGTCAGAATCATGGAGGTGGGGAAAGAGCTCCAAGAGCTGGGAGACTGAGACTGGAAGAAATCCTTTCCAGGGAGGGTGGGGAGAGCCTGGCACAGGCTGCCCAGGGAGGCTGTGGCTGGCCCCTCCCTGGAAGCTTCTCCTCTCCACCCTGGGCTTGAACACTTCCAGGCGGGAGGACATCACTGGTGGTGTTTAAGGAGAGCCTGGATGAGGCACTTGGTGCCGTGGTTGAGTTGATCAGATGGTGTTGGGTGATAGGGTGGACTCCATGATCTCAAAGGTCCTTTCCAACCTGATCCATTCCATTCCATTCCATCCCTATTCCTATTCCTATTCCTATTCCTATTCCTATTCCTATTCCTATTCCTATTCCTATTCCTATTCCTTGTGTGGAGAGCTTCCAGCTGCCCCTGGGCATTGTGCTGCTGGGCAAGCTGCTGTGGGTGCCCTGCTGGAGCAGGGGGCTTGGACTGGGGGAGCTCCAGAGGTCCCTTCCAACCCCCACCCCATTTATCTACCACTCCCATGCTGAGGTGGGAGGGGGCTGCCTTCCTAAGCAGCAAGTCTGGGGGAGACACAAGCAAGAGATCAGCCTGGGGAGGGGAAAAGGAATGATTCAAAATGAACACGTTTAAAAACCCCAACCAAACCCCAACCCCACCCCAAAGCCCTCACTTTCTGCAGTCTGTTTTTCTCCCCACCTCTTCCTGCTGGCTGAGCTTGTGAATCATCCTCAGGGGCTGCTGGAAATGCCAAGCACCTTCTGCAGGGCTATTTCTGTCGGGGTTGAGCAGCGGGCAGCGAGCTGCGCTGCAGCCCCCAGCAGCAGCTCTGGGAGCAGGCACCCACCAGCCCCAGCACACACCAACCACCTGCTGTGCTCCTGGCACTCAGCCCTCACACAGCTTCTCACTTCCCTCACCACAGCATGGACCACAGAATCCCAGCACCTTGGGGGGTGGGAGGGACCTCTGAGGACCATCTCGTTCACCCTACAAGGATAAAGGACCTCTGAGGATCATCTTCTTCATCCCACAGGGGAAAGGACCTCTGAGGATCATCTTCTTCCTCCCACAGGGAAAGGGACCTCTGAGGATCATCTTCTTCCTCCCACAGGGAAAGGGACCTCTGAGGATCATCTTCTTCCTCCCACAGGGAAAGGGACCTCTGAGGATCATCTTCTTCCTCCCACAGGGAAAGGGACCTCTGAGGATCATCTTCTTCCTCCCACAGGGAAAGGGACCTCTGAGGATCATCTTCTTCCTCCCACAGGGAAAGGGACCTCTGAGGATCATCTTCTTCATCCCACAGGGAAAGGGACCTCTGAGGATCATCTTCTTCCTCCCACAATACTCCAGACATGGCCTCACCAGGGCAGAGTAGAGGGAGAGGAGAACCTCCCTTGACCTGCTGCCCACGCTTGTCTTGATCCACCCCAGGACACCATTGTCCTTCTTGGCCATATGGGAACACTGCTGGCTCGTGGGGAACTCGTCCACCAGGTCCTTCCCCAAGATCTCCTGCCCCTTGCCTTGGGAAGCAGCTTCCCAACTGGGTATTCCCACCTCCAGGAATGAGTCAAAAGTGGCTTTGGCTCCATTTCCACCACAGCCCAGCAAGGTGTGATGGCTGCTGGGCTCTCTGTGCTGCCAAATCCACCAGCTCACAAAGTCACTGCCAGCAGATGTGTCACCTCTGCAGGGAACAAAAAGAGTTCCTGGCTGGAAGCTGAAGCTTCTTCTCCTGCCAGTACAATTTTATCCCTGGCTGGATCCTGGCACATGGAGGTCTGGCACGTGGCTCTGGTCTGGCACTTGAGGCACCAGCAAACCACAGCATCACACAACTGCTGACTGGAAAAGACCTTTAAGATCATCAAGTCCTGGACATCAGTCCTTGGCTAAACCACGTCCCTCAGCACCACATCCACAAAGCTCTTCAACACCTCCAGGGGTGGGGACTCCACCTGGACAGCCTGGGAGCCCTTTCAGTGAGGGAATTCCTCCTAACACCCAATGCTCAGCCCTGCACGCTCTGAGCACCGGCTGGACCCTTCCCCACCAGCCCAGGCCAGCGGATTCTTGAGCCTCAAACTGAAGCCCAGGCCCCCAAACTGAAGCCCCAAGCCCCAAACTGAAGCCATAGCCTAAACCTAAAGCCCCCAACCCCCAACCTGAAGCCTAGAGCTTCAACCTGAAGGTCAGAGCCCCAAACCAATGCCCAGAGCTCCAAAATGATGCCCAGAGGCTCAACATAAAGCCCCAAGCCCAAAACTGATCCCAGAGCCCCAAGCTGCAGCCCAGAGCCCCAGGCTGCAGCCCAGCAGCTCTCCCCCCACCCCGAGCAGCCTTTTGCTCCCTGCTCAGCCCCCACTCCTCCCACGCAGCTGCACTCACAAAGCCTCTCAGTAAATTTAGCTGCTGCTGCTGCAGCTCCACACGCCTGCAATCACAGAACAGCTCTGCAAAATGTTGGCTTTGGGGTATTTTTTCTTCCCCTTCTCTTTCCCCCCCCCCCCCCTCCTGCTGCTTCCTTCCCATCTCTTTCCTCCACCACAACAGCTCAGGATGATAAATCAAACCTCTGCACAGAGAAGACAACTGCTTTCAGAGGCTTGGGTCTATTTTAGCCAGCAGAAGAGCTCTTCTTGGCAGAGCAGACCTTATTTATGGCTCGTGATGCAGGGTGACTTTCACAGCCCACTCCAGTTTAAAAGTCAACTCTCCAAGCCTGTTAAAAAACCACCAACACCACCAAACCCAAATGACCTAAACCCTGGGGCACAATTGGAAGCAGCTGGGGAGAGAGCAGGGCGCTGGAAGGGGATGCCCATAGCTGCAGCAGGTACCAGACGTGGGCAGAAGGCAGCTCCCTGCCCAGTTCTGGGGGCACCCATTCTGCCCCCATGGCAGGGCTGTGGGAGTCCAGCACAGCCAGCTGCTCTCCTCAAGGCTCACGGAATGGGCTGGAAGCACCTTCAAGGTCAGCCAGTGTCAACCCCCTGCCATGGGCAGGGACACCTCACACCACAGCAGGTTGCTCACAGCCACCTCCAGCCTGGCTGCAAACACCTCCAGGCAGAAGGCTTCCACCAGCTCCCTGGGCAGCCTGTGCCAGGCTCTCACCACCCTCACTGCCAAGAACTTCTTCCTCATCTCCAGTCTCAATCTCCCCTCTCCCAGCTCAAAGCCATTTCATAGAATCATAGAATCAAACAGGTTGGAAAAGACCTCAGAGCTCATCAAGTCCAACCTCTCACCCAACACCCCCTGACAGCTAAACCATGGCTCCAAGTGCCTCATCCAAGCCTTTCCTGAACACCCCCAAGGACGGGGACTCCACCACCTCCCTGGGCAGCACATCCCAAGGGCCAATCTCTCTTGCTGGGAAGAACTTTCTCCTCACCTCCAGCCTAAACCTCCCCTGGCACAGCTTCAGACTGTGTCCTCTTGTTCTGGTGCTGGGGGCCTGGGAGAAGAGACCAACCCCCATCTGGCTACAACCTCCCTTCAGGGAGCTGGAGAGAGCAATGAGGTCTCCCCTGAGCCTCCTCTTCTGCAGGCTAAGCAACCCCAGCTCCCTCAGCCTCTCCTCCCAGGGCTGTGCTCCAGACCCCTCCCCAGCTCTGTTGCCCTTCTCTGGACACCTTCAAGAGTCTCAATGTCCTTCTTAAACTGAGGATGAGGTTCAAAGGTCCCTTCCAAGCCAATGCACTCTGTGTTTCTCTACCCACTAAAACCCCAAAGAATAGAAGAAGGAAAAAACCAACACCCAAGAGCAAGTTCTTCCCAGAAAGAGTAATTGGCCACTGGGATGTGCTGCCCAGGGAGGTGGTGGAGTCCCAGGCCCTGGAGGGGCTCACAACAGGCTTGGATGTGGCACTTGGAGCCATGGTTTAGTTGTCAGGAGGTGTTGGGTGATAGGTAATAGGTTGCACTTGGTGATCTCTGAGGTCCTCCTCTTCTCCAGGCTAAACAACCTCTTCATCCTACCACTACAACATTCCAATACCTCTGAGCCCTGGGGAACACAAAGCCCAACTCAGCATGGGGCTGGAGCAGAGCATCCATCCATGCCCTGGTCAGAGGAACCTGAGCACACCCCTGGGACCTTCACACTCGTGCTGCCCCAGCCCTGCAGCACAGGGAGATGTTTGCAGTGAGCAAGCACTCTCCTCCTCCCCACAGCTCTTGGGGGTTTCATACAGATGGACTTGAAAGTGTTCTCCACACGACTGCTTCAGCTGCCAGCAGTTACTTGCATGAGTGAAGCCACCTGGAGGTGTCCAGCCTCACCCAGCAGCTGCTGGCCAGAGGCACCACTGCAGGAGCTGCAGGGCCGAGCCTGGGTGTGCTGCAGGGCTTATGGAGGCTCTTCTGGTTAAACACTGATGAGATGAATGATTGATAAGGGATTCTTCAGCTCTCTCATCAGCACACAACAGAAACCATGAGGTCTGCACACTGGGTGAAAGAAAACCAACACAGAGTCACAGAACTGTCAGGGCTGGAAGGGACCTCAAGGCTCAGCCAGCTCCAACCCCCTGCCATGGGCAGGGACCCCTCACACCACAGCAGGCTGCTCACAGCCACCTCCAGCCTGGCTGCAAACACCTCCAGGCAGGAGGCTTCCACCACCTCCCTGGGCAGCCTGTGCCAGGCTCTCACCACCCTCCTGGGCAACAACTTCTTCCTCACAGCCAATCTCAATCTCCCCACTTCTAGTTCTGCTCCATCCCCCCAGTCCTATCCCTCAGGCCACAATGAGGTCTCCTGGGAGCCTTCTCCTCTCCAGCCTGCACAACCCCAACTCCCTCAGGCTGTCCTCACTGCAGAGCAGCTCCAGCCCTCTGCTCCTCCTCGTGGCCCTTCTCTGGACCCCTTCCAGCACCTCCAGCTCCTTCCTGGAACAGAGGCTCCAACAGATTGTGTCAGCTCCCAAGCCTGGAGTTCTGACATGTAGAGGTCTCAAAGGCACTCATAGATATCTTCTGTGGTCCTTCATGGGGGGGGGGGTGGGGGTGGTCAGGTCAGATTAGAAGGTCCCTCAGGGGTGCTATGGGTGGAAAGCATCACTTCATACCAGGGCAAACATCCTGGCTGGTGCACATTGCTCTTAACACACCTAAAGGCTTCTGCTAGGAGGCACCTGCAAGACCCAGCAGAGGCTGGAGCTCTGAGAAGGAACTTTTTAGGCTGCAGTCCAAGAGCAGTGTGTGGCTGCTGACCACAGAGGTTACTCACCCAGCCCCAGGCACGAGACTCTCAGCCCAGATTTCCCCAGGTTCCTAGAAGGAAAAGGAAATCATTAGGAAGCTGTTGTTAAGCCCTCAAGGGACACACACCTTAACCCCATGGCAAAGCAGCAGCTGGAGGGGAGAAGCCTGGAGCTGTCTGCATTGGAGTCTGGAGAGGTTTGGCACTGGCACAGGCTGCCCAGGGAGGTGGTGGAGTCCCCAGCCCTGGAGGGGTTCCAGAAACCTGTGGCCATGGTGGGGCTGGGTTGAAGGTTGGACTGGATGAGCTTGGAGGTCTCTCCCAACCAGAACAAGTCTATGATTCCAGGATTGTAAGCCCTTGGGTTTTGCCCAAAAGAGGCAGCTCCTGCCTCAGCTGTTGGCTTGGGGAAGGCTAAATGTCTGCCCTCAGCCTTTGCCTCACTAAGCTGTGGGAGGAGCTGTGTGGAGCTGGGAATAAACCCAGATACATTCAGTTGTGTCTCACACCTGGGGACCCAAACCTCCTGCAGACCTTGGGCTGGTTGCTGCTGGGGACCCAAACCTCCTGCAGACCTTGTTTTGCTTCATGCTGGGGACCCAGCCTCCTGCGTTCCCCCTTTAGAACAAGACACCCCACAATTTCCCAGCCCAAAGGGAGGCAGCACCTCAATCCCTGCCACCAGCTGCCTCACAGCACTGGGCTCAAGTTCTCTCACACAATCTCAGGATGATAGGGATTGGAAGGGACCTCTGGAGATCATCCAGTCCAAGCCCCCTGCCAAGAGAAGGTCACCGGGAGAAGGTCACCCAGGAACACATGCAGGTGGGTCTGGAATCTCTCTGGGGATGGAGACTCCAGCACCCCTCTGAGCAGCCTGCTCCAGGGGTTTGTCACCCTTCAATTAAAACAGTTCCTCCTCCTGTTCAGATGAGCTTCTGATGTTCACTTTGTGCCCGCTGCCCCTTGGCCTGTCCCTGGGCACCACTGATCAAAGCCTGGTGCCACCCTCCTGCCACCCACCCTTGAAGCATTGATCAGCATCGACGAGATCCCCCTCAGGCTGCTCTCCCCCTCACTCCCCAGCCCCAACTCTCCTCAGCCTTCCCTCCTCGCAGAGAGGTTTCCTCCTCCCCACCTCCCAGAGCTGCAGGCAAGATAATGAGCCCTGAGGCCAGGACATGTGCCACAGGTTGAACCCCTAAGCTGAACCCCACCCCTGCAGCACACCCCCCACCCCCCTTTCATTACACCTCCCTGCTTCAGCCTTTACATTTGAGCTGCATCTGGGCAGCTGCACTGCCAGAGGAAGGATCACGTAGGGACCGTTCCCCCACCTGCCCCTGCAGAGAGCTGCAAGCAGCCATCCTGCGTCACCCGGCTCCATTTTAGCTGCAGTTCTGTTTGCCGTTGGCTCTTTTGAACTGGGGGGGGAATTTTTTATTGTTTTGGGGTTATTTTTACTTTTTTATTTTTACCTTTTTTTACCTTTTTTATTTTTACTTTTTTTTTAACTTGTTTTACTTTTTTATTTTTACTTTTTATTTTTACTTTTTTACTTTTACTTTTTAAAAACTTTTTTATTTTTACTTTTTAAACTTATTTACTTTTACTTTTTTACTTTTTTATTTTTACTTTTTAAACTTTTTTACTTTTACTTTTTTACTTTTTTATTTTTACATTTTTACTTTTTTATTTTTACATTTTTACTTTTTTATTTTTACTTTTTTTACTTTTACTTTTTTTACTTTTATTTTTTTTTTTACTTTTATTTTTTTACTTTTTTACTTTTACTTTTTTTACTTTTCTACTTTTCTATTTTTACTTTTACTTTTTTACATTTTAATTTTTACTTTATTTTAATTTTTAAAATTTTTTATTTTTACTTTTTATTTTTACTTTTTTACTTTTTTATTTTTTACTTTTTTACTTTTTTAATTTTTTATTTTTACTTTTTTTACTTTTCTAATTTTTATTTTTACTTTTTATTTTTACTTTTTTTACTTTTTTATTTTTACTTTTTTTACTTTTTTTATTTTTTTATTTTTACTTTTTTACTTTTTTATTTTTACTTTTAACGTTTTTACTTTTAACATTTTTATTTTTAACATTTTTATTTTTAACATTTTTATTTTTAACATTTTTATTTTTAGCATTTTTATTTTTAGCATTTTTTTAAAATTTTGTTTATTTTTTAGTTTATTTTAATTTTTATTTCATTTGTTATATTTTTATTTTATTTTTTTGTTTTATTTTAATTTTATTTTTAGGTTATTTTTATGTTTTATTTTAGTTTCACTTTATTCTTTATTTTTATTTTGGTTTCATTTGGAAAAAAAAAAAATTTATTTTATTTTCTTAATTTTTAATTTAATTTCTATTGAATTTTAATTTGATTATTCTCGACGAATTCTTTCAATCCAAGCCACGTCGTTAGAGCCCTCCAGCTCCCCCGTGATGAAGCAGTTCAGACACCTGCCCTGACATCAGCAGGGCATCATCCTGCCCTCCTCTTTCAGCTCTTTTCACCTGCTTCACCCCGGGGCCGTTCAGCTGTTTGCTCACAATTTCCCGCAGGGAAGCGCCAGGGATGGCCTCCCCGGGGAGGGCAGGGCAGGGCAGGGCAGGGCTGCCACCGTTCCAGCCCTCACCCCAAGACCCCGAGAGCCTGGCACAGGCTGCCCAGGGGGGTGGTGGAAGCCTGGAGGTGTTTGCAGCCAGGCTGGAGGTGGCTGTGAGCAACCTGCTGTGGTGTGAGGGGTCCCTGCCCATGGCAGGGGGTTGGAACTGGCTGAGCCTTGAGGTCCCCTCCAGCCCTGACAGTTCTGTGATTCTAAGACCTCCCAAGGCTGCTCCTGTACCCCAACATTTACCATGGAAACATCCAAGACAGAGAGAGATTTGTCCTGGAGTGGCTGCTGGAGAAGCCGGAGCTGCATTTCCAGCTCCAAAAGCCCTCCAGGCTCACAGCATGCTTGGAGTAGGCAATGACCTGGTTCCTTTCTTTCCCCTTCCCTTTTCTATTATTTTTTTTAATCCTTTTTCCCTTCTTTTCCTGAGTGAAAGCACAGCAGGAGCCCTGCCTGGTGGAGCCCAGCCCTGCCCCGAGCAGCAGCAGCGACGATAATCCCTCCCCTGCTCACCGCCGCCACAGAGCTCAACCCTCGGCCCAAGTTAAAACGGCAAAGCCCCAGCAGCCTCCTGCCTGCCCCAGAGCCTCTCTGCCTGCCCCAGCAGCCTCCTGCCTGCCCCAGAGCCTCTCTGCCTGCCCCAGCAGCCTCCTGCCTGCCCCAGAGCCTCTCTGCCTGCCCCAGCAGCCTCCTGCCTGCCCCAGAGCCTCTCTGCCTGCCCCAGCAGCCTCCTGCCTGCCCCAGAGCCTCTCTGCCAACCTTCCAGCAGGACAGAGGAGCCCAGCAGCATGGCACTGGGGCTTCCAGCTCACTTCTGGGGACAGCTCACCCACTGCAGGGTCACAGAATCATGTTAAGGGCTGGAAGGGACCTCCAGAGATCATCCAGTCCAAGCCCCCTGCCAGAGCAGCATCACCTAGAGCAGATCACACAGGAACACGTCCAGGCAGGTCTTGAATGTCTCCAGAGAGGCAGGTTCTCCAAGGATGCCCTTTGGAGAAGTGCTGCTGTGCACTGCCAAACAGTTTGGGCTTGTTTGGTGAAAGCATCAAATGGTTTTGGTTGGACTCCAGAGACCCTCAAGGTCCCATCCAGGCCAACCATGGACCCAGCACTGCCAGCTCGCCACTAAACCACCTCCCTCAGCAGCACATCTGCAAAGCTTTCCACAGCCATGAAGGTTGGCAAAGACCTCTAAGATCACTGACCCCAACACCACAACCAAACCATGGCCTGAATTTCCCTCCAGGGGTGGGGTCTGCCAGCTCAGCACTGAACCATGGCCCTCAGCACCACATCCACACAGATTTGAAACCCCTCCAGGGATGGGGACTCCACCACCGCCCTGGGCAGCCTGGGCCAGGGCTTGACAACCCTTTGGGGGCAGAAATTGTTCCTCATGTCCAGCCTAAACCTCCCCTGGGGCAACTTGAGGCTGTTTCCTCTCATCCTATCACTTGTTCCTTTGGGAGAAGAGCCAAACCCCACCTGGCTCCAAGCTCCTTTCAGGGAGCTGCAGAGAGCAATGAGGTCTCCCCTCAGCCTCCTTTTCCCCAGGCTGAACACCCCCAGCTCCCTCAGATGCTCCTCACCAGACCCTTCCCCAGGTTTGTTGCCCGTCTTTGGACAAGCTCCAGCACCTCAATGTCCTTCCTGGAGTGAGGGGCCCAAAACTGAACCCAGAATTCAAACTGTGTCCTCAGCAGTGCCCAGCACAGGGGGATCCCTGTCCCGTGGTGGTGGCCACGCTCCTGCTGGTGCAAGCCCCTGCTGGGTCACACCAGCCTCCCCAGCAGCAGGGTCTGTCTCAGGCTCTCAGCCCAGGTACCAGCTGTCCTGCCCTCCCTCCCCACAGGTCCCATGCCACAAAGCCACACCAGGGCTTGTCCCCCTGCACCCTGGGGAGCTGGGGTGTGGAGCACAGACGTGGAAGCAGAGCCCTGTGTGAAGCACAGCCCTGGAGGGGACGAGCAGCTCTCTGCAGAGCCTGGGCCAGGGACAGCCCCAGACAGAAATGCTGTGTTTGGACTTCCAGAGCTCAGCTTGGCGGTTACTCAGCACACTCCTGACCAGGGTGCTTGGGCAGTGCTGTGTCTGTGGTCAAGAGCCAGCACTGAAAATGCCAAATCATGGAAGCGTCAGGCTTGGAAACGACCTCTAAGGTCACCCAGTCCAACCCCCAACCCAGCACCACCAGGGCCTTCAAGCCACGTCCTGAAGGGCAAGGCACACAATGCCAGCGTGGCAGGGCTTGGAAGGGCCCTCTGGAGCTCACCAGGTCCCAACCCTCTGCTTGCTGAACTTCCTGCAGTGCAAAACCCTCCTGCAAAAACGAGCTCAGGAGCTGCCCAGGGGAAGCTCACCCAAGCCTTGGGCTCAGCCTGGAGAGCATCAACAAGCCAGAGCCCCCAGCTCCCCCCGTCGTCCCCAGTCCTCCAGCTGCCTGCAAGTGCTTCAGCTAACTGCACCCTTGGATTGAGGGCTGGCCAGCCTGAAAGTGGCCACAGCAACACGTGGAGCCAGCTGCAAACCAGCCCGGTGGGGGTGACCCCTCTCACCAAACCAGCCTCACGCTGCTGCTGCTGCTGGGCCAGAGCAGCAGTTTGGAAGAGCAGCAACTCTGGAGACCTGGTCCATGAGGAGGTCTCAAAGATGATCAGAGAGCTGGAGGACCTCCCAGGCTGAGAGTTGAGGCTGCCCAGCCTGGAGAAGAAAAAGCTCCAGAGAGACCTTAGAGCTGCATTGCAATGTTTGAGGGGGACCTGCAGGAAGGCTGGGGAGGGACTTCTGACAAGGGCTTGGAGTGACAGGACGAGGGACAAGGGTTTGGAACTGGAGCAGGGCAGAGTTAGGTTGGACATCAGGAGGGAGTTCTGCACTGTGAGGCTGGGGACACACTGGCACAGGCTGCCGGGTGGTAGAGGCTCCATCCCTGGAGACATTCAAGGTCAGGCTTGATGGGGCCCTGAGCAACCTGCTCTAGTTGAGGATGTCCCTGCTGACTGCAGGGGAGGTGGACTGGATCACAGAATCAAGCAGGTTGGAAAAGACCTCAGAGATCACCAAGTCCAACCTATTATCTAATCCCTCACACTTCCTGACAACCAAACCAGGGCTCCAAGTGCCTCATCCAAGCCTTTCCTGAACACCCCCAGGGATGGGGACTCCACCACCTCCCTGGGCAGCACATCCCAAGGGCCAATCTCTCTTTCTGGGAAGAACTTTCTCCTCACCTCCAGCCTGAACCTCCCCTGGCACAGCTTGAGACTGTGTCCTCTTGTTCTGGGGCTGGCTGCCCACCTGGCTACAACCTCCCTTCAGGTCTCCCCTTCCAAGAAGGTCTCCCCTGAGCCTCCTCTTCTCCAGGCTAAGCAACCCCAGCTCCCTCAGCCTCTCCTCCCAGGGCTGTGCTCCAGACCCCTCCCCAGCCTCGTTGCCCTTCTCTGGACACCTTCCAGTGTCTCAATGTCCTTCTTCAATTGAGGATGAGGTTCAAAGGTCCCTTCCAAGCCAATGCACTCTGTGTTTCTCTGCACACTAAAACCCCACAGAACAGAAGCAGAAAACCCCCAGCCACCCAAGAGCAAAGATTTCTGTGGATGCTGACATCTGCTGTGCAGCTCCCAGCTGTGTCTGGACCTGCCCCCCACCCACAGGCGCCTGTGCCCAGAAGCTGCCTGCACAGGGCTGGGTGGTTGATGTTACCAAGTGGTTGATGTTACCAGGTAACATCAGTGAGTGGTTTCCAAGTAACCAGGCAGCAAAAGCCCTTCTGTGATCCCCTGCATTGATTTCCCAGGCTGAGGCCAGTAACTGGAGCTGAACCAGCAGCAAGCAGCTCATCCAAAGCACCAAGGACACGGGGCAGCGGCCAGGGCTGACGAGGTGATGCAAAACTACAACCCAGGAGGCTGCACCTCAGCCTCAGGAGAAGCTGCTTTGCTGTGAGGGTGCTGGAGCAAGACCTGATGGCATTCAACACCTCCAGCCTGAACTCTTCTGAAACCAAAGCCTCAAGCCATGCACTACCACAAGCTGCTCACCTCCAGCCCGTGGCCAAGGGCAGCCAAGCTTGGACACTGGAGAAACCTCCTGAGAGGATGGGGTGGGGTGGATGGGAGCAGCCCCGGGCTCAGGGGGCTCAGTGCCAATGGTAGGAGCTGAGCAAACCTCACTGAAAGCAGCTGAGTCACCAAGGCCTTTGGTGAAGGACGTTTTCAGCCACCCTCAGCACCCTGGAGCCCACAGGACACCAGCTGGGTTTGGGAAGGAAGGGATGGGAAGGGATGGGATGGGATGGGATGGGATGGGATGGGATGGGATGGGATGGGATGGGATGGGATGGGAAGGGATGGGAAGGGATGGGAAGGGATGGGATGGGAAGGGATGGGAAGGGATGCACCTTGCTGCTTTTGCTCTTTGGACCTCTAGGCACAGAGTATTTGATAGGTGACTTGAAATCCTTCCATTTCCTCCCTCAGGGAGCAGGACTGGGACAGGAGAGCATACACATGGGGTTGGAAGGATCCTCCAGTCCAAGCCCCTGCTCCAGCAGGGCACCCCCAGCAGCTTGCCCAGCAGCACAGTGCCCAGGGGGGTTGGAAGCTCTCCACACCAGCAGACACCACAACCTCTCTGGGCAGCCTGCTCCAGGCCTCAGCACCCTCACACCAAACAACTTTCTCCTCCTGCTCACAGGGAACCTCCTGACTGCCACTTTGTGTTCCTTGCCCTATGGTTGAGCACCACTGAGCAGAGTCTGGCCCCAGCCTCTTGCCCCCCAACCTTTAGCTCTTGCTGAGCATTGCTCAGCTCCCCTCTGGGGCTGCTCTGCTGCAGGCTCTCAGCCCCAGGGCTCTCAGCCTTTGCTGCTCCCAGAGCTGCTCCAGACCCCTCAGCAGCTCTGCAGCCTCCCTGGACTCTCTCCAGCAGTTCCCTGTCCCTCTTGAGCTGGGGAGCCCAGAGCTGGCCCCAGGACTGCAGCTATGGCCTGACCATGGCAGAGTAGAAGGGAAGTAGAACCTTGCTCACTCTGCTGCCCACACTCTTCTCCATGCCCTCCAGGAGACAATTGGCTGTGAGGGCTCACTGCTGGCTCATGGTGACCTTGTTGTCCACCAGCACTTCAAGGTCCTTCTCCACAGAGCTCAGGTGGTATTGCCCTGGCTCTGAACGGAGTGGGGGAGCCACACACACTTGGAGGCACCAAGTCCCCCCAGAGCCAGCCCTGCACACTGCTGTGACACAGCTTTCAATCCCAGGTGACACTGTCCCCCCTGCTCAGCCAGGAGTGGAGCCAACACCACCCTCCCCCAGCACTGCTGGCTGCACCAGCTTGCACTGGGAGCCCAGGCTGCCCCTTTGCAGCTCAGGGTACCCTGAGGCACCGAAAGCCCTTTCCCTTGAGCAAGCTCTTCCAAGCAGAGGGCACATCCCCTTCCCATGGGAGCTTCCTGCTGGTGTTCCACAGGCAGGGCCGTGGGACCAGGGCTCCAGGATGCCCACAGCACTCTCCCTGGCACCATCCACCTACCAGCGGCCCCAGCAGCAGCTGCTGCTGCCAGATGCCAGCCACCACCACGCAAACCACCAGGCAGCACCACCTGCAAGCGGCCCCAGCAGGGGAGAGACTGGGAAGCAGGACTCAGCCCAGCACTTGCCAGGGCTGGGAGCCTGCAGCCAACTGGGAATGGCAGCTTCCTGCTGGGAAGGAGCAACTGGAGCAGCAGGATCCAAGCAGGTGGCACAGACACAGGGCTGGCTACCAATCCTCTGCCACTTGGCAGTGCCTCACCAAGGGAAAGAAGATCTCATTCTCTCTTGCTAGAGGAGGGAGCTGCACTGCTCCTCATCCTCATCCATCCATCCATCCATCCATCCATCCATCCATCCATCCATCCATCCATCCTCACCCCATTCAGCTCCCTAACACAGGGTGGGGGGAAAAGCATTTTTCTTGTCAGCCTCTGCTGTGGGCAAAGGCAAAGAAATGCTAACCAGAGAGATCCATCAGATGGCAGAGATGGGAACAAGAGTTTGGTCTGTGCCTGAGGAACCAAGGGGCTGACAGGCAGGCAGAGGCCAAGGTGACAGCTTTGGACTTCAGGAGCTCTTTGGTTCAGCATCAGGAAGGCAAAAAGGGAGACAAAGGGAAAAGGAACCAACAGAGGAACGGAGAGGAGGGAGGAGAGCAAGGGGAGGGAGGCACCTGGGATCCATTCTGGCAGGGAACAGGCAGGGGGGATATGACAATTGTTCAAGTCTCAAGAATAAACGAGAGTGAGAGGCATTGCCAGGGGAGTTTCTCCCTCCTGAAGTGGCCAGGGAGGAAGATCAGGCTGTGCCTGAGAGGGTAATTTTGGTTTACAGGACAAGAAGCCAGGGGTTAAAATGGAGATGAGTATCTGGCAAGGGAAATTGAGAACACTCTGACTGTGCAGGAACCCTAACCCCACTCAGCTCCTGCCTCCAGGAAGGCTCTTGGGTGGGAAGAGCCCCCAGGGCTTTGCTGGCTGCCTGCAAGCCTGAAATCATTCCTGCAATGAGGAAGAAAGAGCAGACAGAGGGGAGCTGAGCAATGCTCAGCAAGAGCTGGAGGCTGGGGAGCAGGAGACTGGGGCCAGGCTCTGCTCAGTGGTGCCCAGGGACAGGCCAAGGGGCACAAAGTGGCAGCCAGGAGGTTCCCTGTGAGCAGGAGGAGAAAGTTGTTTGGTGTGAGGCTGCTGGAGGCCTGGAGCAGGCTGCCCAGAGAGGTTGTGGAGTCTGCTGGTGTGGAGAGCTTCCAACCCCCTGGGCACTGTGCTGCTGGGCAAGCTGCTGGGGGTGCCCTGCTGGAGCAGGGGCTTGGGCTGGGGGAGCTCCAGGGGTCCCTTCCAGCCCCTCCCTGCTGGGATTCTCCCAGGGCAGCTGCAGAGCTTTCTCCTCCTGGCTGGTTTGCTTCTAAGAGCTTGGCTGGAGCCACCCTGCCCCCTCGCCAGCACAGCAGAGCCCAGAGCTCACATGCTCATCGCCAGGAGTGACTTCAAAACTCCCTCCTCACCCCCAGGAGCCTGCAGATGGGACCCTCCTGCAGTGTCCAACCAGAGCTTTTCCTTTCCTCAGCCCCACTCCACGCTGCTGCTGCTTTCCCCTGCAAGAGCTTTCTGCAGACCTCTGCTGCCTGGGCAGCTCCCTGGGGGTGGCCAGGGGCCATCCCGTGCTCCTCAAGGGCTCACCTCTCCCAGCTGACAGAAAGCCCTTGGCAAGCTGAGGAGCACAGCCACAGAATCACCCAGGCTGGAAAAGAGCTCAGGGATCAGCAGGTCCAACCTATCACCCAGCACCCCCTGACAGCCAAGCCAGGGCTCCCGGTGCCACGGCCAAGCCTCTGGTGAACCCCTCCAGGGATGGGGACTCCACCACCGCCCGGGGGCAGCACAGCCCATGGCCAATTACTCTTTCTTCCTGGGGAGAAAGGCTAATTAGACTAATTATTTACAGACTGAGACAATGCCAACGTGGTGGGAGGGTGGAAAGGACCTCTTGAGATCATCCAACTGTCCTATGAGGACAGGCTGAGGGAGTTGGGGTTGTGCAGGCTGGAGAGGAGAAGGCTCCCAGGAGACCTCATTGTGGTCTTCCAGGATCTGCAGGGGGCTCCAGGAAAGCTGGGGAGGGACCTCTGAGGGTGTCAGGGAGGGATAGGACTGGGGGGATGGAGCAAAGCTAGAAGTGGGGAGCTAGTCCTTGCTTCCAAGCCCAGGCTGGAGCTCATTTAGCAGGGTACAGCCGTGGGGACTGCCAGAGACCTTCAAGATGGAGATTCAGACTGAAGAGAAGGAAGAAGTGTTTGCCAGGGAGGGGGGAGAGCCTGGCCCTGGCTGCTCAGGGAGCTGGGAGCTGCCCCATGCCTGGCACCACTGCAGGTCAGGCTGTTTGGGGCTGAGAGCAGCCTGCTCTGGCTGGGGATGTCCCTGCTGGCTGCAGGGGGTGGCACTGGGTGACCTTGGAAGGTCCTTCCCATCCTGGCTCATTCTGAAGTCCTCCTCTAGCCTCTTGCACTCATCTGCTGCCTCCTTAATGGCTTTTGCAGCAACTTACAGTTTAATTATCCCCTCAGAAGGGGAAGGGGAAGTGCTGACGGTGCAGCCAGAGCTGGGCAAGACCAACAGGAAGCTCTCTTTTTTCTCCAGCTTCTACCAAACCGATGCCGAGTGGGCAGTGGGACCTGCAGGGCCTCCCGTGCCCTCCTGCCTGCTCTCCCCAGCTGGGCTACGGGCAGCAGCCCACGCCTGAGCTGGCCTGGCCTTGCAGCAAAGTCTGAGGAGAGGTGAGAGCAAGGGGGGGTGAGATGAGCCTGGAGCAGAGAGCAACCAGGAGGAGCAGGCACAGGGATCCCCAGGAGCCAGGAGAGGAGAGCCAGAGGGCAACACAGCAGGACACTGAGGAGCTGGGATGGGTCCAGAGAAGGGCAACAGAGCTGGGGAAGGGTCTGGAGAGCAGGGTGGGGAGGAGCAGCTGAGGGGGCTGGGGGTGTGCAGTGTGGAGCAGAGGAGGCTGAGGGAGACCTCCTTGCTCTCTGCAGCTCCCTGGGAGGAGGCTGCAGCCAGGGGGGGTTGGGCTCTGCTCCCAAGGAGCAAGAGATAGGACAGGAGATAATGGCCTCAAGTTGCCCCAGGGGAGGGTTAGGTTGGCCATGAGGAACAATTTCTTTGCTGCCAGAGTGGTCAGGGCCTGGCAGAGGCTGCCCAGGGAGGTGGTGGAGTCCCCAGCCCTGGAGGGGTTCAAGAACCTGTGGCCATGGCAGCTGGGGCCAGGGTTTGGTGGCCATGGTGGGGCTGGGTTGAGGGTTGGCCTGGATGAGCTTGGAGGTCTCTTCCAACCCAATTCCCTGAAGCTTGGCTGTGGCAGAAGCCATCCAGAGAGAGGACTGGGGCAACCATCAGCATGGTGACATTTCAGTGACCAGCTACTGAGGAGGCCACAGATAACAGCAGAGCCCTGCAGCCCCTCGGGGCACCCTCAGACCTTGGGCCCCTCCAGCAAGGCCCCTGGGGGCCACAACAGGAGGAAGGTCCTCGTGCTGTGGCCAAGCACCTCAGTGCTCCCTGGGACAAGCAACTCCCCATCCCCCTCCCTCCATCTCCCTCCCTCTCTCCAGCTATCTCCCTCTCTGTCCATCCCTCCATCTATCTCTCTATCCATCTACCTGTCTCTCCATCTGTCCATCCATCCATCCATCCATCCATCCATCCATCCATCCACCTACCCACCCATCCCTCTCTCTCCATCTTTCTACCCACCCCCTGTCCCACTCTCTCCCTCCCCACCCCCAGCCCCCATTCTATTTATCCATCAGGCAGCAGAAGCAGCAAGAGGCTTTTTGAAGGGAAACCAGAGGATTTAAATAAGATCTCTGCACTCACACACACAATGACTAAAGCATTTGCTTCTCCACACCCACAGAAGAATCATCAGCCTCAGAGGAGCTTGGCAGCAGCCAGATCATGCTGGTTTGCTGCTTGCTCCCACCCCCTTTAATTGCCCTGTGTTGGTGGGAAGCCAGAAACACAACCCCCAGGGGTGGCTCTCACATGGATTGGTCCTACTGAAGCACCCCTGGGGGCAGGTGACCCCAGGACCTCATCTCACAAGCACCCATGGGCGATGTGCTGGTGGCCGGGGGGTCCTGGCTTGGTGGGTTGGGCCATGGATGCCAATCTCTACCAGAAACACAGACCCAAGGGGACGGAGCTCACATGGATCTGCCCTGCTGAAGCACCCCTGGGGGCAGGTGACCTCCAGGATGCTGTCTCACAAGCTCCTGTGGGCTGCCAAGGAGGGATGTGCCTTGGAGGGAGGGGTCTTAGGCTGGTGGGAGCATGGGGAGGGGTCTTAGGTTGGTGGGAGCATAGCTCAGCCCCCTGCAGGGCATCACCAATACTTGGTGCCCACAGCCAGAGCTGACAGCGTAGGGGGAGGGAGGTGTGTGGGGGAGACAAATCCCAGACCCCCCCCCAGGCATCTCCAACCATTCCAGCATGCAAAGGTCATGCAGAGAGCCAGAGCTGGGGGAAGGAGGTGGGGCTGGGGGAGGGGAGAGAGGGCTTGGAATGGAGCTGGGAGACTCGGGAAGGGCAGCTGGGAAAAGCATCTGCAGGTGCAGAGAGCTTCACACAGCTGTCTCCACGGAGGTCCTCCAGCACTGCTGGGGAAGCAGAGGATGGGCTGGGCAGGGGAAGCCCCTGGGGTCCCAGCAGCAACCACCATGGCCACCAAACCATGTCCCCAGCTGCCACATCCACATGGCTCTTGAACACCTCCAGGGGTAAGGAGGAATTGAGGGCTTGGGGCACCCCAGGCCTGGCACAGACTTCCCCAACCCAGCCCCAAGATGGTGATACAGCCCCCAGCAGTCTGATGAAGCCTGGCATGGATTCCTGCCTCTCAGCTGCAGGGACTTGGGGGTTATTGCTGCCAAAAAATGAGGGGGGAGGAGAGGAGGGAGGGAGGAGAGGAGGGAAGGAGGGAGGAGAGGAGGGAGGGAGGGAGGAGAGGAGGGAGGGAGGGAGGAGAGGAGGGAGGGAGGGAGGGAGGGAGGAGAGGAGGGAGGGAGGGAGGGAGGGAGGGAGGAGAGGAGGGAGGGAGGGAGGAGAGGAGGGAGGGAGGAGGGAGGGAGGGAGGAGAGGAGGGAGGGAGGGAGGGAAGAAAACCACCAACCAACCCCAAAGTGTCCTCTCCTGAAGCTGGTGGTGGGGACAAGAAGGCTGCTCAGAAGCATCCCCATCAGTGCTCCACACCTGCTCCTCCCTGCACAGCAGAGGAATCCAAGCTGGCCTTTGCTGCCTCTGAGCAAGCAGAACAAAGAGGCTGTTGCAAGGAGCCAGAAGGAGGTGCTCCAGAGCCCTGTGGCCATGGCACCTGGGGCGTGGCTTAGTGGCCATGGAGGGGCTGGGCTGAAGGCTGAGCTCAGTGACCTTGGAGGGCATCTCCAAGCCAAACAGTTCTGTGGTTCTCTGAAACTCTCCCTGGCCCAGCTGCCTCCCATGAAGCCTCCTCAGCCCCCCCATCTGTGCTCCCTCCAAAGCCACAGAGAGCTGCCCTGCATCTCCTGAGCTGGTGGCAATGGCTACACCTTGCCCACCTGGATCAAAAGGGGCCCAAAGGGGCAGCTGTGGCTGCTGCTTGGTCCCAGCAAGGTGGGCTGGGACCCTCCCATCCCCACCCTGAGGGGGCAGAGGCTGTGCCTCAAGCCAGGAGAGTGTCTGAAGGGTTCCCCTGTGCAACAGCTGTGGTGTGGCAAGGAAGTGGTGGAGCCTCCACTTGTTGCCCAGGGCTTCACACCCCTTTGGGGGAAGAAATTGTTCCTCATGCCCAACCTAAACCTCTCCAGGGGCAGCTTGAGGCTGTTTGCTCTCATCCTGTCACCTGGGAGATGAAACCAAGCCCCACCTGGCTCCAGCCTCCTCCCAGGGAGTTGGAGAGAGCCAGAAGGTCTCCCCTCAGCTGCTCCTCACCAGAGCTCTTCTCCACACCAGCAGGAGACCCTCCCTGCTGCCCGTGGCACACCAGCAGACAAACCCAGGCACTACTGCTCTGCTGAGAGCCAGCAGGAGGTGGCTCCTGGGGTGAGGCAGACCTCAGCTTGGTTGCAAGAAGGACAAGAACCTAGGCATGGGTGATGTGGGGAGCCAAGCAGGGGGCATCTGGCCCCCAGTTCTCGGCTCCCTTCCCTCTCCCCACCCTGGTGGGGCACTGGGTGCACTGGAGGTGGCTTCAGCTGAAGCTCCCCAGGATTTCTGAGGGGTGGGTCGGGGTTTTTGGGGGAGGAGAGGCTGCACCCTCTGGGAAGCTGCAGATGACGCATTCAGCTGGAGGGAAGGCAGCAGAGAGGAGCTGCAGCCAAGGCAGGGGCCGCAAGCTGGCTCCAGCAGACGGTGCCAGCCTCAGCCACGTCCCCACGCCCCAGCCCTGCCACGACCCTGCCCACGCCAGCACCGCTGCCCCAGCACACAGCCTGCAGCCAGGGATGCTGGGGCACCCCCAGGCAGCGGGGCTCATAGGGAACAAACAGACTCTTCACACAAGCCCAGCGTGGTGGGGTTGGAAAGGGAGCTCTGGAGCTCCCCAGCCCAAGCCCCTGCCCCAGCAGGGCACCCCCAGCAGCTTGCCCAGCAGCACAGTGCCCAGGGGGGTTGGAAGCTCTCCTGCTCACATGCAACCTCCTGGGTTCTACTTTGTGCCCCTTGACCCTTGGCCTGTCCCTGAGCACCACTGAGCAGAGTCTGGCCCCAGCCTCTTGCCCCCCAGCCTTTAGCTCTTGCTGAGCATTGCTCAGCTCCCCTCTGGGGCTGCTCTGCTGCAGGCTCTCAGCCCCAGGGCTCTCAGCCTTTGCTCCTCACAGAGCTGCTCCAGGCCCCTCAGCAGCTCTGCAGCCTCCCCTGCACTCTCTCCAGCAGTTCTCTCTCTCTCTTGAGCTGGGGAGCACAGAACTGGCCCCAGGACTGCAGCTGTGGCCTCAGCAGGGCAGAGCAGAGGGGCAGGAGAACCTCCCTTGCTGGCCACACTCTTCTCCATGCACCCCAGGACACCTTTGGCCTCCTTGTCCCCAGGGCACACTGCTGGCTCCTGCTGACTTTGCTGTCCCCCAGCACTCCCAGGTCCTTGGCCATGGAGCTGCTCTCCAGCAGGTTCCCCCTGCCTGTGCTGCTGCAGGAGGTTGTTCCTCCCCGGGGCAGGACCCTGCCCTTGCCCTGGCTGCACCTCCTGAGCTTCCTCTCCCCCAGCTCTCAGCCTGGCCGGGTCAGGCTGAAGCAGCACAGCCTGGGGGGGCTCAGCCTCTCCTCCCAGCTTGGTGCTAAGGGTCCACTTGCCCCCTGGTGGAGCAGAAGTGGCTGAGCAGAGTTTGCTGTGCTGGCAGCAGCTGCTGCTCTGTGCCTGGGTGGGGATGCTGCAGCGGGGGCAGCGCTGGAGTCGGTGTTCCCAGGGGGAAGAACTCTGCTGGAGGGGCTCCAGTTGCAGCAATCACATCCTGGATCGCTGCACAGCCCACAGCTCTCCTGCCCCCACCGTGGCTCATCAGCCATGGGACCCGAGGAGGCAAGAGAGGAGGAGAGGGAACAATGTTTGTCATGCTGCAGAGGAGTTTCCCAAGTGCAGAGCTTCACATGTCTGAGGGAATTACCTTGTCCTGGGGGGAGATAAAATGAAATAAAAGGATGAATCCTGCAGTTCCTGAAGGATTGGAATGGATTAAGGGATTGGCAGAAAGGAGAGGGAGGAGCAGGAGCTCTCCAGCACACCTCTGGTCACCCTCCACCTGCTTGTGGGAGCTGGTGCTGCATCACTCCGAGGATTGGGCACCCCAGGAGCAGGCAGAGTCTGACCACCTTACACTGACTAAGTCCATTCCCACGTCACAGAGTCACAGAACTGTCAGGGCTGGAAGGGGCCTCAAGGCTCAGCCAGCTCCAGCCCCCTGCCATGGGCAGCGACCCCTCACACCACAGCAGGTTGCTCACAGCCACCTCCAGCCTGGCTGCAAACACCTCCAGGCAGGAGGCTTCCACCACCTCCCTGGGCAGCCTGTGCCAGGCTCTCACCACCCTCCTGGGGAACAACTTCTTCCTCACAGGCTGGATGGAGCTTTGAGCAACCTGGTGTAGCAGAAGCTAAACCCACCCCCGAAGCTGGGTGATCTTTAAGGCTCCCCCAGCCCAGCCCGGGCTGTGTGGCCATGGTGCTGCTGGGTTGACTGGATGACCTCAGAGGTCTCTTCCAGCCCGGATCCCAACTCCCTTCGATAAGCTGCAGCCTTTCAGGCTCTGCACAGGCAGCTGCTGGGTTTAACATCTCGGTGCTCACCGCGGCTCTCGCATCAGCTTAACGAGACGCGAAAAGCCCGGACCACCCCGGAGCCAGGGCAGCCGCAGCCTCCTGGAGAGCCATTAGGAGCCGGAGAGCAGCGCAAATTAGCGCCGATTTTGTTTACTCAACTGGTTCCTTTCTCTCCTCTTGAGTTATTCCTCCCTTTCTTTGTGGCCATTACCTCCCAGCCCCGCGGGGAAACCTCCTCGGGAATTCAGTGTAAATCCATTCTGCTCACTGGATCGGTCTTAATTTACAGCAATAAAGTGAAGATCGGACGAGGAGCCGTAAAAACCAAGCTGAGGTGGAGAGCTGCTGAGATACTCTGTCATTCTGCATCCAAACACCCGTGCCATTTGCATGCCAGGGCTTGAAACAGCTCCGAGCTGCGGGAGGGGAGTCAATAAATCACAGGTAGGCATCGCAGCCCCCCTAAGCTCCAGCGGAGCAGGGGCTGGAAGGGACCTCTGGAGCTCCCCCAGCCCAAGCCCCTGCCCCAGCAGGGCACCCCCAGCAGCTGGCCCAGCAGCACAGTGCCCGGGGGGTTGGAAGCTCTCCACACCAGCAGACTCCACAACCTCTCTGGGCAGCCTGCTCCAGGCCTCCAGCAGCCTCACACCAAACAACTTTCTCCTCCTGCTCAGGTGGAGCCTCCTGGGTGCCAGTTTGTGCCCCTTGGCCTGTCCCTGGGCACCACTGAGCAGAGTCTGGCCCCAGCCTCTTGCCCCCCAGCCTTTAGCTCTTGCTGAGCATTGCTCAGTTCCCCTCTGGGGCTGTTCTCCTCCAGGGTCTCAGCCCCAGGGCTCTCAGCCTTTGCTGCTCACAGAGCTGCTCCAGGCCCCTCAGCAGCTCTGCAGCCTCCCCTGCACTCTCTCCAGCAGTCCTCTGTCTCTCTTGAGCTGGGGAGCACAGAACTGGCCCCAGGACTCCAGCTGTGGCCTCAGCAGGGCAGAGCAGAGGGGCAGGAGAACCTCCCTTGCTGGCCACACTCTTCTCCATGCACCCCAGGACACCTTTGGCCTCCTTGTCCCCAGGGCACACTGCTGGCTCCTGCTGACTTTGCTGTCCCCCAGCACTCCCAGGTCCTTGGCCATGGAGCTGCTCTCCAGCAGGTTCCCCCTGCCTGTGCTGCTGCAGGAGGTTGTTCCTCCCCGGGGCAGGACCCTGCCCTTGCCCTGGCTGCACCTCCTGAGCTTCCTCTCCCCCAGCTCTCAGCCTGGCCGGGTCAGGCTGAAGCAGCACAGCCTGGGGGGGGTTTCAGCCACCCTATGATGAATGCTTGGAGCATGATGGAAGGAAGAAGACACAACTGACACACTGCTGAGAGACACCTGCTCTCACTCACACCCCTCCAAAAGCAGAAGAGATTTGTCTTCTACTCCCAAACTATGAACTACTCACAGAACCGCTTTGGTTGGAAGAGACCTCTAAGAGCACCAGGTCCCAGTGTCACCCAAGCAGGCTTTGGGGATGCAGTTCCAGCATTAATAATCCCAGGCTGGCTCAGAAGAGCTTTGCTCTTTAACCGGAACTTTGCCATCCTTTGCTTCCAGCCCCCAGCTCACCCAGGGCGTGCTCAAAGCAGCGGAAGAAAGCCCAGGAGAAATTCATTATCCTGATGGCAGCCACACCTCCCAGGCAGGGCTCAGGGGCTTTGCCGGGGACACCTCACCCAGAGCAGGCTGCTCACAGCCACCTCCAGCCTGGCTGCAAACACCTCCAGGCAGGAGGCTGCCACCACCTCCCTGGGCAGCCTGTGCCAGGCTCTCACCACCCTCCTGGGGAACAACTTCTTCCTCACAGCCAATCTCAAGCTCCCCACTTCTAGTTCTGCTCCATCCCCCCAGTCCTATCCCTCCCTGACACCCTCAAAAGTCCCTCCCCAGCTTTCTTGGAGCCCCCTTTAGATCCTGCAAGGCCACAACTGGGTCTCCTCAGAGCCTTCTCCTCTCCAGCCTGCACAGCCCCAACTCCCTCAGTCTGCCCTCAGCAGAGCAGCTGCAGCTGGAGATGTTTGGGATGTGCTACAAAGAACAACTTCTCTGAGGCTTGCCTAACATCCAGTCTGAATCTCCCCACTTCCAGTTTTGCTCCATCCCCTCCAGTCCTATCACTCCCTAAAATGTCCCTCCCCAGCTCCCTTGTAGCCCCCAGTACTCCAGATGCAGTATTCCTTAATCTCAGACCCTTTCCCACTGACCTGAGCATCCTTTCCATGCTTGTGTGCTTCATCTCAGTTGGGAAAGACCTTTCAGGTCATCAAGCCCCACCACTGAGCCAGCAACAGCCCACACCTGCAGGCAGACTGAAGGAAACACAACCCAAACCTTCCAGCTGCTGCTGACTCTTTAGGCAGCAGGATGCAATGCCCTCAGCTGGAACGCGGCCAGGACACTGCCTCTGTGCCACCAGGGATGCTGGAATGTCCCTCAGCCTTGCAGCAGCCCTGGCAAGCAGCAGCCAGGAAGTGAGCTGGGAAGAATAAATCCCAAGCAAGAGAAGGCTTGAGCAGGTCATGCTGCAATGGGCTTGCTGCAAGCACTGGGATCTCATGGAACCACAGGACCCCTTGGGCTGGAGAAGACCTTTGGAGTCATCAAGTGCAACTGTTAGCCCAGCACAAACAGGGCACCACTAAACCCAGCCCCACTGCACCAGCAGAAGGAAGCTGACAGGCAGCAGCAGCACGTCCCTGGCCGGCCTGGTCTTCTCCAGCCCCTCCCTGCACATTCAGCTTCACCATAAGGCTTTGGCCTCCAGAGCAGCAGCTGATGCTGAGCACTCTGCCACCTCGGCTTTGGTTGCTAAAGCTCCTCCAGACCTTGCAAAACACAGCACAGAATCCTTGCACAGGCAGTGGTCTGTGGCTGCAAGCAGCACCATGCCTCCTGCAGCTCCTGGAGCAGCAGGGCAGGGCCTTGGCAGCCCTGACCCAGCAGGGTTGAGGCTCCCAGGCTGGGATCTCCACAAAGGCTTTCACTGTAGTCACCTCCTTACAGCTCTGCTGGCCACTACTAATGCCCACCCTTGGAGATGGCACAGGCAGGAGCCCCAGTCTCATGGTGGCACAGTCATGGTGGCCATGAGTGGCTTGTGAGATGGGGCTGAGCATCCTGGTGGCCATGAGAGGCTTGTGAGATGGAGCTGAGCATCTTGCATCAGCCAGGAGGGATGGTTCTCTGCTCCAAGGGATGGGTTTCTGCTCCAAGGGATGGGTTTCTGCTCCAAGGGATGGGTTTCTGTTCCAGGGGATGGCTCCCAGCCTCTCCACACCTTGTCCCAGGCTCTGCACCAGCCACAGGGTCAGCATGGACCATTAACTCCACCAGCTTGCCTTTGCAGTTCCAAGTGTGTTGTTTCTGCTGGCACTGGAGCTAATGGCCCAAGCTGCCACCATCAATTATTTATGAGGACAAATAGATGGAGGAGGTTGGTAAATAGGGTCCCTGGTGCCCAGCTGCAGGCAGAGTGCTCAGAAAGGGCTATTTTTGAACTGCTGATGGCCCCAGATTGGCAGCACAGCCCCAAGCCCTGCATGGGTGAGCTCCCTGCCATGTCCTTGGGCACAGATCAGGCTCCCAGGGAGCTGGGTTGCTCTGGGAGAAGGCTTTGCCCTGTTCATAGCATCATGAAGGCTGGAAAAGACCTCTAAGATCATCAAGTCAGCCATCCCCCTGACACCACTGTGCCCACCACGCTGCCAGGGTGAGCAAGGAAGGCTGGTGGCAAGCCTCAGAGAAGTTGTTCTTTGTGGCACATCCCAAACACCCCCAGCTGCAGCTCCCCTCCTATGAGGACAGCCTGAGGGAGTTGGGGCTGCTCAGTCTGGAGAGGAGAAGGCTCCCAGGAGACCTCATTGTGGCCTTCCAGGATCTGAAGGGAGCTCCAAGCAAGCTGGGGAGGGACTTTTGAGGGTGTCAGGGAGGGATAGGACTGGGGGAATGGAGCAGAACTAGAAGTGGGGAGATTGAGATTGGATGTGAAGAAGAAGTTGTTGCCCAGGAGGGTGGTGAGAGCCTGGCACAGGCTGCCCAGGGAGGTGGTGGAAGCCTCCTGCCTGGAGGCACTGAAGGTCAGGCTGGATGTGAGCAACCTGCTGTGGTGTGAGGTGTCCCTGCCCATGGCAGGGGTTGGGACTGGCTGTCCCTTCCAGCCCTGGCAGTTGATTCCATGAGGGGCTGGATCCACTTCACTGACGACTGCAGTCAGGCTGATGAGAAACTTTTTGAGAAGACAGCAAATGAGGAGAGAGAAGCAGCCAGGCTGTGACCTTCTGGGGGTCCAAAGCAGGTGAAGACCCAGCTGCAGAAGCACCTCCCTGGTCTCCAGCAGCAGTGGGGCAGGTTGCCATTTACCAAGCCAAGCACTGCAGCTACAGAAGAAGACCTGAAGTGATGCCAGACCTCCTCTCCCAACCTCTGGGCAGGCTCAGCAGTGGCATCGTGCTCATGCTGCCATCATGCTCAGCCCCATCTCTCAAGCCTCTCATGGCCACCTGGATGCTCAGCCCCATCTCACAAGCCTCTTACAGCCCCCAGGATGCTCAGCCCCATCTCACAAGCCTCTCATGGCCACCAGGATGCTCAGCCCCATCTCACAAGCCTCTCATGGCCACCAGGATGCTCAGCCCCATCTCACAAGCCTCTTACAGCCCCCAGGATGCTCAGCCCCATCTCACAAGCCTCTTACAGCCCCCAGGATGCTCAGCCCCATCTCACAAGCCTCTTACAGCCCCCAGGATGCTCAGCCCCATCTCACAAGCCTCTCATGGCCCCCTGGATGCTCAGCCCCATCTCTCAAGCCTCTTACGGCCCCCAGGATGCTCAGCCCCATCTCACAAGCCTCTCATGGCCCCCTGGATGCTCAGCCCCATCTCTCAAGCCTCTTACGGCCCCCAGGATGCTCAGCCCCATCTCACAAGCCTCTCATGGCCCCCTGGATGCTCAGCCCCATCTCTCAAGCCTCTCATGGCCCCCTGGATGCTCAGCCCCATCTCAAGCCTCTCATGGCCCCCAGGATGCTCAGCCCCATCTCACAAGCCTCTCATGGCCCCCTGGATGCTCAGCCCCATCTCAAGCCTCTCATGGCCCCCAGGATGCTCAGCCCCATCTCACAAGCCTCTCATGGCCCCCAGGATGCTCAGCCCCATCTCTCAAGCCTCTCATGGCCACCATGTTTGTGTCACCCCAACACCGGGGCTCCTGCCTGTGCCATCTCCAAGGACGGGTGGCAGAGCTGAAAGGAGGTCCCTACCATGACAGCCTTTGTGGAGAGCCCAGCCTGGGAACCTCAACCCTCTCGGGCAGGGCCGTCAAGGAGCTGCCCTGCTGCTCCGGGAGCTGCGGTGCTTCTCGCAGTCAGAGCTTACAGAGCAGCATTACAAAGGATCAAAGGGAAGAGCCTCTCTCGGCGCCGCCCCGCGCCGCGGCTGTCCCCGGCGGTGACAGCAGGGCCGATGTCTGGGGAGGTCCCATTCCAGCCACGACCCGACAGGGAGGATGCAGAACGGGGCTGAGCAGATGCTAAAGCCAAGGTTTGCTCCCGCCAGCGCCGCAGCAGCGCACCTGAGCCCCGGGCCGTGCAGATGCTCCCTGCTGAAGCCGCTTTTTCCTTTTCCTTGCCTGTAAACTTTTGTCGTTTCTCTCCCAGCCTGGGCTCTGAGCTGGAGCGGGGCCAGAAATGTGTCATCTGCTGCAAAGCCCCCGAGCTGGCTCCGCTCCCGCCCCCACCCCTGTCACAGCCACCGTCACTGTCTCTCCCTTTTACATAATCCCACTGGCACCAGGAGCTCCTGGCAGCCGCGGGAAGCATCCCGGGGTCGGGAAGCATCCTGAGGTCGGAAGCATCCTGAGAGCGGCTGCGGCAGCCCTGCCGGAGCGGGGCGGCGCAGCACTTAGGGTCTGGGGCGGGGGGGGTGTGGGAATCGGTATTTTTAGCCTCAAAGAGGGGTCAAGCTTAGCTAGCAGCTCGTTTGGAGCAGCACACGCCTCAGAGCTCAGCACCAGGGATGGCACTGGAGCACAAAATGAACTGGGAAGGACTTCAGCTTCCAACGCAAGGGAGCCGAAGGCGTCACAGGATTGGAATCACTGGGGATGGCTTTGAGCTGGGAGAGGGCAGATTGAGACTGGAGAGTAGGAAGAGATTCTTGAGAGTGAGGGTGGTGAGACACTGGCACAGGTTGCCCAGGAGGCTGTGGCTGCCTCCTCCCTGGAGGTGTTGAAGGCCAGGCTGGATGAAGCTTCACGCAGCCTGGGCTGGTGTGAGGTTGGGCAGGGGGTGGGAGCTGGATGATATTTAAGGTCCCTTCCAACCCAAACCATTCTGATTTCTGAGCCACTGGGAAAAGCCTTTGTCCTCTCCAGGTGCTGTATTTTCCTCAGCCCCGGAGAAGAACCCAAAACGTCCATCACCCTTGGTCAACATCTTCCCTAACTCAAGGTTCTCGGATTCAGCAGCAGCACTGCAGCTGAGCCTGGGGGTTTAGCCAGCTCCAAACTCCCCTCCACTGCTTCTCCTGGGGGAGAAATCAGCTCTGGATGGGGAAGAGATTCAGGAGCAGAAAGAGGGATTAGTCATAAAGATAAACCACCAGCCTTGTCTCCAACGAGATGCTATTCCTGATGCACCTCCCTAGGTCAGGGCTGTGCTCAGCACCAGCAGCTGTTGAGACCCTTTCTGGAAGGAGCAAGGAAGGGGGCACCAAGAAGCCAAACTTTGGAGGCTGCAGGAAGCATTTGTGGCAATGTGGGCAGCAGAGAACTGCGATTAGCTGGTGTGCCAGAGCCCTGGAGCCCGTGGGGAATCAGCAGAGGTAACTGCTGGCAATTGGCACTTGGTGTCTCTAAGCCTGAGGAGAAGCCAGGGCTGGGGAGCAGATCTCTCCCTGAATGACAAGATCTCGACCCTGACCACGTGAGCCAAGACATCTCTGCCTGGGATGTCTGTGGCAGAAGGGGAAACTGAGGCAGGGAGCTGCAGTGGCTTGGGAAGGGCTGCAGGAGGGGGACAGGGAGCTTCTGCCTGACATCACTTCACCAGCCCTGCTCCACCAGGATTGCCTTTGTTCCACAGGATTGCCCCTGCTCTGCCGGGATTGCCTTTACACCACTGGGATTGCCCCTGCTCCACCAGGATTGATGACAGCCAACATATATTGACATGGAGAGTTGCCTGTCTTTGAGCAGGACTCAACAGCACCCCCAAAATTCTGCCCTGCCCACAGCCAGAACCAGCTCGTAGCACCCAGCAGCTGGAACTGCCACCTCCCTGGGATCCCCCTGCACCACTGAGCCTGTCCCACCACCCCCAGCACCCTTTCCAACTGGGAGCTGGGTCCAGGGTATGTTAATCAGCATTTTGTTCTCACCACAGGCTCCTGGAGCATCACCTGGACCACTGCTGCTGCCAACACAGAGCTGGGGAGCGCCCATGGGAGCATGCAATGCTCCTGCTAGAAGTTGGTCATGGCTGAACAACGGGAATGAGCAGTGGGAACGGCCAGGCTTCCACCTGGGAAGAGTTAAGCTTCCACTTGGGCAAAGCCTCCGTGTTAATTACCAGCGGCTCCAGCAGGTTACACCCAAGCAGCTCACTCCCACTGCTTCCATACATCCCACCACCGAGGTTCCTGGAGAGTTAACACGGATGTCTGCAGAGCTCCAGGAGTGTCCAGACCAAGCCCTAGTGCCGAATCTGGGTTGCACATGAGGATGTGAACCCAGCCTGGCTTTGCAGCAGTCCCGGGGACCATCGGAGCAGCCTCACGGCACAGCTGCATCCTCGCCCCGTGCCGGCTGCGCAGGACCATCAGCCATGATCCCGGGGGCTGGGAAGAGGCTAGGATAAAGTTGCCTGCACTCTGTGTGCCACTCACCACCCTCCCCATGCCCATGGAGACCTCCGCATGCCAGCCCTGGGATGCTCAGGGATGCAGCAGCCTTGCCTCAAGCAAGGGGTGCAGAGCATCATCCCTAGGCTGCTCCAGGCTCAATCCCATCGCTCATTATTGGCCGAAAGGGACATCCTGAGCAGGCAAAAGCCAAAGTCACTCCAATCCTTCTCCTTTTCAGCTGCAGGCAGGGCACAGAAGCTTAGCAGCTGCCCACACTGAGCCCTTCAGACTCGAGTCCCAGCCAGCCACTCTTTTGCCTGCCTAGGCTAGGAGAACTAAACCCCGGGAAGCTGCATCAAGCCTTTTGTCACAGCACTCATTATTCTGTCTGCATTTTTCCACCCCACCCTCACTAAGTGAACCCCAACTCAGCAAGGGACCACTGTGACAGAGCGATGCCCGAGGCAGAGGTTTCTCTTCCCCCCCCACTCAACACCTTGCAAATGAACTTTTCCTGCCCCAGCCCCGGTCGCGCTGTGCTAGTGGCTTTCCCAAACGCTCTCCCCGCTCGTTAGCAGCGACACAACTTCTCCTCGCTCGCTTAACCAGAAAGCAGCTTAACGCCACTGTCGTAAATCCGGAGTGATGGAGAGAATCCCCTCACGTTTCGCGGACCCAATCAGCGCTCCGGCTGCCTGCAGACCCCTCCGACACCCCCGGCGCTGCCCGCTTCTGCGGCGCGCCTTGAGACCTCGCCGTGATGAGCCGAGCGGAGAAGCTCCTCCGCAGGATGAGATGCCCCCAGGCAGGCAGGCAGGGAGGGAGGCAGGGAGCTCTTTAAAGAGGCAAAGTAAAAGAAAGAGCCACCGCACACTGCCAAGGAAACAAAGACCCCATACCCTCGGCGTTATTTCATACCTATATTTCATGCCCGTTTGCTTTGCGGTGGATTCTTTGAGGGAGATGTGGTGCTGAGGGGTGAACGTCCCCAGGCTGCGAGCGATAATCGCCACCGTCCGGAATTTCGCCCGGGCTGCGTTCACTACGTTGGGGGTCGTGCTGTTCTGCTTGCTGATGAGCCTGTCGTCACCATTTCGACTCTTCAAGTTGTGCTCCGTGCAGGCGATGGACACTTGCATCGTGCCCTCGTTCCCCCGTTAGGCACCGGCCGGGTTGCAGCCCCCGCGGCTGCCCCCGCCCACCCCCCAAAAAAAAAACAACCCTAAACGTTCCTGGAGGAATCCACCGACCTCCAACTCCCAGAGGCAGCCGAGGGGGTTCGGAGCTGTGATGCTTGGCAGGAGAGATGCCCCCAGAGTTGGCAAAGCGATGGGAAGAGGAAGGTCTGGGCTGGCCGTCCCCTGGCTGCTCAGACAAAAGCATCCATCCAGTCAGGCGCTGGTGGAGGCAGGGAGCTGCTCCTTCATGGAGAGCTTCCCGCAGCCCTCGCTCCGGCTCGCTGCAGCTGGCTGCCGGTGCCTGGCTTTTAAATCAATGCGGACATGCTGCAAGCCTTCGCTCCCATCGCCCTCTGGACCACGAAAGTGCTGAGCAGGCAACCTTCTCCCCAGCCTGGCACCTGCCAGCCCCCTGGACCGGCGATGCCCATCGGATGCCGCGGATGCAGCTACATCCCACCCAGCGTTGGCAGCGGGCTGGGGGGCGGTGCGTGGTCCAGCCACAGCTTCTGCAGCAGCTGCCGGGATCCCCCTTGGCAGGATCCTGCGGGGAGCTTGGGAACGGGCCTCCTTTGTGCTCAGAGGAGCTTCAGGATGATTCTTCCCGGGGGAAAAAAAGCGCTGCCGGCATGGCTCAGAGAAGCCCGCTCCTGGGTTTTTTTTGGTGTTAAAATGGGCTAATTATGGCAAAGCAAGCAAGCAAGCAATAAGAGGAGAGGGGGAGGGAAAGCGATCGCTCCGCTCCCCAGTTAACGCCTTCATCCCGCTGCTCCTGGCGCCCGGAGCCGCCGCCTGGCAGCAGTGCCAGGGTTAATCCCTTCTCCCCCCGGCAGCCAACCAGCCGCAGCCCCAAGCCTCTGAAGCAAGCAAACCGTCCCCGTTCTTCCCTGCTGCACTTCCAAGTGGGAGCCCAGCTCCGAAGCGGTGGTTTCTCCGGTGCCACATCACCCTGTGCCACCTCTGCAAGGGTGCTGGGTTTGGGTGCCAAGGGCAGGGGAGGCCGGGGAGCCCTAGGCTGCTTGAGCTGCAAACTGGAGCAGTGGGAGGCTGAGGGGGTGGTTTGGAGTCGCCTCCAGGAACTCTGACCATTGCTGCCAGCCTGGCAAGGAGCCCTGGGGGAGGATGGGTGCAGGTGGGGGGCAGTTTGGGCACACCCTGTGTGCATACCCATGGGGCGTGCATGGGTGGTAGCACAGATCAAACAGGCTGGCAAAGGCTGGGGCTGTGGTTACCTGCTTGTCCTTTCCTCAGTCCTGCACAGGCTGGGGGAAATGGTCCTCAGACTCCTTTAATCTGCCCTTGGAGCCCCAGGAGGCCTGGAGTGAGGCTGGAGGCGCCTCCAGAGTGGTTCTCCAAAGCCCACTCCTCACTCTGCCCCTGGAGCCCCAGGAAGGCTGGGCAGTGGGGCGGGGTGAGGCCTGGGGCATCTTCAGAGGTGCTGTTGTCCACCTTCTGTTCACTGCTGCTGAGGACATTATCTTGTTAGGGTCTGAGTAGCCCCAAGGCTGGAGTTGCCCCAGCCCCTCTGGTGACCTCCCAGGTTCCCTCCTCCTCAAGGCACAAGAAGGTGGAGCAGAAGTGGTGGCCAAAAAAGGAGAGGAGTTGGGGCTGCTGGTATGCTGCTGCTGACCCATTTTGAACCCAGGATGATAAACCTTTGATGTCCTCAGCTGCAGAGGGAGCACACCGTGGTTCTCTTCCCCTGCCAAAGAGGGAGGGCATGAGAGCAGCTGGGGGGGGGCAGCTGGCAGCCAGCCAAGGCCACCCACCACCCAGGTTGACAGGGCGAAGAGCTTCTGATGAGCTCTTTGCAGTTCCTTTCTCTAATGGCTCATTAATGCTTATGCAGCACATTTCTTGGAGGGTGGAAAGCATTAAACCAAAGTATGATGAGCAACAGCTCAGCATGCAACAGCCTCAACAGCCTCAGAGCCTCCCAGCCAGGAGGGACCCTTGGAGACCCTCTCAGCTGTGGGTTTGGGGCAGATGGACTCCGTGGTGCAAGGCTTGGAGAAAAGGAGCCCAGGGCTCCTCAGGGAGTTGTGGAATTGTTTGGGTTGGAAGAGGACTTCGAGAACATCAAGTCCAAGCCTCAAGTCAGCACCGCTGGGTCATCACTAAACCATCCCTGAGTCCAACCCTGGACCCAGCACTGCCAGCTCAGCACCAAACCATGGCCCTCAGCACCACATCTACACAACTCCGAAACCCCTCCAGGGATGGGGACTCCACCACTGCCCTGGGCAGCCTGGTCCAGGGCAGCCTCTTCCAGGGCTTGACAACCCTTTGGGGGAAGAAATTGTTCCTCATGTACCAACCTAAACCTCCTCTGGTACAACTGGAGGCCATTTCCTCTCATCCTGTCACTTGTTCCTAGGGAGCAGAGCCCAAACCCCACCCAGCTCCAGCCTCCTCTCAGGCAGCTGCAGAGAGCAATGAGGTCTCCCTCAGCCTCCTCTTCTCCAGGCTGAACACCCCCAGCTCCCAACACCCCAACACCTCAGCTGCTCCTCCCCAGCCCTCTTCTCCAGACCCTTCCCCAGCTCGGTTGCCCTTCTCTGGACCTGCTCCAGCTCCTCAGTGTCCTTCGTGGAGCAGCCAGCTGCTGAACCCAGCACTCAAGGTGTGGCTTCAGCAGTGCCCAGTCCAGGGGGACAATCACTTTGGTTGGGTGGAAAGCAGAAGGCTAAGCCCTAAGCAGCTGGACCAACCCCTGCAAGGCTCTGAGATGCCAACACAAGCTTTAGCTTGGAGGCTTTGCAGAGCCCTCTCACAGTGAGTTGTGGCAGATGGCACAGAACTGCTGCTACGCAGCCAGCAAAGAGTCTGCCACTGGGGGCCACAAGCCAGGAGCTCACTGACACCAAGGTGCTGCATGGCAGAGGCTCTCCTAGGACACCCTCCAGGTCTCCATGGGACTGAGGGATGCCGCTTGAGTGATGGTGGTGACCCTCCCAGGGCACTGCCTGGCCCAGCACATCCAGCTCCACACAGACCCAGCACCCGCTTAGGTTTCGGAGCCCAGCTTTGCATGCCAGAGCCCAAAGCAAGGCTGACACCCCTGAGATTCCTCCTCTCTGGTGGCCGTGGGACACCCTCTGGCTGGGCAAAGCTGCTTCCAGAAGATTCAGAGTGCATGGGGTTGGAAGCAGGAGAGCTCAGAGGTCATCTTGTCCAACCCTCCCTGCAGTGAGCAGGAACAGCTCCATCTAGATCTCCAACTCTGACATCTTGTTCCACTCTCCCAGAGAGTTCTTGCTGCAGCCAGGATGGTGGCACTGGGGCCTGGAGAGATGCCCAGGTCACCATCCATCCCCCATGCCCTGCTCACCATCCCTGCTGCCACAGCTGCCCATGCTCCCAGGTGCCAAGGGAGGGGACAGAAAGGGACAGAGAGGCTCTGTGCTGGCACCTCCTGCAGAGGAGATGAGCACAAAGCTGCTTAGCTTCAGAGAGGGGCTCCAGCCTGTGCCAAGGGAATGTGTTTGAACACAGGATTTGCTTCATCTGCCTGAGCAAGATAATCACTGCTGGGCTAAAAATCTTTGGGTAAGATGATTTTATGTCATGAAAATCCTCAGTCTGTGGAGCATGGGGTACGTGACAGCCTCAGCAGGGGACAGTGCCCCTGGCCAGCCTCTCCCTGCCCCTTCAGTGCCACCAGAGCCCCACGGCTGTGGCTGTCTGCTGAGCCATAGGGAACCACTGGCACAGGCTGCCCAGGGAGGGGGTGGAAGCCTCCTGCCTGGAGGTGTTTGCAGCCAGGCTGGAGGTGGCTGTGAGCAACCTGCTGTGGGGTGAGGTGTCCCTGCCCATGGCAGGGGTTGGGACTGGCTGAGCCTTGAGGTCCCTTCCAGCCCTGACAATTCCATGATACTATGCTCTGCCCCTGAGGAGGAGGAGGAGGAAGAGGACAAGTGCTCATTAAACAGACTGCTCACAATGCTTCAGCAAGCAAATCTCTTCCAGCCACACAGCCAATTCTGTTGGAAAAGACCTCTGTAGGTCATCACATCCAACCCTCAGCCCAACCCCACCATGCCCACTAAACCACGTCCCCAAGTGCCATGGCCACATATTCTCTGAACACCCCCAGGGATGGGGACTCCAGCACCACCCTGGGCAGCCTGTGCCAGTCCCTGACCACTCCTGAAGGCAAAAGATATTTCCTCATCTCCAACCTCAACCTCTCCTGCTGCAGCTTGAGGCTGTTTCCTCTCAACCTATCACTTGTTCCTTGGGAGAAGAGTCCAAGCCCCACCTCACTCCAGCCTCCCATCAGGGAGTTGCAGAGAGCCAAAAGGTCTCAATCTTTTTTCCCTCCAAGCTGAACACCCCCAGGCTCCTCAGCTTCGGTGCTGATGATTTAAAACCCCATTTCTGGGGGAGTGACTTGGCCCAGCCATGCTGAGGCCGTAGCTGAGGGTCTCTGACCCAGGAGCCCAGCTCCTACCTGGGCAGAGCAGAAACCCTCACGAGGAAGCCAGCCCCACGCTTACTGCCCTGCTGGCATCAACTCTCGTGAGAGCTGAGTAAGGCTTGGGCATTTTTCATGCCAGTTTGGATTTGGTTATTGCCTCATCACTTCCTGAAGGATCTGAGGTGAAGAGCCAAGGGCAGGGCAGGGTTCAGAGCTTGGCTCAGTGTGCCTCCACCCAGGGCTGGGCTGAGGCTGCTTCATTTACAGCCCAACCATAACACACTGCAGGGGCCACAGAACCACAGAATGCCCTGGTTGCAGAAGACTTCAAGAGCACCAAGTCCAACCACAACCTAACATCTCCCTCTCCACAACTCTCAGGCAGTGTCCCTAAGCTCCTCAACCCAACAGCTTTGCAACCCCTCCAGGGATGGGGATTCAACCACCTCCCTGGGAAGCCTGTCCCAGGCTTTGAGAACCCCTTCAGTGAGGAAGCTTCTTCTAACAGCCAACCTAAAACTCCCCTGCTGCAACTTGAGGCCATTTCCTCTCATCCTATCACTTCTTACCACGGAGAAGAGACCAACCCCCAGCTGGCTCCAGCCTCCTTTCAGGGAGTTGGAGAGAGCCAGGAGGTCTCCTCTCAGCCTCTTCTTCTCCTGCTGCTTAGCAGGGCCTGCATTCACCTACCTGTGCTGTTCCACTGCTGATTTTGGTCCCTTCTGGGAGGATGGAGCCCTGGGAGCTGACAACAGCTCTTGTGTGCTAGCAGAGTCAGCCCTGGCCCAAAACCTGCTAGAAAAATGCATTTTTAACTAAAGGAAAAAAACCCCAACCCAAACCAACACCCCCCAACACTGAGTGGAAATTTTGCTCAGCCTTCCTCAGGTGCAGTTCCAAAGGAACCCAACCAAAACAGGAGGAGGGCTGTTTGCTCCAGGAGCTCAGTGCTTTTGTCCTGCACCTCACTTCCTCACCAGGCTTCCAGAGCTGCTATCAAAAATGTTCTCCGTGGGCTTTAGATCCACCCAAAGAAAAGCCACAAATCAGCGTGGGGCTGGTGGAGCTGCTGCTTCAGACAGGATTATTCCTCAGGGAGCAGCCTGAGTGGCACTGATCTGCTGGAAACCCTGTGGGAGAGGCATCCTGTGCTCAACCTCCTGGGTGGCAGCCTTCCTTATCTCACCAATGTCCATATCCAGTTTAGGGAGGCAGAAGGGACCTGCGGCAATCAGCAGGAATTAAGCCCAGCAGGAACAGAACAGCTTCCAGAACAGCTCTTTGAGGTGGAGAAGGCTGCAAGATGCACCCAGGCTGGACTGCTAATCAGAGCTTCACTGGCCCAGGGAGAGTTTATTGGGACATAAGGACAGGACTGTCCTGAGTGTGGAAGAACTGAGGGGTGGGAAGCTGGGCGTCGGCAGGTGGAAGGCTGGGAAGTGCTGCAGTCACCATGGGAGCTGGTGAAGCCACTGTTCCTGGAGGGGCTCCAGAAAGGGGTGGACGTGGCACTGGGGGGCTGGCTTTAATGGCTGTGGTGGTGTTGGCTTGATGGTTGATTTCCATCAACCCACCTCAAAGCTCATCCAGCTCCAACCCCCTGCCATGGGCAGGGACACCTCCACCAGCCCAGCTTGCTCAGGGCCTTATTCAGCCTGGACTTCAGCACCTCTGGGGTGGAGGCAGCCACAGCCTCCCTGGGCAACCTGTGCCAGAGTCTCGCCACCCTCACCCTCAACAATTTCTTCCTCCTCTCCAGTCTCAGTCTCCCCTCTCCCAGCTCAAAGCCATTGTCCCTTGCCCTGGCACTCCCAGCCCTTGAAGAAAGCTCTCCTGCAGCCCTTTCAGGTACTGGAAGGCTGCTCTAAGGTCTCTGGACAAGCTGTGCCAGTGCCACAGCATCCTCACAGAGAAAAAGGTCCTCCTCATGTCTAATCTAAATCCAGCTTCTTCCAGTTTGAAGCCATCAGCCCTCATGTGTGGCATATTAAGGCACAGGCCCCCAGCTCATGCTGTCACTCCATGCCTGGGTATAAAGTCCCTCCCCAGCTCTCCTGGAGCCCTTCAGGTACTGAAAGGCTCCTCTAAGGTTTCCCTGGAGCCTTCTCTTCTCCAGGCTGAGCAGCCCCAACTCTCCCAGCCTGTCCCCACAGGGGAGGTTCTCCAGCCTCTGATCATCCCGGTGGCCTCCTCTGGAGCCTCTCCAACAGCTCCAGGTCCTCCTTGTGCTGGGGGTGGCACCAGCTGCAGAAACAGGCTGAGGCTGGCAGCAAACCAGAGGTTTTCCACCCTGCCACACTCCTTCTCCAGGCTCTGCACACAGAGAATGCAGATTTCCCCCACCCCTCCCTGCCCGCCGTGCCCAACCCCACTGACAGCCACCTTCTGAGGGGAGCCCAGCCCAGGCTGTGTTCTTCCAGCTGGGCTGCACCTGTCAGACAGGAGATCCCAGGCAATGCTCTGTTCCTCTGTCATGCAGCCACGTCAGGGATCGCCCAAGCATCGCTCTGAGCCAGCTCCAAACCCGCAGATGAGCGCAGATGAAGGAAGATGTTGCTAAGGGCTGGGCTGACTGAAAGGCACCCAGCTCCATTCTGGGATGCACCAGAGCAGATGGATGAGTAATTACCCTGCAACAACTTCTGATTCCTTGAGATGAGCTGGCAGAGGGGCAGCATAAAGATGAGCTCCGGCGGGCTGCGTTGTTCCCACGACTCGCTTCCAGTGGATGCCCCTTCAGCAAACAGCCCAGGAGCCCTCAGCCTCCCCCTGAGCTGCCAGCCTGGGGACCTGCCCTCCTTGGTGAGGAGGCTGAGAGCCTGCCAGTGATGGTCTGACAGAAAGCAATCCTGAATAATCAGCGCTATTAACACAGCACCTGCCCAGAGAGGCCTTTGCTTAAGGGGGAATTTTAATTCTTCTCCTGAGAAGAATTCTCCCCCTTCACCTCCTCCTCCTTCTCTCTCCTCCTCCTCCTCCTCTCTTCTTATTCCTTCTCCTTCCCTCATTTCATTCCCTCCTCTCCTCTTGTCTTTTTCTCCTTCCCTCTTCTCCTTCTTCCTTCTCCTACCATTCTCTCCCCCTTCTCATTCTCATTCTCGTTCCTTCTTCTCCTCCTTCTCCTTCCTTCTTCTCCCCTTTCTCTTTCCCCTTGCCTCTTCTTCTCCTTCCCTCCTCTTTATCCTTCCTCTTCCCTATTTCTCCTTTCTCCTTCCCTCATCTCCTCTTGTCTCCTTCCCTCATCTCCTCTTTTCTCCTTCTCTTTCCCTCTTCTCTTCTTTCCTTCTTTCTTCTCCTCCTCTCATCTCCCCTCTCCTTTCTCTTTCCACACTAATTTTCTTCTTCTCTCCTTCTCGTGCTACTCTCTTCCTCTTTCTCCTTCCCTATTCTTCTCCTCTTTCTCCTTCTCCTTTCTACTTCTTTCCCTTGTTACTGTACTGCTCTGTTTTCCCTTTTCCTCCTCTTCTTCCCTTCCTCTTCCTTCCCCTCTTTCAGCTGCCCCCTGCCTAGCTGTCCGAGCAGGAGGCCCAGGACAAGATCCCACCGGCTGCATCCAGCACAACCACCCCAAGACCTCACTCCCTGCACCCCAGAGCAAACTCTTCTACTGCAATAATGAGAGGCATCTGCTGGAACTCTTAGGGAGGGCAATGATCACATCCCCCAGAACTAAGCCATTTGCTGAAGTGCAGCAGATTACTCAGGCCTGATCTGCAGCCCAATTAATGCCAGCGTTGCCTTTCCAGGCTCCTCTGCGGGGAACGTGATCCAGCCAAAGCCCTGGCATCAGCACTTCCTCACCACCCAGCCCCCAGCCTGCCCTGCTGGTGGAAAAAGTCCTCCTTTCAGGGCTTCTGAAGCCTGCTTTTCACCTGAACAAGCAACTTCTCCCACCAGGAGGTCTGCCCAGAGCAGGTTTGTGTCTGCCCAGGGGGCCAGAGAATCAGAGAACACGAGAGCGGTAGGGGTTGGAAGGGGCCTCTGGAGATCATCCAGTCCCACCCCCTGCCACAGCAGGCCAGGTTGCACAGGAACACCTCCAGATGGGTCTTGAAAGTCCTCCAGAGGAGACTCCCCAACCTCTCTGGGCAGCCTGCTCCAGGCCTCCAGCATCCTCACACCTAAGAGGTTTCTCCTCACGTTGAGGTGGAACTTCCCGAGTCCCAGCCGGTGCCCATTGCGCCTTGGCCTGTCCCTGGGCACCCCTGACACGAGCCTGACCCCTTCTTGGCAGCCACCCTCTAGATCCCCTCTCAGGCTGCTCTTCTCCAGGCCTCTCAGCCCTTCCTCATCAGACAGAGATGTTCCACTCTGTCCACCATCCTCATAGCCTCTGTTGCATCCTCTCCAGCAGATCCTTGTCCCTCCTGAACTGGGGAGCCCAGAGCTGGACACAATACTCAGCCACAGATTCTCAGAATGGTTTGGCTTGGAATGGACCTTGAAGACCACCCAAGTTCCAACCCCCTGGCAGTGGCAGGGACACCTCCCACCGGACCAGCTGCTTTTTGCCCTTCCAGAGCCCTCTGCAGAGACTGGCTCATGCTTCTCTCACCTCAGAGCAGTGTGCTGGCACCTCAGTAAGTCAAACACGAGGCACTGACAACTCTTCAGGTGACCTCCGAGCCCTGCCAAGCACTTCCAAGCCAAAGATCTGCTTGTACTTTGCTGGGGCCAGTGCTGGCCAGGCAAGCAGCCTGGAGTCCTGGGCAGGTCCCAGAGAAAGGGCCCCGAGCAGCCACTTTGCTCCTGGAAAGGCTCCCATTTAATTAACAAAAGGATCTGCAAGAGGGCTGTCGCTGGATGCCAAAGGCACAACTGCTCATTAGGTCCTCGGAGGAGAGGAATAATTACTCCTGAAGTCTCCAGGGCAGTCAAGAGAAGATGTGCATTTCACCCCCCGGCTGGGGATGGGCAGCCAAAGGCTGGCCTGAGAGAAGAGCTGCTGGAGGCTGGGCAGCTGGGGACAGCAGCTCACCCCAGCAGCCTCCTGACGCCCGGGGACAGCAATGTGCCCTGGGGGGCAAGAGGGCCAATGGGGTCCTGGGGTGCGTTAGGAGAAGTGTGTCCAGCAGCTCCAGGGAGGTTCTGCTCCCCCTCTGGTCTGCCCCGGTGAGGCCACACCTGGAACATTGCAGCCAGTTCTGGGCTGCCCAGTTCAGGAGGGACAGGGATCTGCTGGAGAGCTCCCAGGATGGTGAAGGGACTGGAGCACTGCGCTGGGAGGAGAGGCTGGGGGACCTGGGGCTGTTTAGCCTGGGGAAGGGAACACTGAGAGGGGATTCATGAATGCCTGAGGGCTGGGGGTCAGGAGGGAGGGCACAGGCTCTGCTCAGCTGCACCCTGTGGTTGGGCAAGGGGCAATTGATGTAAACTCCAGCACAGGAGGTTCCACCTCAATGTGAGGAGGAACTTCACTGTGAGGGTCACAGAGCACTGGAACAGGCTCCCTTCCAACATCCTATGATCCTATGATCCCCAGAGAGGCTGTGGAGTCTCCTTGTCTGGAGACTTCCAAGCCCCATCTGGATGTGTTCCTGTGTGACCTGTGCTCCTGCTCTGGCAGGGGGGTTGGACTGGATGATCTTCAGAGGCCCCTTCCAACCCCTAACACCCTGTGATCTGGACACACTAAGGACCTCCATGTGCTTTACAAACCTCCAGGAGGAGGCAGCAACCATGCTGCTCGAACTCTGGACAGGTTGTTCTGTCTTCTGGAGTCTTTGTGGCGCAGGGATGAAGCCAAGCAGCTGTGAAACTGCAGGTTGAGACCAAGGGACTAAAGCTTATCAGGTAGCAAGCAGGGCTGCAGCAGCAGGAAATCCAGCCCTGGCACAAGCTGCCTTTCAAGGCAGCCTCCCTGGGCAGCAGCAGCACACAGCAGTCCCCCTGAACATCCACCTGATGGGGAGGTGCAGATGTAGGCAGGTGGTCACCCCAGCATGGGGCAAAACACAGAAGCATAGGGAAAAAATAAACTCCAGCTGAGCCTTCTGGTTTGCTTAAAACTGAGGGGGAAGAGGGGAGGAAAGCATCTTCTGAATCAAAGAGCAGTGCAAAGAGACACCCTGCTGAGCTCCAGACCCTCTGAACCCTCAATTCAGGCTTGCAGCAGGATGATCCACAGCCCAGAGGAGGGGACTGAGGAAGCATCCTGAAATAACTTCGGGCACACCTCACGTTTCATGGAGTCACAGAGCTGTTTTGGTTGGAAGAGACCTCTTAAGGCCCTCAAGCCCAAGCAGTAACCCAGCACTGCCAGCTCGCCCTCACCACAGGAGGGGAGTAGGATTTCCTACTTCAAAGAGGGAATGTCCCACTACAAGCAGTGGTACCCAGGGACAGGCCAAGGGGCACAAAGTGGCAGCCAGGAGGTTCCCTGTGAGCAGGAGGAGAAAGTTGTTTGGTGTGAGGCTGCTGGAGGCCTGGAGCAGGCTGCCCAGAGAGGTTGTGGAGTCTGCTGGTGTGGAGAGCTTCCAACCCCCCTGGGCACTGTGCTGCTGGGCAAGCTGCTGGGGGTGCCCTGCTGGGGCAGGGGCTTGGGCTGGGGGAGCTCCAGGGGTTCCTTCCAGCCTTAGATTCCCTCCACATCCTCATCCACACTGCTTTCACCCCAGCCTCCCTTACTCATACATGACACAGGCAAGGGAACTGCAGGACCCACCCCGGGAGCCCCCGCGGGATCCGCCCCGGGAGCCCCCGCGGGACCCGCCCGGGGAGCCCCCGCGGGACCCGCCCCGGGAGCCCCCGCGGGACCCGCCCCGGGAGCCCCCGCGGGACCCGCCCCGGGAGCGCCCCCGCGGGACCCGCCCGGGGAGCCCCCGCGGGACCCGCCCCGGGGAGCCCCCGCGGGACCCGCCCCGGGGAGCCCCTGCAGGCCAAGGAACCTACAAAAAAAGCCTAAGGAGCAAGTGGAAACTGAAATAATTTGGGAAGAGGACATTTGCCATCAGCACTGCAGGTTGGAGAGCCTCAGCAGACCAAAAGCAAGGGCAACACCCCCCCGTTTATGCAAAACCTATGGTGGCTTTTAAGCCAAGGCCACATCTGGATGGGGCTCTGTAGATCAGGCTGCACAGGAAACCAGGAGAGCCTCCAGGCTGTAAGCTATATCCCAATAAATATAATGGGAGTGTGCTCTGAGCAGCTTAGGGGGGATTAGGGAGCAGGATTACAGGAGCACACCAGGGCCCCCTCAAGAGAGTTTTGCCATCTAAAGATTAAATATTTTAAAGCTTCGAGGCATGAAAGGAGCCTGGCCTAGGAGCCTGGCCTAGGAGCTGTGGCAAAGGGACCACTCCCACATTTCCTCCTCCCGTGGCAGCCCTGTCAGGGGTGTAAAGATGATCTCGGAAGGAGGGATGAGGGATGGAGAGTGTGATCTGCCCGCTCAGCCCCGGAGCGTTGCTCCACCTCCTGTTGCTCTGGGCGAGGTCAGCCAAGCAGAGAAGCATCGTGAGACGATGAGGGAGCTGCACACAGCTGCAGCAGTGCCTGTCCCTGGCCCTCGTCTTGGCTTCCTGCCACTTCAGACCTTGCTGTGCCAGAGGTTAAATCCATCCCGCGGTGTTTAACAGCCTCTGCCGGCCCCGCCTGATGCCTAACAGGATTTTGAGCACGCTCCTGCTTTCTGCATCCCCATCATCCCCTGGCAGGGAGCTCCCCAGGTCCACTTCCAGGGCACAGGAACAGCTGGGGAGGAGCAGCTGAAGGAGCTGGGGGTGTTCAGCCTGCAGAAGAGGAGGATGAAAGGAGATCTCATTGCTCTCTGCAGCTCCCTGAGAGGAGGCTGGAGCCAGGTGGGGGTTGGGCTTTGCTCCCAAGGAACAAGGGACAGGTCAAGAGGAGATGACCTCAAGTTGCACCAGGGAAGGTTGAGGTTGGCCATGAGGAACAAGTTCTGCCCCAGAAGGGTTATCAAGGCCTGACCCAGGCTGCCCAGGGCAGTGGTGGAGTCTCCATCCCTGGATGGGTTTTAAAGCCATGGAAATGTGGTGCTGAGGGCCATGGTTTGGTGCTGAGCTGGCAGTGCTGGGCTGAGGCTTGGACTGGATAACCTTAAAGACCTTTTCCAACCCAAGCAGTTCTACAATTCCATGCCAAGATGCTGGAAAGGTGGTTTCTGGGGCATTATTTTGTGCCTCCCCTGGTTCCCAGGTCACAGGAGCCAGGGAGCTGTCAGAGGCTGCTGTTGACTTGGACCATATCTGCTGTAATTCCTGTCAATCATCTTCCCCCTGAGCTCAAAGCCTCTCTAATCTCCTGCTGCAATCCCAGCACCCACAGCCCTCTGCTTTCCACAGCCCTCTGCTTTCCCAGCTTTCCACAGCCCTCTGCTTTCCACAGCCCTCTGCTTTCCACAGCCCTCTGCTTTCCACAGCCCTCTGCTTTCCACAGCCCTCTGCTTTCCACAGCCCTCTGCTTTCCACAGCCCTCTGCTTTCCACAGCCCTCTGCTTTCCACAGCCCTCTGCTTTCCACAGCCCTCTGCTTTCCACAGCCCTCTGCTTTCCACAGCCCAGCTCAATGGATCCATTTGGGATGGGATGGTCAGGACTGCCTGGGGGATTTGCAACACAGAATCACCCAGGTTGGAAAAGACCTCAGAGATCATCAAGTCCAACCTAACACCTCCTGACAGCTAAACCATGGCTCCAAGTGCCACATCTAATCCTTTTTTGAACACCTCCAGGGATGGGGACTCCACCACCTCCCTGGGCAGCACATCCCAATGGCCAATCCCTCTTGCTGAGAAGAACTTTCTCCTCCCCTCTAACCTAAACCTCCCCTGGCACAGCTTGAGACTGTGTCCTCTTGTTCTGGTGCTGCTTGCCTGTCAGAAGAGACCAACCCCCACCTGGCTACAACCTCCCTTCAGGGAGTTGGAGAGAGCAAGAAGGTCTCCTCTGAGCCTCCTCTTCTCCAGGCTGAGCATCAGCTCCCAGAAATGTATGAACCCCAGCAGTTCACTCTTCTGCATCTTAAGTTATCTGCAGTGGTGGTCACCTTCCTATCTACAGAACTCAGGGATGGAGAGGACTTCCTAAAGTTCCTTCTGCAGGAGTAGTCATCTTTTGGTCCATGCTGGCCAATGCCTTTGGCTCTCATCACAAAAGAAAGGAAAGGGAAGGAGAATCGGGACCGAAAAGGAGAAGGGAGAGGGGAAGTGAAAAGGAGAAGGGAGAGGGGAAGTGAAAAGGAGAAGGGAGAGGGGAAGTGAAAAGGAGAAGGGAGAGGGGAAGTGAAAAGGAGAAGGGAGAGGGGAAGTGAAAAGGAGAAGGGAGAGGGGAAGTGAAAAGGAGAAGGGAGAGGGGAAGTGAAAAGGAGAAGGGAGAGGGGAAGTGAAAAGGAGAAGGGAGAGGGGAAGTGAAAAGGAGAAGGGAGAGGGGAAGTGAAAAGGAGAAGGGAGAGGAAAAAGAGTCGATCTCCAAAGGGCTGCTTGCTGGCCAGTCACCCTACAGGAGCTGCAGCTCAGCAGCCCCCAGGCCCCAGCTCTTCCTTAGCTGAACAGCAGGAAGCAGCGCGGAGAGGGCAGCACCCCAGCGCTTTCCCAGGCTGCAGCAAACCGGGGGGACAGCTTCAGGGGGGCCACTCCAAACACAGGGATTGTGCCAGGGGCTGGGGGCAGAACTTGCGCTGCCAGAAGACTTCCTCGGCCGTGTATAAAGCAGACAAAAGACCAAGAGCAGCCCCAGCCCTGCGGGGCCGCTCCGGCGGGGCCGCTCCGGCGGCGCCTCAGGACTCCGTGACCTCCATAAATACTTTCCACGCAGAACATTTGCCAGCAGCATGTTCCTCAGAAGCTGCCTGGCTGCTTTGCCAGATACAGACATATAAGATTTCACCTCCAGGCTGTCCAGCTGCAGCTGCCCAGGCACTCATGCTATTTTAGCCCTGTGAGAACAGAGTGAGGTTTGGGAGAGCACAGGGAGAGCCAAGCTCACCCAGTTTGGGCTCAAAAATCACAGAATCCCTGAAGGGATCCTGCAGGAAGGCTGCAGAGAGACTTTTCATCAGGGTGTCTAGAGACAGGTTGAGGGGGAATGGTTTGAAGCTGAGGTAGAGCAGGGTTAGAGTGGAGCTGAGGAAGAAGTTCTTCATCAGGAGGGTGCTGAGACTCTGGCACAGGCTGCCCAGGGCAGTGGTGGAGTCTCCATCCCTGGAGGGGTTTCAAAGCCCTGGAGCTCTGGTGCTGAGGGCCATGGTTCAGCAGTGAGCTGGCAGTACTGGGATAAGGCTTGGACTGGGTGATCTAAAGGTCTCTTCCAACCAAAAGGATGCTGTGACAACCATCGAGCCAAGCACACTGATCTTGTCTTCACCTTTCCCTCCCCTCCCACTCCCTCTTTCCCCAGGCTGTCCCAGCTCCCTGCATGGACGAAGTCCTCTCCCTTGGATGCTCTTCCTAACACACCACACTTGTACTTCACAGCCTGATGCCTGCCAGACTCTGGTGCTCAGCCTTTCAGTCCATTTGCTCCAGGTTCAGGGCATAGACAAGGACAGAGATCCAACTGAGGCACCTGCCATGGTCACAACATCCCTGCTCTCCATGTGCTTTGCTCCACTTTTCAGCTGTCATCTCTTTCATGCTCCTGAGTAAAGGAGTTTTCATTACACCACCAGACAGTAGTTCCTTCTACCCAGCCTGGAAGGAGGTAGTTCATCAGGTGGCCACAAACAAGTGGTGTTAGAAGAGAAAGATCAGATTCAGAGGTTAAAGAGGTCACAGGCAGTTGGCTTTTGCTCAAAGCTGTGTTCAAAACACCCAGAAAAGAAAAGCCAGGAGAGCAGACAGCCTCCTCAGAGAGCGGCCAGCCTCAGAGAGCGGCCAGCCTCAGAGAGCGGCCAGCCTCAGAGAGCGGCCAGCCTCCTCAGAGAGCGGCCAGCCTCAGAGAGCGGCCAGCCTCCTCAGAGAGCGGCAGCCTCCTCAGCCAGAGCGGCCAGCCTCAGAGAGCGGCCAGCCTCAGAGAGCGGCCAGCCTCCTCAGCCAGCCCACAGGCCAGCCTCCTCAGCCAGCCCACGGCCAGCCTCCTCAGCCAGCCCACGCACAGCCTCCTCAGCCAGCCCACGGCCAGCCTCCTCAGCCAGCCCACGCACAGCCTCCTCAGCCAGCCCACGCACAGCCTCCTCAGCCAGCCCACGCACAGCCTCCTCAGCCAGCCCACGCACAGCCTCCTCAGCCAGCCCACGCACAGCCTCCTCAGCCAGCCCACGCACAGCCTCCTCAGCCAGCCCACGCACAGCCAGCCAGCCCACGCACAGCCTCCTCAGCCAGCCCACGCACAGCCTCCTCAGCCAGCCCACGCACAGCCTCCTCAGCCAGCCCACGCACAGCCTCCTCAGCCAGCCCACGCACAGCCTCCTCAGCCAGCCCACGCACAGCCTCCTCAGCCAGCCCACGCACAGCCTCCTCAGCCAGCCCACGCACAGCCTCCTCAGCCAGCCCACGCACAGCCTCCTCAGCACAGCCTCCTCAGCCCCCACGCACAGCCTCCTCAGCCAGCCCACGCACAGCCTCCTCAGCCAGCCCACGCACAGCCTCCTCAGCCAGCCCACGCACAGCCTCCTCAGCCAGCCCACGCACAGCCTCCTCAGCCAGCCCACGCACAGCCTCCTCAGCCAGCCCACGCACAGCCTCCTCAGCCAGCCCACGCACAGCCTCCTCAGCCAGCCCACGCACAGCCTCCTCAGCCAGCACACGCACAGCCTCCTCAGCCAGCCCACGCACAGCCTCCTCAGCCAGCCCACGCACAGCCTCCTCAGCCAGCCCCACGCACAGCCTCCTCAGCCAGCCCACGCACAGCCTCCTCAGCCAGCCCACGCACAGCCTCCTCAGCCAGCACACGCACAGCCTCCTCAGCCAGCAGACAGCCTCTTCAGCATTTGTGAGCCTTCCTGCAGGTGTGAACGGCCTCCTGGGCAAAGGCTGCCCATGGTGCCAGGTGGCTGCTCAGTCAGGTTCCTCATAGTATCATTTAGGTTGGAAAAGACCTCACAGAATCCCAGGAACATTCAGGTTAGAAAAGACCCTCAGGATCACCAAGTCCACCCCAGGACCCCACTGTACAAGGCTCACCCCTAAACCACAGCCCCAAGCACCACATCCAAACCCCCTCTAAACACATCCAGGCTTGGTGACTCCACCACCTCCCTGGGCATTCTGATGCCTGAGATCCAAGATCATGGAGTCCAACCAGAAGCTCCTCATAGGTCAAACCATTTAGAGTCAGAGATTCATAGAATGGTTTGGGTTGGAAGGGACCTTGAAGATCATCCAGTTCCAAGCCCCTGCCACCAGCCCAGCTTGCTCGAGACCCCATCCAGTCAGCTCCAGGGAGGGGACATCCACGACCTCCCGGGTCTGTCCCTTGCTGCAGCACAGCCACCCCCAAGGAGCCCAGCAGAGGGCCTGCAGAAGTACCTGTACTTCATGCCTGTCTCAGCTCGGGTGGTGTCTTGCAGGGCCAGCCCATGCAGGTGCAGGAACCTCTCCAGCTGCTTCAGCTCTAGGTCTCTGCTCAGCTTGCCCGGCCAGCCCCTGGCAGGAGGGCAGGCTCTGGGAGCCAGGCTTTGCCTTTTCCCTCTCAGGAGCCCTTCGCTGGGCTTCTGCAGGCTCGGCTTGGGGGCTGGGATGTCTGCACAGGCAGCCTTGTACAAATGCATGGTCCTCAGGTGCAGCTGCAGAGACCCTCGGTGCCCAGCAGATGCTGTGAGGAGCTTCCACCCTATGCTCTGCTGCCAGGAGAGCCCAGTGCCACCCAGCTCCCAGCAGCACAAGGTGGGATGGGTTGGGTTGTGCTGCCCAGGAGGACCTCAGGACTACACAGCAGCATTTTCCTCCCACCCATTCTTTATATTCTTGCAACTGACTCCTTTCAGTTGATGCCCAGGATGGATTCCAGCCAAGCTCAGCAACCTTGTTCCTCTGCTGAAACCTCTCATGGTCAAGGGCTGCAAGGGACAAGGGCTACCAGTGGGAATGGAGCACCCACCCCATTTCCCAGCTCTTATATTTAGATGATGAGAAATATTTGTTTGGGATTCCATCCAAGGCAGCAAAGCAAGTGTTCTCCCAGGGTTTATTTCGGGGCTTGGCCTGGGCAGATGAGTGCTGCAAGCAGCTCTTCTGCAGCTCAGGAAACCCTCTTGTGCTCTCACAGTCTGTGGTGGACTCTCCCAGCTTAGGTTTCCCGGTCTGCAACTCTCCCCAGCCCCTCCGAGCCCTCCCCGGCGCCCCCGAGCCCTCCCCGGCGCCCCTGAGCCTCCTGGGGCTTTGGTGATTAGCTGGAAGAATCACAGACCCACAGAACTGTCAGGGCTGGAAGGGACCTCAAGGCTCATCCAGTCCCACCCCCTGCCACGGGCAGGGACCCCTCACACCACAGCAGGTTGCTCACAGCCACATCCAGCCTGGCCTTAAAAGCCTCCAGGGATGAGGCTTCCACCACCTCCCTGGGCAGCCTGTGCCAGGCTCTCACCACCCTCATGGGGAAGAGCTTCTTCCTCACATCCAATCTCAGTCTCCCCACTTGTAGTTTGGCTCCATCCCCCTAGTCCTAGGAGGAAGAAGCTGGCCAGCTTTTGAGGAAGGATTGAGCACCAGGCACTGGAGCTGGGGCAGGGAAGGAGGAGCAGCTCCTGGGAGGCTGTGTGCTCCCAACAGCAGCCCATGCAGGGATGGAGAAGGGCTGTGGGAGGGAAGCTGATCCCAGCAGCAGATCCAGAACCTCTTGGCTCCACAAAACCAACTGCCTCTCAGGATGGAATCTCAGAATGTCTTTGGTTGGAAGAGACCTTCAAGCTCACCCAGTCCAACCTTTGACTCAGCACTGAAGGGTCACCACTAAACCATGTCCCTAAGCGCCAGGTCCACCCCCAGGGATGGTGACTCCACCACTGCCCTGGGCAGACCATTCCAAGGTTTGAGAAGCCTTTCAGTGAAGAAAGGGAGCAGCAGGTGAGGACAGGGGCACAGGGCTGAGCACTGTGCCTAAACATCAAGGTGCCAAAGCAACAGAGCTGTCAGCACTGCTGAAGAGCAAAGAGAAAGTTCCTGCTTCTCAGGATCTTCGTCCCTCAGAAGGGGTGGGAGAAGTGGCACAGCTTTGGGTGCATGCTCAAAGCCAGCACCACAGGCATCCAGCACCCTCCACAGTCCAGAGAGCATCCAGAAGGATCTCAGGAACCATTTCTGGCCAACAGCAGCCCACAGTGAGCCAGTCCTGACCACAGCCTGGGGGCAGCTTTCTGAGGCTCCTCTGTTCCAGGAGGCTCCTCTGTTCCAGGAGGCTCCAGCCCTGTCCTGCCCTTCAGTGCCAAACACACCCGGAAAGAGAAGTGCAATAATCAACTGCTGGAGGTATCATGGACTCAGCTAATCCTTAAATCTTCCAAAGCAGATCAAGAAAGACTGATCCCAAGCCCAGAACATATTTCAGAAGATTAGAACTCAATGTCACAGAGGGGAGCTTGGGCTGGACAGTCGGATCCCCCAGGGGCTCTTTCTCCTCAACTCTTGTGTCAGGGCCCTGAGGACACTAATCAACCCCAATGTCCCTGATGTCCCAGGCTGGGGTGGTGGGAGAGCTCCTGGCCTGCCACCCCCAGCCCCCCAGCTCCATGGTCCCATGGCTGACACCCATCCATCCAGTGCTCTCGTGGTGCTGGCTGAGCTGAGCCATCCCCAGTGGGGTGCAGGTGGTGGTTTGGAGCTCTGCTCTTTGCAGCTCAGGTGCCCTCAGTGGAGGCAATCAGGGCTCCCTGTGACCACAGCCACGGCCGCCTCTCAGGAACCACGTTTTTGCCTCCCAGCAGTGGAACACCAAAGGCAGAGGCTGTGATTCATGGATTCACAGAATGGTTTTCACCCAGTTCCAAACTCCCAGCCGTGGGCAGGGACACCTCCTGCTAGCCCAGCTCGCTCAAGGCCACATCCTTCCAGCCTTGGAGCCTCCACAGCTGCTCTGGACAACCTGTTCCAGTGCCTCAGCACTCTCATGGGGAAGAATTTCTTCCTCAAGTCTCATCTAAATCCTGCTCCTTGCAGTTTGAAGCCATCAGCCCTCACCTGTCGCTCCCTGCTTCTGTACAGAGTCCCTCTCCAGCTCTCCCAAAAGTTATTCCTCAGCACTTTGCTTTTGCAGCTCCTCTGAACACCAGAAGGTGCCTGACCACGAGCTGGTGTGGCCACTGAGCACTGCATCCAAGAAACTGAATCAGGGAATCCCAGACTGGTTTGAGACCAAACAGATCAGGGGAGGGACCTTAAAAACCATCCAGTTCCAGCAGGGACATCTACCAGAGCAGCTTGCTCAAGGCCCCATTCAAGCTGCCTTTGAACACTTCTAGGCTTGGAGCCTCCACAGCTTCCCTGGGCAACCTGTTCCAGTGCCTCACCACCCTCCTGGGGAAGGATTTCCTCCTCAGGTCCAAACTGCTCCACCTCAGTCTCCACACCTACCCATGTGCCCTTCCTGGGGCTCCTCAGACATTTCTGCTCACAGCTGCTCACTCCATCTCCCACAGCTTCCTCTCGCTGCCATTTCAATTCTCCTTATCGCTACCCTAATGATATATATTGGCCCTTGGGATGTGCTGCCCAGGGAGGTGGTGGAGTCACCATCCCTGGAGGTGTTCAGGAAGAGCCTGGATGAGGCACTTGGTGCCATGGTTGAGTTGATCAGATGGTTTTGGGTGGTAGGTTGGACTCAACGATCTCAAAGGTCTTTTCCAACCTGGTTAATTCCATTCCATTCCATTCCATTCCATTCCATTCCATTCCATTCCATTCCATTCCATTCCATTCCATTCCATTCCATTCCATTCCATTCCATTCCATTCTGCTTTTGGTTCATTTCTAATCCCAGCACATCTGCAAGACCTCCCTTTGTGCCAAGCACTTCAGGCAGCCCCTTCTGTCTGGGATTAGGGCAGATCTCACCCCAAATCCCTGCTGTTACTGATGCACTGCTGGGCAAAACAGTGAACCCCCCCTCCCTGTCTGGCAGCAGCTCAGCCCTTCAGGGTGGAGGAAAGCCACAGGCTCCCTGCCCCTGAAGCCACCCTGAGCAAGCACAGCCACCCTGTCCCCACCAGGCTGCTGCTCAGGGATGGGATGGAGCCGGGATGGCACCACCAGGCAGCTCCTATGTAGGTTCCTGTTTCTTTAAGGGCCGTAGTGGGGGCAGGAGATTAGGGGGTTGCACATCTCATTTCCACTAATACCCAGATCCCCTTATATTTATTTTAAGGAATAAGATCAGATTCTGGAGGCTGTGACATTTAACATCCATTAGAAATTCAGCAGCTGGAGGCTTTTCCGCCCTGAGTGGTTGGTTTGCTGCTGCCCAGCCCCGAGGAGGGAAGGAGAAGGGGGGGAACAAAGACTGGAGGCCAGCAGCATCCAGCACGCAGCTTTCCTGCTGTTTTCTCCTATCACCCACACAACAACAGCAACTTCTCAACCAAACTCCAGCCCCTTGGATGAGAAAGCTGATGAGAAGCAAGGCTGAGCAACCACAGGCAGCTCGTGCTGAAGTTCAGGAGACTAAGAAATAAGTCAGGAGAGTTTTTAGCTCTGCACTGGGCACCAGCTCTGCACTGGGCATCCATCACAGTGCAGGGGTAAAATAACAGCCCTGGATAATCAGGGAGTTGTCAGGGCTGGAAGGGACCTCAAGGATCAGCCAGTCCTAACCCCCCTGCCATGGGCAGGGACACCTCATACCACAGCAGGTTGCTCACAGCCACCTCCAGCCTGGCTGCAAACACCTCCAGGCAGGAGGCTTCCACCCCCTCCCTGGGCAGCCTGTGCCAGGCTCTCACCACCCTCCTGGGGAACAACTTCTTCCTTACATCCAATCTGAATCTCCCCACTTCTAGTTTTGCTCCACCACCCCCACCCCCGAGTCCTATCCCTCCCTGGTACCCTCAAAAGTCCCTCCCCAGCTTTTCTGTAGCCCCTTCAGAAAAGTTAGAAAGGCAAAGCCAAAAAGGGCTTGCATTATTATTATCAGCAGCATGATAGAATCGTTAAGGTTGGAAAAGACCTCCAAGATCATCAAGTCCAATCTTCTACCTGACACCTCCATGGCCACTAGAACAGAGGAACAATCAGAAAAGTCAGAATAAACTGTTGTTGATGATGATAATGGTTATTATGGTTTGGGTTGGAAAGGACCATGCAGATCATCCATCCCTTCCATGGGCACAGAGGCTTTCCACCAGCCCAGCTTGCTCAAGGCCCCATCCAAGCTGGCTTTCAACACCTCTAGGCTTGGAGCCTCCACCACCTCCCTGGGCAACCTGTTGCAGTGCTTCACCACCCTCCTAGCAAAGCTCCTCCTGATGTCCAGTCTAAATCTGACCTGCTGCTGCTCCTCCTCCAAATGATCAGGAAAGTCAGAACAGTGGAGACAAAAAGGTTTGTACTCCTGCTGCTGTTATTGTTACCACCATCCAAATCATCAGCAAGGTCAGGGTTGCAAAGACATTGTTAGCAATAAAACCAACAACAAATCTTGTCCTGTTACATTATTATTATTATTATTATTATTATTATTATTATTATTATTATTATTATTATTATTATTTCTTTTACCGGTTGGGGTTGGAAGGGACCTTAAAGATCACCCAGTTCCAACCCCTGCCATGGGCAAGGCCACCTCATACCAGCCCAGGTTGCTCAAAGCCAGCGTTTCAGAGACTAAATGATTCTCTATTGTTGTTGTCGTCATCATCATTATCAATCATTATCCTCATCATCCAGATAATCAGAAGAGTCAGAATGGCAAAGATAAATGTTTGTATTATTACTAATCATCATCATTATTGTCATTATTACTCTTGCCATAATCATTATCACCATCATCATCACCTCAATAATCAGAAAGGTCAGAATGGCAAAGACAAAAGAGTTTGATTTTTAATTATTATTACCACCATCATCCAAATAATCAGAAAGGCCACAACAGCAACGACAAAAGAGTTTGCTTATCATCATCATCATCATCATCACTATCATCTAAATAATCGGAAAGGTGATAATGGCAAAGATAAAAGGGCGATGATGATGGTGATGGCGATGACTGTCACCTAAACGCCCAGAGTGGCAAAGGAGAAAGGTTTTTATCGTCAGCAGCATCATCGTTCTGGGAGTGCTCAGGAAAGGCAGAGCGGAGAGCAAGCCCCGAGAGCCGCTCCTCACGCCCACCGCTCGCAGTGCTGCCCCGAGGGCAGGGCCGTACCTGTGCGGCATGCCGGTGGTGTAGGCGATGGTGTACTCGTGGGACAGTTCGCACACCCGCAGGTACCAATTCATCTCCAGCTCCCGCAGCAGCGCCAGGCGCCGGGCGCGCTGCTGGGGCTGCCCGCCGCGGCCTCTGCTCTCCTTCCCGCTCTCCGAGGTGCTCTTCAGGGCTCTCTCCCTGCTCCCCAGGGAAAGCACCGACTGCTTCCTCAGCTTCAGGCTCTCCTCGGCGTTTTTGTTGCCCATGGTGCCCGTCCGTGCCGCCAGCATCTTGCCTGCCGCCCCGCTGCCACCGCAGCACCCTCAGCGCCGAGCGGTTGCCCTCGAATGGTTTCAAACCCGATTCCCGGCGGCGATTTTCCTCCCCTAGGACCTGGGGCTGGCCACAAAGCTGTAATTAGATACGTGGCTGTGGAGCTTAACCAGAGAGAAGAGCTGTGACCTTCTCATGGAAACATCTGTGGGAGCCTCCTGCGCCCCAGGGGCTTCGTTTCACAGCGGCCGAAGAGGACAGCTCACAAAAAACCGGCAGAGAAAGGTGTGCCAAGCAGAGCACCCCAACTGAAGCTGGCACAAACCTGAGTGTTGAGGTGGGGAGAGGGGGAGAAAGCAAAGGGTCCAGCTGCTGGAAGCGTGGAAGGGCTCCAGCTCGGGTAGGTGAAGTCCCACGTGTAGCTCAGTGTGGCTCAGCACCCCCGCGGCCGCCAGGGCTCACCCCAGCCAAGTGGTGCAGCTCCTGCAGCAGGGTCCTAGCCAAGCTGTCCCCTCCATCCCTCCTCCTCCCACATGCCGTCTCTTCCAGCTCCTCAGGTCATCCCATCCAGCAGGAACTTCCATTCTCCAAGGGATTCATGGAAACAGAGCTTTGCTCACCCTTGAGATGAGGACCAAGTGAAGGCTTCTCCAGCTTCTGTGGCTTGAGGAGCAGAAGGTGCTTTGGGAACAGGTCTGAAAGGAGCCCACACCAGGGCTGAATTAATTTCCCTCTCTGGCCTGGAATGTTAAAGCTGCTGCAGAGATTACAGCTCTAATCACACTTTAGGAGCAGGAACATCTCCCTCTTTGCAGAGAGAGAGACAAAGAAGGGGAAAGCCCTGCAAAGACCAGCAGGGGTTTAAAGCACTGCCCTGAAAAGAGCAGCAGTCAGCCACCCCTGCCCTGCTCAGGAGGTGTGTGTGTCCCAGGGCAAAGGCAGCCTCCAGAGGGACCAGGGCTGGATGGAGAGCTTCATGGAATCAGGGAAAAGGGGGCTCTGGAGGACCCTGACCCAAGCCTTGCAGGCCCCCGAGGCTGGAGACTCCCCCAGCCCTCTCTTCAGCCTCTTCCCACCTTGCATCAGCCTCTGCTGAAAAAGCTCTTCCCAAGTCTACCCAAAAGCTCCAAGGCTGTGGTTGGTGTCTCCTGCCTCAGCACCTGCCACTTCCCAAGACAGTTTGGATTCACCACTTCCCTCCAAGCACCCCCAAATCACTGTTGGGTCTCCTCTCAGGCAGCCAGGACCAGGCTGGCTCTCACCACTCCTCCTGGACCTGGATCCTTCCAGGCTCTGGCCACCCTGGCAGCTTCCAGGGGGTCCCCTCCAGGCCTTCAGGAGCTGGGGACCTTCCAAGCAGGCATGGACCTAGGTTCCCCCAAGGAGCCTGGCATGAGGTTAGCCCTGCTGACAGAAACAGCTCTCTGCCAGCTCATTGCCTTCCAGGAAGTGTTTGGGTTCAGAAAAGTCCTTTTTAGGTGTTTCTGAAGAAAGCAGCTCCCTTCCCTCTGGGAAGAAGTCCCACTGCAGGGTTTGGTGTTACCCAGCAGGTTTCATGGAGAAGGCACCAAAAGGTGTGCTGGGAGTTCAGCCAAAACCAAGGAAAAGGAGTTTCAAAACACCTCTTCTGTGCCCCTTCTCAGGGGGCTCCTCACCCTCAGGAAGCTTTCCAGCACTCCCCAAGAAGCTAAAGGTTTCCAGCAACTCCAGAAGCCTTTAGAGCAACCCTGAGCAGCCAAACCAATACACAGAATGGGCTGGGTTGGAAGGGACCTCCAAGATCATCCAGTTCCAACCCGCTGCCCAGGCTGCTCAAGGCCTCATCCAACCTGGCCCTGAACACCTCCAGGGAGGGGACAGCCACTGTGCAATGAGCACAGTGTGCAGTGTTCCCCATAACTAGGGGTGCCCTGCCTCCCCCGACTGAAAGACTAAACAAGAACCTACAGCCGGGTCTCACCAATGAAATTGGATTAGCATATCGTTGTTTTCATTCAGATACCAAAATACTCGGCTAGAGTGTTCAGAAAGTGTCCCTTTCTTAAAGGCACAGCCTAAACCGGTCACAGCCACAGCCTCCCTGGGCAACCTGTGCCAGGCTCTCCCCACCCTCATGGGGAAGAATTTCCACCTAATCTCCAGTCTAAATCAAGATCAAGATCATGGGGTCCAACCAGAAGTTCCTCAGAGGTTAAGCCATTTGGAGTCAGAGATTCATAGGATGGTTTGGGCTGGAGAGGACCAGCTCCAACCCTCTGCCATGGGCAGGGACACCTCCCACCAGCCCAGCTTGCTCAAGACCTCATCCAGCCTGGCCTTGGACAGCTCCCGGGAGGAGCATCCCTGCTGCTGGGATGTTGTGCTTGCTCAGCTCCCTGTGGTGATCGTTGCCTTAATCACCGACACAGCCTGCAGCTCCCCAGCACCCTCGCAGGTATCAATCACCTGAAGAGCAAACTGGAATCAACTGCAGAAGCTGCCAACTCCTTCCCCTCTGCCAGGAGCATTGTTGGTGGACAGGAGGCTATTGTGAGGCTGGATGTCCTCATTTAGGAGGTAATGCCAGTGGCAGGTGGCTCCTGGATGATTCGATATTGTGGCAGGTAAAGAGACCTGCCTGAGCTCATAAAAAATGCAGCAAGACTGCTCTCCTGAAAGCAAAGCTGCCTTGAAATATTGATTCCTGCACCCCTGGGGAGGGGCTTGGCTTCCTCACCAGCTTGCCACATTGTGCTGGGGATGTCCAGCCTGGCTCTTGGAGGGGCAGCTTCTAAGGGCAACAAGCCCTGTGCCCTGTGAGCATCTCACAGTCCTTCACAGCTCCAGAAACCCACCTGGGGGCTGGCGGTGGGCAGAAAGCCACCCGGGGGGCTGGCGGTGGGCAGGCCACCCGGGGGCTGGCGGTGGGCAGAAAGCCACCCGGGGGACTGGCGGTGGGCAGAAAGCCACCCGGGGGACTGGCGGTGGGCAGAAAGCCACCCGGGGGACTGGCGGTGGGCAGAAAGCCACCCGGGGGACTGGCGGTGGGCAGAAAGCCACCCGGGGGACTGGCGGTGGGCAGAAAGCCACCCGGGGGGCTGGCGGTGGGCAGAAAGCCGCTCTGGCCAGCAGCCTGCTCATGAATACTGCTAGAGCAAGACTGGGTAGTTGGAGCTCAGCGGTGTCCCCAGAGCTCAGCACAGCCCCCTCCAGAGTCCCTGCTGGCCCCAGCAGCCACCCGAGCTCCAGGGGTGGGTTAATCCCCCAAAGCCCTGCACTTATCTGTATTAAACTCAGAGCGCTGAGCTGTCTGGAGCCGGAGGTTGCAGCAATAACGAGCGGCGCAGAGGTGCACAGCAGGCGCGGGGGGAACCAAAGCAGCGCCGGTTGTGGCTCCAGCTTTGAAGCAGGAAGCTGCTACAAGAGCCAAGCCCCGGCGGCTCGGCAGTCACCACAAGGGCTGAGTGCATTTTCCTCTGGCTGCGGCCTTCCACCTGTTCAAACCAACCACCTCTTTTCCATCTGTGTGTAAGAGAAGGGTTTCCAAAGCTCTGCCAGCAGCGGGGCCGCGGCAGGAGCTGCTCCACTCTGCACCCTTGGCATTGGCAGAGGGGTTTGGATCGTTCCCCACCCAAACAATTCCGTGGCTCAGGGCGCTCCTTGGTGCTGCTGCTCATCAGTCACCACCTTTACAAGCTGTCAGGGCAGGGTGAACCACTCCGAACCAATTAAGGCCCCTTAATGACTCTTGCCCTGATGGGGTTTCAGTTACCTGCCGCGGAAGGCAGGGTGGAGCAGGAGGGTGATGGCTTGAGCTCTGTGAGTTGGATGCTGCAGCTGCAAAGGAGTGGGCTCCTGGGGGCTGACTTCCAGATGTGTGCTCAGCTAGCACTTGCAGGTCTTTGCCAGCTCCTCCTGCACCTCAGACAGCTGCAGTCTGCTGCTTGAAACCCTCTTAAAAAATAACAGAAGTCTAAATAGGAGTTTCCAGGGGAAGGAAAAGTGTCTCCCGTGGCAGAGTGCTCAGGGCCTGGCACAGGGAGGTGCTGGAGTCCCCATCCCTGGAGGTGTTCAGAAACCTGTGACCATAGCTCTTGGGGCCATGGTTTAGGATCATAGAATCAGTAAGGTTGGAAAAGACCTCAGAGATCATCAGGTCCAACCTAGCACCCAACACCTCCTGACTACTAAACCATGGCTGAAAGTGCCACATCCAATCCCCTCTTGAACACCTCCAGAGATGGGGACTCCACCACCTCCCTGGGCAGCAAATTCCAAGGGCCAACTACTCTTTCTGGGAAGAGCTTTCTTCTCACCTCCAGCCTAAACCTCCCCTGGCACAGCTTGAGACTGTGTCCTCTTGTTCTGGTGCTGGGTGCCTGGGAGGGGCCATGGTTTATTGGCCATGGAGGGGTTGGGTTGCTGGATGATCTCAGAGGTCTTTTCCCAAGCACTTCCAGAATTCCATGGTCACTTCCAGCCCTTCCATTCTAGGATTCCATGGCTGTCAAGCACCAGTTGCTCAATGATTCCCTACCTGAAGAGCAGCTCCAGCTCCTGCAAGCAGATCTCAGCTCACACCAACTCTGCTGCCTGGTTTGGACCCATTTGCTGACCAGCACAGGACACCTTTGGCCATCACCTGGAGACAGCCCAAGAGCAATCACACCACAGAATCACTGAAGGTCTCTTCCAACCCAAACCATTCTACATCATCCAATCCCAACCCTTGCCATGGGCAGGGACCCCTCCCACCAGCCCAGGCTGCTCATCCAGCCTGGCCTTGAGCACCTCCAGGCAGGAGGCAGCCACAGCCTCCCTGGGCAGCCTGTGCCAGGTTCTCCCCAGCCTCACTGCAAAGAACTCCTTCCTCCTCTCCAGGCTCAGTCTCCCCTCTCCCAGCTCAAAGCCATTGTCCTCCTCCTGGCACTCCCACCCCTTGTCCAGAGTCCCTCCCCAGCTCTCCTGGAGCCCTTCAGCTACTGGAAGCTGCTCTGAGGTCTCCCTGGAGCCTTCTCTTCTGCAGGCTGCACAGCCCCAGCTCTCCCAGCCTGGCCCCACAGGGGAGGTTCTGCAGCCTCTGAGCATCCTCATGGCCTCCTCTGGAGCCTCTCCAGCAGCTCCAGGTCCTTCTTGTGCTGGGGGCCCAGAGCTGGAGGCAGTGCTGCAGGTGGGCTCTGAGCAGAGCAGAGGGGCAGAGTCCCCTCCCTGTGCTGCTGCTCTCCCTGCTCTGGCTGCAGCTCAGCTCTCAGCTGGCTCTGGGCTGCCAGGGACCAGTGCTGGCTCCTGGGCACTTGGTCACCACCTGACCCCCCCAAGGCCTTCTCCTCAGGCTGCTCTCTGTCCATTCTCTGCCCAGCCTGGATCTGTGCTGGGGATTGCCCCAACCCAGCAGCAGGACCTTGCCCTTGGCCTTGGTGAACTCCATGAGGTTGGCTTGGGCTCAGCTCTGCAGCCTGCCCAGGTCCCTCTGGATGGATCCTTCCCTCCAGCCTGCCCAGGTCCCTCTGGATGGATCCTTCCCTCCAGCCTGCCCAGGTCCCTCTGGATGGATCCTTCCCTCCAGCCTGCCCAGGTCCCTCTGGATGGATCCTTCCCTCCAGCCTGCCCAGGTCCCTCTGGATGGATCCTTCCCTCCAGCCTGCCCAGGTCCCTCTGGATGGATCCTTCCCTCCAGCCTGCCCAGGTCCCTCTGGATGGATCCTTCCCTCCAGCCTGCCCAGGTCCCTCTGGATGGATCCTTCCCTCCAGCCTGCCCAGGTCCCTCTGGATGGATCCCTTCCCTCCAGCCTGCCCAGGTCCCTCTGGATGGATCCCTTCCCTCCAGCCTGCCCAGGTCCCTCTGGATGGATCCCTTCCCTCCAGCCTGCCCAGGTCCCTCTGGATGGATCCCTTCCCTCCAGCTGTCAGCCAGGCCACACAGCCTGGGGTCTCCCTCAGGCTTGCTGTGGGTGCCCTTGCTCCCAGTGACAAGTTGCTGCTGGTTTTGCTGCACTGCTTTCTGCCCAGATTCATTCCCTCTGATTGAAATACCTCTGCAGGCAGGAGGGGCAGAGGGGAGAGTGCTGTATGTCTTCATGAAGTGGAAGCAGCAGAGCAGTTGAACGCAGCAGCACACTCCATAAATCCTTTGGAAAGCTCCCAGCTGCCTCCTTGAAGGGCATGACAGAGCTGGGCAGCTCAGGAGCACTTCCAGCTCTGAGTCAGTCTGCTGGAATTAAGGAACTGAAGGTTTTTCAGCAGGCTCCTGTCAGCCTTTTATCTTCCCCAGTCAATTGCAGCTCTCAGCTCAGAGCCAAGCCCCAGACCTGTCACACCAAGCCAAAAGGGAGCTCTCCCTGGCTGTGTTAATTCACGTTTCTTGCTCCTCGCTCAGTCTTCAGTGAGATCACCACCACCACGTGGCCATTGCTCTGGATCCCACCAAGAGCAACCAGTGCTCAAGCACTCCATGGTGAGAATGGAGAAGGCTTCCCCAGGTCCAGGGAATTCACAGAAGCAGAGAGGTGTTTGGGTAGCAAAAGCTCTCCAAGCTCATCCAGCCCAACCAGCACCCCACCACCACCATGGCCACTAACCCATGGCCCCAAGTGCCATGGCCACACCTTTCTTGAGCCACTCCAGGGATGGAGACTCCACCACCCCCTGTTTTAGGCTCAAGGTGAGGAGGAAGCTCTTCCCAGCAAGAGAGACTGGCCATTGGGATGTGCTGCCCATGGAGGTGGTGGAGTCCCCATCCCTGGAGGTGTCTAAGAAGAGCCTGGATGAAGCACTTGGTGCCATGGTTGAGTTGATCAGATGGTGTTGGGTGAGAGGTTGGACTGGATGACCTCTGAGGCCTTTTCCAACCTGGTTGATTCTATGCTTCCAGCTGCCTCGGGCAGGCAGGTTCTGCTCCTGAAGCCATGCACCAGGCTGATGCTCAGATCCTTCCACATCTGCTTCCGAGCGGTGCAAGAAGCTGCAGAACCACCCACGCTGCTCTTTCCTGCACACACCACAGACAAAAGGCTGCTCCCCTTCAGCCAAGGCGGTTCTGAGAGCTCCATGCCCCTGCTGAGCAGCTTTCATGCTCCCAACACGGACTTTGAATTCTTCCTGGGCAGGTTTGTGTGCCTGGAGGGTTGTGTTTGGTGCCCAGCAGTGGAGAGCCCCAGCTGGGAGCAGCAGCAAGCTCCAGCTCCGCTGCCAGCTGGGATGGAGCAGCCACAGGACATGGAGCTGCCACCTCACCCCAAAAGCCATGCCCAGGAGCCCCGTGCCCATGGCAGCTCCTCCCGGTCTGGTGCTGCTGGAGCAGCCCAAGCAGCAGATCCACGGAGAAGCTGCAGGATGCCTGTTGGGTTACCATGGCAATCAGCACTACAGAAGGGACTAAAAATAAACAGCAGCTCCACAAAGCACAAAGGATCGTCCTGGATCCAAGCCCTGACTCAGCCACCTTCAGCCCCGGCTCCTGCTCCACAGCCACCCCCTGGCACAGCAGGGACCATCCCCCCGTGCTCAACTAGCACAGAGCAGAGTTCCCTCTTCTCCAAGGAGAGGTTTGCTTCAGGTCTGGTCCCACCACAACTTGTCTGGAGCTCTGCAGGAGCAGGTGGACACAGGTTCCTAGAAGGGTTTGGGCTGGGAGTCTCCTCTCCAGGCTGCACAAGGCCAGCGCTCCCCTCCTGCCCGCGCAGCAGAGCCCTGCCAGCCCTGCCCCGGCCTCCTCGCTCCAACAGGCCCCTGGCTGCGCTGAGCGCCCACAGCTGCCCCAGCACAGAGGGGCTCCGGTGTGTGTGGTCAGGTCATGGTTGGGTGGCAGCCCACGTCAGTGGGAGCTAAATTATGCATGGCAGCTTTTAATTATTTCTCCTTCATTAAGGAGAGTGTCCTGAGCCTGCTCTGCAGCGAGGGCGAGCCTGCGGCGCTCGGGGTGCAGCGGCACAGACACAAGGCACACTCCTCAGCCCCACCCCAGGCACATCCCAGCAGCTGGGTCACCCTGGAAGGAGCAATTAATATGTCTCTTAATTAACACATCTCTTAATTAACACAGGCAGGAAGCTCACACTTAACCCTGGGACGTTTTGCCATGGCTTCCCACCCCCCCATAAAGCACTCCAACGTTTTAAAAGGGAAGAAATCCTGCAAGCAGCTCCACACCTGAGGAGCAGCCCTGCCCCCTGCCACCTCAGTGAGGCCAGCTAGGTGGTGATCACCTTGCTCAAAGCCACTCCTGCTGCCCTCCCAGCTCCCACAGCACTCTGAGGTGATGCTCAAGCTCAGCCTTGAGGTCCCTTCCAATTCTGATTGCAACTCCCCTATGGCCATTCAGCCAGGTCCCAGAGTGCCATGGCCACGTGTTCCTTGCACGCCTCCAGGGATGGGGCCTCCACCACCTCTCCTGATTAGTTCTCTGCTAGAAAAGAGCCAAAAAAGGGTTTGTACATCTTTTTAGGAAGAACACAGCACAGTGCAGCAGCACACGAGGCACAGAGAGAAGAGCACCTCAGCAGGATGGCCACAAAACAGCTTTCTCAACCCCAGACTCTCCAAACCACACCCCCCAAAAAAAAACCCCAACCACCACCAAAGACAGACTAACCCAGAAAGCAAAAGCAGGCAGCCCAAGGTTCAAACATAGTCTTTTTATTTGTGGATAAAAATTAAGGCTCACAGTACTTTATCATTTCACAAGCAGGAAAAAAAAAGAAGAAATGTTAAAACTTGAGACTGGGGGGAGTGCTCTCCCTCCCCCACCCCAAACTCCTCTACCTGGCTGACATGACTTACTGGAGACCCCAGGTGAACAACTGGCCAGGGCTGCTACAGCTTAATTAGATTGTAACCTAGGTGCTAATTAATCATCTTTGAAAGCAGGGGGAACAGAGCAGTGTGTTTCTTTCCACACCTGGCTGGCCCATGCACAGGGATTCCACCCAGGCCCCCCAGGAACTGCTGGGGATGGTCACAGCAACCTTCCTAGGAACAAGCCACCAGCTCTGCAGCTGTCTGACAGGGGGAAAGGAGCTGAAGGTCACCAATTTCACTTCCTCCTGATCATAGTGCAATAGTTTGTGCCCTCAGATGATCAATATTCAGCCTCCTGGGCTTAAGAGCCCCCCAAGCATGTTCCTGAAGAGCAGAGGAACTGCTGCCAAGCTCCACCTCTGGGTTTAGAACCCCCCAAGCATGTTCCTGAAGAGCAGAGGAACTGCTGCCAAGCTCCATCTCATTACAGACACTAAAGCAACCCAGGTGCTTGAGGAGGGGTGAAAGTGAAGGTCAAACACGTGACACAGGTAGACAGCACAGGATGGTTTGGGGTGGGAAGGACCTTAAAAGTCATCCAGTTGCAACTCCCTGCCATGGGCAGGGACACCTCCCACCAGCCCAGCTTGCTCAAGGCCTCATCCAGCCTGGCCTTCAACACTGCCAGGCTTGGAACCCCCCAGCTTCTCTGGACAAGCTATGCCAGTGCCACAGCATCCTCACAGAGAAAAAGGTCCTCCTCATGTCTAATCTAAATCCAGCTTCTTCCAGTTTGAAGCCATCAGCCCTCATGTGTGGCATATTAAGGCACAGGCCCCCAGCTCATGCTGTCACTCCATGCCTTGGTCAAAAGTCCCTCCCCAGCTCTCCTGGAGCCCCTTCAGGTAGTGGGAGGCTGCCCTAAGGTCTCTCTGGAGCCTTCTCCTCTCCAGGCTGAACAGCCCCAACTCTGAGTGTCTTCACAGGAGAGGTGCTCCAGCCTCTGATCACCTCTGGACCTGCTCTAACACCATGCCTGCAGCCAAGGGGCAGCTCCAAGAGGACTTCCAAGCCACATGCAGGGAATAAAAGATTTCTGCTGAGCTGTGCTGCAGGTCACACTCCAGAGCTCCAAGAGCTGCTGCAACCCCCAGCCCCAGGGGCATCACCATCACACCACACAAGGTCTCCTGTGAGGTACACTACAACTCTGGGACTATATTCTGCAGATTTATTTACAGAGAGACCAACTGCCTCAAATTCCAGAGAGGTTCAGGAGGTGGTTTATGTCCTTGAGTAATTCTCTCTCTGTTGCCTCTTTGCTGTCAAGGCAACACAAGCCCGTGGCAGCGGCAGCAGCAAGAACAAACCTACTCACAATAAGCAACAGCTGCTCTAGCATGGGAAGGGTGAAGGATTTCTGCAGCACACCCAAAGAGACTCATTTCTTGTCTTGGCACCAAAAACAAAGCCTCCTTTCTTGCCATCACACCCTCTGCACCCGAGATGCCAGCAGAGGAATCAGAACAGCTACCCTCGGCTCCTTCCGCCACGGTGTCCCCCGAGGCCATCGCTCCACCAGGGAGCTTTCTGCTGAGAGAAGCTCCCAAGGGCATCTGTGTGGGCAGCAGAGTCCTGCCCCAGCAAGCACCCATGTGCAGTGGCTTTCACCAACAGCTCTGCCGAGAGCACAATCCAGTAGGAAACGAAGGCTCGCCTTGGCAACGCGTCGCTTGCCTCACAGAAAGCTCATCCCCAGGGCTCCAGGAGGTGAAGCCTGAGGTGGGTGAGAGTTGCCACCCCCAGTTTAGAAAGGAGCTAACTCAGATGCTGGTTAAGATCAACTTGGCCAAGTTACAGGAGCTGCCAGGAGCAGGGCTGTGAGGGGGAGGCAGTTTCCCGGCCACTGGTCCACTGCTCTCTCCTGTGTCCCCAAAGGGTCTCAAAGAGCAGAGGTTGTCACATCACCTCCCCCAAGAGGAAAAAACCCACCACTCAATGACACAGAAGAAACTCACACAACTTCCCTCCCTTCCTGGAAGCAGGAATTAAACTGCATGGCCATAACCTGTAGGCAGCAAACCAAAGAGCAAGAGGACACTGAGTGCAACCAAGAGAACCTCGAGCAAACCCCTCCAACCATTACTCCAGCTCACAAATCTATCCACGTGGAAACGGAAGTAGCTACAGCCATGAAATAGTCCATGTGCTTGAACAGTTTAAAGCAAATACTTGCCCCCAATACTGCTCTGGTGATGCTGCAGCTGGGTGCAAAGCAGCTGCTGAAGTTCAAAACAAGGGATGAGAGGGGTGAGCCTGGATCCAGGGTTAGGGTCCTGCTGTGCAGCTGGAGCATGACCTGAGCCAGCTGCTCAGGGCAGAACTGAACTGTTACTTGCACAGACAGCAGTGACATGCTCAGAACTCTCAGGGAGGCTGGAGAGAGCTTTGCCTCAAGGGATCAGGACAGCAGAGGTGTCCACAAGAACCACCTCCCAAATTATTGCTTAACTACATCGACAGCTGTATACAAATGACAGGAGGCATCTACAGGGGCTGGCTGAGTCTCCTCCCACACCACAGCCCCACACTAAGGACTAGAATGATCCTCAAGATCAAGCTAAGTACAACACATACAAAGAAAACCAAACCAACCCCAAATCCTCGTCAAAGCAAACACACAGGAAATAAACTGTTACCAAGTGTGGGAAACAAACCCTCACCGAGCAGAAGAAAGCAGGGGGCAGCAGGGCTGCCAGGGCACCGGGGGCACAGAAAAGAGGATCTGCAGAGCCAGCAGCTCTGGTGCAACAGCTTCCCAACTGCACTCTCACAGCAGAGTCCCCAGAAACACACAGAGCTAAGCCATGTCTGGAACCTGGGGTGAGCACACAGGTAGCGTGCAGGGAGAGGGGAGCCGGTGCCTAGCGAGCGCTGCGGGAGCGAGCCAGCACGGAGAGACAGGCGAGAGGCAAACGCCCTAACGCTTGAGCTCCGCTCCTCTGGGAGCTGACAGGTTCTTGCCATTGGGCTAAAGAAAAAAGGTTAAAGAACAGAGAAGAGGCTATGAAGAGCACACAAGAGATACAGGTGGCAGCTCCACGACTCCACTACTCCAATTTGGCAAAATATTTATTTATAGGAAATCCGTTCGAAAGGGCTTGGTCACAGAGAGCCGGGGGGGGCACGTGGGGAGCATGGGGGAGGAGGAAATGAACTGCAGCATACAAAAAAAACCCCCAAAACCAAGAGAGAGACACTGGAAGGACAGTTACAAGAGGGCTGGAAGAATGGGCAAGAGAAAAGGCCAAGAGAAAAGCAGTGGGAAGCTGTCTGCGCAGCGCCGCTATTTACCCGTACAACTCCTCAGCCCCACCTCCTCGCTGCCTCCAGCACAGCTCTCAGCTGCAGGGCGGTGCTCCAGGAGAGGAAATCTGATGCCGTGTAGCAGCTCCAGTCACTCTTTCACAGTACTGCATATCAACACTGGGAATGGTTTCTGATATGATTTCTTTCTTTTGTTTTAGCCTGCACACAGTACTTGGATAGAAAACAAAACCCCAGAACCGAGTTAGTTACTCCCACTCCGTCGTCCCCGGCGGCTTCGACGTCAGGTCGTACATCACCCGGGAGATGCCAGGGATCTTCTTAATCTCTGCCACCATTTTTAACACAACCTGTTGGGGAGGGAAGAAACAAACACAAACCAGAAGTAGTAGAATCACAGAAGCCAGCAGGTTGGAAGAGAACTCTGAGATCAAGTCCAACCCATCACCCAACCCTAACTAGTACAGAATCAAGCAGGTTGGAAGAGACCTCCAAGATCATCAAGTCCAACCTATCACCCAGCACCATCTAATCAACTAAACCATGGCACTAAATGCCTCATCCAGTCTTAAACACCTCCAGAGGCATTGACCCCCCCCCACCCTGGGCAGCCCATTCTAACAGGCAATCTCTCTTTCTGGGAAGAACTTCTAAGACCAACCCCCACCTGGCTACAACCTCCCTTCAGGTAGCTGTAGACAGCAATAAGGTCTCCCTTGAGCCTCCTCTTCTCCAGACTAAACCACCCCAGCTCCCTCAGCCTCTCCTCCAAGCTCATCCAGGCCAACCTTCGACCCAGCACTAAACCATGTCCCTAAGCGCCAGGTCCACAGGACGCTTGAACGCTGCCAGCGATGGTGACCCCACCCCTGCCCTGGGCAGCCTGTTCCAATGTTTGAGAACCCTTTCAGTGAAGAAAAAATTCCTAACAGCCAGCCTGAACCTCCTCTGGTGCAGCTTGGAACCATTTCCTCTAGGCCTGTCTCTTGTCAGAAAGAAGAGGCTGCACCCTCCTAGCTCCAACCGCCCTTCTGAGGGTTGTAGAGCACGACAAGGTCTCCACTCAGCCTCCCCTTCTCCAGCCTCAACACCCCAGCTCCCTCAGACTCTCTTTGCAGGTCAGGTGCTTCAGGCCCTTCACAAGAAGCAAGCCTGGAAACCAGACCTGATGAAAACTACCTGAGAACAGCTTGAAAAAAAAAGAGAGACCAACAAGCCCCCAAACCTTCACACTGCAAGGCAGAAGAGAGACTGAGCCTGGAGCCACTAGCACCTTGCCACCAATTAAGAAATCAACTCAAAACTCCTAGGCTCATCTTCTCTGCAGTTACATTTGGAGCTTGCTGCTGGTGCTAGCTGCAGCTCTTCCTGGAATCAGAGAATTGTTTGGGGTTGGAAGAGACCTCTAAGCTCATTTGAGTGCAACCAGCAACCCAACACCCCCATGGCCACTAAACCGTGGCTCCAAGTGCCACGGGCACAGGTTCCACAACGGTTTTGGTCCCTTCCAACCCAAACCATTCTATGAATCTATGAATGAGGGAACATAAAGGGATTGTGAGGACCAGGCCAGACTGTCCTCATGCTGTGAGGCACTTGTTGGCCAGCACCTGGGTACAACTGAAATGCACCTCCTGAGAGACAGCTGCTGGAGAGATTTTGATCCACCCTTGATATTCTTCCCAATGAACACCATGAAAGAGGCCAAACGAACCACACAGGCAGGACAAGCAGCCAAGAAAGAAGGAAGAAAGCCCCAAGGAGTCAGCTCTACAGGCTAGCTCTGGTGAACTGAAACTTGCAAAGCCCACATTACCTCTTCTGGAACCTCATTACCAGGGGTTGCTGCAATCCCAGTCATAAAATCACTGGTGATAAACGTTCTGATGACCACAGATCTCTGGCAGGAAGGCTGCTTCTGGAGGGGTCCCGATCGAAGTGCAGCGGTGTCAGGATGATCGGCATCTGGCTGATCTTGCCGGCGTAACCTGCAGGCAGGAGGGGCACCAGGAGCAGGGAGTTGCTTTTGAGAGACACAAAAGCTGGTGGAAGCTTCACAGGGATTTCCCTCCTGCACTTCAAACTCCATACTTCCACCTTCTGGCATCTCTTTTAGAAATAGAATGAACCAGGTTGGAAAAGACCTTTGAGATCATCGAGTCCAACCTCTCACCCAGCACCGACTCAACCATGGCACCAAGTGCCTCAGCCAGGCTCTTCCTAGACACTTCCAGGGATGGGGACTCCACCACCTCCCTGGGCAGCACAGCCCAAGGGCCAATCTCTCTTGCTGGGAAGAACTTTCTCCTCACCTCCAGCCTGAACCTCCCCTAGCACAGCTTGAGACTGTATCCTCTTGTTCTGCTGCTGGGTGCCTGGAAGAAGAGACCAACCCCCACCTGGCTACAACCTCCCTTGAGGGAGTTGGAGAGAGCAAGGTCTCCCCTGAGCCTCCTCTTCTCCAGGCTGAGCAACCCCAGCTCCCTCAGCCTCTCCTCACAGGGCTGTGCTCCAGACCCCTCACCCCCTCCTAATGCTTCCACCCTGCTGACCGGCGCCCTCGGTGCTGTGCACACTGAAGCTCCTCACAGTGTCACTGACAGGCACAGAATGAAGAGACCTCTGGAGATCATTGAGGCCAAACCCCTGCCAGAGCAGGGCAGGGCACACAGGAACACATCCAGGTGGGTTTGGAATGTCTCCAGAGAAGGAGACTCCACAACCTCTCTGGGCAGCCTGCTCCAGGGCTCCACCAGCCTTACAGCAACGAAATTTCTCCTGCTGTTGAGGTGGAACTTCCTGGGGTTCAGTTTGTATCTGTTGGCACAGGACACTACTGAAAGAGACTTGAAATGATCCTCAGTGTCTGCAGGCATGCAGAAGAGAACTAAATCATCCCTGCTAGCCTGTAATTCCCTGTGAATGCAACTGAATTGCAGAGAACATCCTCTGAGGAGCAGCTGAGGGACCTGGGAGAAAAGGAGGCTGAGGAGAGACCTTCTGGCTCTCTACAGCTCCCTGAAAGCAGGCTGGACCCAGCTGGGGTTGGTCTCTCCTCCCAAGGAAGAAGTGATAGGACAAGAAAAAACAGCCTCAGGTTGCCCCAAGGGAGGTTTAGGCTGGACATGAGGAACAATGTCTTCACTGAAAGAGTGGTTTAAACCCTGCTCCAGGCTGCCCAGAGCAGCAGTGCAGTCCCCACTCCTGCAGAGGTACCAAAGCTGTGCAGACACGGTGCTGAGGGCCATGGTTTAGTGGTGAGCTGGCAGTGCTGGGGTAATGGTTGCTCTTGACCTCAGAGGTCTTTTCCAGCCTTGACTCCCCCTGGTTCTCTGAAGACCTACTTCACCACCTAACACCACCACGGGTTTTGACCTATCCCCATCCTAACCCCCCAAGGAAAGTCATTCCCAGGTATCTCTTTCCCATGGACACAGAATTGTTTTGGTTGGAAAAGACCTCCAAGATCACCAAAGTCCAAACAACTCCAGGAGAAGCCTCTTCAAGTGGCTGCTGGTCGGGAGGTAACTCCAGACAACCCTCTCTCAGTTGTGTGGTGCCTTTCTCACTACCTCCATCTGAAAGCCACTCCACAGGGGCCCTCACTGCCCATTTCAAAGCTCTGAGCTTTTGAGACTGGGTCGTGTGGCAGCTTGCAGAGCTGGTCTAAGGCTGAGGCAGGCTCTCAGCCTCCCTAGCACCAGGCTTGAGCTGCTGGCACCAGGAGCCTGTTCTCACTAAATAACTCAAGGCTTATTTTTAGGAGATTCATTCACGCAGAGCCAAGTGTCACCCCAAGTTAACGAGACACAGCCACAGCTTTACCAACACTCCTGACAGTGTTATCCTCAGCCTTTGGAGCCTATTTTTTGCACAGATGATGATGGTCAGGCAGCCTTGCAAACAAGAGGATTTACACCACCAGATAGCTGCTGGGACTTGGTGTCTGCAAAACACAAGGCAGGGCTGAGGAGCTGCTTCCCACACCGGTGGCACCGGCAAGGGCGAGGGAGATAAACTCTCAGCAAGGGAAGCTCAGCACCGTGACAGCCCCAGACACTGCCCGTGGGCCACACCAAGGGGATGGATGGCTCCTGGGCTCTGAACCCTTGCTGCCTGCTTGACTGAGCTACTTGGGCTGCTGTGAGACAGGTGAAAACACCGCAGGTAGTGAGCATCAGCAGCACAGAATCCAGCAGGGGGAGGTTGGAAGGGAGCTCTGGAGCTCCCCCAGCCCAAGCCCCTGCCCCAGCAGGGCACCCCCAGCAGCTTGCCCAGCAGCACAGTGCCCAGGGGGGTTGGAAGCTCTCCACACCAGCAGACTCCACAACCTCTCTGGGCAGCCTGCTCCAGGCCTCCAGCAGCCTCACACCAAACAACTTTCTCCTCCTGCTCAGGTGGAACCTCCTGGGTTCCAGTTTGTGTTCCTTGCCCTATGGTAGAGCACCACTGAGCAGAGCCTGGCCCCAGCCTCTTGCCCCCCAGCCTTCAGCTCTTGCTGAGCATTGCTCAGCTCCCCTCTGGGGCTGCTCCTCTGCAGGCTCTCAGCCCCAGGGCTCTCAGCCTCTGCTGCTCCCAGAGCTGCTCCAGGCCCCTCAGCAGCTCTGCAGCCTCCCCTGGACTCTCTCCAGCATATCCCTGTCCCTCTTGAACTGGGGGAGCCCAAAACTGTACCCAGTAGCTCAGATGTGACTTCACCAGGGCAAAGCAGATGGGGAGGAGAACCACTTTTTCTTTCCACAAAAAAATCCCTAATTGAGAAACTCTGTCAGGGTTCCTGACAGTTTATTTCCTTCAGGCAAAGCTGAGCTCCTCAGCAGAGAACTCACCTGATGACTTTCAGCAGGCTAGCTCTGCAGGAGTTTGCAGTGAAGCATCACATCCCTGAGCCTGGTGATGTGTCAGAGGAATGGCTCAAGCTCACCCCCCTGCCCCCAAATCCCCTAGAAGGAACTCTGCTAGCAGAAAGCCAAATCCTGCCCCTTAGCCACCAGCTCCTGCAACTCTGAGCAAGGGCTCTTGCCCCTCACCCCATTCATTCAGCACTCCTGGAGACAGTCAAGGAGCTTGTAGACTTGTGACAGCACCACAGTATCTACACCCAGAGAGGTTTGCAGGGGGCTCGAAGAAGAGTCTACTCCAGAGGGTGAGGCCAAGTACCTACCAGACTCCCTGAGAATATTGTGAGCCTCAAAGTCAGCTTGGCGTAAAGTGCTGAGGACGCCCGTGGTCAGGAACGTGGGGGTGACATCTGTGGGAGGCTCCTTGACTGGGGGACCAAACACATACACAACTCTGCAAAAGAAAGAGGAGGGCAGGAAACCACATTTTGTGTGCCTGGGAGAACACAGATGGTCTGCAGACTGCATCCTTGGGACTGCAGAGAGAAAGCACCAGGAGGGAATCCTAGAACGGCAGCCGGGGAGGTCTGCCAGGGAGGGGCACCCAGGGCAGCTCCCACAGGCCTGTCCCTGGGCACCACCTAGCAGAGCCTGGCCCCAGCCTCTTGTCGCCCTCCCAGCCTTTAGCTCTTGCTGAGCATTGCTCAGCTGCCCTCTGGGGCTTCTCTCCTCCAGGCTCTCAGCCCCAGGGCTCTCAGCTTTTGCTCCTCACAGAGCTGCTCCAGGCCCCTCAGCAGCTCTGCAGCCTCCCTGGACTCTCTCCAGCAGTTCTCTGTCTCTCTTGAGCTGGGGAGCACAGAGCTGGCCCCAGGGTCCCAGCTGTGGCCTCACCAGGGTAGTGTAAAGAGGAGGAGAACCTGCCTTGAGCTGCTGGCCACACTCTTCTCAGTGCACCCCAGAAGACCACTGGCTTCCTTGGCCATCAGAGCACATTGCTGGCTTGTTAGTATTAAGCCCCAAAGAGCCTGAAGTGCAGGCAGCAATGCCCAGCCTTGGAGCTGGCTCACACAGTCCTGGCTTTATGCCTTCTTTTGTTCCTTCTGTAGTCAGCTCCAAGCAGCATCTTGCAGCTGAAGATCTTGCCTTCAAGAAAGCCTCTTTCAGGAGGTGTCACTTATGTGACAGAAGTTTTGCTATAAGCAATTATCAGCTGGTACAGCAGAGGCAAGGAGGATCTGCCTCCTCCACAGCTGGTTGAGCATCAGCCCAACTGCAGCTGCTGGCAAAAAGTTATGGCAGCAAAAGGCTGGAAAAATGAACAGTCACAGGAGAGCTCAGTTAAGGTGCAAAGGGCCCAGCTTTGGAATTCCCTTTGCTTTTGACACAGAGCAAAACAAAAACTGTGTGACACCACAGCTCAGCAGCGGGCCTGGAAGCTTTCAAAGGAGGCTTTGCAGAACATGCTCTGGATGTTCTTTAATCAGGAACAGAGGTATGTGGACCAGCAGGGTGATTCTCCCCTCTGCTCCACTCTGCTGAGACCACACCTGGGGCTCTGGGTCCAGTTCTGGAACCTCTGTGCCAGGAAGGATCTGGAGGTGCTGGAAGGGGTCCAGAGAAGGGCCACGAGGAGGAGCAGAGGGCTGGAGCTGCTCTGCTGTGAGGACAGACTGAGGGAGTTGGGGTTGTGCAGGCTGGAGAGGAGAAGGCTCCCAGGAGACCTCACTGTGGCCTTCCAGGATCTGCAGGGGCTCCAAGCAAGCTGGGGAGGGACTTGTGAGGGTGTCAGGGAGGGATAGGACTGGGGGGATGGAGCAGAACTAGAAGTGGGGAGATTGAGATTGGCTGTGAGGAAGAAGTTGTTGCCCAGGAGGGTGGTGAGAGCCTGGCACAGGCTGCCCAGGGAGGGGGTGGAAGCCTCCTGCCTGGAGGTGTTTGCAGCCAGGCTGGAGGTGGCTGTGAGCAAGCTGCTGTGGTGTGAGGTGTCCCTGCCCATGGCAGGGGGTTGGGACTGGCTGATCCTTGAGGTCCCTTCCAGCCCTGCCAGCTCTGAGATTCTAATTTCTCAAGCCAGGTTCATTTCTGGAGTGTCTGCTTTGATTTACTTTGCATTTGTAACCTCTGCAGGAGCCAACATACACCAAAACCCCTCCCTAGATCAGAGAGGAGAATCACAGAACTACTGAGGCTTGGAAGAGACCTCTGAGATCATCCAGTGCAGCCTGTGAATGCTTGGGCAGGTCTCAAGTCCCATCTGTTAACTGGCTCACGAGAAACAGAGAACTCCAGGCACTCACCTGTTGATGTTGTGGCACATGCGTGGGATGAGCCTGGCAAGGAACATGAGAGACTCCCAGTGGGGAGCATCCTTGCTGGAGATCCCACAGACATAGCTGTAGGAGCGACAGTCACCCTAGGAATGGAAAGGAGGGTCACGACTCAGCAGGAGCTAAGCTGCCAAAATGCTTCCTAACCATAGAATCAACCTGGAAGAGAACTCCAAGGTCATGCAGCCCAACCTATCACCCAGCTGGGGAGAGGGGCTGGAGAGCAGCCAGGCAGAGAGGGACCTTCCTGCCTGGGAATACTCTCCCCCTTAGCCTGGAGGCTACAGGATCATATCCTGTGTGCCAACACTCAGGAGGCACTGAGCCTGTGAGATCAAGATGCTGGGAGATAAGGAGGGAAGGAGAAACCAGAGTAAAACAGATCCCTCTTGAGCTACCATGGGTGTGTGAAAGGGGAGGGGCTGGAACTAGATGATCTTTAAGGTCCCTCCCAGCCTAAGCCACTCTATGAATCTAAGGTGACCAGAGTATAGAATCACAGAGCTTTGGAGGTTGGAAGAGACCCTTGAGATCATTGAGACCAACATCTTGCCTAGAGGTCACAATCCCACCCACGACCACCAAACCACATCCCTCAGCCATCCTTTGCATGCCTCCAGGCATGGTGACTCTACCACCTCCTTGGGCAGCCTGCTCCACTCTCTGAGAACACTTCCTCTGAAGACATTTTTCCCTCATGTCCAACCTGAACCTCCCCTGCAGCACCTTGAAGCTGTTTCCTCTTATCCTGTCACTTGTTGCATGTGAGCAGAGACCAACCCCCACCTTGCTCCAGCCTCCTCTCAGGTAGTTGCAAGGGGTGATGAGGTCTCCCCTCAGCCTCCTCCTCTCTGGATTAAATCCCAGTTCCCTCTGCTGTTCCTCAGAGGGATTTGTGTTCAAGGCCCTTCCCCAGCTTGGTTGCTCATCTCTGGACCCACTCCAGCCCCTCAATGACCTTCTTGGAGTGAGAGGCCCAAAACTGAACCCAGTACTGGAGGTGTGGTTTCACCAGTGTCAAGTGAAGGGAGCCAATCATATCCTCAGCCCTGCTGGCCACACCACTGCTGACCCAAGCCATGCTGAAGGGACAGTGTGTTGGTTATTTTCATGCCAGCCTCTGAGGAAGCCCTGTGACAAAGCACAGAAGCCTGCTGGTGACACTGCTGTGTGAAACAGCAACCCAAGCTGGCTGCAGCGAGCTGCAGAAGCTCCCAAGATGAGGCAGCTGATGTAATTCAATCCTGAGAGTGCACAACATTACCTCACAGCTAGGACTGCTCAGTAAGGAGATCTTCCAAGTGATTGCACAGAACCCCAGGAGGATGCCAGCTCAGCACTTGGGTTTGCTTTGTGCTTCTGCCACCCAAGGACAGCCCACAAAAACGAGAGTGGAGTTAGGAAACGTGGCAGAGATCCAAGTGTTCCTCACTGCCCTGGTTCCCTGCCTCTCAAAGATGAGGATGGAGTTGGACAAGAGGACCTTGAGGCTCCCTTCCAACCAGGTGCAATCTGTGAATGTGAGTTCAATTCCAAACATGCAGGGAAGGGCAACAAGCATGTGCCAGTGTGGGAAGCAGGCTTCTTTGGGGCCAGCTTCTAGGGCTCCTGAGCCTTAAAGAGCTCTACAAGCATGGCCAGCAGGCCAACAGAGGTGATTGCCCAACTCTAGCCCGCTCTGGTGAGACCTCACCTGCAGCACTGTGCCCAGCCCAGAAGGACAAATCCATGAGGAGGCCACCAAGATGATCAGGGGCTGGAGAGCCTCCCCTGTGGGGCAGGCTGAGGGAGTTGGGGCTGTTCAGCCTGAGAGGAGAAAGCTCCAGAGGGACCTCAGAGCTGAATTTCACTATCTGAAGGGGACCTCCAGGGAGGCTGGGGAGGGACTGTTCAGAAGGGGCTGAGGAGCAATGGTTTGGAACTGGAGCAGGGCAGAGCTAGGTTGGACATCAGGAGGAAGTTCTGCAGTGAGGCTGGGGGGACACTGGCACAGGCTGCTCAGATGTGCTCGAGGCTCCATCCCTGGAAAAGCTCAAGGTGAACCTTGATGGGGTCCTGAGCAACCTGGCTTGGAAATGTCCAACTGACTGCAGGGGGGTTGGACAAGCTGCCCTTTGAGAGTCCCTTCCAACCTGATGCATTCTGTGACTATGAAGCCCAGCAGTGACCAGCATCACCCAGCTTCACTGATATCCTCCAGCACAACACTTGGCATCTACTCAAGGGCCTAGTCAGCTATCTTGACAGCTGGGCTCCACAGCAGCAGTGACAAGTGACAACAGCCCAGGCACCAGAGTGACTGGGAGCTGCTGTTCATGACCCAAGCCCCTGATTCTCACCCTGAGAGCAGCAAGGCACTGCCAGGCAGCAGCCTGCAGACCCCCCCCCGGAAGGAATCCACTTTACCTGCACTCCCACAGTCTTGATGGGTAACAAGAAGGCATTCAGTGAATGTAGGCTGGTGATCTGCATCAGCTTCTCTTGGTCTTCTTCGGTGGTACAGGCTTTGACCCTCTGCAGCAAAGTATGTGGCTGTGCAGAGGGGGCAGGGAAACAAATCCTCATCAAATTAAAGCCTCCAGCAGACCTCAGTGCAAGTCAAGTCACCAAGCTACTAAAACTCAGCCCACACCTACCCACCTATCCAACCACACCCCCCTCATTTGCCCCTGAATTTTAACAACAGCTATTTGCTAGATCAAAGGTGTTTGATCAGATTTGGAGCCCAAGCTGAAGCTCTCCCAGGCCATAGGTGAAGCTCCTCTCTTTCACTTGGAATTGTCAGGGTTGTCAGCCAGTCCCAACCCCCTGCCATGGGCAGGGACACCTCAGACCAGAGCAGGTTGCTCACAGCCACATCCAGCCTGGCCTCAGGGAAGGTCTGGTTGTGGGTTTCAGGTGCAGAACAAAGCAACCTCCTGCTCTGCTGCCTCAGCATTCCACAAGTTCTCAGGGAACTGCTGCCTCCAGTGTTTTGGAAGTCATGTTTAGATGGAACTCAAGCTTCCAGAGGTATGGCCAGATCTAGCACACACACACACGTGTGCCCAGCAGCTGCCACATCACCAGCTAACAGCTCTGGCCGGTTTCTTAAGCAACCAGGCAGCAGAAGTCCTTTGTTTGTGCTTCCTCCACTGCACTAACTCCCCAGTATGATACCATTAGCTTAGAGCTGAACCAGCAGCAGCCCATGCAAGCCAGCAAGGACAGGGAGCAGTGGCTGGGATGACACAAACAAGAATGCAGGAAGTTCCACCTCAGCATGAGGAGAAGCTTCTTTGCTGTGAGGGTGCTGGAGCCCTGTGAGGAGCAAAGGCTGAGACCCCCTGGGGCTGTTGAGCCTGGAGAGGAGCAGCCCCAGAGGGGAGCTGAGCAATGCTCAGCAAGAGCTAAAGGCTGGGGGGCAAGAGGCTGGGCCAGACTCTGCTCAGTGCTGCCCAGGGACAGCACAAAGGGCACAAAGTGGCAGCCAGGAGGTTCCCTGTGAGCAGGAGGAGAAAATTGTTTGGTGTGAGGCTGCTGGAGCCTGGAGCAGGCTGCCCAGAGAGGTTGTGGAGTCTGCTGGTGTGGAGTTATTCAAACCAAACCTGGATGTGTTCCTGTGGGACCACCTCTAGGTGAACCCTGCCTGGGCAGAGGTCTTGGACTCCATCTCCAGAGGTCCCTTCCAACCTCTACCATTCTGTGACTTTTGAACTCAGGCCTTAGATTCAGAGCAGGCTTCTGCTAACAACCTTTCACCTCCCTGCAGTTTAGCTGAAGGGAGCTCAGAGTCATCACAAAGCTCAGAACAGCCAGCTGCTGCTGATGATCTCAGCTCTCAGATCCCTTAACAACCCCAGAATTCCATCCAGGACATTTGGCACTAGCTCCTGGCTCCTGCACTTTCATTTAGGCTTCAGTGATTGGCAGAACATTCTTCCAGGGAGGGGAAAAAAAATCTTTTCCCTGATACTGCATGATTAGAACTCTCCCTGGAAATCCTCACCTAGAGGCAGTTTAACCAAACCAAGATTCTCTCTTGTTTGAAAGGTGTAAGAGCTTCCCCTTGGCAGCCATTAATTAACCCTTTAACCAACCACGGCATGAAAAGCCTCAACTGTCCCCACACAGGATGGCTTCAGGTGGCTTGCAGTGGAACAAATTACTCCTTCAAAGAGCACAAAGTGGTTTCAGACTTCTTTTGGCAGCTTAAGCCTCAGTGCATGGCACTGAAGAGCAGCCTCACTGCCTCCCCACACAGCCCCAGTCAGGAACTTTGGTACCTTCTTCACACTGGCAGAAAAATCTGCAACTATTTTCAAGATGTTGTTGGTTTCAGGGAAGTCTTTGCACACATAAGGCTCTTCAGCACAGATCACTCTGATTGCCAGGCCAGGCCCTGCAAGGGAAAGAAGAATAAATGGACAACCCCCAGGATGTTGAATAAGAGCAACAAGAAAACAAGCTGCTTTGCAGCTGAAAGCGTGCCAGCAGCTGGAGCTGCAGCCACTCACCAAGCACAGCCAAGGGTTTGGCATTGCTCCTGCCCTTCTGCTGCCTTAGCACTCCACAGGACACAAACCCCAGCTCACCCTGCTTCTGTTTGGTACATCTAAGCATTCTTTATCCACCCCTAAACCTGTCTGGTGCTGTAAAGCAGCAGCTGGTGAAGTGTGAAGGCTGCACCTGGAATACTGCGTCCGGTTCTGGGCCCCTCAGCTCAAGAAGGGCCTCAGGGAACTGCTTGAGAGAGTCCTGCTCAGAGCCACTAAGCTACTCCCTGTGAGGCCAGGCTGAGGGAGCTGGGGCTTGGAGCAGAGGAGTCTGAGGGCTGCCCTCATTGCTGGGGATAAAGATATGCAGGGCTGGAGCCAGGCTCTGCTCAGGGATGTGCAGGGACAGCACCAGGGGCACTGGGGGCAAGCTGGAGCAGAGGAGGTGCCAGGGGAACAGGAGGGAAAACTTTGTCCCTGTGATTCTGTGATCACAGCACAGCCTACTGCCCTCTGCTACCCCCCAGGCAACCTGGCTCAGTGTTTCACAGACTCATGAAGGCTGGACAAGCCCTCTAAGATCATCAGGTCCAACTGTCAACTCAGCATCACCTAGAAGACCTTTCCAGGTCCCTTCCAAGCCCTACCACCGTGTGACTGGTTCTGTAGTGGGTGGCATGGCAAAGCAAGCAGGAGCCTCCTCCTTCCCTTTGCTAGGCAACAGGGATGAAAGAGCTGGTTCCAGCACACACTTGAATCCCTGCTGGTTTTACAGACCCCTGAAGGCTATTTGACCTTTTAGCTGCTTGGCACAAAGGCAGATTTAGTTTGCTGGCAAGGTCTGAAGGCAGCTCCTTGCATCGGAGGGGCTGCTGGTGCACAAGCACAGCCCACATGCTGCCAGTGACTGCTGCACAGCCTGCAGGACAACCTTCCAACAGGCAGAGGAATCCACCCCAAGGGCTGGGGGCTTGGCTCTGCCAGGCAGGCACTCTGATGGGTTGGGGTGAAGAACTGATGGTGTTTGCCATGCCATCATCTCCAACACAGCAAGTGGCCCTTGGAGAGGCAGGCAGAGAGAGGACATTCATGTAAGAGACATCTGAGGGCCCAGGCAACAGTGAGCTGCACTCCACTGCTCCTTCTTGGCTTCAACAACTCAAAAACACCCCCAAACCCTCAAAATACAGCTAAAAGCAAACCCAGCCACAGAGCTTGTCCTTCAGTCGTGACACAGAATGAAGCTGCTCTTCAATCTTGTCCTGACTCTCAAGTAAGAGTAAGGGTTTGTTCAGCCTGGGGAAGAGAAGGCTCCAGGGAGACCTTAGAGCAGCTTCCAGTACCTGAAGGGGTTCCAGGAGAGCTGGGGAGGGACTTCTGATAAGGGCTGGGAGTGCCAGGATGAGGGTTGATGGCTTCAAACTGGAAGTAGTTTGACTTAGGTCGGACATTAAGTGGAAATTCTTCTCCTGGAGGGTGGTGAGGCACTGGAACAGGTTGTCCAGAGAGGTTGTGGAGGCTCCAAGACTGGAAGTGCTCAAGGCCAGGTTGGATGAGGCCTTGAGCAACTTGAGCTAGAGGGGGCTGGAACTAGATGATCTTGAAGGTCCCTTCCAACCCAACCACTCCATGGCTCTAACAAATTCACTATTTCTTCCTGTTTGCAGGTAAGTTTTAGGATCCAACAGAAGCTCCTGGCAGGAGCTTCTCAGTGCTCTCCTGGAGAGCATGAAGAAGAGTGTGGGCAGCAGAGTGAGCAAGGTTCTACTTCCCTTCTACTCTGCCATGGTCAGGCTATAGCTGCAGTCCTGAGGCCAGCTCTGGGCTCCCCAGCTCAAGAGGGACAGGGAACTGCTGGAGAGAGTCCAGGGGAGGCTGCAGAGCTGCTGAGGGGCCTGGAGCAGCTCTGGGAGCAGCAGAGGCTGAGAGCCCTGGGGCTGAGAGCCTGCAGCAGTGCAGCCCCAGAGGGCAGCTGAGCAATGCTCAGCAAGAGCTAAAGGCTGAGGGGTAAGAGGCTGGGGCCAGACTCTGCTCAGTGGTGCCCAGGGACAGGCCAAGGGGCACAAACTGGCACCCAGGAGGTTCCCTGTGAGCAGGGGGAGAAAATTGTTTGGTGTGAGGCTGCTGGAGGCCTGGAGCAGGCTGCCCAGAGAGGTTGTGGAGTCTGCTGGTGTGGAGAGCTTCCAACCCCCCTGGGCACTGTGCTGCTGGGCAAGCTGCTGGGGGTGCCCTGCTGGGGCAGGGGTTTGGGCTGGGGAGCTCCAGAGCTCCCTTCCAGCCCCACCAGGCTGGGATTCTGGGCTCCACAGCCCTTCTCTGAGTGGCACAAGCCAAGGCTCCTACCTGGGAAGGGATGCCTGCAGACCAGCTCCTCAGGAAGGCCAAGCTCTCTGCCCAGCACTCGCACCTCGTCCTTGTGGAAGTCCTTCAGGGGTTCTATTACTTTGCCCTTCAAAGCAGAGAACAAAGCAGCAATTGTCACTCCAGCTTCCACACTCAGACAGAAAGCCCCCAGATGTTTAGGTTGTGGCAGGCAGCCTTGTCCTGCCTTCCCCAGCCCTGGCTGCCAACAGCCACACAAACACTGGGAAGCAAAGCAGAGGTGAGTGAGGGCTGTGGGGAAACAGTGCAGAGAGGAAGAGAAGTCAGAGGGACTGCCAGAAGCATCAGGGGCTCAGTGTGGATCTAGCTGTAGGCCAAGCTTGCTCTGGCTGCACTCAGGACTCACTTCTCTTCCCTGGATGTTTAAACCAATTTAGAAGCCTTCAAAATAAGAATTATAAGCCCTTACTGGCTAGACAAGACCTTTAAGAGCAGTGCAGGTCAGGAAGGGCTCACTTCTCTCCTATTTGGCCACTTGCCAGCAACCAAGCACCTTGCAACAGGCTTCTGGGATGTCTCCTCTTGGTTCTTCCTTACTTTATTATACAGTTAAGAGGACTCACCATGCTCAAGAGTGGTCAGGGATTGCAGCAGGCTGCCCAGGGAGGGGGTGGAGTCACCATCTCCAGAGGTGGTCAAGAAATGTGTGGCCATGGCACTCTGGGACATGGTTTAATGGCCATGGTGGGGTGGGGTTGCTGGTTGGACTTGCTGTCTGCTGACATCTTCCTCAGTATCCAATGCTGGACAACACTCAAACAATTTTGACTACTCTGGGAAAGCTGGGGAGGGACTTTTTGGGGTGTCAGGGAGTGACAGGACTGGGGGGGATGGAGCCAAACTAGAAGTGGGGAGATTCAGATTGGATGTGAGGAAGAAGTTGTTCCCCAGGAGGGTGGTGAGAGCCTGGCACAGGCTGCCCAGGGAGGGGGTGGAAGCCTCCTGCCTGGAGGTGTTTGCAGCCAGGCTGGAGGTGGCTGTGAGCAACCTGCTGTGGTGTGAGGGGTCCCTGCCCACGGCAGGGGGTTGGGACTGGCTGAGCCTTGAGCTCCCTTCCAGCCCTGACAACACTCTGATTATCCAGGGCTGTTATTTTTCCCCTGCATGTGATGGATGCCCAGTGCAGACCTGCTGCCCAGTGCAGAGCTAACAACTCTCCCAGCTTTTGACAAGGCTTTGTTGTGATAGGATGAGAGGAAATGGCTTCAAGCTGGAGGAAGGGAGACTGAGACTGGAGATTAGGAAGAAATTGTTGGCAGTGAGGGTGGGGAGAGCCTGGCACAGGCTGCCCAGGGAGGCTGTGGGTGTTCCCTCCCTGGAAGTTTCTCCTGTCCATCCTGAACGCTTCCAGGGAGGGGGCAGCCACAACCTCCCTGGAGGTGTTTAAGGCCAGGCTGGATGAGGCCCTGAGCAGCCTGGGCTGGTGTGAGGTGTCCCTGCCCCTGGGAGGGGGTGGAACTGGATGCTCTTGGAGGTCCCTTCCAACCCGTTCCGTGGTTCTACAAACGCAGCAACCGGAGAGAAGCAAAATGAACTGCAGGGTGCGACCACAGACTCTGAAGGGCTCCAGCAGCACCTGTTCCCATCAACACAAGGCACTCAGAGCAGCAAAGCCCAGGAGCTGGTGATTTTTGACAGCCAGCTTCCCACCTGTGAGGGCCAGAAGGTGACCCCAGCAGCCTCCTTTACCTCTTCCCTCAGCTTGCGAATCAGCTCCGTGTCGTTGTGGTGAGTTTTGATGACCTCAGCTTTGCCACTGGCCACCAGGGAAGCACTTTCAATGAGATCAGGTCTGAGGGTGCCCTGAGCTAGGAAAACCTCTTCAGGTTTCAGGTTCATTTCTCCAATAACTTCATTGGCAATCTGGAAAAAGGAGAGAAGAGGGAAAGCAAATAAACCCAAGCAAAGGAGGCCAGTGTGGGGATCGGCTTTTTGGCTGTCAGAGGTTTGCAGGGAGAGGACCAATCAGCCCAGTGATGCTAACACCCAGTTGCCAATGAACCAAGAGGAAGCCTCATTCTAGGCTCACTCATGCTGAGCTTCTCGTCCACCAGACCCCCAGGGCCCTTTCCCCAGGGGCTGCTCTCCAGCCAGGTGGATCCCAGTCCGAGCTGCACTCCTGGGTTATGCATTCCCAGCTGCCAGACCCTGCCCTTGTCCCCCTTTAACTCCTTGGGCTTCTTGCTAGCCCATTCCCTCAGCCTGTCCAGGTCTTCCTCTCACTTCCAGAGTGTCAACCTCCCCACTTCACCTGCAAGCTTCATCAGGGTGCCCTTGATCAGATCATTCATGAAGCCATGAAACAGCCTTGGGCCCAACATGGATCCCAGGGGGACCCCACTTGTGGCTGGGCAAGGACAAAGAAAGCAACATATGACTCTAAGGCCAAGATTACCTTCACAAAAGTGTCACCAATGATCTTTCTCTTTTCTTCAGGACTTGTGGTCATATTCAAGGTCTTGCTAATCCTTTTCCTTGGAGTTCTGTCCTCATCTGAGATGGGCAGAGTGGTTGTACCATTGTAGAATGAATGAGCTGCATTCACCACTGCAGGAAAGGGCAGGAAGAGAGGGCAGAGCCAGCCAAGATTTTTATGCAAGGTTCACACAACAACAAACAAAGCAACCTACACACCAGAACAAAAAGATCCCCCCCAAAACCCTACAGAAACAGTTAAAAACCCCCAGAAGCTTCAGACTGTTGCTTTAAAAAGAGAGGTAAGGAAAGCCATTCCAGTTTTGACCTCCAGTTCCATACCTCCAGAACTAGAGTGCAACAGAAGTATTTTATTGCCCTTATTACCCTGTGCTAGAGGGCAACCTGGGGTTTGGGGGTGGCTTCTTGCCCCACATGCTGAGGCCAGGCAAGTTCAGCTCCTCCTTCCCCCTCTTGGACTATAATTTACTTGCTTTATTTAAGTGGCTTCCAGGATGGTATTTCCCCCAAGGCCCTTTCTGCAACCCAAATTAAATGCTGCACCATTGACTCATGGAACTATTATTATGCCTCTTTAATTTTAGAGAGGATCTTGATGTGGAGAGATCAGTGGGGAGGCTCTTTGGCATCTCCTAGCAGCACCATGACCTGCAGCAGCAGTGTCTGCAGCAAAGAGATTCCCCCTGGCAGCCTCTGGTCTATGGAGTGCAACACAAGAGATTTTCCCACTGAAAATGGAATAAATAGAATCACAGAGCTGGCAGGGCTGGAAGGGACCTCAAGGATAAGCCAGTCCCAACCCCCTGCCATGGGCAGGGACACCTCACACCGCAGCAGGTTGCTCACAGCCACATCCAGCCTGGCTGCAAACACCTCCAGGCAGGAGGCTTCCACCACCTCCCTGGGCAGCCTGTGCCAGGCTCTCACCACCCTCCTGGGCAACAACTTCTTCCTCACAGCCAATCTCAAGCTCCCCACATCTACTTTTGCTCCATCCCCCCAGTCCTATCCTTCCCTGACAGCCTCAAAAGTCCCTCCCCAGCTTTCTTGGAGCCCCCTGCAGATCCTGGAAGGCCACAATGAGGTCTCCTGGGAGCCTTCTCCTCTCCAGCCTGCACAACCCCAACTCCCTCAGGCTGTGCTCAGAGGAGAAGTGAGTACAATAATAGAATGGTAGGGGGTGGAAAGGACCTCTGGAGATCAAGTCCAACCCCCCTGCCAAAGCAGGGTCACCCAGGGCAGGTCACACAGGAACACATCCAGGTGGGTCTTGAAAGTCTCCAGACAAGGAAATTCCAGGAAGGAAAAAGAATTGACTGGACAAAGTAACTGTGACTACAACAGCAAGAGGGCCAAGAGGCTGGGCCCACACTCTGCTCAGATAGTCCCCAGGGACAGGCCAAGGGGCACAAAGTGGCAGCCAGGAGGCTGCATGTGAGCAGGAGGAGAAAGTTGTTTGGTGTGAGGCTGCTGGAGGCCTGGAGCAGGCTGCCCAGAGAAGTTGTGGAGTGTCCTGGTGTGGAGAGCTTCCAACCCCCCTGGGCACTGTGCTGCTGGGCCAGCTGCTGGGGGTGCCCTGCTGGAGCAGACCAGCATGGGCTGGGGGAGCTCCAGAGGTCCCTTCCAACCTCCCCCAGGCTGTGCTCCTGGCACCCACAGCCCTTCCCTGGGGGCACAAAGCAACTCTCCTGGCTGGGAGGCAGCGCAGCCCAGCAGAGGCCAGCCTCATCTCCTCGGAGCCTGGCCGCGGCGGCCTCGGGCGGGGCTCAGCAGCTCTCTGCTACCTTTGACTTGGATGCCCAGCTTCCTGAGGGCCTCCTCCACGGCCTGGCTCTCCCTCTTGCGCATGAAGCCGTTGTCGATGTGCACGGCTATCACCTGCTCCCTGCTGAGGGCCCTGTTCAGCAGGGCGGTGCACACCGTGGAGTCCACACCGCCGCTGAGCAGCACCTGGGGGAGAAAGGAGAGGAGATCCTCAGGAGGGGCTCTGGGGTTGCAAATCTGCCCCACCCCCACCCCCTCCCCCTTCACTTCAAGTGTCTCAATGCCCTTCTTAAACCAAGGAGCCCAGAACTGGACACAGGACTCAAGGTGTGGCCTCAGCAGTGCTGAGCACAGGGCAGGATGACCTCCCTGCTCCTGCTGGCCACACTTCCTGCTGCAGGCCAGGATGCCATTGGCCTTCTTGGCCCCCTGGGCACACTGCAGGCTCATGTTCAGCCCACCGTTGATCAGTACCCCCAGGGCCCTCTCTGCCTGGCCGCTCTCAGCCACTCTGCCCCCAGCCTGTAGCACTGCCTGGGGTTGCTGTGGCCAATGTGTAGAACCCGACACTTGGGTGTGTTCAGTCTCCTGCCCTTGGCCTCTGCCTATCTGTCCAGCCTGTCAGGGTCCCTCTGCAGAGCTCTCCTACCCTCTACCAGATCAACTCCTGGCCCCAGCTTGGTGTCATTAAGGTCAAGCAGAAGCAGAGAGTTAGCATCTCCCAGCCCAAGGAAGTGAGAAGAGAGAGAAGCTGTTTCCCTGGCTAGCCTAAGCCCCTCCTCTTTCCAATGGGATTGATCAGAACCATCACCATTTTCCTTTTCACCCCCAAGAGTGATTGATTTACAATCTTATCACTTCCTGCTCAAGAGCTGTGAGAAACTCCTAAAGGCACAGCCCAGAAGTGCCACACCTCGGTCTGCTCTCTCTGGGGGCAAGTGTTAACAAAGAGCTCAGGTGCAGCTGTGCAGATCAGAGCAGGACCCTGGCTGGGAGTCAGTGATTTGGAAGGCACCAAAAGCCAAACAATGCCTCCAACCCAACCGTGCAAAGTCTCTCGAGCCTGGTTAATGTGTTACTGGAGCAACTGTGGCAGTGCCTCTGTCAGGCTTTTGCTTCCAGCACAGCTGAAGCCCAGAGCCCCAGCCTGATGCCCCAAGTTCCACCTACTCACCAGCACTTTGGAGGAGCCCACTTTGTCTTTGATGTCCTGGATGCACTGAAGCTCTCTGTTTTGCACTGTGAAGGTGCCACTGCACCCAGCAATGTCATACAGGAAGTTCTTCAGGATCATCTTCCCATTCACTGTCAGGCTGACCTCAGGGTGGAACTGGGCTCCATAGAGCTTTTTGGACTCGTTGGCTATGCCTTCAGTGGGGCAAAGAAAGGAGCAGGACTGAACACCACGGCCACTGGAAGCGAGCTGCACACCCAGGGAAGCCAAGCAGGCTGCTGGGAGCCCTTTCTCCTGCCACACTTGGGCAGAAGAGGAGCAGGGGAGATTTAGGTTGGGCACCAGGAGGAAGTTCTGCACAATGGAGGTGGTGAGACGCTGGAGCAGGCTGCCCAGGGCGGTGGCTGAGGCCTCATCCCTGCAGACATTCAAGATCAGACTTGATGTGGCCCTGGGCAGCCTGCTTGGGATGGAGGTGTCCCTGCAGCCTGCAGGGGGGTTGGACAAGAGGGACCTTGGAGGGTCCCTTCCAACCCAGTGCCATCTCTGAACCTGTAAAAGGACAACTGCAGTGCAAGAGAAGTACCTGCTATGATGTTCCCAGACTGTGCAACCACTTTGAATCCATCTGCTACTTTATCCACACTGTCTCCATGGGTGAGGAGCACAAGCTCTTCCTTCTGAAGGCCCCTGAACAAAGATTAAAACACACAACTAATTAAACAAACCAAGAAGAAAGACCTGAGCAGCTGCACTCCCAAGAGAAGCTCTTAGGGATCCCACTGAAAGCACAGCTCAGTGATCAGGTCAGAAATGCATGCAGGATTGCCCTCCCAGAAAGTCATCTCCACCTCTGAGATGTCCAAACTGAGCTCTGTGGAGAAGGACCTTGAAGTGCTGGTGGACAACAAGGTCACCATGAGCCAGCAGCGAGCCCTCACAGCCAGTTGTCTCCTGGAGGGCATGGAGAAGAGTGTGGCCAAGATTCTATTTCCCTTTACTCTGCTCTGGTCAGGCCACATCTGGAGTCCTGGGGCCAGCTCTGGGCTCCCAGCTCAGGAGAGACAGAGAACTGCTGGAGAGAGTCCAGGGGAGGCTGCAAAGCTGCTGAGGGGCCTGGAGCAGCTCTGGGAGCAGCAAAGGCTGAGGGCCCTGGGGCTGAGAGCCTGGAGAGGAGCAGTCCCACACAGCATCTGAGCAATGCTCAGCAAGAACTGAAGGCTGGGGGGAAAGAGGCTGGGGCCAGACTCTGCTCAGTGGTGCCCAGGGACAGGCCAAGGGGCAAGGAACACAAACTGGAACCCAGGAGGTTGCATGTTGAGCAGGAGGAGAAAGTTGTTTGGTGTGAAGGTGCTGGAGGCCTGGAGCAGGCTGCCCAGAGAGGTTGTGGAGTCTCCTGGTGTGGAGAGCTTCCAACCCCCCTGGGCACTGTGCTGCTGGGCAAGCTGCTGGGAGTGCCCTGCTGGAGCAGGGGCCTGGGCTGGGGAGCTCCAGAGGTCCCTTCCAGCACCTGCTGCCGTGCCAACACTGAGGGACTCGCTCTCTGCCATGCAGAGCCATCTACAGTCAGTCAGGGGACTCAGAGTCCTGCTTTTCAGTTCAATGAGGAGCTGGTGCTTTGCTCAAAGCTCAGTGTTTTCAGGACATCTCAGACTTCAGGCAGGGGAAAGTGACTACAATTGGCACTTCAGGCAGGAGCAGACTGTGAGAGTTCCTCGAAGAAACCCCAGAGGCATTGACCAAAGCTCCAACAAATCTACTTCTGCTTCAATAAAGCTTCATAAAATAATCTTAAAGGAGGGCAGAAAACAAATGGGCTCAGGATCTCTGGTACCTTGCAAGGACAGGATGGGTGCCAACACCACCAGAGGCAGGCACTGCACAGGAGGCTGTAAGAGCTCTGCACCAGAGGCAGGCTCTGCACAGGGGGCTGCAAGAGCTCCACACAAAGATTCTCATGCTGTGGAAAACTTTCTAGTGTCTCCAAGAAGAGCTTCTACTTTGAACCAAGAGGTTTCCACACTGCACCAAGCATTTCTGGAGTCAAGCAGGAAGTTCTGCCCAGGTGTCTGTGCAGTGACTTGCTCACTCGTGGACACAGCTGGAACAGCTGCATTAGAAAGGATCAGGGCAGCAGGGGTGGAATTTCAGCATTTCCCTTCAAATGAGCTTCCTCTCAGCCTGGGATTCTCCAGCAAGTGAAAATATTGAGGTACCTGAAGAGTGAACATGTGTTATCCAGAGTGATGCTGAACACTCCATCCTCTCTAACACTCTTCTTGTGCACTGTGCCTCCAAAGACTTTATTCATCATCTGTCAAAACAAAAATTCCACATGAAAAAAACACCCTCAAGCACCACTTGGACTGAGGAGGGCAAATTTAGACTGGAGATGAGGAAAACATGGTTGAGAGTGAGGGTGGGGAGACACTGGCACAGGTTGCCCAGGGAGGCTGTGGATGCCTCCTCCCTGGAGGTGTTCAGGACCAGGCTGGATGAGGCCTTGAGCAACCTGGGCTGGTGGGAGGTGTCCAGTAGAGGACCACAAAGCTGCTGAGGGGCCTGGAGCAGCTCTGGGAGCAGCAAAGGCTGAGAGCCCTGGGGCTGAGAGCCTGCAGCAGTGCAGCCCCAGAGGGCAGCTGAGCAATGCTCAGCAAGAGCTAAAGGCTGGGGGCAAGAGGCTGGGGCCAGACTCTGCTCAGTGGTGCCCAGGGAGAGGCCAAGGGGCACAAAGTGGCAGCCAGGAGGCTGCATGTGAGCAGGAGGAGAAAGTTGTTTGGTGTGAGGGTGCTGGAGGCCTGGAGCAGGCTGCCCAGAGAGGTTGTGGAGTCTCCTGGTGTGGAGAGCTTGCAACCCGCCCTGGGCACTGTGCTGCTGGGCAAGCTGCTGGGGGTGCCCTGCTGGAGCAGACCAGCATGGGCTGGGGAGCTCCAGAGGTCCCTTCCAACCTGTAGCACTGTGAGAAAGAGGCAGAGGGAAGAGAGTCTACAGCACTCCAGGAAAGCCAAAGCGTTTCGGCTTCTCTTTGCTGGAGCCAAGAGAGGAGTTCTGCCCAGGGCTGCTTTAAAGGTCTCCTTTGCACCCTGCTGGTGTTTGAGCAGCAGGCCCTCGAGGAGCTCATCTTCAGTTAGCAGCAGAAAGGAGGCTTAGGAGGGGGCTGCAGACAAACAGCACCTGCATGCCATAGCAGATCCCAAGAACTGGTTTTCCTATTGTGAATATGGCTGGGTCAAACCAGGGGGCATCTTCTGCATACACAGAGTTTGGTCCTCCAGAGATGATGATAGCTCTGCAGGCAAGAGAGAGAGAAAACAGCAGTTCAGCTACAGTCCTGGCTCCAAAAGCTCCTTATTGGCTTCAAGTATTCACATTCTGGTATCTTCAACACACACCTCCCCCTTCTGCTGGGCAGCTCTGAGACCAGTGCTGGTTGACAGCTTTGTAAGCAACAGAGCCAGGGGACTGAGGGCACCCTCAGCAAGCCTGAGGGTGACACCATGCTGGAGGGAAGGGATGGCATCCAGAGGGACCTGGACAGGCTGGAGAGCTGAGCCTGGGCCAGCCTCATGAAGTTCACCAAGGCCAAGTGCAAGGTGCTGTACCAGGATCAGGGCAGGACCTCTCAGACCATTGAGTCCAACCTTCAACCCAACCCCACCACGGCCATCAGACCCTGGCCCCAGGTGCCATGGCCACACATTTCATGAACCACTCCAGGCATGGGGACTCCAGCACCTCCCTGGGCAGCCTCTGCCAGTGCCTCACCACTCTGGCAGCAAAGAAACTGTTCCCTGTGTCCAACCCAATCCTCCCCTGGCACAAATTTCAGGACATTTCCTCTTGTTCTATCACCTGAGACCAGGGAGAAGAGACCAACCCCCTCCTCACTCCCACCTCCACCTTTTAAACCCCTCCAGGGATGAGGATTCAGCCTCCTCCTTGGGCAGCCTGTGCCAGTGCCTGGGAACCCTTCCAGTGAAGGATTGTCTTCTGATGTCCAACCTAAACCTCCCCTGGTGCCACTCAGGGCTGTTTCCTCTTGCCCTATCACTTGACAGGGAGACCAACCCCCACTACGGTTCACCCTTGATGCTGTGACAGAATTAGCTCTCTTCAGAAGGGGAAGAGAGATGATTGAGGGAACCATGACTTGGAAGACCATGAACTGCAGAACCACCTCCAAGTCAGGCAATGCTTTTTGGCCCCAGCCCAGGACTGAGCAGGGCTGTACCAGACCTTGGACTCCTGCACCCTTTGCTTCACCAAGAACATCAAATTTGTTGTCGAGAGCAAGGAATGCCCAAAAGGGGCAAGAGGAAAGCTGCATGCAGGGGAATAAAGGCATCCAAGAGAGCTGTTTTCCTGTGGTACTGAGAGTGTGTCCTGCCAGCCCTGCCAGAACCCAGCTGCTCCATTTTTTAGCAGCAGTGTGCTGACATCTGGACAACCAGCAGAAAGCCTCCTGTAGGGATTCAGATTGCATTGGGTTGGGAGGGACCCCCAAAGGTCATCCTGAGCAACCCCCTGCAGGCAGCAGGGACACCTCCAGCTAGAGCAGGTGGCCAGGGACACATCCAGTCTCATCTTGCATGTCTTCAGGGATGAGGACTCATCCTCTTCCAGTATTTCACCACTCTCCCCGTGCAGAACTTCCTCCTGGTGTCCAACCTAACTCTGCCCTGCTCCAGTTTCACACCACTGCTCCTTGTCCTATCCCCACAGCCCCTTCTGAACAGTCCCTCCCCAGCCTGCCTGCAGCTCCCCTCCAGACATTGAAATGCAGCTCTAAGATCCCCCTGGAGCCTCTTCTCCTGCAGGCTGAACAGCCCCAACTCTCCCAGCCTGGGAGGTCCTCTGATCATCTTTGTGGCCTCCTCTGGACCTTAGAGGAGTGCCTGAAGGGACTCCAGGAGAGCTTTGCAAACAGCCATGGAGTGACAGGACAAAGGGGGGTGGCTTCCAACTGGAAGAAGCTGGCTTGAGATTGGCCATCAGAAGGAGATTCTCCCCCATGAGGGTGGTGAGGCACTGCAACAGGTTGCCCAGAGAAGCTCTGGAGCTTCCAAGCCAGGCTGGCTGGGACCTTGAGCAACCTGGGCTAGTGGAAGGTGTCCCTCCCATGGCAGTGTGGGTGGAACTGGGTGATCTTTAAGGTCCCTTCCAGCCCAAACTGTTCTGTGATGTGATTGCACAGAATCACAGAACTGTCAGGGCTGGAAGGGACCTCAAGGGCTTCTTCCTCACATCCCTCTTTAGCCCACAGAGTGTCTGGGGAAGCCTATGCAGCAATCTAACTTGGGTCAGTTTGCTTCTAAGTATCTTAAGGTCATTTAAATCATTTCCATTTGTCAGTACAATTGAAGAGGCTGCATCTGCATCCAACCAGGGCATGGTAGGGACCCTCTGGAGATCATTGAGCCTGCCCTGCCAAACTGGAGATGATCCTTGCTGTTTTACCTGCTGAACCAGGGCAGCCCTGACTCAAGAGAACATGTCCTGTGAGTTGCTGAAAGTGATTTTCTTAGTTCAACTTCAAAAGCAGATGTAAATACCTGACCTGGGCTGAGCTCCCTGCAGATCTTGTGCTGCATCCTGCCCACCTATTGCTGGGAAGCAACCAAACCACTGGAACTGAAATGACCACTTGTTGCTCTTGGCAGCAAGGAAAGGTCTCACCACTGTTTAGTGCTTTGCACTTGGTTGTTGCCACCCATGAAGAGCTCCAGGGAGGTGGCATCAGTGCACAGGAAGCTACTGCACATCAACCCCAGGCAGCTGTCATCCCCAGGCACTGTTACACTGAAAGAAGTGGATGGGGCCAGACTCTTGGCAGTGGCAAGAGGCAATGGGCACAAACTGGAACCCAGGAGGTTCCATCTGAGCAGGAGGAGAAACTTCTAGAATCACAGAATTGTCAGGGCTGGAAGGGACCTCAAGGCTCAGCCAGCTCCAACCCCCTGCCATGGGCAGGGACCCCTCACACCACAGCAGGTTGCTCACAGCCACCTCCAGCCTGGCTGCAAACACCTCCAGGCAGGAGGCTTCCACCACCTCCCTGGGCAGCCTGTGCCAGGCTCTCACCACCCTCCTGGGGAACAACTTCTTCCTCACAGCCAATCTCAAGCTCCCCACTTCTAGTTCTGCTCCATCCCCCCAGTCCTATCCCTCCCTGACACCCTCAAAAGTCCCTCCCCAGCTTGCTTGTAGCCCCCTTTAGATCCTGGGAGGCCAGAAGGAGGTCTCCTGGGAGCCTTCTCCTCTCCAGCCTGCACAACCCCAACTCCCTCAGTCTGTCCTCATAGCAGAGCAGCTCCAGCCCTCTGCTCACCCTCATAAGCCTTCTCTGGACACCTTCCAGCACCTCCAGATCATTCTTGTATCACAGGCTCCAGAACTGGACCCAGAGCTCCAGGTGTGGTCTCAGCAGAGTGGAGCAGAGGGAGAGAATCCCCTCCCTGGCTCTGCTGGCTATCCTACAGCTAAAGCCCAGGGCTGGCCAAGCTTTGCCTGCTTCTCTGCAAGGATCTGCTGGAGGCAGCATCCAAAGCCTCTCTCCACACCCAGGTGCATGCAGGCAGCAGAGCATTTCCAGGCACTTGTTTGCTGCCACTCTGCCTGGGAACAAAATGCTTGGATGAAAGTTGATAGAGGACGAGGGGATTGAGGCCACCATTAGTAAGTATGCAGACAACACCAAGCTGGGGGCAGGAGTTGATCTGTTAGAGGGTAGAAGGGCCCTCCAGAGGGACCTTGCCAGGCTGGACAGATGGGCAGAGTCCAGCAGGATGGCATTTTGCAAGTCCAAGTGCCAGGTGCTGCACATTGGCCACAACAACCCCAGGCAGTGCTACAGGCTGGGGGCCAACTGGCTGGAGAGCAGCCAGGCAGAGGGGACTTGGGGGCAGTGGTTGATAGTAGGCTGAACATGAGCCAGCAGTGTGCCCAGGGGGACAAGAAGGCCAAGGGCATCCTGGCCTGCAGCAGGAACAGTGTGGCCAGCAGGAGCAGGGAAGTCATCATGCCCTGTGCTCAGCACTGCTGAGGCCACACCTTGAGTCCTGTGTCCAGTTCTGGGCTCCTCAGGTTGGGAAAGATGTTGAGCTGCTGGAAGGTGTCCAGAGAAGGGCAACAGAGCTGGGGAGGGGTCTGGAGCACAGCCCTGTGAGGAGAGGCTGAGGGAGCTGGGGTTGCTTAGCCTGCAGAAGAGGAGGCTCAGGGGAGACCTTCTTGCTCTCTCCAACTCCCTGCAGGGAGGCTGTAGCCAGGTGGGGGTTGGTCTCTGCTCCCAGGCACCCAGCAGCAGAACAAGAGGACACAGTCTCAAGCCAGGGAGGTTCAGGCTGGAGGTGAGGAGAAAGTTCTTCCCAGCAAGAGAGATTGGCCCTTGGGCTGTGCTGCCCAGGGAGGTGGTGGAGTCCCCATCCCTGGAGGGGTTCACCAAAGGCTTGGCCGTGGCACCGGGAGCCCTGGTTTGGTTGTCAGGAGGTGCTGGGTATTAGGTTGGACTCGATGCCCTCCGAGGTCTTTTCCAGCCTTCCCGAGCGCGTGCTGAGCCGCAGGACCTACCTGAAGCCCTGCTCCCGGATGGCGAAGGCCGGGGTCTCCAGCGGGAAGATCTCGGACTGGACGAAGAGCTCGCGCACGCGCCGGTCGATCACCTTGCCGTACTGCGCCCCCGCGTCCAGGATGACCACCGCGCCCTCGTAGTGCTGCGGCCCGTCCTGCGGCTCCGCGCCGCCGCCCTCCGCCTGCAACGCCGCCCCTCAGTGAGCGCCGCCCCACGGCGCGCCCCCGCGGTCATCCCCGGCCCAACCCCCTGCCGAGATTTGCTCTCCGCAGCTCCCTGAAGGGAGGGTGCGGCCAGGTGGGGCTTGGTCTCTGCTCCCAGGCACCCAGCACCAGAACAAGAGGACGCAGTCTCAAGCTGTGCCAGGGGAGGTTCAGGCTGAAGGGGAGGAGAAAATTCTTCACGGAGAGAGTTGTTAGGCATTGGGATGTGCTGCCCAGGGGGGTGGTGGAGTCACCGTCCCTGAAGGTATTCAGAAAAGGATTAGATGTGGCACTTGGAGCCATGGCTTGGTTGTCAGGAGGTGTTGGGTGACAGGTTGGACTTGATGATCTTTGAGGTCTCTTCCAACCTTATTGATTCCATGACAAGATCAGGATCCCCTAGGATGGTCTGCACAGGAATGCATCCAGGTGGTTTGGAAAGCCTCCAGAGAAGGAGACTCCACAACCTCTCTGGGCAGGCTGCCCCAGGGCTCTGGCACCCTCACTGGAAAGAAGTTCCTCCTCATGTTGAGCTGAAACCCTGTCTGTTCAAATTTGTATCTGCTGTTCCTTGTCTCATTACTGTGCACCACTGAAAAGAGCTTGGCCCCCTCCACTTGCCCCCCACCCCTCAGCTACTGATAGACATTGATCAGATACCCTCTGAGTCTTCTCTTCTCCAGACCAAACAGCCCCAGGGCTCTCAGGCTCTCTTCACAGGGGAGATGCTCAAGTCCCCTAAGCATCCTCCTGGCTCTGCCTTGGACTCCCTCCAGCAGGTCTCTGTCTCTCCTGAACTGGGGAGTCCAGAACTGGACATAGTACTGCAGCTGCGGTCTCAGCACATCTGGATCACAGCATCACAGAATGGTTTGGGTTGGAAGGGACCTTAAAGGTCATCCAGTTCCCCTCCCCCTGCCATGGGGACACCTTTACAGAATGCAGAATTAACCAGGTTGGAAAGGACCTCTGAGACCCCCAAGTCCAACCAGTCACCCAACATCACCTAATAACTAAACCATGGCACTAAGAGCCACATCCAGGCTTTTGATGAACACCTCCAGGGATGGGGACTCCACCACCTCCCTGGGCAGCACAACCCAATGGCCAATCCTCTCTTGCTGGGAGGAACTTCTTCCTAACATCCAGCCTCCCACCAGCCCAGGCTGCTCATCCAGCCTGGCCTTGAACACCTCCAGGCAGGAGGCAGCCACAGCCTCCCTGGGCAACCTGTGCCAGGCTCTCCCCAGCCTCATTGCCAACAATTTCTTCCTCATCTCCAGGCTCAGTCTCCCCTCTCCCAGCTCAAAGCCATTGTCCCTTGTCCTGGCACTCCCAGCCCTTGGCAAAAGTCCCTTCCCAGCGCTCCTGGAGCTCCTTCAGGCACTAGAAGGCTGCTCCAAGGTCTCCTGGAGCCTTCTCTTCTGCAGGCTGAACAGCCCCAAATCTCCCAGCCTGTCCCACAGGGAAGGATCTGCAGCCCTCTGATCATCTTCATGGCCTCCTCTGCCCCTGCTCCAGCAGCTCCAGGTCCTTCTTGTGCTGGGGACCCCAGAACTGGATGCAGTGCTGCAGGTGGGGTCTCAGGAGAGCAGATCAGAGGGGCAGAATCCCCTCCCTGCCCTGCTGGTCACAGGACACTGCAGGATACTGGATGTGCCACCAGGATGGTGACACAGTGGAGACCACAGGAGTTAAGGCAGACAAGCAACTGACACCCGCAAAGCTCCCTCAGGTTGCCTCAGTCTGGGTTCATTATCAAAGTGATAAAGATTAGCAGAGGAACTTCTAGCTAAAGAGAATCCTCAGGCTGTTAAGGGCCAGGAGATGCATGGCCACTCGAAAGGGACTCTGCACGGACACAGCACATCCCTGCCAAGCAGCCACACAAAGATCCCAGCCCCAAAACCAAATGTGGTACCAATGAAGGGAGAAAACCACCAGCAAGCCAAGGCAGGCAGAGCTTCCCAGAAATCAGAAGTTCCTACCCCTGAAGATTAGAGGGCTGGAGCTGTGAGGACAGACTGAGGGAGTTGGGATTGTGCAGTCTGGAGAAGAGAAAGCTCTGAGAAGACCTAATTATGGCCTTCCAGTATCTTAAGAGGGCTCCAGAAAAGCTGGGGAGGGACTTTGGAGGGTGTGAGGGAGGGATAGGACTGGGGGGATGGAGCAGAACTAGAAGTGGGGAGATTGAGATTGGCTGTGAGGAAGAAGTTGTTCCCCAGGAGGGTGGTGAGAGCCTGGCACAGGCTGCCCAGGGAGGGGGTGGAAGCCTCCTGCCTGGAGGTGTTTGCAGCCAGGCTGGAGGTGGCTGTGAGCAACCTGCTGTGGTGTGAGGTGTCCCTGCCCATGGCAGGGGGTTGGGACTGGCTGAGCCTTGAGGTCCCTTCCAGCCCTGACAATTCTGTGACTCTATGATCACCACCCCGGCCTTTTCCCTGTTGCAGCTCCACACCCTCTGATCTTTCCCCAAGCAAAACAGGACAGTGCAAAGGCAAAAAGAAAAGTGGGCTCCCTCCCCCATCAGGCTGCCTCATAGCCTGAGCTTTCACTTGCCATTACCTCCTGCAGAGAACAGAGAGGAGAAATGGAGAACAAATGTCTCCACTGAATGAGCCTTGACAAAAACAACAACTTTTGAATGCAGCATTCAAGCAGCCTGCACCTCAGGACAAAGATTTGGCTCTCTCTGACCCCATCACATTGGGATTGGTTGGCCAATTTCAACCACATCTGGAAGAGGGTTAGGAAATGCAAGGACCAAGTTGTTTCTTCCCAAGAAGCTGTGAGACGCAGCAGCTCCCCCAGGGGAGAGTCCTTATAGAATTGGTTTGCTTGCAAGAGACCCTTAAGAGTGAGTCCAACCTTCAACCCAGCCCCACCAAACCCTGGCCCCAGGTTTCTGGAACACCTCCAGGGATGGGGACTCCACCACCTCCCTGGGCAGCCTATTCCCTGGGCAACATATTGCAGGGAGGACCTCCAAGGAAGAAGATGAACACGGCCAGGAGGAAGATGACCTTGTGAACACAACCTAAGACAGCAAGAAATTCATGCAGGAAAGCCTCTGCTGCTGACCCTGGGCGTGATTTTCCTTTAACTCAAAGCTTACTCAGGTCCCTTGCCAACACAGTTTGATGAAGGGGGAAAAGGGTTTATTTCTTGCCTCAAAATCCCATCCTGGAGCTCACAGCCATTGCAGGTTTGAACCGTGGCATGTTGGAGCTCTTCTGTATGGTTCTACCAGGCAACCCCTCCTTCAACCCAGGGTTCCTAGGAGGTTGCCTCCACAGCTGCTGAGGCTCCCAAGGAAGGTGAGATGGCCTCCAGCATCCCCATGGTGTTTCTATATGGGTCAACTAATCACCCCCACACCAAGCACAGGTCATCCTGGAGGAGCATCATCCTGCTGGGAACACAGTCTCCCCAAAAATACACAGCAAAGGCTGCCTTGGAGCTTTCCTCCTCAGCTCCCAAGCCATCCAGGTCACACTGGATGGCAGCACAACCTGATGGTGTGTCAGCCACTGCTCCCACTTTGGTATCATTAAGGTTGCACTAGGTGATCTTTGAGGTCCCTCCCAACCTGGCACTGATTGAATCATCAGCAAACAGGCTGAGGGTCCACTCCAGACCTTCCTCCAGATCACCACAGGGACTGTGTCAGAGGAGGTTTTGTACCTCACTCATGAGCTCAAGCAGAAGTGTCGGGGAGGCTCAGCTCTGGGGGAGCTCAAGCAGAAGTGTTGGGGAGGCTCAGCTCTGGGGGAGCTCAAGCAGAAGTGTTGGGGAGGCTCAGCTCTGGGGGAGCTCAAGCAGAAGTGTTGGGGAGGCTCAGCTCTGGGGGAGCTCAAGCAGAAGTGTTGGGGAGGCTCAGCTCTGGGGGGAGCCCAGTTGAACACTGCCACAAACAGCATGGAAGGAGAGAGGTGGCAAAGTCAGCACAGGATCTGGCTTTGCTTATTTGAAGGCAGAGTGCCAAGGCTGGAGAGCTTTGAACCCAAATTTAAGGAGGGAAATGTCATTTAGTAAAGCCCAAAGAGGAACAGATGCTGGGATGGCAGCTCAGGCCTCTGGATACCACATACAGGCCAGGAGGAAGATGAAGAGAGCAGACAGCTCCTGCAGGCACAGGGCTTGTGGAGCCAGCACCTCTTCCTAGCAGGGACTCTCCAGCTTCTAAGAAAAGCTCTTTTTCCCCTCAGGAGGGAGATCAGCAGAGCTCCTTGTCTTCTCCTGCTCCATCTTCACCAGGATCTGGAGAACTTGCTGTTTTGGAGAACCTGTGGGGAAGCTGCTTTGACAGCTGCCCAAGGCAGTTCAGAGCAGGCAGAGCCACTCTCCTGATGTCCCCAGAGTGGGACTACAAACAGATGGAACTTGTGCATGCCAAGAGATAAAAAAATGGGGGGAGGGGGAATCTATATTCAGCAAATGTAAGTCACAAGTCACCCTGAAAGCCACATCAGATGTGAAGGGTTCCTCCTGCTCTCCATGGCTGATGAAACAAAGTGACTGCACTGGCTGGGTTGGAAGGGACCTTGAAGATCATCCAGTTCCACCTCCCCTGCCACGGGCAGGGACACCTCCCACCAGCACAACCTGCTCAAGGCTGTCAAACACTCTCGATGTTTGCTGACTGTTCCACTGACCCCAGACCTGCATCCAAAGTCCCAAGTGTCACCTGAACCACACCACCACCTCCAACTGTGCTGCCACAGCAAGGGGCAGCCCTGAAGGGTGGGTGTCAGGAAGAAGGTGTCCTGGGACAGGACAAGGGGCATGAAGAAGAGTGCTGCCACCAGGTCAAGGGAGGTTCTCCTCCCCTTCTATCCTCTCCTGGTGAGACAACATACAGAATATTGTGCCCAGCTCAAGAGGGACAGAGAATGGAGGAAGAGAGTCCAGTGGAGGCTATGAGGATGATGAAGGGACTGGAACATCTGTCTGCTGGGGAAAGGCTGAGAGCCCTGGGGCTGATTAGCCTAGAGAAGAGCAGCCTGAGAGGGGATCTGAGCAATGTGGGGCTAGGTGTCAAGAAGAAGGGGCCAGGCTCTTTCCAGTGGTGTCCTGTGATAGGACAGGAGGCAGTAGGCACAAACTGGAACCCAGGAGGTTCCACCTCAACATGAGGAGAAAATTCTGTACTGTCAGGATGCTGGAGCCCAGGAGGTGGTTGTGGAATCTCCTTCTCTGGAGACTCTCAAGACCCATCTGGGTGTGTTCCTGGGTGCCCTGCCCTAGGTGACCCTGCTTTGGCAGGGGGGTTGGACTGGATGCTCTCCAGAGGTCCCTCCCACCCCCTACCATTCTATGGTTCCATGACTTCAGCTTTACCACTTGGTAACCCTGGAAGAAAAAGTTTCCATCACTGCTGGGTTTTGCATCAAGGGAAAAAAAGGCAAATTATGAGTCCTACAATGAGCCACAGTGGGAGACCTGCCCTACCACACATCTCACTCCTTGCTGTGCCTACCCAGCGCTTCAAACCGAGTCTGCTCTTCCTACCCCCTGCTTCTGCAGGACCAGAACGTTTCCGGCGCTCCGCACACCCACACGCTGGCACAACCCTCGTGGACGCCGTTCCCAAAGCAGAGGAGCACAGAGAATTGTCCATTCTGGAGCACCACCGAGCACCTGGCAAAGCCTGGTCCACAGCAGGGTCAGCCCCGAGCCTTCACCCACGCTAACAGCCTGGGACAAGCCTAAACCGAGAGCCTCGCTGCGGCGCTTTCAAGCTGGCGCAGGTTTCACAAGAGTTTAATTGTTCCCCTGTGACATTAAAATCAAGCAGGCAGGAGACCTGCTCAGAGCTTTCTTCCAAGTGTAACAGGAAAGTACCTCCTCCAGCAGCCCCCAAGAGTGATACCACAGCCCCCAACCCACGGTGTAGGATGGGCTTTAGGTTTACTTCAGTCACATGCAGATCTCTGATGACTGCTGGGGCCCCTGCAGAAGCCCCTCGTCATTAGCTCACTCTCATTAGCCACAGCTTCCTACTAGAGCAGGGCACCTTCATGTCTTGGCTAGATTCGGGTGCAACCACCCCAAAATAAGAGCCCTCAAGAACAGCCCTGGCTGGGGAAGAAGACTGTGGCCATGGCCAGTGGAGAGCATGTCAGAAAACTTCCGTAGGGACCAACCAAGCCCCAGAAAGCTCCTCTCAGAGCCACATTTTCTTGCAAAGAAAGTTTTTATCCTACTACAGAAGCTGCTTGAGCATCTCTGGAGACATTCAAAACGTGCCTGGATGTGCTCCTGTGTGACCTCCTCTAGGTAAATCTGCCTTGGCAGGAAGGGGCTTGGACTTCATCTCCAGGGGTCCCTTCCAACCCCTACTGCTCTCTATCTTGCCGGACTTTAGGTTCAGAAGTTGGGTTACTAACAAAACCCCTCAACTTCTAACTTCCCAAAGGCTTTGGAGTCATTTTGACATGCAAGACCTACACCAACATGCACCTCCTTCGCCACTGTCACCGCAAACCGGGCACAGGGTGATGCTGAGGGAGCAGAACGATCTTGGGGGAAGTCACCAGGATGGGAATCCTGGGGGGAGAAGGGGGAAGCCACCGGCACGGGGAAAGAAGTGAGGAGCCACCGGGACGGGGGGATCCTGGGTCGGGGGCAAAGGAAGGGGGAGCCACCGGGACAGGGGGATCCCAGGGGAGTCAGCAGGATGAGGGCTGGTGGGAACAAGCCTGCCCACCCCCTGACAATGCCAGGAGGCCACCTGCCCCTCCAGCCGGCCGCAGGGGCGCGGGCCCATGGCCGCTCTCGGGGATGCGCTACCCGGGCAGCGCGGCTCGCCGCCGGGGACGGCGCCAGCCCTACCGCGGGGTCGCTCCGCTTCGCCTTTAACGCACCCCCCGGAGGCAGAAAGAGCACAGGGCAGCCCCAGGCGAGCCGAGCCACGCCACGAGACACCCTTCCACCAAACCCTATCAAATCGAGAAGCTGCGTGGTGCCCGAGAGCCGGCTGGGGGGCTGGGAACGTGGGCAACCGACCTAGCAAGCACCGGGCGCCCAGACCCCCCACGCCGGCCCCGCTCCCCAGCTCCCCCCCCGGCCTGCTCCACGACGCACGGCCGCCCGCGGCCCGCCGGGAGAAAGCCAGGGCCCGCCGCGGCCATGTGCCCGCCAGCCGAGGCGGCGGGCAGGCCGAGCCGAGCCGGGCCGGGCCGAGGAGCAACGGCACAAAGCGGCCGTCAGGCCCCAGCGGGCGGCGTCCGGGCGCCGGGAGCTCGGCGACACTGACCTTGGCGTCTCCGTTGCAAAGGGCCATGGGGGCTGCCGGGGCGCCGAGCCGCCTCTGATGGCTGGGAAGGGACCCCGAGGCGGGGAGCGGGAAGAAAAGGCCGCGCAAAGCCGCGGCCGAGATGAGCTAATGCCGCCCGGCTGCGCCTCCGCCGCGGGGAGGAGGAGCCGGCCCCGCTCCGGCGGAAAGGGAGGAGCGCGGCGCCCGCGGGTCGCGGCGCGGGGAGCTGGGCGCGGGCGCTGCGGGGGAGGCAGCCGTAGGGTGGCTCGGCTGGGAAGGGTCGCGCCGCTTCCGAATCAACCCAGCCTCCGGGTGTTTGAGCTGCCGGGGGGCCGTTTGGATCCGCTTTGTAGGTAAAAATGAAGGTAGAAAGGAGAATATCCAGTGAGTCGTAGAAGGGTTAGGGCGGGAAGAGACCCTAAAGCTCAGCCAGTTCAAACCCCCTGCCATGGGCAGGGACACCTCATATTACAGCAGGTTGCTCACAGCTATATCCAGTCTGGACCTCAAAACCTCCAGGGATGAGGTTTCCACCACCTCCCTGGGCAACCTGTGCCAGGCTCTCATCACCCTCATGGGGAGCATCTTCTCACAGCCAATCTCAAACTCCCCACTTCTAGTTCTGTTCTATCCCCCCCAGGTCCTATCCCTCCTTGACGCCCTCAAAAGCCCCTCCCCAGCTTTCTTGGAGCCCCCTTCAGATCCTGGAAGGCCACAATGAGGTCTCCTGGGAGCCTTCTCCAAACTGAACAACCCCAACTCCCTCAGTCTGTCCTCACAGCAGAGCAGCTCCAGCCTTTGCTCCTCCTCGTGGCCCTTCTCTGGACACCTTCTAGCACCTCCAAATCCTTCCTGGCACAGAGGCTCCAGCACTGGACGCAGAGCTCCAGGTGAGGTCTCACCAATGATTATGTTGTACAAGAAAGCATCTGCTGTGCCTGCTCAGGTGAAGTTTGAAAGGCCCCAAGGAAGGGAATTGCATCAGAGTCTGCCTGTAATGAGCACGCAAAATATAGAGATGTCTCTGAGTTTGGTGTTCTGGTTTAAAAAGATGAGGACAAGGGAGGGTGTGAGGACAAGGGTTGAAGTTCTGCACGGAATCGCCAACCCAAGCACTTCCATGGAGATGTTGAGGTTGGCTCTGTCCCGAGGAGGCTCTGAGTGTGCTGGCTGTGATGGGGCTGGGAAGGGTTAAAAGCAAAATAACCAGGAAAAAGAAATGCTGTAAGTGTGAAAACAGAAGGAAAACGAAGCACAGCCTGTTTATTTTCTGGTGGTCTGATTAGTGTGTGGTTGTGTGAAGGATGGGGGGAGGTGGGGAAGAAGGGGGGAAAATGTGTGTGTGTGTGGGGGGGAATAAAGAATGGGGGTGAAAAGGAACATTCTCTTGTTTTGGTTCTTAGCTCTCTTAAAAGCCAAGGAGGGACTATATAGAACTTAATTTGTATTACTTATATATCGTTCTCCGACCATTTAACACAACCACTTCCTGTCCTGAAGCGGTGGGCACGGGCTGGAGATGGCCTGAAAGCACCAGGGGAGAGGTCCGAGCGCGGCGCTCAGAGCCCCGGGACCAAACACCGGCCCCAGGCTGGGGGTGACTCGGGAAAGCTCAGCAGCTCCTCTTTCCACGCCGAGAGGAAACTGCTTTACAGTCCCGCCGCCACTGTGCCCCACGCTGACTGGCGAGCCCTGAGGCGGCCTCCCGCGGACCGCGCTGGGAGCCTGTCCCGGCTGCGGGGGTCCTCCCGCCCGCTGTGGGGCAGCGGTCAGCGGGTGGGTATGGACGCTGTCATTCAGGGCTGAGAGGGGCGGAGCCTTCTCATGACGGCACCGCGCCGTGCACCAATGAGGCGCAGCCACGCCTGCCGCCGCGGGAGCGTGGCCGGAAGGGGCGGGGCGGTTGTCGCGACCGGGCCGGGGCCGGTTCGCGGCGTCTGCTCAGCGGCGGGACCGTTCCCGCCTCGGCCGCTTCGGCCCCCGGGGACGCGGCACGGCCCCCCGGGCTTGGCGGAGACATGTCGCCCGCTATTGCGGCTAAGGAAGGCGGGCGGCAGCGCCGGCCCGGGAGCCACCACAACTGCCTAGACGTGAGGAGCGAGGAGCCGCCCGCCCTGGCCCTCTGCGAGGACGGGCTACCGGGCGACGAGGCCGAGGAGCTGCTGCAACCCCCGGAGACGGGTTTCAGGCGGGCGAAGGGGTTCCGTGCAGAGCTGGGCAGCATTCTACTGCTGCTGGTGCTCTACGTGCTGCAGGGCATCCCGCTGGGGCTGGCGGGCAGCGTGCCCCTGATCCTGCAAAGCAAAAATGTCAGCTACACCGACCAGGCCTTCTTCAGCTTCGTCTTCTGGCCTTTTAGCCTCAAGCTGCTCTGGGCACCCTTGGTGGACGCCGTCTACCTGCGGGGCTTCGGCCGCCGCAAGTCCTGGCTGGTGCCCACGCAGTACGTGCTGGGGCTCTTCATGATCTATATGTCCACCCAGGTGGACAGGCTGCTGGGCGACGGGGAGGGCCGCGGCCCCGACGTGGTGGCCCTCACGGTGACTTTCTTCCTCTTCGAGTTCCTGGCGGCGACGCAGGACATCGCGGTGGACGGCTGGGCCCTGACCATGTTGTCCAGGGAGAACGTGGGCTACGCCTCCACTTGCAACTCCGTGGGCCAAACGGCTGGATACTTCCTGGGCAATGTCCTCTTCCTGGCCCTCGAGTCGCCCTCCTTCTGCAACAAGTACCTGCGGTTCCAGCCCCAGCCCCAGGGGATTGTCACTCTCTCAGGTAGCGCCCGGGTAGCGCCGTGCCGATGGTGCAGGGATGTGGATGCTGCTTCCCTGGGCTTGGACCAAAGCTCCGCTCAGAGCGGGCAGGGGTTTGGCACCGCGAATGGGGCCTGTCAGAAAGCACAGCCTGCCCGGAGGCTGCTGCTAGAGCGCCCTGCTTCGTGCTGAACTTCCAGGCTCCTCTGGGCTTAGGGGTGAGGGAAATCTGCCTTGTCATCATCGTGGCTGACCTAAGCACTTTGCACACATCGAGGACTTTTTTTCCCTCTCTCGTTTAATGACCCTGGTGTAGATTCTTGTGTGGAAAAAAACACCCCAACAACAGCCTCCAAAACTAAACAGACCAAAAGGTGTTCCTCCTTTGAGGAGGACTTGTAAGAAACATGTCCTTCTGGGAGGAACGAAAAGGGAGACTGAAAATGAGTTGCTTCCAGGGTGATGTTGTCCACAGGAGGAGCAATTCCAAGTGCTCAGGGTTGAGCACGTAGCTAACTTCTGAACGGTAGTAAATTAAGGGGGATTTTATTTTCTCTTTGATGAATTGGAGTCTGTTAGTGCCACCACAGCTAGCTGGTGGTGTCGGTGTGGCTTGGGGTTGTTTGGTTGTTTTTTCTTTCAGATAGGTTATATGTGGTGGTTGGTGCTAGGTGCAGTACCTGAGGAGATGCTTAAAATGGATGTGTTTTGGTTGCAAGGTTGAGCCTAGGCAGCTCAAGGTGGAGCTTGGCCTTCTCACCTCGTGGAAGGAGAGGAAAATCTGGCACCACTCCTGGCTGCAGCTTCAAAGTCAGCGTGGCTAGCAGTGAGGAGTCGGTTTGCAGGGGCTGAGTTCCATTCCCTTCTCTGAGATTGCTCTGCCTGTGTCACCTGTGAGCAAAGGAGTGCCAAACCCGAGGGGGGATGCTTAAAGGCTCATTTTCACTTTTTATCCTCTACCTGTCTTGCTGATAAATCCAGATGTCAGCTTCCAGCCTGCTGTAGTTCTGTCTGTGCAGCTATCCCCACTGCTAAATAGTCTTCCCCTTCCCTTCCTGTTGCTAGGCCTGTGCCTGGTCTGTATCTCAAGGAGCACAGAGCAGTGCTCAAAGTAACAGCCTCCTTTTTTGTGTCTTTGTTTGCCCTGATTCTGTAGCTCATCACTGACCTCCTCTGCTGCTGCTGCTGCAACTTGCGGAGCGCTGGTGCAGTTCAGAGAGCTTGTTGTGGCTCTGCCTACCTCCACCACCCAGGTTTTCTCTTGCTTGGTGTTGCCTCTCAGGGCTGTTTGTGTAAATGGAGTTGCCACTGCTAGAAAAGTGCTCTCTTGGTGGGGGGAAAAAATGATCCCCAAACTCACCAGCACAACCAGTTTGGCTTGTCCTGGAGTACTAAGCTGGGTGGAGTGAAGCAAAAGGCAGACAGCTCTGACACTGTAGTTGCAGGATATGATTTTTGGGGTGGTACAACTGGCTGCAGGAAGTTTCTGTTCCCTGGCTGGTGTGACTGTATGGCACAGCTGGCTGTGCCCACGCTGCTCCTGGAGCAGCAGTACTGGAAAGCAGAACACTGCAAAGAGGAGAGCACCTCTCTGGCCTTGCACTGGTTGTAACTGGGCTTGTGCTGAGCTGGTTCAGGCAGTCAGAGCAGCAGAAAGCTTTGTAGTTTGAGAAGGTGAAGAGTTTTCTGCCAGGTGAGATCTCTGAACACTTGCAGGCTGAGTGTTAGTGCTAGGGAAAGAGAAAGTCATGATCCCCAGATGGTTTCAGGGATCATCAGAGAATCACAGACTGGTTTGGGTTGGAAGAGACCTTAAAGATCACTTAGTTCCACCGCTGCTGTTGTGAGCAGGGAGACCTCCTATTAGCCCAGGTTGCTCAAGGCCCCATCCAACCTGGCTTTCAACAACGCCAGGCTCAACTACTTTGGGCAACCTGTTCCAGTGTCTCACCACCCTCATGGGGAAGAATGTCCTCTTAATGTCCAATCTCAATCCAGCTTCTTCCAGTTGGAAACCATCACTCCTCACCCTGTCACTCCATGCCTTGGTCAGAAGTCCCCTTCTGTCCTGCAGGCCCTCATCACGCACTGCTGGGTTTGTTGATTCCTGCCCAGTTTGCTGTGCAGTCCGTGAAGGAAGAGAGAGAAAATGCAACAGCAGAAGGTTCCTCTTCAAGGGGAGGCAGTGACTGTGGAGCACCCTTTTTGCTGGGGGGAGATGTGTAGCTGGGGAATCACTTGAAGCTGGGAAGGGGAGGCAGCGGTGGTGGCACCAGGAGCTTTGCTGCTGCTGGAAATTCCTTCTGTGAGTGCTGAAGTTCTTTTGCTTGTAGCCTGTTGGTGGACTTCCCTGCCTTGGTTTTGTGTAAACCACAAACCCCTCCTCTGTGCGGTGGGGGTTTTGTCTTTGTGCTGTGTTGCTAACCCAGCCCTTGCATTGCTGTGCTGCAGCTGGCAGGGCTGACCTGGTCCTGAGCATTCCTCTGATGATGCTCCAAGCTATTTCTATTCCCTTCCTCACATTGGTGACAGCACTTGGTGCTATTATTAGAGCAGCACTCCTGCCTCTTGCAGGCAGAGGCTGTGGTAAGCATGACTCTGGAAATGCATCTTCTGCTGAAGAAGGTATCTGCAGGGTACCTTTTGTTTGACAGACCTGAGAGCAGTCACAGGATGCTTTGTGTTGGAAGGAACCTTCAAGATCACCTAATTGCAAGGGACTATCCATGTGTCCTATGGAAGGGACACCTCTCACCAGCCCAGGTTGTCAAGGTCTCATCCAACCTGGCCTTGAACACCTCCAGGCAGGGGACATGCACAGCCTCCCTGGGTAGCCTGTTCCTCCCCCAATGGAAAGGATTTATCGCTGATCCTACATCCCTGGTTGTGAGAGCTGCTTTGCCTGGGGACAGGGAGAGTTAACAGGTATGGCAGCAGCAGAGGCTTTGAAATGCCTTTTTCCCACTGAGGCCAGCCCCATGCTTGCCTTTCCTTCCCCTCTTCTGTGCTTGTTTTCCTCCTGAGCATACACAGCAGCTAATCATTGACTAAACCTTTGCACTGTCCTTGCCCTTTCACCAGCCCTCACTGCTTTGCTGTCAACTCACCCCGAGGCTTCTGGAGTTGTTTCACAAGCAGGAAGACAAGAGACTTCCTCTGTCTTACCCTCTGGATGCCGCTGAGCTCTTCCTTGCCTCTCTCATGGAGCTGGAGGGTAGGAGTGTCCTGGGTGAGCTCATTCACTGACAAAGGGCTTGTCAGTTGCTGTGGTTTTACTGCCTTCAAATCCACAGTTTGCCAAATATCTGCTTGGAACAGAACCACAGAATTGCTTGGGATGGAAAAGGCCTCCAGGATCAAGTCCAACCTTCAACCCAACCCCACCATGGCCAACAGACCTGTCCCCAAGTGCCATGGCCTCAGGTTTCTTGACCACCTCCAGGGGTGGGGACTCCACCACCTCCCTGGGCAGCCTGTGCCAGTCCCTGACCACTCTTGCAGCAAAGGGACTGTTCCTAATGCCCAAGCTAAGCCTCTCCTGGCACACTTGCAGGGTGTTTCATCTTGCTCTGTCACTGGTGCTAGGGAGAAAAGCCCAAGCCCCGTCTGGCTCTAACCTCCTTTCAGGGAGTTGTGGAGACCCTTGTCCTCTCCAGAGTGAAATAGAGCACCTGGAAGTTAGCAAGTACAATCTCCACTTCAGACAGATTTGACTCTCCACATCTGTGTGAGAGCTTTCATCAGGCCAGGCTGGATGAGGCCTTGAGCAAGCTGGGCTGCTGGGAGGTGTCCCTGCCCACAGCAGGGGGGTTGGAACTGGATGATTGTGAAGGTTCCTTCCAACCCAACCCATTCTGTGACTCTTCAGCCTCCAGAAATCCTTGTGTCATAGAATCCCAGAATGGTCTGGGTTGGAAGGGACCTCCAAAGCTCACCCGCTGCAACCCCCTCTGCAGTCAGCAGGGACATCCTCCACTGCATCAGGTTGCTCAGGGCCTTGCTGAGCCTCACCTGGAATATCTCCAGGAATGGGGCCTCAACCACCTGCCTGAGCAACCTGTTCCAGGTGCAGAACATGTTCCTGACATCCAATTTCCATCTCTCTGCTCTAGTTTGGGGCCATTGCCCCATGTGCCCTTCAGCTGGGGCTGGATGCTTCCCAGGGGTGTGGGACGGACAGCCGCACAGTCGCTCAGGTGGAGGCTGTGAATGACTTCCTCCTCTGAAGGTTTTCCCTTGTCTTACTCACTGTGGAGGTTTTTCCCCTCCCTGACCAGCTTGTAGTGGCTGTATGTGTAGTCTTCAAAAGTGTCATTGGTGTCATTTACCATTTCATGCTTGTTATGGGCTGTTTCTCCTCACAGTGCGAATTAGGCACAGAACACCAGGGACACGACCTGGCTTGCTGCTGCTGCTCTTCCATCTCACACCTCAAGCAAAGGTGTGGCTGTAGGGTGAGGGGAAGGGAAAGGCAGAGTGAGGTGGCTTCTGTGTGCAGCTGTCTTTGTGCTTTGCTGTTGGTCCTTGCTTTCAGGAGAGCCACAAATGAATGGCTTGATTGCTCTTTTATTGTGAGGTTTAGTTCTGTGGATTTTGCATACTCAGGGAGTTAGTGAACTGGGATTGTTGAGCCTGGGGAAGAGGAGGCTGAGGGGCACCTCACTGCTCTCCACAAGTGAAGGGTCTGGAGAGCAGGGCTGGTGAGGAGCAGCTGAGGGAGCTGGGGGTGTTCAGTCTGGAGAGGAGTCTGCTGAGGGAGACCTCCTTGCTCTCTACAGCTCCCTGAGAGGAGGCTGGATCCAGGTGGGGGCTGGGCTCTTCTCCCTAGTGTCAGTGATAGAACAAGAGGAAATGGCCTCAAGTTGCACCAGGGGAGTTTTGGGTTGGACACAAGGAACAATTTTCTCATCCTACAAAAGGTTGATGACGTCTGCCAGAGGGGGTTGGATTTATGTTCTCCCTTCCTCTCCCCTCCAGATTTCCTGTTCTTCTGGGGAGCTGTCTTTTTAATTACCACTACACTGGTTGCCCTTCTGAAGAAGGAGAACAAGGAACTAACACCAACAAAAGAAGAAACAAAAGGCATCACTGATACCTACAGGCTGCTATTCTCAATCATCAAGATGCCAGCAGTTCTCACTTTCTGCCTCTTGATTCTGACAGCAAAAGTAAGTCAAGAAATAGCCAACTGATGGCAGAGGCTGAAGGGCTGCTGAGTCCCTCTGACCTGACTGAATTTATTCCTTTGTCATCAGTCCTGAACTTTGACAGCAGATTGGAAGCAGAATTGTTTGTGTGCTGGTGCTGAGCAGGGTTGTACAGCAGAAAAGATCTGCTGGAGCTTTGTGTTTGCAGGAGCAACCTGATCCAGGTGGGGATGTCCCTGCTTACTGCAGGGGCTTTGGGCTAGCTGACCCCTGGGAAGGCCCCTTCCGAGCTCTGGGAGACCCTTTCCAACCCACTGCAGTCTAAAACAAAAGTAATGTGGTTTGAGCCATTGTTGTAGTGAGGCTGCTTGTGTAGCCTGCAGTTCACAGGACAGGAAATGTTTCTCTTTGACCTCAGTAGTGCTCCTGGAAGCCACAGCTGCTCCTTGGCCATTGTGAATAGCAGCAGCAGGTCAGGCACCATGTCAGGGAGTGTCACTGCTGCCTGCTGTGTTCTTGGGGTGGTTTTGGCTCTGATGGCAATGCAGGAGTGGACTTGGGTCTGAGAACTTCCTTGGAAATCAAATCAGGGCCAGGAGGGCCTTGTGCTTTGTCACATTTCCCAAAGAGTACTGAGTGAATTGAACTTCTAGCCTAGCTGCCACTGCTTTCCAAGAAGGCCAAGGGCATCCTGGCCTGCAGCAGGAACAGTGTGGCCAGCAGGAGCAGGGAAGTCATTCTGCCCTGTGCTCAGCACTGCTTAGGCCACACCTTGAATCTTGTGTCCAGTTCTGGGCTCCTCAGTTCAGGAAAGATGTTGAGCTGCTGGAAGGTGTCCAGAGAAGGGCAACAAAGCTGGGGAGGGGTCTGGAGCACAGCCCTGTGAGGAGAGGCTGAGGGAGCTGGGGTTGCTTAGCCTGCAGAAGAGGAGGCTCAGGGGAGACCTCCTTGCTCTCTCCAACTCCCTGCAGGGAGGTTGTAGCCAGGTGGGGGTTGGTCTCTTCTCCCAGGCAAGCAGCACCAGAACAAGAGGACACAGTCTCAAGCTGTGCCAGGGGAGGTTTAGGCTGGATGTTAGGAAGAAATTCTTCCCAGCAAGAGAGATTGGCCCTTGGGATGTGCTGCCCAGGAGGAGGTGGTGGAGTCCCCATCCCTGGAGGTGTTCCCAAAAGGCTTGGATGAGGCCCTTGGTGCCATGGTTGAGTTGATCAGATGGTGCTGGGTGAGAGGTTGGACTGGATGATCTCCAAGGTCTTTTCCAAGCTGGTTCATTCAATTCTGTTCTTTCCTTCATTCCTTCTGGCTGGTTTCCATTGCAGGTTGGATTTTCAGCAGCAGATGCTGTCACAGGACTGAAGCTGGTGGAAGAAGGGGTCCCAAAAGAGCACTTAGCTCTGCTGGCAGTTCCAATGGTTCCTTTGCAGATCATACTGCCTCTGATCATCAGCAAGTACACAGCAGGCCCCCAGCCACTGAACACGTTCTACAAAGCTATGCCTTTCAGGTAAGGAAAGCCCCAAACAAACCTCCTCTTGTAGAAGCAATGACTTGCAGCTTCACCTCAAGCAGGATTTCTTGTGCTGGTCTCTAACTTCAAGGTGCAAGAAGCTTTGTGAGACTTCTCCTAGTAAGCTGAGCTCTCTGTGTCTTGTGCCCTAGCTGATGCAGTGTCCCACCCTGGGAGAGCAGCACATGAAGTGTTTTTAGGAGCAGCACTGCAGCAGCTCTCTCCTGCTCTGGTTCAGTGTCAGCAAATCCTTATTCATAGAATCTTCAAATGGGTTTGGTTAGAAGGTCTTTGAGTTCAGCCCTTACCCCAGCACTGCCAGCTCTCCACTGGACCATGGCCCTCAGCACCACATCTCCAGGGCTTCAAAGCCCCTCCAGGGATGGGGACTCCACTGCTGCTCCAGGCAGGCTGGGCCAGGGTTTCACCATTCTTTCAGTGAAGGAATTGTTCCTCATGTCCAACCTAAACCTCTCCTGGGGCAACTTGAGGCCATTTCCTCTTGTCCTGTTGTTTGTTCTTTTGGGAGCAGAGCCCAACCCCTACCTGGCTCCAACCTCCTCTCAGGGAGCTGTAGAGAGCAATGAGGTCTCCCTTCAGCTTCCTCTTCTCCAGACTGCTCCTCCCCAGCCCTCTTCTCCAGACCCTTCCCCAGCTTGGTTGCCCTTCTCTGGAGCTGCTCCAGCCCTCAGTGTCCTTGGAGTGAGAGGCCCAAAGCTGAGGCCAGGATTTGAGGAGCAGCCTCATAAGTGCCTAGTCAAGAGGGACAGTCACTGCTGCTGGCCACACCACTGCTGCTCCAGGCCAGGCTGCTGCTGCCCTGCTTGTCCACCTGGGCACACCTTGGCTCATCTTGAGCTGCTGTCAACCACCACCCTCAGTCCCTTTCCCACCTGGCAGTTTCCAGCCACTCTGCCCCAAGCCTGGAGCCTTCCTGGGGTTGTTGTGCCTCAAGCACAGCCCCCAGCACTTGGTCTTGCTGAACCTCATCCCATTGATGCCAGCCTGGCCAGGCTGGACTCACTCTGACTAGGAGGCTCCCTAATGCTGTCAGCTGCCTGTGGCAGGCAGCTGTTTCTTTTCACATGGCCACAGCTCACTTTGTGTGCTCTCACCAACACCCAAGAGCAGATCTGGCCCCGGGGGGTTTGGTTGGATGTCTTGGGCATTGCTGTGTGCAAAAGTGCATCTGTGAGAAGAAGCAGGGGAGGAGGGTTGGAACTTAAAGGATCTTAGGGGGGCTCCAAGAAAGCTGGGGAGGGACTTTTGAGGGTGCCAGGGAGGGATAGGACTGGGGGGATGGAGCAAAACTGGAAGTGGGGAGATTGAGATTGGCTGTGAGGAAGAAGTTGTTGCCCAGGAGGGTGGTGAGAGCCTGGCACAGGCTGCCCAGGGAGGGGGTGGAAGCCTCCTGCCTGGAGGTGTTTGCAGCCAGGCTGGAGGTGGCTGTGAGCAACCTGGGCTGGTGGGAGGCGTCCCTGCCCATGGCAGGGGGTTGGAACTGGCTGAGCCTTGAGGTCCCTTCCAGCCTAAACCCTTCTGTGCGTCTATGAATCTTAAGGGTCTCTTCTCACCACCAGCATTCTGTGACTGCTGGCTCGGGGGAGTTGTGATGCTTTAGGTAGAGCCCACCCTGCTGTAACCTGTGTGTGAAAACCTTCAGCAGCTGCTGTCTGTCAAGGATGAACACCTGGGCAGGATGAATTTCGACCACAAATGATCTTTCTCATTCCTCCAGGTTGCTGTTTGGGCTGGAATTTGCCGTTCTGGTCTGGTGGACCCCTACGGTCAGACACGAAGGAGGATTTCCTGTCTACTACTACATCGTAGTGCTGCTGAGTTACGCTTTACACCAGGTGCCACGGGCTGGGGGTGGGAAGGGCAGGGGGGACAGGAGGCCGTTCCCCATCCCTCAGTGAGGGGAGGATCAGTGCTTTCAGCTGCTTTTTGTCCTGGCTTACCAGAGTTCCACCAAGCCTGACCTGTGCAGTGCTTGGCTACCTTTGCTGTGGATGCTCTTGCCACTATTTCCCCTTCTCCCACGTGCTGCATCAGGGGCCCTGTTAGCGGTACTGATGAAGTTGTTTCCCAAATCATTCCTTTTTCTCCCCTCAAAGCTGAAAAGCTTGGTTGGAGCTGGAGAAATCCCAACATTCTGAATGTCTTAGGCATGCTGCTGCATCTTGTGCTGACCCCTCAAGTTCTGTGATCCTGGGGCTAGGAGGAACCATTTATTGGTAGTTGTTTGTGTGGAGGAACATCATCGTGGAGCTGATCCAAAGGCCTTGGAAAACAAACCCCTGATACAAACCAGGACTGCAGAAAGTCTGCATCAGGACTTAAAGGGCCCAGGCTAGAAGGGCCTGGGCCAGGACTAAAAGGATCTGGTGCAAAAGTGTACTCCATGCCTCAGGGTGATTTGGAATGCAAAAGTGTTGTTTTTAGAAGCTATTTTAGCTGGCTTTGTGCTCGAGTTTGCTAACCTGAGTCATTCCCAGAGCATGTGAGGCTGGATCTGTTTCAGCATGACCTGAGGCAAGCAGCAGGGCTGCTGCCTGGTGGTGCAGAGAGGCAGGCTGCAGCAGCAGCAGCTCCCTCTTCACAGCATCACAGAATGGTAGGGGCTGGAAGGGACCTCCAGAGCTCATCCACTCCAAGCCCCCTGCCAGAGCAGCATCACCTAGAGCAGGTCACACAGGAACACATCCAGGTGGGTCTTGACTATCACCTCCATAGAGGGAGACTGCACAGCCCCCGGGCAGCCCGGGCCTCGCCGGGAGCCTCGGGGGTTCTTGCTCCCTCGACGCGATCTCTTGGCACACGTGCTGTGTGGCAGGGCTCTCTGCTGTGCCTGTGTGTAGCTGGGGGGAAGTCACTGTGCTGAGGGGGCAGAGCTGAGTGTGCTGTGTGTCTCCTCCCTGCTGCAGATCACCCTGTACAGCATGTACGTGGCAATCATGGCTTTCAACGCCAAGGTCAGCGACCCCCTGATCGGAGGCACCTACATGACTCTGCTCAACACCGTCTCCAACCTGGGGGCAACTGGCCTTCCACTGTGGCCCTCTGGCTGGTGGACCCACTCACAGTCAAAGAGTGTGCAGGGGCCCAGCATCACACCTGTGCAACTACAGCTGCTGCAGAAGTAAGTTCAGGAGGCTCTGAAGGTCTCTCTCTTCAATTCTTTCTTGATGGAATTGATTCTGCTCCACTCTGCTGAGACCACAGCTGGAGCACTGCATCCAGCTCTGGAGCCTCTGTGCCAGGAAGGCTCTGGAGGTGCTGGAAGGTGTCCAGAGCAGGGCCACGAGGAGGAGCAGAGAGCTGGAGCTGCTCTGCTGTGAGGACAGACTGAGGGAGTTGGGGTTGTGCAGGCTGGAGAGGAGAAGGCTCCCAGGAGACCTCATTGTGGCCTTCCAGGGGGCTCCAAGCAAGCTGGGGAGGGACTTTTGAGGGTGTCAGGGAGGGATAGGACTGGGGGGGATGGAGCAAACTAGAAGTGGGGAGATTGAGATTGGCTGTGAGGAAGACGTTGTTGCCCAGGAGGGTGGTGAGAGCCTGGCACAGGCTGCCCAGGGAGGTGGTGGAAGCCTCCTGCCTGGAGGTGTTTGCAGCCAGGCTGGAGGTGGCTGTGAGCAACCTGCTGTGGTGTGAGGTGTCCCTGCCCATGGCAGGGGGTTGGAGCTGGCTGAGCCTTGAGGTCCCTTCCAGCCCTGACAATTGATTCTCTTAGTAGTTTAGGGTTTTTTTCCCCTTGAGAAATCTCTGTAGGACACAGCTTGCATTTAAAAATTCCATGTGACTTGGAGCCTTCCCAAAGGAGGCAAAGAAGCTTTTCAGCTTATCTTCAAAGTAACAAAGCTGTTCCAGTACCTGAAAGGGGCTGCAGAAAAGGGACTTTTGACAGGGGCTGGGAATGCCAGGATGAGAGACAGTGGCTCTGAGCTGGGAGAGGGGAAACTGAGACTGGAGAGGAGGAAGAAATTCTTGAGAGTGAGGCTGGGGAGACACTGGCACAGGTTGCCCAGGGAGGCTGTGGCTGCCTCCTGCCTGGAGGTGTTGAGGGCCAGGCTGGATGAGGCCCTGAGCAGCCTGTGCTGGTGGGAGGTGTCCCTGCCCATGGCAGGGGCTTGGAGCTGGCTGATCTTGAAGGTCCCTTCCAACCCAACCCATTCTGTGTGTCTCTGGTTTTCCTGTCTGATAAAATGGAGTCTGCCCAGCTGGGGCTGTTTAGCTTGGAGAAGAGGAGGCTGAGGGGGGATCTTATGAGTCCTTACAAATATCTGAGGGGTGGGTGTCAGGAGGATGGGGCCAGACTCTTCTCAGTGCTGCCCAGGGACAGGACAAGAGGCAATGGGCAGAAGGTTCCATCTAAACATAAGGAGGAACTCCTTTGCTTTGAGGGTGGCAGAGCAGGGGAGGAGCAGGCCCAGAGGGGTTGTGGAGTCTCCTTCTCTGGAGGCTTTCAGGGCCCACCTGGATGTGTTCCTGTGTGACCTGCCCTAGGTGATTCTGCTCTGGCAGGGAGGTTGGGCTTGATCTCCAGAAGTCCCTTCTAACCCCTACCAGTCTGTGATTGTTTTACCCTGTTAATAACCAACATCTTGCCCAAGGTTTGTGGCTGCAGAGGGGCTGTCCAGGTCTTTCTGGGCTGGGATGGCAGGGTCACTGGGCTGGTGCCAGGCTCTCTGTGGCTTAAGGAGGCTGTAGCTACCTTTTTGAGAGCAAACCTCACTAAGCTCAGAGCTGTGGAGGTAGCTGCTCTGCCCTTGGCAGCTTGGCTGTCCCCCAGCTCCCCTAAGTTTTGTGCTAGGTTTGTGCTGCTGCCCTTCTGGAGGCATCCTCTTGGATGCCCCCATTCCTTCTCCTGTGATGCTGCTTTGCTTGCTCTCTGTGATCTTTGTGGATCCTCTGGCAGCCTTCCCGGTTCTGGGGAGCCCTGAGGAAGAGAACAAAGAGCTTTCTGTGCTGCTGCACACAGCTCAGAGAGCAGGATGCCAAACCACCTGGACAGCCAAGACTCGACTCGACCTCCTCAGCAGCGCATGAGAGATGTTAACCTGACTGCCTGGAGAGGCAGCGCTCAGGGGGTTGTTGGGGCTTTTGTTCCTGGGCTCATGACTGGGCTTTGTTTCCCTGCTGAATGGCAGGACTCTTTGGGCTGTTGGAGGAGTCAGGCAGGGTTGGTGTGAGCTGGAGTTGTGGTGTTTGCTGGTTGCAGAGGGGAAGCTGCCTGTGCAGCATGTGCTCTGCCAGCCTCTCTCTCGGTGCCTTGGGTTCCCTTCAGTCCTTCCTCCCTCACCTCACTCCTCTCATCCTTCTCCATGGAATTGTTTAATAGGAAAAGACCTCCAAGCTCATCCAGTCCAACCCTCAACCCAACCCCACCATGGCCATCCAGTCATGTCCCAAGTGCCATGGCCACACATTTCTTGACCACCTCCAGGGCTGGGGACTCCACCACCTCCCTGGGCAGCCTGCTCCGTGTCCTCTCCACTGGCTGTGTTCTACCACCACTCCCTTTTGATTCCTAAGCTGATCTTGTCTCAGCGTGGTGCAAATGCTGGCAGGACCTGAGCCCCGTGGGTTGATTTGTCTGGGATTATGGGAGTGCTGAAAGCTGAGCAAGAGAAGCAGCTGTGTGCTGTGCACCCTCCCTTTGCCTCAGCCTTTGCCTGCCACTTCTGCAGTGAAGGAGCACCTTGGGCACGGTCACTTCCTCAGAAGTGCTGAGAATCTTGTGCTGTCCCTTTGCAGGTCTGTGGTGGGGTTCAAGGAGGTCATTTCTGAAGCAGTTTGGGTAGCTAGGGAGGGAAAAAAAATAGATGAAAGAAGTAATTCTGTCTCTTCATGGGGCTGTGAGCAGTGGCTGCACCTCCAGGCCGGCAGCAGGCAGCTGCTTGGTTTCTCTTGTCCAGAGTTAGCTGCCCTGGGCCAGCTGCTCCATTTCCCAAAGGCTTTCAGAGTCACAGAACGGGTTGGGTTGGAAGGGACCTTCAACATCATCCAGCTCCAACCCCTGCCATGGGCAGGGACACCTCCCACCAGCACAGGCTGCTCAGGGCCTTATCCAGCCTGGCCCTGAACACCTCCAGGGAGGGGACAGCCACAGCCTCCCTGGGCAGCCTGTGCCAGGCTCTCCCCACCCTCACTGCCAGGAATTTCTTTCTCCTCTCCAGTCTCAGTCTCCCTCTCCCAGCTCAAAGCCATTGTCTCTCATCCTAGCCCTACAAGCCCTTGTCAAAAGTTCATTCCCAGCTTTCCTGTAGCCCCCTTCAGGTACTGGAACAGTTTCATTACTTTGATGGTAAGCCCCGAAGCTTCTTTGACTCCTTTGGGAAGGGAGAGAGGTTAACAGAGAGCATCTGGCAGTGGCTTAGTGGCCAGCCCAGCCCTGACCCTTGGCACCACTAAGAAACAAGAGCAAACAAATAGATTTAGTCCTAACCAAGAGCAAGTAAAAAGCAGTGGCTGTGAAAAGCCTGCTTCCTCAGGGCCTGTGTTTATCCAGCTGCCAGACAATGCAGAATACAGAATTAACCAGGTTGGAAAAGACCTCAGAGATCATCCAGTCCAACCTATCGCCCAGCACCATCTGATCAACTCAACCATGGCACCAACGGCCTCATCCAGGCTCTTCCTAAATACCTCCAGGGATGGTGACTTCACCACCTCCCTGGGCAGCACAGCCCAAGGGCCCAACACTCTCTCTGTGAAGAACTTTCTCCTCACCTCCAGCCTAAACCTCCCCTGGCACAGCTTGAGACTGTGTCCTCTTGTTCTGGTGCTGCTTGCCTGGGAGAAGAGACCAACCCCCTCCTGGCTACAACCTCCCTGCAGGGAGTTGGAGAGAGCAAGGAGGTCTCCCCTGAGCCTCCTCTTCTGCAGGCTAAGCAACCCCAGCTCCCTCAGCCTCTCCTCACAGGGCTGTGCTCCAGACCCCTCCCCAGCTCTGTTGCCCTTCTCTGGACACCTTCCAGCAGCTCAACATCTTTCCTGAACTGAGGAGCCCAGAACTGGACACAGGACTCCAGGTGTGGCCTAAGCAGTGCTGAGCACAGGGCAGAATGACTTCCCTGCTCCTGCTGGCCACACTGTTCCTGCTGCAGGCCAGGATGCCCTTGGCCTTCTTGTCCCCCTGGGCACACTGCTGGCTCCTGTTCAGCCTGCTGTCTCCCAGGTGCCTAACTGTGCCTCCTGTGTCTCCCTCCCAGCTCTGCAGCCAGGCCGGCGGCTCCTGCGTCACCACCTTGGACGGTTACTACGTGGAGTCCATCGTCTGTGTCATCCTGGGCTTCGCCTGGTGGCTCCTGCTTGGGCCGAAGTTTAAAAGGCTGCAGGAGGAAGGACAATCTTCCTGGAAGTGCAAGAGGACCAATTGAGGCAGCTGCAATGGCGGATGGACCAGCCAAGGTCGTTTTAGTTTTATTGCAAAGACCTCCTCCTCCCCTCCCCCCTGCCCTGCCCCCTAATCAATAAAGAGGAATAGAGGTACTGGGACATGCCAGGTGGGTGCTGAGCTGGTGGTACCTGTGCCTGTGACACCACTTGTCCTCCCACTGTCAGTTCAGGAAGCAGTGGCTCCCAGCTGGCACCCACCTGCTCCATCCACCCCCGAGCTCTGGCTGCAGAGGCCCTGCCCCTGCTGGGGCCGAGGGCCGCGTTGCCGTTGGGCTGCCTGTGGAAGAGCTTCATGTGCCATGTCCATCTCAGCTGCACCATTGCCAGCTGCCTGCCAGCCCTTTCTGTTCTGCAGCTGGAGTGCTCTGGCATGGGGCCCAGGGAAGGATGCCAGAGGCCATCTTGCCTTGGGGGTGAAACTGCTTGTCCTCTGCAATTCCTGGTGAGAAGAGAAACCCTGAAAGTCTCTGGGCTTTGGTGGTTCTTCTCTTCCTGAGCTCTGCACCAGGAGGAAACCTCTCAGAGATTCTTTTAAATGTATTTTCTGGCTTTTTCTAAGCTTTAAAAAAGGAAAAAAAAAGAAAAAAAGAAAGATTTATAAGAAAATATTTTTATAAAGCAATTACCTTTGGTTTAATTTATTTCTGCTGCTTCCAAGCATTTGCAGTTGAATTTTTCTTCTTTTTTTTTACCTTTTCTTGAGGGGGAATAAAAATAACAATTGCTGTGAGGTTAGGACTCAAGGGATGCACAAAGCCTCCGAGCCTGAAGTCCTGAGGGTGTAAACTGGGTAGGGAGCAGCTGGCACACAGGGGACAGGCTGCCAGAGGAGAGGGCATGCAGACCTCTGCTGCTGCCTTGGAGGGAAGGAACTGAAAGCTGATGTAGTTCAGGGTCATAGAATGGCTTAGGTTGGAAGGGACCTTCAAGATCATCCAGTTCCAACCCCCTGCCATGGGCAAGGGACACCTCCCACCAGCCCAGGCTGCTGAAGGCCTCATCCAGCCTGGCCTTGAGCACCTCCAGGGAGGGGACAGCCACAGGGCGACCTGTTCCAGTGTCTCCTCACCCTCACTGTCAAGCATCTTCCTCTAATGTACTTGTTCAACATCCCTGAAATCTGAACCTTTGGATTCCAAAGCCATGGCTCTTCCCAGCCTGGGGTAAGAAAAGCTGCCCTGTGCCTTGGAAAGTGTCTTGGTGCTGACCAAGCTGCCAGGCTCACAGTGAGCCGGAGCACAGCCTGCTGTGGCAGGAAGCAGCCAAGCTGAATCCTGCTGCAGGAACTGCTTGGCTCCAGTGCTGTGTGGTGGAAACATTCCCATGGCAGTTAGCAAAATGACTTCCTCCTGGCTGCCTTGGTGGTGGCCAGCAGGAGTCCTGTGTGCCCAGGCAGAGGGCCCTGGGCTGCTGGTGGATGCGTTTGGGACATCATCAGTCAAAAAGGAGAAGCCTTCAGATGCCTTGGCAAGGGCCAGGGTTCCCTTTTCCCTTCTGTCTGCCTTGCCTTGGCAGTAATTGAGGTGTTGCATCCTGAGCTTAGTGTCCCAGGCTCCAGAGGGAGGGGGCTGTGGATCTTCAGGATCAGTCCCTACTGACTTGGGGCTGACTGGAGGGGATGTGTGAGTGTGTAGAAAGTGTCTGCATAAGGAGTAAGAAGGTGTCCAGAAGAGGACAGTGTGACCAAGAGCCTCCTTGGGCACTGGAACCTGTCCTCTGTCTCTTGCCCTGCCAGTGACAGCCTTGATGGTTGGTGGAAAGGCAAACCCTGTGCTAGATCTCCTCTGGCTGGGACCTGTGGTCCAGCCTCACTTTTCCTTTCAAGCACAGCAGAAATCAGCCAAGCTGAGTACAGCCACATTGCTTTTACTCCCCAGACTAAAGGTCTTCCAATCCCACCTCTGCATTAGCACAGGAAGAATGCAAGGGTAGGTCAGAAGAGGTTTGTAGTGGATGCAGCCTGCAGCTCAACCAGAGCTTGACTGGATTCACTCTTCATGAGGCACTTCAGCTCTGGCTTTGCTGGGACAGGGAGCCACTTGAATTCCATTTTGTCCACATCTGGAGAGGTTTTTAGCTTTTCTGACTTGGAGTTAAAACTTGTCAGGTGCAGGACATGGCAAATTAAATGGTTTAGAGTTGGCTTTTACTTTGCAGTTTGGGGGTTTTGCCCTTTCTGAAGGTGTTAGTGAACCTGGTTACTGACAAAGGTGGCTTGAGGCTGGCCCACAGAGTCATTTAAAACAGAAAAGAGCCTTGAGATCATCAAGACCAACCATAATGAAGAGCTTTGAGACCAAGTCCAACCAGAGTTAAGATAGAGCTTTAAGATCAAGTCCAGCTATACTTAAGAGCCTAAGACCTTCAACTCCAACCATAGTTAAAGGCCTTAAGATCTTCAAGTCCAACCATAATGAAGAAAGAGCTTTGAGATCAAGTCCAACCATAGTTAAGAGCCCTAAGACCCTCAAGTCCAACCACAGTTAAGAGCCTAAGACCTTCAAGTCCAACCATAGTTACGATAGAGCTTTAAGATCATGAAGTCCATCCATAGTTAAGGAAGAGCCCCAAGATCTTGAAGTGCAACCATAGACCTTATTGACACATCCAAATGAAACATCCAGCTCTCCAAACCAGTGGTGAGAGATGTGAAATGTGACCTGAATTATAGAGTGCCTTAGGTTGGAAAGGACCTTAGAGAGAGCTTCTCCTCCAAAGGGAGCAGCTCTCTCCTTTTCCAAGCTGGATGGCTTTGGGTTTGTTTGGGGTTCTGCTGCTGGAAAGGGGTTGGAAAGGTTCAGTAAGCTTTAGGTCTTGCTACTTTTTGTTCCTCCCCAGCCTGTTTTAAAGTGCAGTGTAAGTTTTTGGTCATTCTTGGAATGATTATGGACTTCCAACAGCTTCAACGTTAACCCAGACAAGCAAACAAATCACTTTAAGAGGGCAAGAAGAAAGAAGTGGCCCAAGCTCTCCCTTTACTAAGAGAGGAGATGGAGAAAATGGTCCTGAAAGTGGAGCGGGCAAATGGTAGCAGAAGTTGGAGGGCGTGAGTGGGGTTCAGCTGTGTCTCATCTCTAGCAAAAGGGCAGGAACTGGGGGTTGTAGGTGAAGGGTTTGTCTGTGCCGCCCCACATCTGGTGTGCAAGAGGCTGGCTGACCCAGAATGGAGCTGTTTGCTTTGTTTTGGGTGATTTTCCGTGCAGAGAAGGCTGCCGGGTGGTGGTTTGGGTTAGATCCCTGAGCCAGGAGCAGTGTGGGGTGAGGCAGGTCCCAAGGGAGAAGAGGGTGGTGTGAGGGGTTGGTGCAGCAGGGTATGGGGAGGTGGAGAGCCTGTGCCTGTGTCACTGTGGGGACTTGCAGTGCAGGGGTGACCATCACCTGCACTCAGAAGCAGCACTTGTTGCTTCCCAGGGCTTCACAAAGAGGCAAATCCTGGTGCTCCGACCTTCAGTTCTGTAATCCCAGGACCCTGCAAGAGAGGCTGTAAGGGGCAACTTGAAGGGCTGAGGAGCTGTGTCCAGGGGCTTGTGCACTCACCACTGCTGCGCCTGCCCCTCATACAATCACAGACTGCTTTGGGTTGGAAGGGACCTTCAAGATCGTCCAGTTCCAACCCCTGCCATGGGCAGGGACACCTCCCACCAGCACAGGCTGCTCAGGGCCTCACCCAACCTGGCTTTGAACACCTCCAGGGAGGGAGCAGCCTTGCAAGACAGCAGCTGAAGATGCAAGGTGCCAGCCCTGCCTCCCTGAGCTTTGTTGCTGTCGCTGTGCTACTATCAACACCCACCCTCCTCACCTCCAGCACCAGCTCCACCTTTGTTATGGACTGCAGCATCTGCAGTGCTCCCTGGCACCACTTCCTGGGTTTATCTGCAGCTGCTGAGATTTGTTGTCCTCTAGGTGTCCTCAGCGCAGTTTCAGGTGGTGATGAGCACTGTTCTCAGCTGGCTGATGACAGAGGGAGTTCAGATGGGCTTTGAGGAGAAACTTCTTTGGTGTGAGTGTGCTGGAGCCCTGGAGCAGGCTGCCCAGAGAGGTTGTGGAGTCTCCTCTGGAGACTTCCAAGAGCCATCTGGATGTGTTCCTGTGTGGCCTGCCCTAGGTGACCCTGCTTTGGCAGGGGGATTGGAATTGATGATCTCCAGAGGTCCCTTCCAACCTCTACCATTCTGTGGTTCTATGATCTGATACCACAGGGATGAGTTCTGTCACTGAGTGCTGTCAAGCCCACTGTGGGCCAGCAGAGCTCCAGACTGGAGCTCCTGAGTTTTGCAGGCAGCAGTATTTAGAATCACAGAAGTGTTTGGGTTGGAAGAGCCCTCTGAGATGATTGAGTCGAGGCCAACACCACCCTCGCCGCTTAAACCCTGTCCCCAGGTGCTGTAGCCAGACGTTTCTTGAACCCCTCCCGGGATGGTGATTCCCCTCCAGGAGACAGGCTGAATTATTTGGCTCTTCCCCCACCGCACACACTGCAGCCAAGCCCAGCAGCACCTCTCCCGATTGCTGGGCTGCAGGTTCTGGGTTTGCGCCATTGCTGTTTCTTGCTTCATCCGAGGCCTTCGCTCCGAGTTAAATAAAGCCAAGCTAACGATGGTGCCACTTGCTTTGAGAAGCAAAGCAGGACCAGGGGCATGTTTAGCTTCTAGCCACTCATTGAAGAGTTTGGGTTTAGTCTGAACTTCTAGAGGGAAAGGCTTGATTCCAGCGTGGGTTTTGCTGCCTTGGGTTATAAATTCTCAGTGGGACTGGTGCTTTGCCTGAGGCCCGGAGCTGTGGCTTGTTACCAAGATCATCTCATTTGCTGCCTGTTCGTGTGGAAACCTTAGAACTGGGTTGAAATGGGCGACTCGAGGCAGCATAAACGTGTTTAGTTTTTATGTTCTTGTAACGTCTGTGTTTTCTTTAAAGACCATCCAGGGGCATTGCACACGTGGGCATTGGCTTCACCCGAGGGGAACGCTTGGCTTGAGCCAAATTACAAACAGTTGTTAGTTTGGAACTTAAAGGAAAAGAATAAACAACTGATGCTGATCAATCCCGCAGTGCTCCCAACTCGTGTTTTCTCTTCAGACAGTGCTGCAGGCTGCGCCTGGGGAACCTGTCTGGCAGCACACTGCGGGGGCGGGGGTGATGTATTTGAGGTTGGATGAGTTAAGCTCATTACCGGTTCGGTTTAAATGCAAACCCAGGGCACTACTTGAGGTCACCGGAGACTGCCAGAGCCTGGCGTGGCAGCTGCCTGAGCGCAGAAGCGGTGCCGAGCCTGGCTTTGAAGGTTTATTGGAGCCTGCTGCAGGCACTGCCCCCAAAATCCGCTTCCGCAGGGCGCAGCTTGCCTCTGGTCGCTCACCCCCTTCCCTTCCCGGCACCCCAGGCCCGACCCTCCGGCTCCCTTATCCCTTCCCGGGTCCCCTTCCTGGTTCCCTCCGCCGGGTCCCCTTCCGCGGGTCCCCGCCGCGCGGCTCCCGGGCCGTGCCGCTGGCTGCCGGCAGGGGCGCTGCGCGGCAGGCGCGGGGCGGCCATGTCGGAGCGGCGCGGCGGGGCGGCCGAGGGCCTGGCTCGCCTCTCCGAGTGGGCGGACGCGCACCTCAGCCTCCTGCGGGTAACGGGGCCGGGGTGGGCGGCGGGAAGCCGGCTGAGGGGCCGGGGCTGCCCGAGGCGGCCCGGCTGAGCCCCGCTGTCCTCTGCCCGCAGAGCCTGAGCGCCGGGATGGCGGTGGCCGGGGTGCTGGTGCTGGCGCGGAGCGTCCGCTTGGTGAGTGCCGGGGGAGCCGGGGGCTCCGCGGGGGCTTCTCCCGGGGGTCCCTCGCGGCCCTGCCGGGAGCCCGGGGCGGCGAGCGGCTGACGGGGAAGGCGGCGGCCGGCTCGGGCCTGGGCACAGCCGTTCCACGCCGGCTGCAGGCCGTGTCCCCTATCGGGCGGCATCTCACGGCCGGAACCCGGAGCCGCGCCTCGCCCCCTCGTTTGCTTTCTCGTTTAATCCTTTGTCCGCGTCCCGGCAGCTTCCTGCAGCCCCTCCTGCAGCCCAGGCTGCCTCGCTCCTCTCCTCCAAATACAGCTGAAACAGGGGAGGCCTCCTCTCATCTTTCCCCCATACTCCCATCAGCAGAGCCACTCTTAGGATGTGTTCAAACGTGACCCTAAGCATCCCTTCCCTCCTGAGATGGTTTGTTCACGGCCGGAGCTGTGCCGTCACAGGGAGTCCCCCTTCCCCCTGCTCCTCCAGCTGCTTCTAAATAATAATAATTAATAAATAAAATAATTATGATCATAAGAAAAGAATCATCACCATCACAAGAAGCTTTTACGATCGTCAGCCTCTTCCCTCTGCGCAGCTCCAGAGGTGCACTTTGCAACGGGAGAGCATCTGCGGAGGCTTGAAAATCCTGGCAGAAAGCCTCAGCTACAAACGGTGCCAGGATTTTTAGTGGGTTCTATCCTTGCTGCTGTTCTGTTTGGTTGGGTTTTGGGTTGTGTTTTTAAATCGAGGCTTTGTGCTGGGAGCTTCCAGTGCAAAAAGGGATCAGACTTGAGCAACTTCTGCTCAAATTCTGATTCACAGAAGCACAGAACGGTCTGGGCAGGAAGGGACCTCCAGAGGTCACCCAGCCCAACCCCCTGCCGTCAGCAGGGACATCCCCAACTAGATCAGGTTGCCCAGAGCCCTGTCCAGCCTCACCTTGAGTATCTCCAGGGATAAGGCCACAACCACCTCCCTGGGCAACCTCTTCCAGTGTTCCACCACCCTCATGGTGCAGAATTTGTTCCTCACATCCAGTCTAAATCTGCTCTGCTCTAGTTTGAAGCCATTGTCCCTCGTCCTGTCCCTGCAGGCCCTTGCAAACAGTCTCTCCATCTTTCAGATACTGGCAGGCTGCTATTAGGTCTCCCTGGAGCCTTCTCCAGGCTGAACACCCCCAGCTCCCTCAGCCTGTCCTCACAGCAGAGCTGCTCCAACCCCCTGGGCATTTTCGTGGCCCTCCCCTGGACTCCCTCCTTCAGTCTTTCTTTGCATCCTGGTGGGAGAGCTTAAGGACACAAAAGGGAAGGTTTATTCAATAACTGCCCTGCAGCAGGAAGGTCTCAGGGTCTACCCGCGGTGGTTTGGGATTCTCCTTGCCCCCGAGGGCCGGTGTGTCACAGCAGTTGTACATGAGCAGGTCAATACTTTTCACAGCTGTGCAGGAGTAGCTTAGTGTTCTACAAAAGGCTTCTTGCAGCCAGACCTTTAGACATCGGCGTCGTAAATCCTGGGTGTTAGAGCCATCCCCAGGGCCTGTCCTCCTCCCTCCAGCCCATAAATTCTTGGCTGCTTCTCCCCTCTGCTGCTGGTCAAGCCTTGGCTGCAGCAAAGCTTCATTTTCCTGTGTGATCAGGTAACCATCCCTTTGCATCCCCCCTGTAAATCGAGGGCTCTGGTATCAAATTTAATCTCCTTGTGATCTTTTCAGAGGTGTACACCTGCCTTTGTCCCTCTCCTCTTTCACTCCCTTATCAAAGCCTGTGTTGTTTCTGCCCCCCTGCTCTGCCTTTGTTGCAGTGTCTGCTCTTTGCTGGCTCTTCAGACACCTCTTGGCTTCCTTTCACCCCTATTTAGCACCCTTTTAAAATGCTCTTTTCGTGGCAAACCAAGTGAGTTCCAACATGCACTGCCCCCAAAATGCCACTTTCTGTTCTTGCTCTGAACCTTGCTTGCATGGCCACCCCTGCTTGCAGGACCTGTAGATGAGGGAACACCCCTCAGTGTCTGGCAGGCCTGGCACTTGATGGCTTCTGCAGCTGATTGCTGCTAAATACAGCTAAAGATACTCCTCTGTGCTGCCTGGTAGTAGAGCTGCAATGTGCCAGTCTGTTTTAAGAATCATAGAGAATGGTAGGGGTTGGAAGGGATCATCCAAGCCCCCTGCCAAGGCAGGGTCACCCAGGAACACACCCAGATGGGTCTTGAAAGTCTCCAGAGAAGGAGACTCCACAGCCTCCTCCAGGGCTGCAGCACCCTCAGTACAGAAATCTCTCCTCATGTTGAGGTGGAACCTCCTGGGTTCCAGTTTGTATCCCCTGCCACTTGTCCACAGGACAGCACTGAGAAGAGTCTGGCCCCTTCTGGACACCCACCTCCAGGTATTTGTAGGCATTAGTGAGATCCCCTCTTGGGCTGCTCTTCCCAGACAAAACAGCCTCAGGTCTCTCAGCCTTTCCTCCTCAGCCAGATGTTCCAGTCCCTCCATCAGCCTCTGTTGAACTGGGGAGGCCAGAACTGGACCCGGTACTCCAGATGTGGACTCACCAGGGCAGAGTGCAGGGTGGGGAGAACCTCCCTCGACCTGCTGGCCATGCTGCTCTTCTTCATGCACCCCATTGCTCTTCTTTCCATCAACAGACAACAAAGTTCACAAGTGCTGTGGATATACCTGTGGAGTTTGTCAGAAAGAATGTGAAACTGAGGGGAAGTTACACCACATCACGGAGAAGGGCCTGGAGGTTGAGCACATCCCCATCAGCCTTCCTCTCATCACATCCATACAGAGGAAATGTAAGTGAGAGGAGGTGAAGAACTAAGACAGAAATGAAACATTTGTGTTCTTAGTGTGGCTGCAGGAGCAGGAGGAGCAAGCTGGAAGAGGGAGGGTGAAGGTGTTTGGGGCTCTGAGCAACCTGCTCTGGTTGTAGATGTCCCTGCTGACTGCAGGTGGCTGGACTGGGTGACTCTTCCCACCCAAACCAGTCTGTGATTCTGTGAGTCCATTGTTTGCTTTCATGGCTCATCTCCTTCCTGGCAAAAAAGGACTCTGCTGGGAACAGGCTTTTATTTAGGGATGAGGATCTGGCAGCCATGTACAAGCCCATTGTCATGGACAGTGTTTCTGTCACTTGGCAGAAGCTGTCCATCAGCTCTGAGTCACACTCTCGCTTTGCACATCAATACCTGCAGGCCCTGGTGCCTCTTGCCTATTGTTTGTGCCCTTCCAGATAAAAGGGCAGCGGCTGATAATGAAAACAGTTCCATCTGTGTGCAGGATCAACCGAACCAGCTCCAATCACTTCTGCAAGCTGGAGTTCATTTGCTTTTTCTGAAAGGAGAGAGGAAGCCAAATTCTTCTCTGTGCATAAATAGTGTTTGGGGGAACTCAAATGGGTTGGGTTTCTTTTGGTTTGCAGTCCATGGGAGTAAAGCCATAGCCAGCAGGTGAGGGGCTGTGCAAAGCATCAAGTTTCCTTTGCTGCAGGCAGTAACCAGAGTTCTCTCTTTCTCCAACCAGGGCAATCCAAAGGTCTTCTGCTGGTGAAGCTTGCTGGAGTGGAGTTGGCTCCCAGCGGCATGGCCTGGTTACAGCAGGAGCTGAAACCCAAACAGATGATCTGGTTCCAGCTCCTGGGAAGGGAGGAGCTGGCACTCGAGTGCCTTGTGTTAGTAAATAAGGTGAACAGAGTGTCCAAAGTGGACTTGTCTCCTCAGGTTTGAGTTTGAGGTTAGGCAGTTCTGTCCCCTCAGGACGTTTAAGGGGGGGGACCCAAGATTTATCTGTGGGAATGAATTCTAGTTGTACTTGGAAATCTGATTTCCAGAGCAGGGTTTCTGCAGACTGGGTCATCAGCTCCGGTGGGGCCATACTTTGAGTGCTGTGTCAGTCTTGGGGCACTCTACAGCAAAGACATTGAGGTGCTGGAATGCCCAGAGAAGAGCAGTGAAGCTGGTGAAGGGTCTGGACAACAGGACTGGGGAGAAGCAACCTGGGGTTGTTTGGCCTGGGAAAAAGGAGGCTGAGGGCAGACTTTCTGACTCTCTGCAGCTCCCTGAAAGGAGGTTTGGGTCAGTCTCTTCTCCCAAGAAACAACTGATAGGACCAGAGGAAATGGCCTCAGGTTGCACCAGAGGAGGTTTAGGTGGGAGATGAGGAACAATTTCTTCACTGAAAGGTTTGTGAAGCACTGAAGCAGGCTCCCCAGGGAAATGATTGAATGACCTGGAGGCTGCTGAGGGTGACTTGGCAGTGCTGGGTTAATGGTTGGACTTGATATGAAAGGTCTCTTCCAGGCAGAATGATTGTGTTTGTGTGACACCAGTGTGTCTCTCTGTCAGTGCTGGACTCTCTCATTTATACTGAGGCCTGGGAGACACTGGAACAGGTTGCCCAGTGGCTGCCTGGGCTTGGATGAGGCCCTGAGCAATCTGGGCTGGTGGAAGTTGTCCCTGCCCATGGCAGGGGGGTTGGAACTGGATGATCTTGAAGGACCCTTCCAACCCAACCCATTCTATGAATCCATGATACAGTTCTGATTGGCCAGATACCGAGTCCATCAAATGCTCTCTCACAAATGTACTGCACAAGTGTTAGGCTTTAAGCCAGCTGGACTGCTCTTTTAAGTCTGCTAGAGAGTAGATCTAGGCAGAAGTAAAGCTTGCATCTCAGAGGGATCTCACACCTCACCCCCTGTCTCAGAGGTGAATGTCATCTTTATCCTGCCTTTGCATAGGGTCGATTCCTCAGCGTGTGCTTGAATGAAGAGATCTTGAGGCAAGGGCTCGGCAGAACAGTGCCTATTGAAGGGCTGCCTCACGACTCCCAGCTCCACTGGAAGCTTCACAGGAGGCTCCTGCGAGCAGAGTTTAAGGCCTTGAAGAAACACAAAGGAATATGGCAAGAAGAAAGCTACTACGAAAGACTTCGAGACGGGATCGGCGGCAGTCGAGCGGCGCAGAGACTGAAGCAGTTTGTGAGCTGGTTAAGAAGCTCTGTGTGAGGGTCAGAAGGGAGGCTTGGGTGCTGAAATGCCAGTTCTTTATGATTCTTGCTTTAGCTCAAGCACAAGGTTATGATCAAAACCACTGCCCTGGTTTCGAGGGTCCCTGTCTTGAGCAGGAAACCCAGGAGGCTGCCCAGTGCCACGCTGAAGTCCACATGGGGCTGGGCTTTAGCAGCAACGCAAAAGGCAGGGATTAAAATGTTCTGAAGCCAAACTTCCCCTCAGTCATGTCCTGAACTGGTTGCTCAGTTTTCCTCTGGTGAGGGCAGTGGGCAGTCCAGCTCTTGAGAGAGCTGCAGGGAGTTAGTTCACAGGGTAGGGCCTCAACTGCTTCTCTGCCACAGGTCGTTGCTACCTTGGTTGGCAAACTCCATTTCCAGAGCTCGTGGGATGTGTTTGCTCAGGAGCATTTTGCTTTGGATTCCATTCTTGTGCCACTTTGGCAGATAATTTGTGGTGTAAAAAAAAATCTTTCAGCTTGAATAATGGCTTGCATTGTTGGTGACAGAGAAGGCAATTTGTCATGGCTGAGCTTAAGAAGCTGATAAGGTCACAACAACTGAAGTTTCTTGGAAGGGAAAAAAAGCCACTTTGGTGCATCAAAGAATAAAACTGAACACCCCAGGCACCCAGGGGTTTGGGGACATCATTGAGTGGGAGAGGGAAACCTTCAGGGGTTGGTGGGTTTGGGTTTTGTTTGTTTGTTTGTTTTCCCTGCTGGCTCTATAAATATCTAAAATTAGCTAGGAAATAAAATGAAGTTTCACCAGAGGAACCCACCCTGGGCCAGTGAATCCTTGGGTTTATTTTTGCAGCCAGTGCTGAGCATTATTTATGTTGCACACAGGCTCAGAATCAAGATTGAATTTCTCCTGTGTGATGTTACATGGTTTATAGGCCAAGCACTTGACCTTTGTTTAACCTCCCCCAGAGCAAATATTTATTTAAAGTGAAGTGTTTTGCAGATTTTTCTTCTCTTTTCTGGGCGATTCCTTGCCAATCAAACCCAGTGTGCTACAACAATAATAAACCTTCAAAGCTGAGCATCGCTTCTCTGGCATCTCTAGGGGCTGTGCAAGTGGGGGGGGGGGTGTTTCTCCCCCCCCCTTTCAAACCAGCACGAAGATGGGGAATCCTGAGATCTGCAAACAAAAACAAGCAAGAAAACAGCAGAGAAAGAGAAAAAATCTGTCAGTGTCTTTATTGCTTTCATAGCTCAAAGTTTACTTTTAACCCCAAACTACAATCTCAGCAGTAATTCTCTTCTCCTGGGGGTCTGTGGGGGTGCTCCTGGTACAGCTGGTGAAGTAGAAAGCTTTCAAAACTCAGCATAGTTGTGCAGTTATGATGAGTTCGTTGCTGTAATAATTCTGCCTGGGCTTTGCACTTCTGGTTTGTGAATGAGTCCTAGGAGGATTTATCACCAAAACTTCACTGTCAAGCTGAGGGAATTGCCTTAGGAAGCCACATTTCCAGCAAGCAGAGGTGAAGTGTGGGTGAATGTGAACCAAGCTGCTTCCCTTTTAACCTTAAATTAAGGTTTAAATCAAATCAATTAGAAAGTAAGGTTCAGAAAAGCCTTGGTGTCTCTAAAGCTCAGCCCAGGGCTGCATCCTCTTACACTGTGCTTCAGAAGGATATTGCAGGAGTGGGGAATGCAGCTTGTGCATCACTTCAGGAAGCCTCACCTCACTTTGGACTTCATTTCCAAGTTCCCTGCCCTGTGTTGCTGGCACTGAGGTGCAAAAATAAATGATTTTCTAAGTGTGGTGGGTTGAAGTTCCCTCCCCCCCCCCAGCATTAACTCCTTTGGAAGCAATGGAAGCTGTTTGGGTTTCCTTTTCACACCCAATAGCGATTTATTTGTATTTTTCTACTCTTCTGCTCAAAATCTGTAGCTAAATCTTAAAGGCACAGCCTAAACCCACCACAGTAAGGAACTGCAGGCAGGGACATCCCCAGCTTTAAACTCGGGCCTCTCGTGATTGCTGCACGAGTTTTGGTGATGTGCTTTTACCTCGGAATGCTAACACAAGGGGTGTGTGGACGTGGCACTTGGGGGCATGGTTATTAAACCACGGCCGTGGTGGTCTGAGGCTGGTGGTTGGACTTGATGATCTTGGAGGTCGTGTTTTCCTAGGGTTCTGCCAGCAGCTCCGCGCACAGGATCGGGCTGTAACGGACAGCGCTGGTCTCACAGGAGTCTGACTTCGTGCCGCGGGCTTTGAGATTGCAGTGACAACCGTTTTCAAGGAGAGTCAACTGCTCTAATTGTTCGTGAATGCTGTTTGCCTTATCGTCCGGGGCTTATCTGTTAAAAAAAAAAAAAAAACAACAACAAGGAGGCACCCTCCCCCCACCCCCTCCTCAGAAAAGAAAAGGCAGACCGCAGCTCAAAGCTGTGCTTTCCATCTGTGCCAGGTTTGAGGGCTTGCAGATCTTGTCTCTGTGGGAGGCCTGTCTATTGACAAACTTGTAACAGGAGGAGAAACAAATAGCTCTGCAGAACCGAGCTGAGGAGCTGGCTGCGAGGTTGGGGGAGAAAAAGAGCTTTTCTCCGTGACATAAAACCACCCCATGCTGCCTCGGAGGAGCACTGTCCCGCTCCTTTGGCCACAGCAGCAGGGCAGGCAGGGGTATTTCCAAGCAGAGGATGTCGCCCTTTTGTGATGAGGAGTAAGGACAAGAGTCAAACTGCTTGGCTTTTGGGACTTTGCCCCTGCAAGGCTGAAGAAGCCGTGAGGCACACGACGTCTTAAAAAGGATCATAGGGAGGGAAAGGAAATGCCTCCAAATGGCCCAACAAGGAAAGCCTCTTCAGTGTGGCACAGGCTCTTTATTGCTGGCGAGGCATGCAAGGCAAATGGTTGTCATAAACACGGCCAGCCTTCCTCAGAGCCCAGCTGTAAGCGGTGGGCATGGTGCTGTCGGTGTCCCTTCCTGACAGGCTAACAAAGCAGCAAAGCCTGGCTGCTGCACAGCGATGGGTGCCTGGGCTGGCTGCCCCCTGCCAAGCTCCCTGGGACAGGAGAGGCAGCACGGTTCCCCCTTCCCAGTTTGTGTCTCTTGTTCATTGCAATACCCAGCTCGTTGCCCGCTCTGCCAGAGCTCACACCAGCTGGGTCCCTATAAAGCATCCTCAGACACACACATGGGACCACTGGATATAAAAAGCTATCATAGAGTGGTTTGGGTTGGAAGGGACCTTGGAGATCATCTAGTTCCAACCTCCCTGCCACAGCCAGGGACACCTTCCATGCACAGTTTTAGACTTAAGCTCCTCCAGAGGTGGAACTTTCTCCTTCTCACGTCAGGAGAAAGCCCAGAGCTTTTTGTGGCCATCAGTAAAATCATAGAACTGTTGGTTGGAAGAGAGCTTTAGGATCATCCAGTCCAAGCCTTACCCCAGCACTGCCAGGTCACCACCAAACCACGGCCCTCAGCCTCACATCTCCACAGCTTTGAAACCCCTCCAGGGATGGGGACTCCACCACTGCCCTGGGCAGCCTGGGCCAGGCCTTGATGACCCTTTGGGGGAAGAAATTGTTCCTCAGGGCCAACCTAAACCTCCCCTGGTGCAACTCGAGGTCATTTCCTCTTCTCTTATCACTTGTTCCTTGAGAGAGGAGACCAACCCCCACCTGGCTTCAGCCTCCTCTCAGGGAGCTGCAGAGAGCAATGAGGTCTCCGTCAGCCTCCTCCTCTCTAGACTGAACACCCCCAGCTCCCTCAGCTGCTCCTCCCCAGACCCTTCACCACACCTCAGGGCAACCAGAGCCGTTTAGGGACTGCTTGTTGCTTCCCTGCCTTGAGCTGCCGCTAGCCCGCGCAGGTGAACAGCCCGGGAGGCTCTGCGGAGGGCTTTACAGGGGTAAGTTAAAAATCCCCTCCCCTGGGGTCCAGCCCCGCTCGGGGGATAGATCCCCGGGTGAGGAAGATATGATGAGGAAAGGGCAGCGAGAAGGGGGATGAGGAAGGGGCAGCGAGGAAAGGAGCGATGAGGGAAGGGGCAGTAAGGAAAGTGGCGGCGGGGAGGGAGCGATGAGGGAAGGGGCAGTAAGGAAAGTGGCGGCGGGGAGGGAGCAGTGAGGGAAGGGGCGATGAGGAGGGGGTTAGTGAGGGAAGGGCAGCGAGGAAAGGGCGATGAGTGAAGGGGCATCGAGAAGGGGCGGTGAGGAGCGGCCCCGCCTCACGGCAGGTGCGGCGCTGGTGGCAGTTTGCCGCCGTCCCGTGGCGCCCTGAGGGGCCGGGGCCGTCCCGCCCCGCGCGTCTCCATGGCAGCCGCCGCCGGCGGGACGAAGGTGAGCCCGAGGGGCCGCCTCGCCGCCTCAGTGACCGCCGCTCCGCCGCTCGCCTCAGCCATCCCCGCTCCCTCGAACTCCGTGAGTCCTGCTGGGACAGGGAGAGGAAGGACCCTGAGGCGGGCGGGCTGGCGCTGAGGGGCAGCGCCGAGGGCCGGGGTGGTGCCGGTGGCGCCGAGGGGCGGCTCGGAGCAGGCACACAATGGAACAGGTTGAATGGGAGCGGGCCAGGGGCCGACGCAACACCGGGAGTGGATCGTGGGCCTCAGCCGCCGCTGGGTGTCCGCAGCTCGGTCCGCTCCGGGCACGGAGCGGCTCCGGGTTTCCCTCGGCGCTGGGCGGCGCGGGGCGGGGCGGGGCGGGCCGGGCGGCAGCGCCGTGCGTTTGAACGGGGAGCAGGTTGAGGCGGACGGGACCGAGCCGAGCGGTGAGTGCCGGGCGGGATGGGCCCCGGGAGGGACGCGCCGAGCCCTCGGTCCCTCAGGCAACGGCCGAGTGGGCAGCGGTTGTGGCGCAGCCCCCTCGGGGGCTCCCTGCGGCCGTTCCGGGACGGAGCAGTCCCCGGGTGGGCTCCGGCTGCCTGCGCCTCGGGGACCCTGGGATGGGTTTTGGTTTGGGGAGTTAATACCGAGTTTCGCCGCGTTTTTTTTTTTCGGCGGCTGAAAGTTGAGAGTTTGCAAGGTGCAACTTTTGTTCGCCGGGGTTTTGCCTCGGCTGAGATGCTGCTCTCGGCGTTGAGATGCTGTGTGTCGTAGTCCCCTGGACGCTGTTACACTGGTCTTATTAACGCAACCAGGACTTTTCCTCCCCCAGGACCTCCAGAGCCCCGAAGGGCTTCTTGGGGAGCATCGTGAGGTGCCCCGGGGGAGCAGCCGGTACCGAGGGCTTTGCCCTGGTGCGCTCCGAGGTGTAGTTGGTGCCTTCCGCGGTCACAAGGAGCTCCTCCAGCCCTTGGAGCCGTATTTGCTCTGTTGGTTAAATAATGAATCATACCGGATAAACTTCCAGCTTCTTTTGGGGGAGGGGGTTAAACCTGCTTTTGCCCTGTGGTACGGGAGGTTTTGCTTCACGGTTGTTCGGTGAGGAGTTAAAAACCAGAGAGAACAGTAACCGGTTGGTATGCATTAGATGTAGTCCAGACCGTGTTAAATGAGGCTTAACATCAAGTCCTGACCCTTCTGAGAGGAGTGGAGGACATCACTTGAAAAGTGTCACAAGGCTTACCGAGCAGGCTTGGTCCCAGCTCTGCAAGATGCTAAAATCGGTGGGAAGCTGGGTCAAGCCTCTTGCTGGATTCAGTCCTTCCTAAAAACGCCTTGTATGAGGGCTGATAATCTGCTCAATAAACTGCTTTTGAGGAACAAAAAAAACCCTGAAGTGCAGTGAGCTGGGAATTCTGCTTCGTGCACGTTTGGCTGTAGTGAAGCAGCTGGGTAATTCTGGGAACTTCAGCTCCAGCTGACTGCAGGCTGCTTTCAGAAGGAGTGTTATTAAATTGCAGGCAGAAAGATACAAGCCTTATCTGATGCACCAGTCATAGGCTCTTTGTTTAAAGTGTGCTTTTTAACTCCTGGGTTATAAAGCACAGTGTTTGCCTGGTTTCAGTGGGCTCTCCTGATTTTTCTTGTCCTTGGGAACTTCTGGTCCTTGTGTTACAACACTTAGAGGGAAGCCAAAGGAAAGCGAAAGACTTGCTGTTCCGAAATGTGAAGGAGCACCTGCATATAACAGTGCTGGGAAGAGAGACAGGGTTCAGCCCTCAGGTGAGACACCTAAGTATAGAGGCAGTGTGGTGTGTGGAAAGAAAATGTGGCTTTTGGGGGAGGGAGGAGTCAAGTGAGTGCATCCACACTGTTAACCTTCCTGTTCTTTAACTGTTACCTCACAGGGCTAAGCTTCAGATGCTACTTTTGTCTCTTTTAAACTCTGAAGGAAGCTTTTTCTAGGCTTAAACATGCCGGGGGCGGGGAGGAGGGGGAAGGAAAAAGCGAAGTTTTATCATCATAGATGCATGATTGGTGAGAAATGATCTGATCAGTGGCAGTTTTCTGCTCCCTATTGTCTCTGAAAACGGGGATCAGCTGGTGGGTTTGGATCCAGCGCTGCACAACTCATTATTCCAACAATAGTGGCTCAGCTTGGGAGGTTGCCTAGGGAATTGATTTAATGCTTCTTGTCCTTTCACCCTTTGAGGCGGGTGTCCCTCGATGACTTTGATCCAAAACCCCCAGCCTTTGTAAAGGAGAGTACAATTTTCACTCCAGCAAAGCAGAGGAGAGGCCACCCCCCGTCAGCAGATCCCAGGTTTTCAGCATGAGCCACTCTGTAATTCAAAACAAACACCCGTGGCAATGAAACAAGTTTTCTGATAAGCATCAAAACCCAGACTGAAATCAGTCCTCTCTGCTCAACGTTTAGCTGCTTCTTATTTCTGGGGAAGGCTTTGCCCCTGAAGCTGTGTATTCTGTTGGCTCTACAGGGCAGCCTTTCTACAAATAGCAGGGTTTTCCCTTCATGAACTCTGAATTGTTGTTTTGTATTTAAAGTGTCACCCAAGATCTGCTTCAGTTTAAATTGCTAACCTAGACGGCAGAGGTTAGGCAGCTCAGACAGGGCTTGGAGATCCTGGGGATTTGCAGATGGGGCTGTGATGGCCAGGAGCAGCCAGCAGTGAAGACATCCTGGGTCACTGTCTCATCCCTGGAAAAAGGGGATTGATTTTTGCTGGAAGCAGTGCTGGTTAGACTTTGGTACCACCAGGAACAGCAGCTGTGGGTCCTGCTCTCGATGCCAGCCTGAGCAATCTCGTGCCAGCTGCTACACAGGGTGGTGTGGTGCTGGGTTTTGCTGGGGCTTTTTGTTTGCCTGGGGTTGCTTTAATAGGCTCAAAGAAGTCTGAGTGTTAAAGAAATACCACAAACACCCTGGAATTTGGGAAGCAGAGGTCTGTTAGAGACCTCCTGTATTGTCTTTAATAGGACAGCTTTGCCTTCAAAGGAGGTAAGGCTACCATGCCTAATCCCCTTGCAGGGTCTTACAGAAACTCCTCTAATGCTTCAATGTTATCAAATGAGGTGAAGGTGCTTTATGAGCACAGTTATTAGGGTGTTTTCATCCTGGCACACCAGGAGGCAGAGCATTTCTGGGCATTGATGGTGGCTGCTGTAGTGGAAGGGTGTCAGAGCAGTCTCTGCCCAGCAAAGCGTGGTTCCCCGGGGCGCTGGAGATTAATTAGTTGGAACCACTGGGTCTGAACTGCACTAGGGATCAATGTGCCCTTGCTTCCAAGTCTGTAAGCAGGAGGTGCTTCCACTGGAGTGCTGTTGAGCTTGCCCAATGTTAATGCAGACTGATCTAATTGCCAGGATAGGGAGGGGTGTGTGGAACTGGTTTTGTTTCCCCCTTTTTTGTTTGTTTTAGGAAATGATTTGTTTTCTGTAATAAAGGTGGCTTTCTTGTTCCAGCTCTATGGACACAGAAGCCATTATCATCACTCCAGAGATCTGAGCTTGCCCTCTGCTTTCCTGACTTGTTGAATGACAGACTGGTTTGGGTGGGAAGGGATGTTTCAAGGTCTTCAGGCCAGGGACATCCTGACCTGGAATGGTTCCAGGGATGGGGCATCTCCCACCTCTCTGGGAAACCTGGGAAAGGGTCTCACCACCCTCAGAGTAAAAAATTTCTTCCTCTTCCAGTTCAAACCATCCCCCCTTGGCCTGTCCCAACGGGCCCTGCTCACAAGCCTGTCCCCAGCTTTCTGCTCAGCCCTTGAAGCACTGCAAGGCCACCAGAAGGTCTCCCTGGAGCCTTCTCTCCAGGCTGACCAAGTCCAACTCTCTCAGCCTGGTCCCGCAGCAGAGAGCTTCCAGCCCTGCCAGCACTGCTGTGGCCTCCCCTGGCCCTGTCTGTGCTGAGGGCTCCAGAGCTGCCCCAGCACTGCAGGGGAGGTCTGAGCAGAGCACAGCAGAGGGGCAGAATCCCCTCCCTGCCCCTGCTGTCCACCCTGCTGGGGCTCAGCCCAGGCCAGGCTGGGGCTGGGCTGGCAGCGCTGGGTGCCGGCTCCTCTCCGGCTCTGCACCCCCAGCACCCCCAAGTCCTTCTCCCTGGGGCTGTTCTCCAGCCCTTCATGCCCAGATTTATGGAGCTTTATGCTGGACATCTGGCTTTACAGAAGGACTGTGTAGTTGTGTCTGGGTAGCTGAGAGTGTGTCTCTCAGAGATGGAGAGGCAGACTGGGAGATCCAGAAGGTGAGGAAATACCTGCTGCCACAGATGGATGCTTATTAAGGTTCCTGTGGTAGTTTTAGCCAAGGAAGTGCAGAGGAGAGGAAGGGAGAGTTGGGCAGAGCTGCTGCTAGGAATTTGGAAGCAACCACCTGTTGCAGTGCTGGAAAAAGCCAGGGACATGCTGCCGGGCATGTGCCTCTCCAGCAGCTCAGGGCCTCTGGTGAACCACGCCGAAGTGCTTCAAGGGCTCTTGGCCACGTGCATTAAAGCAGTCTATCATCTTTGGCGTGTCCATGTGAGTCTCTTCAACTTCAAATAACTCAAGGTTGCTTGCAAGAAGCTTCAAGTGGAGACAAGCTGTTGTGTAAAGCTGTCCATGCTCCATTACTTGACTTATTGGAGCTGACACAGAGTTCTGGTACCCATGCACTCTGAGCATGACCAAGCGTGTCCCTGAGTGTAGGATGTGTTGACTCCCTGCATAGGTCTAAATCAGGCACTGCTGAGCCTCACATCAATGTGTTTCCCATGTGCTTTGCTTGGTCTTGGTTCCAGGCATGGGTGTTTGATAGTGTCCCCACAAGGTAATGGAAGAATATTGGCAGTTATCAACTGTGTCAGTTGGTGACAGACACGAAGGGTCCTGAGATGCCCATTCCTTGGGGGACTGCCTGTCAATTGCTAAGTAGCCAGATCTAGAGAATTCCATGTCCAGTGGCATGGCTTGTGCTGAGCCCAGGCTGGGCAAGGTAGGTCTTCTGAAGCTGTGCCCACTGAGCTGCCTGCCCTCCTGGAAATAATTCCTTAAATAGGAGGGAAAAAAATCCTTTTAGGCTTCTTGAGGAATGGGGGCAAATGCTAATTCCCTTTCAGGGTCTGTTGCCATGGGGAGTCAGTTCAAATCCTTTCTAATGCCTTCCTCAGCAGTGAGTTGTGCTGACACATGCTTTTCAGGACTTCCCAGAAGGAGCTGAGAAATGACTTGAAACAAAAGCTCCATCAGAACTAAGAGGCACGGGAAGGTTAGGGTCTGCTGTTTGTTAGCTGTGGGGAGGACAGATGAAGTTGGCTGTTTTGTGGGCTAACACCTCTGCAGCCTTCCTGTAAGATCCCTTCAGGTACTGGAAGGCAGCTCTAAGGTCCCCCTGGAGTCTTCTCTTCTCCATGCTGAACACCCCCAGCTCCCTCAGCCTGTGCTCAGAGCAGAGGTGCTCCAGCCCTTGGATCTCTGTGGCCCTCCTCTGCTCTCACTCCAGCAGTTCCATGCCCTTCTCATGTGGGGACACCAGAACTTTTTAAACTTTTTAAACGATGAGAGCAATAGCCTCTGGAAAGTACCCAGACATTTGTGACATAATTTACACCACAGGTAGGTGGAACCTTGCTTTTTAGGTGATGAAAGCACCGTGTCCAAGTGTCATTTAGTGTCAGCACTGCAGATCTCTGCTGCAGCCTGCCTGTTCTGCATGGCCCCTGCACCATTCAGGCAGGTTATTATTTGGAGGGAATGTTGATGTTTGACGCTGCTTAAGGGGGAGATTTGCACAGATGATGTGTGGGAACCCTGAGAGCCTGGCTTTGTGTGACAGCTAAATCTAAATCTGCCTGAATTCAGACCAGCTTAAATGCTTAGCAGTATTGGGGCAGCCGCCAGTGGCTTAGGGAAGTAAGAAGCCCAAGACCGCAGCTGGGTGGATGCCCCGTGAAGTGTTGTTGATCATCTCTTCGGAGTCGGCTTTTGGGGTGTAGCTGTGGCTGAACTTCACACCCAGGGGCTACTTGGTTTAGTGGATACTGTTTACAAAAGGCAATGCAGCCCACCCTGTGCAGCAGCAGCTGCTCCCCGAAGGCTGGAAGGTTGTTCTGCCAGCAGGTTGGTTGCTACTGTACAAGGTTCAACCCAAAGATTTGTTGCTACTTTCTTTTAGAAAGCGAAAACAGGGACTAGAAACAGCAGCCCTTGCTCTAGTGGATAAAGCCTGGACAGAAGTTCCTCTTCCTGGCTACCATTAAACTAACCCAGGGGAAATCCTGCAGCTTATTTTAATGTGCTTCAGGGAAACAGAGTTGGTGAGAGCACAAAGTTCCTGGGTGTGTGTTGTGTCAACAGAACTGCAAATGACTTCCTGGCCTCTCCTCAGTATCTGTTACTTCCCACTATCAGTATAACAAAGGGCTGAGCCCTTGGACTTTGGAGAGCATGTCTGAGAGGTGTCCTGTCTTCTCTGATTTCCAGGGCAGCTCTTTGCCAGGCTGCTGAGTGCTGGTGGCACCTTTGGAAGTGAGAATGGCAGAATCATACAATCACTTTGGTGGGAAAAAACCTTTAAAGGTCATTGAGTCCAACCATTCCCTAAGCCTGCCAAGGCTGCTCCTAAACCATGGTCCTCAGCTCCACATCTCTGCCTCTTCTAAACACCTCCAGGGATGGAGATTCAATCACCTCACTGGGCAGCCTGAGAACCCCTCTGGGGAAGAACTTTCTTCTGATACCCAACCTAAATGTCCCCCAGTGCAATTTCAGGTCATTTCCTCTCATCCCATCATTTATGTAGAGCTTGGTCTGGATGCTTCTTTCTTGAGCTCGGGTTGTACAGAAGGACCTTCAATCCTGTCTGGCCAGCCCTCATTCTGTTCCTGAAGTGTGGAAGTACATCTTTTGCCTGCTCTCAAATGTAGGATCAATCAGTTAACTCTCTTGACTGCTACCTCACTGTTCTCCAAGAAAGTTCCAAGTGGGATTTGTACCATGAGTTCACAGAATCAGAATGGCCTAGGTTGGAAGGGACCTCAAGGATCATTTACTCCAACCTCCCTGCCATGGGCAGGGACAGCTCTCAACTAGACTTGGCAGCTCAAGGCCTCATCCAGCCTGGCCTTGAACACCCTCAGGGAGGGGGCATCCACAGCCTCTCTGGGCAGCTTACTCCAGAGTCTCACCATCCTCACACCGAAGAACTTCTTCCTCAGCTCCAGTCTAACCCTGCTCTCTCTCAGCTTCAAACCATTCCCCCTTGCCCTGTCTCTAGATACCCTGATGATAAGTCCCCCTGCAGCTTTCCTGTAGGATGCCTTCGGTATTGGAAGGCAGCTCTACGGTCCCCCCAGCCTTTTCTTCTCCCAGACGAACACCCCCAGCTCCCTCAGCCTTGGTGCTTGCTCTGCCTGCAATAACTGGCAGCTAGCTGGGTGCACAGGACAGCAGCCAGCAGCCATTTCAGTGCCCCCACCACCATCAGCTGCCAGGTTAAAGACCAGGCTTTCCCTGGCTGGTGTATTCCTGCTACTTAGTGCTGGCCAGATGGTCCTTCTGCCCCCCTGTGCAGATGTCTCCTGTGAGCATTAGAGTGCTCCCCGGCCCTGGCTGCAGCTCACACAGCGTTATTTCCAGTCACACACTTAGGGTGCCCTTTGCTTGCCTCTGTTGCTCTTTTCACTGCTAACCTATTTCCTTTTTTGTTATTCTTCTTTATTTCCCCTCTAAGTCCGTTGTAGCATCTGAACTGCTTTGAGTGTGAAATTTATCACTGGCAGCTCTCTGCATCAGGTGCAAGCTTGTGCAATCTGCAGCCCTCTGAACAATTCAGTGGTTTTTTGGACTTGCTTTTCTGTTGCAGGCACACAGGAGGGGTTTTATTTTATTTATTTATCTCTCTGGTAGAACTTTTCACACTCTTTGTTCCTGCCACACTGTTTTGCCCCAGGGAGGGGAAGGAATGCACCTTTCCTAAAGCATCACAATCTCGGTGGTTCTGTCAGAGGGAAGTGAGCTGCAGTGTCTCTCCTGTTATTCGGAAGGATTCCCGAGGATTCCCGGTGTCTGATTGACTTCAGGCTCTTATCTGATAAGTGCTTCAGAAACTCAAGGGGAGAGGGGCAGCTCAGAAGGTGAGATCAGCAATCTCCACCCTGTACACTTCTCACTTAACTACCAGTTAATCTGCTCTCAAGAGAGCTGTGCACAGGACTCAGACCAGTTCCTCCCTGGTGCTAAATGGACCGGGGCTTAATACAATAGAATTAACCAGGTTGGAAAAGACCACTGAGATCATCCAGTCCAACCTATCACCCAGCACCATCTAATCAACTAACCCATGGCACCAAGCACCCCATCCAGTCTCTTCCTGAACACCTCCAGTGATGGTGACTCCACCACCTCCCTGGGCAGCACATCCCAATGGCCAATCTCTCTTTTAGGCTGGATGTTAGGAAGAAGTTCTATACAGAGAGAGTGATTGTATTCTTTCTATGAAGAACTTCACACCTGCTCTGTGTCCGGGTTAAGCACTGCAGATAAATGTTTAGATTATGCTGCTGCTTTCTGAGTAGTGCTAGCCATGACAGCCAGAGCTGGGAGCCTGTCACAGAATGGTTTGGGTTGGAAGGGACCCTTAAAGTCATCTTATCCAATCTTCCTGCACTCAGCAGGGACACCTCCAACTAGAGCAGGTTGCTCAGGGTCACACAAAGTCTGATCTCGATTATCTCCAGGGATGGGGCCTCAGCCACTTCCCTGGGCAGCCTGTTCCAGTGTTTTACCACCCTCATTGTGCAGAACTTCCTCCTGATGTCCAACCTAAATCTGCCCTGCTCCAGTTTCAACCATTGCTCCTTGTCCTATCCCCACAGGCTCTTTTGAACAGTCCCTCCCAGCCTTGCTGTAGGTCCCCTGCAGATATTGAATGCAGATTCTGACTGAACTCCAAAAGAAAAGGTTTCCCTGTGAGAACAGTCAGACATGGGAATCATCTCCCAAGGGAAGGGGTGGAGTCCCCTGCACTGGTCAGTTTTTTAAGACTCAGCTTGCCAGGGTGCTGGGCCAGCTCATTTCAGCTCTGCTGTTACCTAGAAGGGTTGGACCAGCTGATCCTTGGTGTCCTTTCCAACCTGGCACTGAGAGTCTGTGAAAATACAGCTTCTTCGTGCTGCTGTGTTCCTGCAGGCCACAGAATGTGCTCCCTTGCTCACTTCACACCTTAACAGACTTCATCCAGACAAGAAGTCAGTGGATTTTTCACACACTGGAGTAACATCTCATCACCAGGGTAGCGAGGCACCAATCAGTCAATCAATCACTCTGCCTCTTGGGTTGAAGGTGCCAGGCTGGGGGCTGAACCTGCAGGAACTTTGCTTGAGTGATAGCCCTAAGCTGAGAAACCTGCAGAGCAGAAATGGTAGGAGTGTGTTCAGCTCTCTCTCTCTGAAGTGGTTGTGTTACCAAGTAGCTGCACAGACCGGCTGTTGAACTCGGATTTATTTCTGCTCAGGGTTTTGGTGCCTGTTTGGGGTTTTTTGCCAAGGTGCTGCAGTCCTTTCCTACTCATACACCATGATATGCTCACTGGCACTTTTTACTCATACAGCTTGTTCCACAGGTATAAAACTTCATGTAGAAAGCTTATGCCACGTGTATGAAACAAAAAAGGTTGCACCAGGTGATCCTTGAGGCCCCTTCTAACCTGACAGTCAGTGAAAATAAGTTCCCCAGGTACTACCCCTAGGACATTCTGAGCTACGCCATCAAATGTTCTCCCCCACTGTGTTATCCTTGCTGAAATGGTGCAGATTTGTGTACAGTGGTGTTCCCAAGTGCATGTTGATTTGAAATGATGGTATTTGCCCCAAAGCACGCCCTTAGCTGGGGTTTTGTTTGCTTTTTCTTGGTGTGTACAATCTGGTGAGGCATGGTCTTGGCTGGGCTCTCTGCAGGGCTCTGTGAGGGAGGGAGCAGAGCACTTTGAGGGCCATCCAAAGCAGTGCTGGTGTTTCTGAGGAGGGCTTTCTTACAGGATGTTTGTGTCAGCTGGTGCAGCCACTTTGGGATTCTGCCTTCATTCCCTAGGTGCCAGGGAGAACCTTTGTTCTGAGGGGCCACCGTGGTGTGGGAGAACCCTTTGTGCAGGGACAAAGGAGTATTGTATGGGCATGAGGCATGAAAGGGAGGGGAGGGGGCTGAAGGGTTTCTTTCACTGCTCTCTACCTCTTGACAGCAACGTTTTCCCCATAAATCTCCCCAGTGATAGCAGTTCTGTGTGGGAGCTGAGCAGGAGATAAGATCTCTTTGTATTTTGTGCACATTCTTAGTGATGAATATTTGATGGGCTTTTCTTAATTAACACCCCATGCCACTTGTATTTTTACAGCCTAAAGCAGAAAGCCTGGCAGTAGGCTGGACCACGGTGGAAGAATTATTCCTACCCTTTAAAAGTAGCTAACAGCTTGTGCTTTGCTAATTAGTCCTGGAAGAGTGGCCCTAGTTATGGCAAGCTGTAATGAAGGCTCATGGCTGGCAAGGGCAGAAAGCCAAGACTTGTAGAAGGCAAAGTTTGGCAGAGGCAGCCAGAATCAGTGCTTAGCTTTCCAGAGTGGAGTGGAATATGCCTGTGATGTAAACAATACCTGGGCCATACCCCAGACACATTCTGGGATGGAGACTGAGGTGCTTTGGAAATGGAGCAAGGCAGAGAGGCTTTTTTGGCTCACACCTGCAGTGGGTCATTCAGACCATCTCCCCACAGAGGCACCAGCAGAGAGGCAAATCCCACATCTGCAGCAACAGCCTCCTCACAAACCTGCAGCAGAAATGCTGTAGATGCCACTTGAGCATTTCCCTCTCAGTTCTCAGAGGCCTGGCAGCCCTGCCATATGTGGAAAGGCAGAGAGCTGGGAGTGTTCAGCCTGGAGAAGAGAAGGCTTAGGGGAGACCTTAGCACCGTGGAGCAGGACATAAAGGGTGGCTACCAGGAGGATGGAGACTCCCTTTGTGCAAGGAATCCCATGGAGAAGACAGGGGTGACGGGGACAGGTCACTGCTGGGGACATTCCCAGTGGACTCTGCTGCAGGAGACAGCATTTGGCACAGCCATGCATGGGGAAAGGTTCTCCAGGTCCTTCTGTTCACTTATAGCTGAGCACAGTGGTTGGATCCCAGGAAATTAGATGGAAGCTTGAGGAGGGGAAATTTAGACTGGATATCAGGAAGAGATTCTTTACAGTGAGGGAGGGGAGACACTGGAACAGGTTTCCCAGGGAGGCTGTGGCTGTCCCCTCCCTAGAGGTGTTCAAGGCCAGGTTGGATGTGGCCTTGTGCAGCCTGGGCTGGTGGAATGCGTCCTTGCCCATGGCAGGGGGGTTGGAACTGGATGATCCCCAAGGTTCTTTCCAACTCAACCCATTCTATGAATCTATGCATGGGGAAGGGGAAAGGTTCTGCAGGTCCTGTTCCCTTAGAGCTGAGCACGGTGTGTGGGTGCCAGGAGGTGTTTGTAGCTAAGCTGGTCATGAAGGACAGTTTGAGTCCTGTTGGCCATGACTGAAGATGGTTTTTGGTTTCCTTTTCAAATCTCTTGGGCAAGACTCTGCTGTGATCCTCAGCAGAGCTGCCCTGAGGGCATTTGCAGGGTGCTGTGGTCTTTCGCTGGGGGTAACTGGTTATGAAGCCTGGCAACAGCTTTACGAGGAAGCTTCAGTGGCAGTGCCCCTACATCCTGCTAATGGATAGAGTTGGAGTCGTGGGTGCCAAGTGTGGGTGAGAAAGCAGCTGGGCTGCCCAGATGAAGGTGGGAGGGAGGTAAAATGGGAGACCAAAGCAGGCTTGTAACAGGAAGGAGGATCTGGATTGATGAGCGTCCTGAACTTGATAAAAGAGCAAAGAGAGAGGATCCCGTGGAAGGGTTTGGTATCAGGACAGGAGATCAAGGACTCCATGGGGGGGTTGATCGTTTTTTTGTTCCAGCAAGAAGTATCACAGAGCTATCAAATGCTCTTCTGTCTGGCTGCTACCATCAGTGCACAGCAGCTCCTGCTGGGAGGGGTGGATTTCCACTGTCTCCAACTGGCTCAACAAAAGGCTGGCTTTCTTTGCATGGAAGTTCAATAGAACTGTTGAAGCAACTCCAGGGGAGAGCCACAAAGATGATCCCAGGGCTGGAGCACCTTTGCTATGAGGACAGGCTGAGGGAGCCTGGCCCCAAGAGAGTTCTCCTCAGGCTCCCATGGGTCAATGAACACCAAGGGCAGGAGTGTGCTGGTGCAGGGGAAGTGCTCAAGGGGCTCTGTGGCCTCAAAATCAGGAGCTAATTCCCTTTGATTTGCCTTTTTTAATGACCTTCTCTTGGGGAGGATTTATAGTTTCATGGTGTTGTCTGATGTGTCTGTAGCTTGTTACATATGGGTCAGCATCATTAAACAGATTCAACTGGCCCCACAACTAAGTAGATTTAATTGATCACCCCTCCATGGCCCCACAATTAAGTAGATTTAATTGATCATCTCTCCATGGCCCTACAACCTCCTGTGGTGGCTGGGGAGTGGCTGTAGCAGAGTGGGGTGGGTGCAGTCTAGGGTAGGTTTGCTTCAGCAGCCTGGAGCTGGCTGGTTGTGATGATCCCCAGCTCAGTCTGAGTGATCCACCCGTGGGTGCAGGTGGATCCATCTTGCCCTGGAGAGGGGCATGTCTGGAGAGTGATGTGCCAGGTCTCTGGTAAGGCCTGGTGTGAAGCTGCTGAAGATGAAGGGCACAGATCGGTGCTCACAGGGCTCGTGTTGGATTTCTTGTGGTCATCACTCTGCTCTGCTTGTCCCCACAGCGCCCCTGCCTCGGATGGTGAGCAGCAGGTCACCTCACCATGAGTTACTGGAGTCTGGAGAAGAGGAGCTGTCTGCAGTACTGCAGGCACTTCCTGGTGGACAATGGAGTGTTCCACGGTAAGTGACAGTTACGGGCTCGGTCTCTTCTGTGTCCCGCTGGCAGGAGCCACTCGGGTCCCCAGCGGGATCCGGCCCATCGCCTTGGTACCCAGCCTCGGCCGTGCCTTCACCGTGCGGCGGCCCCTGGCGAGTGTAAAGCGCAGGCTGGGGGCTGTCCCCCCGGTACAGTGGGGTGGGGGTTACAGAGACGGCCGCGGGCTGGCTACCGGCGCTGCCCTACGGGAACACCAGGGGGAGCTCCCGGACCGCCGCCCCCACGCCCGGTACTGCCGAGGCGGCCGCGGGGTCCCTCCTCCCGCTCCGCACCTCCTGGCCGCGGGGTCCCTCCTCCTCCTCTGCACCCCTCCGGCTGTGGGATCCCTCTGAGAGTTGTGGCTCCAGTCAGGGCCCCTCGTTGGTGCTCTAAGTGAAGCATTGAGAGGCTGGAGAGGAGCTGCAGAGGCAGCAGGCAGAGCTGCTGTGGGCGTGCGGAGATGGTGATTGGATTTTGGGGTGAGATGGATTAATTGTGCTCGTGTGGGCTGGCACTGCTCTGCACTTAGACATTTCCTCCTGAGGCATTTCTAGAGGTGCTCCAGTCAAATCTCTGCACTTCTAGAGAGGAGGGAATTGGAAGTGTGAAGAAAAACCTTTGCTTCCAGGTGTTGATCAGACCTTTGTGCAAAGTCCATATATAACACTGATCCCTAATCAGTTAGAATATCTTTCTGCTAGCAAAGGCAGGGGATACTCAGAATACATCCTGGCATACAAGAGGTTCCTTTGCAGGACCTCTTTTCAGGTTTAAACCTTGATATTAGGAAAAATTTCTTTGCTGCAGGAGTGGTCAGGCATTGGCACAGGCTGCCCAGGGAGGTGGTGGAGTCACCATCCAAGGAAGTGTTCAAGAAACCTGTGGCTGTGGCACCTGGGGACAGGATTTAATGACCATGGCAGTCTTAGGTTGAAGGTTGGATCTGATGACCTTAGAGGTGTTTTCCAACCCAAACAATTCTGTGATGCATGACCTTAGAGAGCACGTGTGTTCCCCACATTGGATTCTCTCCCTTAGCTGGGTGAGGGTAAGGAGCAGTGCTGAGCCCAGTCTCTGCAGGGGGAATGGTTTGAAGCTGAGGGAGAGCAGGGTTAGACTGGAGCTGAGGAAGAAGGTCTTCAGTAGGAGGCTGGTGAGACTCTGGAATAGGATGCCTGGAGAGGTTGTAGATGCCTCCTTCCTGGAGGTGTTCAAGGCCAAGCTGGATGAGGCCTTGAGCAGCTGAGTCTAGTTGAGAGGTGTCCCTGTCCATTGCAGGGGGTTGGAGTAGGTGATCTCTAAAGTCCCTTCCCACCTAGGCCATTCTATGATTTAACAGGCTTGTAGTCCCACAGACTTTGGTGGGATCATGTTCCTCCTGAGCTCTCCCTGAGATGATGAAAGGTGAGAGTTCTCTCCTGGATGTCTTCACCCAGGTTTCCCTTCACTGCACTGAAGCACTTGCAGGGTTTTGGTAACTGCCTTTTGATCAGACTTCTCTCTGGCCACCAGCCTGCTCCCAGGCCCGAGGCCATAACTGCAGCAGCTACATCTTGGAGGTGGTTTTGGAGTTGTGCTCTTACAGATCAAGTGAGAGAAGAGTGTGGTCCATACTCTGTGAGCCAAGGTGGTAGTTTATGGTCGTGCAGCACGATGTCTTTATCCTGCTGATGGTGCAAAGGCTGGATGGTGACCCATCAGCACACCCAGTAATCCCTCCTCAGTGAGGGGTGAGTCTGCAGAGTGGTAACTGTCTCAAGTAGAAGACATCATTAGCAGGAAGCCTAGACCAGAAAGATTCTGTGGCTTAATTTAATTGTCTTTCATTCATGATCAGGCAGGATTAATTATTTTTCCCTGAGAGAATCCTTCAGGGCTCCCTATTTGTGCCTTCAACCTAAGCAAGATGCTGCAGTGACAGCTGCTGTGACTCTGAAGGAGCTGAGGTCACAGCTTCAGGTTCACAGACTGCATTGGGTTGGAAGGGACCCTCAAAGGTCATCTTGTCCAGCCCCCTGCAGGCAGCAGGGACATCTCCCACTAGAGCAGGCTGCCCAGGGCCACATCCAGTGTGATCTCAAGGGGAGGTGCCTCAACCACATGCCCGGGGACCCTGTTCCAGCATTTTACCACTCTCCTCACTGGAGGATTTCTTCCCATCCTCCTTGCCTCTCTGAGAACCCAGTCACTGGATGCTTTTTGTTTGAAGGGACCTGTCAAGGTAACTAGTCCAACCCCCCTGCAGTCAGCAGGGATGTCTGCAGCTAGAGCAGGTTGCTCGTAGCCCCAAACAACTTGACCTGGAATGGTTCTAGGGATGGGGCAACCTGGGCCAGGGACTGAGCAGTGAACTTTGGCCCTTGTATGATTAAGCAAACAGCTCAAATGAGCCTTACCTGTGCCTGAGCTCACATGTTCTCCAGCAGACAGAGGGAAATTGTACTCATTTAAAACTCTTTTCCACCCCTGGGAAATTAGGGAAGAAAAATGTGCTGTGAACTCTACGTGGGAAGGGTTCTGTCTGCTCACAGGGAAGGTTCTGTGCCTCAGCCCCTTGTGACTTGCTGACATTTCAGTGTTTGGGCCGTATGGGTCCAGCTCTGGCCTCCATTAATTCTAACTCACACAGTGTTTTCATGATTTTTGGGCAGCTGTAACTATTATGGTTGCATATTCTGACAGTGGGAGCGTGGCTGTTCAGGGAGCAAGCACACAGAGCCCTGGATTAGTTTGTCTGCATTGATGAATACTAATTTTCTCTAATCATTAAGCAGAAAGAAGCTGTGACTTGTTTAGGAAATAGCTGATTTTGTCTCAGAAGTTCTGGAAGTAGCTTCTCAGGCTCATTAGAGTCAGCTTGCATCAGTTACCTTTTCTTCTTGAGTCCCCTCAGAGATCCAACCCTTATGTTTAAATTGAATTGCCATAACTGTAACTAATTCTCTCTCTTTAGTTTCTAATTTCATCTCCACCTCTTTCCAGACCTGTGTCCAAAGGGACTTGAGTGTTGCTGGTGGGATGTGATGTCCATTCACACTGCTCATGTTATCTCAGCTACACTCTTTGCTTCAGAGCAATGGGCTAAGCCAGCTGCATCATGGTGTGTTAAGGTCACGTTGTAGTGGCCCAGTCATCATCTCTTGGTGAGACTAGAGAATTGTTGCACTCAGGTGCAAACAAGACAGATACAAACATCCCAGTGCCTCAGCTAGTGTTCTTCAAGAGCACAGGAATGTCTGTCTGAAGAGGCTTCAAGACAGAGAGCATCTACAAAGACAGAGTCACAGAATGCCAGGTTGGAAGGGATCCCAGGGAGGTCATCTGGTCCAAACTTTCTGGTTAACAATAGAGCTGAAATGAGCTGGCCCAGCCCCCTGGCAAGCTGAGTCTTGCAACTGTCCAGTGTAGGGGACTCCACCACTTCTCTTGGGAGATAATTCCAGTGTCTGACTGTTCTCCTGGGGAAATATTTGCTGCTGGAGTCCAATGCGAATGTCCCCCAGCAGTAACTTGTCCCCATCACCCCTTGTCTCCTCCACGGGACTCCTTGTACAAAGGGAGTCTCCATCCTCCTGGTTGCCACCCTTTATGCCCTGCTCCATGGTGCTAAGGTCTCCCTAAGCCTTCTCTTCTCCAGGCTGAACAAACTCAGCTCTCTCACACAACATGAACTTTGCTGTGTTTTCTCTGGGTTTTCCTTCACACCCTTCTGGGACCTGCATCGTGTCAAGAACCTGAGTGGTTGGTATTCCATGTCTTCACCTCCAGGCAAAGTGTTTAGAGGCAAGAAGCTCTTGTGGACTGCATAAATCATGCTGAAGCTCTGTTCTTATCAGAAGTAAACATCTCCTGTGTGAAAAAACAAGCAAACAAAAAAAAACCAACCAAAAACCAACACCCCACAAACCAACCAACCAACCAAACCTCACCAAACCCAACCCAAGAAGTAACCAAAAAGGGGAAGAACCCCCCAACATCTCAGAGAATGCAGCACTGAAGTTACAACCTGTTGGAGGGCACAATGTGAATAGTGAAGAACTTGGAAGATAAACAGTGTCTTCTGCTCCAGTGTGGGAGGCCCATCAGCTGCAAGTGAGGAGGTGGTAGAGGACAAAGCACCTGAGATACGGTATGAGGAGGACAGCACCTTGCTGGCGTGATGCATTAGTTGAAGGCAGATGCAATTTTGAGTGTCATGAAGTGAGATGAAGGTGTTGGTGCTGTGAGGCCCAGCCTAAGTTCTGGGCAGTGGTGTTCAGTCAAGGGAAGCTTGGGGACAGGCAGAGGAAAGGATTATGAAGTAGAGATGAGGTGAACCTGGTTTGTTTAGCCTAGAAAATGCAAGACAGCAAGGGGATGTGACTGCTGCCTGCAGATGCATTGCGGGGAGGAAAGGGCTTATTTGAACTGATGGGGAAAGTTGGCAGAGGCAAACTGAAGGCTGTCCACGAGGATCTGAATAGACATAGGGAAAACCAACATACTCTGGGCTGGAAAAGTGCTACAGGCACCCTCTGTGTCCTGCTCTGAAGGTGTGGCAGTAGCGAGCAATACATTGGTGTGAATGTAAGGCTGTAGAACTCTTGAAGTGGTCCTGATTCACCTCCTGTGTGCAGGGCACGGCAAATTCAAGCAGCAGTGTTTCCACTGCAGTCTGGAAAACACAGATCCAGCTGCTCTCTCCCATGTTCTAATGATGCTTTGAGACACTTGCATGTTGTTGGGCATGGAAAACTGTCGATACACAGCTGTGTGCCTTCTCCCAGGGCTCCAGTGGGCTGCCTTTGATCAGTGCCTGAATCGCAGGCTCATGGGATCGGACTGAAGGCTCATACATGGGAGCCTGAAGCATTTGCTGCGTTCAGGCAGCCCAAGGATTCCTCCTAATTTTGTAATTGTATTAGGGAGAGCTGCTAGCAGCTGCCTTTGCAGGATATTAAAATTCTTATCTGTTTATGTCTGAAATTTGTGGTCAAAGGAGTGGAGGTTGCTGCTGTGCCTCGGACTCTGGGGAGCCTTATCTGCCTGGGAGCAAGAAAATGTCAGTTTTCTTCAGTAGCAGCCAGATACAGCCGGGTGTGTGCACACAGAGAATAACAAACTGCAGACAGATCTGGGCTTCAGCTATTTTAGCAGCTTCTGAAGAAGGGAGCAGAGAAGCAATTCTGCTGTTCACAGTAGCCTTGAGGGGTGGCTGAACCTGCTTTCTTTTCCTTCCTGTTGCAGAGAGTGCCAAAAACACAAAGCCCAGCCTGCCTCCAGGCTTCATTTTCTCAGGGGTTTGGGGCTGCAAACACAGATCAGGGGTTTGTTTGTTTGCTGGCAATAACAGTGTGGGGATGTGGCTGTGCTGTCAGAGCAAACAGCTTCTGTTTTGCTAGCAGGCATTGGGGGCTGACAGTATTAAGTGAAAAAAAAAACCCAAACTGATCCCAACCACATTAAACCAAAACAAATAACTCTCTTGTGGGGTTTCTTTTTGTCCCAACCAATTGACCCTGCTTGTAGCACATGCTCCTAGTGTCCACTGGTCAACATCTTTAGTGCTTCCCCAGCTAGAAGCTTCATCTAGAGAATGACATTTATGAATGTTAGGCCTGGGAAGGTGCATTTCTAAAGCTGTTTTATTTTATTCACTGTGGCCCCCTGGAGGAATTGACTCCACAATTTACATTGCTTGGTGCAAAGCTCCTTCTGGAAGAGCAGCAGGAGGTCCGTGCAGCCTTGCCACATTCAGAATGTACTGGGTGGAGTAAGTTTGGCTGCTTGGTGATGGAACACAGGAGGTTCCATCCACTTCCTTTGATGCTGCTGGAGCCCTGCAGCTCTGCTCAGAGAGGTTGTGGAGTCTCCTTCTCTGGAGAATTTCAAGACTCATCTGGATGTGCTCCTGTGTGACCTGCCCTGGGTGATCCTGCTTGGGCAGGGGGTGTCTCCAAAGGTCCCTTCCACCCCCACTCTGTGATTCTATGATTCCTAAAACAGTTTGGCAAACTGCAGCTCTATTATCAGGCAGCAAGGAGAAGTATCTTCAGCTGTATTTAACAGTAATCAGCTGCCATCATGTGCCAGCCCTTCCAGGCACTGCCAGATGTATGACCTGCATGGGCAGTAATGGGCAACCAGAGTGCCCTACCAGCCTAGGGAGTGCTCTAGAAGATCTCTGACCTGTGCCCCAGGGATGCAGCAGACTTCCCTGTGGGATGCATCCAGTCAGCATCTGGGGCCCTCTGTTTGCTTAAGAAGGGAATCACCTACACCAATTCCTCTCCTTATTTCCTTAACACCAGTAGCCCTAATGTGTGGGGCTGGCTGAGTCACCCCAGACAGGCCCCTGGATGGACCTTCAAATGCTTTCTCTGTATCCTGGGCCTCCAGCTCCAGAGCCCCAGGGTGGCCAGGAAGGTGAGTGAGGCCAGGAGGGGAGTCAGCCTCCCTGAGCAGGGACCTGTTTCTGCTCCCTTCTGTCTTTTAGGTCTCCTCCTATGGCCTGGTGGCAGGAGGGGAGGGGATTCTCTGCTTCTTGATGAGCCTCTGTCTGCTGCCTTTGCCTCAGGGGGTGGCTCCACCAGCCTATTTCTCTCTCACACACCCTGGTATTCCTCAACCTTTCCAATTTCTCATCCAGCTCTGCCACTCAGTTCAGCAGCTCATAGCCCTCCTCACACTGCACACAGGCAGCCTCTCTGCTGTCTTCTGGTACCAGTGCCAGGCTCAGACACTGCCTGCAACCAGACACTTGGACAGCTCCATGTTTGTGAGGGGAACTCTGTTTGGGTACCCACATTCCTCCTTGCAACAACTTTTACCTGTGTGGTCACCCTGCTGGGCCACCTTCTGGGAATGGACAATCAAGTTACAATCAACAGAGCTCATCCTTCAAAAGCGTCTCCCAAATCACCTGCTTCATACTTCCCAAGCTGAGGGAGGGAAGGAGAGGCTTAGTCCAAGGAAATTCCTTATTTTGAGAGGTCATCTCAAAGGTTTCCCCAATGGAACAGCTGCAGTTGTGCACCACTTTTGTCAGATGAACACCTACTGCTGTTCCACAACCAATTTTGGGTAGCTTCACAAGAGCTTTGCTTCCAGCAGGTGCTCCTGGGGTGGTTTTCCCACTCGTTTTAGCCTCAGGAGCTGAGCTTTTGGGCAAATCCCTGCAGGATTTTTGCTTCAGTGGTCTTCAACTTCTGTGTCCACAGAATGGAAACAGAAAAGATTTTCATTCTCAGGCACTGAAATGTTCTCTGTTGGTAATTGGAGCACAAGAGTTTTTTGGGGGAATAGCATTAAATCTTCCCTGACTTGCACACAGCCATCAGGCTGCTGCTTGCTGAGGGGCAGTGCTTTAGAATTAGCTCTGCCGCAGCCTTGTGCGAGCCCTGCGCTGGGGGCTGGAGGGCTACAGGTGCCAGCTGCGGGCTGCAGAGCTCAGGCTTGTGTCTCAGTAGTCAGCTGCCATTTGAGGTTTGTAAAGATGCTTGGGAAGCAGGACAAGCTAATCACAGAATCATAGACGGGGTTGGGTTGGAAGGCACCCCAAAGATCATCTAGATCCAACCCCCTGCGGTGGGCAGGGACACATTCCGCTAGCCCAGGCTGCTCAAGGCCTCATCCAGCCTGGCCTTGAACACCTCCAGGGAGGAGGCAGCCACAGCCTCCCTGGGCAGTGTTTCACCTGTTCCAGTGTCTCACCACCCCCATGGGGAAGAATTTCTTCCCAATCTGCAGTCTGGATCTCACCTCTTCCAGCTCAAAATCTTTGCCCCTGATACTAGCACTCCCAGCCCTTACCAAATGTCCCTCCCCAGCTCTCCTGGAGTCCCTTCAGGTACTGGAAGGCTGCTCTGAGGTCTCCCTGGAGCCTTCTCTTCTCCAGGCTGAACAGCCCCAGCTCTTTCAGCCTGTCTCCATTGGAGAGCTGCTCCAGCCTCTGGTCATCTTCAGGGTCTTCTCTGGACCCATTTCAGCAGCTCCATGTCCTTCTTGTGCTGGGGAGAGCAGAACTAGATGCAGTGCTGCAGATAGGGTCTCAGCAGAGCAGAGGGGCAGAGTCCCCTCACTCCAATCCTGCTGCTCACACTGGCAGCCCAGGACACGGTTGAATTTCTGGGCTTGTGCAAATTACTCCGCACTGCTGGTGTTCTATTAATTCTGAGAGGAGCTACAGAAGTGAAGGGGAGAAGCCCAAAAGTGCAGTAGTTGATGTTCTAGGTTGTCTGTTGGCTTATCTAGTGAAATAGCCACAGCTCTTTCCTGGGGACAGACAGGCATAACGGAAAGATGTCTGGGCAAGAAGGATATAGAATCATAAAATCATCAGGGTTGGAAGGGACATCGAGGATCACATATTTCCAACCCCCCTGCCATGACCAGGGACACCTCACACCACAGCAGGTTGCTCACAGCCACATCCAGCCTGGCTGCAAAAACCTCCAGGGATGAGGCTTCCACCACCCCCTGGGCAACCTGTGCCAGGCTCTCACCACCCTCATGGGGAAGATCTTCCTAAAGTCTACAAACTAAGCCTGCCCTCCCCTAGCTTGGATCCATTCCCCCTTGCCCTATCATTACCCAATATCCTAAACAGTCCCTCCCCAGCTTTTCTGTAGCCCCCTTCAGGTACTGGAAGGCCACAATAAGGTCACCTTGGAGCCTTCTCTTCTCCAGACTGAACAACCCCAACTCTCTCAGCCCATCCTCATAGGAGAGGTGAAGGAACTGATCTATTAAAATTCCTATAGGTTTGGAAAGTGTTTCAAATGGCTGAAGAACCTGCTTCTTGGTGCCTTATGGGATGTAGAGGGGCCTTGAAGACCCCTGTGCCTGTCCCTAGACACACCCTTCGGTGAAAGGAGTTTCTTGGGTGGGATCCATGTCAAGTTGGTGTATCTGGTGGCTGAGTTCTAATGCTGAGTGGTTTTGCCCTTCCATCTTGGCATGTTTGTCAGCTTTCCAGACAAGTGTGTCTTTGTTAATGCCAAATGAGATGATAACAGCTTTGAACATTTTCAAGGAGGGCCATGAAAATGCTAAGGGGGTTGGAGCAGCTCTGCTCTGAGGACAGGCTGAGGGAGCTGGGGGTGTTCAGCCTGGAGAAGAGAAGGCTCCTATCAGACCTAATAGCAGCCTGCCAGTACCTGAAGGGGGCTACAAGAAGGATGGAGAGAGACTGTTTGCAAAGGCCTGCAGGGACAGGACTGGGGCAATGCCTTCAAGCTAGAACAGAGCAGATTTAGATTGGATGTGAGGAACAAGTTCTGCACCATGAGGGTGGTGGAACACTGGAAGAAGTTGCCCAGGGAGGTGTTTGAGGCCCCATCTCTGGAGATACTCAAGGTGAGGCTGGACAGGGCTCTGGGCAACCTGATCTGGTGCAATCTGGTTGTCCCTGCTGACTGCAGAGGTGGGTGGACTGGATGAGCTTTGGAGCTCCCTTCCAACCCAGACTGTTCTGGTTTCAGGGGTTTCATCCAGCCAATATAAAGCTTTCTGCACTGCTCATTGCTTTTCACAGGGAGCTTGTGTTACAGTTTAGGTCTAAGATCAAATTTGGATGATGAACATGAAGATGTTGTGAACTTCTTCCTTCATTATCTGTTTACTGTAAGAGTGAAGAGATAATCAACTTCTCTGGCTCTTTAGCAGGATGAAGTCCTTGTATCAGTTTCCAGCTATTTTGACAGTGAAAAAGGCAAAGCCAACGAAGCAGAAAATTAATATCCTTCTAATGCTGTAATTGCAAAACTATTAGTTGCATCAGCTTCTCATCTGCTGGAAAACCCACATTTTGCAGCAGAAGTGTCCCTTCAGTAGAAGGTCCCTTCCAACCCAAGCCATGCTAAGGGCCCTTCCAGCCAGTCAATCCGAGACGTGAAGCATTCGATACGGAGCCGGCTTTATGCTTGCCGCGCTCTCCAGCCCCCTGCCCCCCGGGCTCTGTCATAAGAAAGTGTCATCGATGCAAGTCTGAACGTTGCTGCCCACTGTGCCTGTCTGACCACAAACCTCCTGGCTTCAGTAGCACTGAGCTGGCTCACACGGGCAGAGCGTTCGGCCAGCAGCATGCTGGTAGCTGCCGGGAGGGTGAAGGCTCAGCGTCTCGCAGGAGACCACTTGTTCTTACAAAATCAAATGCTCAGTGATGCACAGACCAAACCATCTGCAGGCTCTAACTGGGCTGGTTCTGCAGAATTGCTGCTCCCCTTCAGGTTAGTGAGAGGAGCAGGAGGAGGGGGCACAAAGCCTGGAGGAAAGGAGCGTGGTCCCCAGAGGTCCTCGCCTCATTCTTCGCAGCATCCCGTGGCTGCGGAGGCTGCCAGTTGCTCTGGAGCGAGGCTGGGTTTTCTCCTCTGCATTCAGCCTGCGTCACTCTGCCCTTCTCTAACTGGAGCAGGGTAATCTGCTCCTGATCAGCCTCCCGAGGAGGCAGCAGGATTTCCTTCTGCTTGCCTCCAGAGCTCCTCTCCCCAGGCGTTCCCGCGCTTAGTGCCTGGAGCCTCCGAAGCCGGCACGTCTCACACCAAGAGTGGTCACTGCCTTCCTGCAGCGGCAGCAGCAGCACTGAGCAGATGCTTCCAGCTTCCCTCTCGGGCTTTGCTTTTTAGGGTTGGAGAAAGTTGTCTAGGATTGTCTCTGGATTTGTGCTTTCCTCTCTCTGTGCTGCGGATCACAAAGCTTTCAGCCTTCCTCGTGAAGAGCAGGGCTGGCAGCGCTCTCCGGACTCTGCACGCTTTGTGTTGGCTGGGGAAGATGAACCTGAGGCTTTCCTGCAGGGAGAATTTCCATCCTGCTTGCCAGTGATGATGCTTCAGTTAGAAACTTAATGGCAGACCTTGAAGTATACAAAAATTTAAGTCCAGAAAAAGGTAAGGATGCGTGAGTTCAGGATTGCTGTGGGATGGCTGAGTTTGGAATTACTGTGGGAAGAGCTCCTGACATTTCTGGGAGTGCTTCTGGACAAATCAGGTCACCTGATCCTGGTGACTGCTGAGTTGCACACAGGATTTCTGTCAGGGCAATGTATAAAAGGGTGTTTCAGGTGAAGACTTGGTGGGTTTGTCTCGAACTGGAAGGAGATTTCTCCACCAAGACGCAGATTGCGCTTGAGCTGCTGCTCCGATGGGACGGACAAACTGCACCTGTGTCTTACCCTGAAACACTGCAGATGTGTTTGCCTTAAAACCACATCTTGACCTTTTCATCTCTTAGCTGTGACATGCAGGCTCTTGTGGAAAAGAGTTTGTAGCTGTGGTTGCTGGGGGTTTTTTGTCCTCTTAGTGCCTGTAAATAGTCTGGCACAGATGCACATGATGTGTAAATTGGGAGCAGACGGCAGTGGCTGAGGCAGATGTGGCTGCTCAAGACCTGTAGGAGGGTGAGACAGAAAAGGGAGACGTCTTGAATAACTTTCTGCGGTAACTTGTAGTTTGTAACCTCTGATTTTGTTCACTTGCAGTCAGAGCTGGATGAAAAGTGGTAATTAGTTGAAGCCTCTAAGTGGCTGTAGAGGAAATGCTGTGGAGAGAAGGAGAAATTCGAGGAGCTGGAGCTCATTTCTTTTGCTCATCCTTAATGACGTTGGGTTGTGTGCTTGGAAAGGGACAAAACCCCCAAAACGTCCAAATTGCCCTTAGCTGTGAGCTGGGCTGGCAGGGCTGTGAGCTGGGCTGGCAGGGCTGTGAGCTGGGCTGGCAGGGCTGTGAGCTGGGCTGGCAGGGCTGTGAGCTGGGCTGGCAGGGCTGGCTGCTGCAAAGCTGCTTTCTGACAAGATTATCTGCACTTTAAACCCAAACAAGCTCATCTCAAATAGAGCCACCAAAAGTCACAGATCCTTTGAAACAGCATTTTGCCCACTCTGAAGCAGGCTGAAAGAAAAGCTTGGGGCTTGATACAAACTGATTCAGCTTTTTCTTTTTCCTGTTTCTTAGCCATTTTTCCTTTTATTTTTTTCTTTCCTTTTTTTCTCCTTTTTTTCCTCTTTTTGTTCTCCTTTTTTGTTTCGTTTTCTTTGTCTTTTTTCTTGTTTTCTCCTTTTTCTTGCCTCTTCCCCCCTTTTTCTTGCCTCTTCCCCCCCTTTTTCTTGCCTCTTCCCCCCCTTTTTCTTGCCTCTTCCCCCCTTTTTCTTGCCTCTTCCCCCTTTTTCTTGCCTCTTCCCCCCTTTTTCTTGCCTCTTCCCCCCTTCTTGCCTCTTTCCCCCCTTTTTCTTGCCTCTTCCCCCTTTTTCTTGCCTCTTCCCCCCTTTTTCTTGCCTCTTCCCCCTTTTTCTTGCCTCTTCCCCCCTTTTTCTTGCCTCTTCCCCCCTTTTTCTTGCCTCTTCCCCCCTTTTTCTTGCCTCTTCCCCCCTTTTTCTTGCCTCTTCCCCCCTTTTTCTTGCCTCTTCCCCCCTTTTTCTTGCCTCTTCCCCCCTTTTTCTTGCCTCTTCCCCCCTTTTTCTTGCCTCTTCCCCCCTTTTTCTTGCCTCTTCCCCCCTTTTTCTTGCCTCTTCCCCCCTTTTTCTTGCCTCTTCCCCCCTTTTTCTTGCCTCTTCCCCCCTTTTTCTTGCCTCTTCCCCCCTTTTTCTTGCCTCTTCCCCCCTTTTTCTTGCCTCTTCCCCCCCTTCTCCACTTCTCTTATTTTTCTTATGTAGCTGATTTTTTGTTTCTTAACTAGGCAAAGTTCCTGGAAATACTCTCAGGTCCTTGTGAGTATTTTAACCCCTAAAGCCACTTATCTCCTCTCAGGGAAGGGCCTCCTGTATTGGGGCTGGTGTGCTCCAGATCCCACCCCTGGCTTTCTTCTGGAGGTCTCAGTTACACAAAACCCTGCATTAAGCTTTGATGCATAGAGTTAGGTAAAGGAGTCCAGGTGTTACTCCATCTGCCTTCTGAGCTGCAGAAGGTAATGGATCTCTCTCCAATTCATTATTTACAAGAGCTAGCTCATTGTAAGGGGGTTGGAACAGTCCTTGAAGGAAAGCAGCAGGTTTAATTTTTGAAGTTCAGGTCAATCTGTGTTCAAGTGCAGATAAAGATGTTTCACACTAAGTCCTTGGCTGCTGGTGACGTTGTTTGAGGGCATTTGGTGTCCCTTTTCCTTAGCCAGCTGAATCACAGAATCATGGAAAGGTTTGGGTTGGAAGGAACATGAAGGATCAAGAGCCCACTTTCTGTTGATCTTCCAGTCAGCAGCACTGCCACTGCTCTGCCTGCTGGAGGTGGCTGAAGGCTGCAGGAGCAGCAGGGACAGCAGAGTGTGCCTTGTCTCCGGCTCTGGCTGTGTTGGTGGTGTGAGGGGTCCTGGCTGGGCTCCTGGGGTGCCCTCTGTGCCCAGGAGGGCTGACACAGCTCTGCACAGCTCGGGCTTTGGCTGATGTGCTCTGCAGGCATGAATATATTCACGACGCTGGGTGGTGGAAGGAGGCAGAGCACCTGATCTGCCCTTCTCCAGGCTGTGGGTTGCCCTAGCCTGCCAGCACTGATACTGATAAGGCAGCCTTGCAACCCCCCCAGTTCATGTGCCAGGGTAGAGGGAGCACTGAAGGAATGGGTGCTGTGGGTGCCGTCACTGCTCCGCCACCTGATGAGGCCGCGATGAACCCCTGCGGGAAGCAGCAGCTCCCTGCCTGCCAGCGCTTTGGCCGTAAGTTCTCACACAGCTCCTGCCCACAGGAGGGATGGGCATGGCCTGGGAGGAGGGGGACACACTTCTGGGCTGAGTCTTTGCTGGTGGGTCCTGGTGCTTTGCAGTGATGTGGTTGCTGCTAGAGCAGAACGCTGGGGATGCAGCCGGTACAGCTATGCAGGGACACAGGGGTGAGCTACAGAACTTTTTACTCGGGGAGCTACTGGAGAGAGTCCAGGGGAGGCTCCAAAGCTGTTCAGGGGCCTGGAGCAGCTCTGTCAGGAGTCCTGGGGCTGTGGAGCCTGGAGAAGAGCAGGCCCAGAGGGGATCTGAGCAATGCTCAGCAAGAGCTAAAGGCTGGGGGAAAAAGGCTGGGGCCAGGCTCTGCTCAGTGGTGCCCAGGGACAGGCCAAGGGGCACAAAGTGGCACCCAGGAGGTTGCATCTGAGCAGGAGGAGAAAGTTGTTTGGTGTGAGGCTGCTGGAGGCCTGGAGCAGGCTGCCCAGAGAGGTTGTGGAGTCTGCTGGTGTGGAGAGCTTCCAACCCGCCCTGGGCACTGTGCTGCTGGGCAAGCTGCTGGGGGTGCCCTGCTGGGGCAGGGGCTTGGGCTGAGGAGCTCCAGAGGTCCCTTCCAGCCCCTGCTCTGCTGGGGTGTGTGACAATTGCTGCAGCCTTTTTTAAGGTCCTTACTGGCATTTCTTTGGGACTCTGGCTTGATCCAAGCACCTGGGAAAGAAGTGCCAAGTTTGAAGGCATTTCTCACACGTTGCCAACAGATCAGCATGAAACTCAGATGCACAAAGCCTCATCATTTTTGGTAATAAAATATCTTTGGAGGCTGTCAGTTCATTGTTTGTCCACAGCTGACTCGCTGTCGGTGCCTTGCACCGAGGTAATTCGAGAGCAGAAGAGAGAAATATTTCTCTTGAGCAGCAATGGCTGGTCCCGAGCAGTGTCAGTGCAGCAGTTCCAGCCATCACTCACGCTGCAGTCTTCATTCGTCACTTCCAAAGGTTAATTAACTCCACCTTCAGTTCTGCTCTGCTTTTTTCCTCCTCCTGCTCTCTAGCTGGAGCCCCAGATGGGTTTATTTGGCAGCCTGAGGGGCAAGCAGTGCTCCCTCCAGGCTGGCTGCTGGCTCAGCCCAGAGTGGTGAGCACAATCCAGGTCCTGGGGGCTGGATCCCTCTTCTAAACCCACTTCATCCTGCAGCTCCAGCTGCTCTGATGCCCTGTGGTTTGTTCTCCTCTCCAGGCTGTGGTGCAGCAGGGGTGCCAGGACTGCAGTGACATCTGGCTGGCTGCTGGGACATTTGCAGGGATCAGAATTCCCTGTTTGTGCTGGAGCTGGAGCACTTTATCCTCTGCACACCTCCTGGCTGGGGACAACAGTGAGCTTTGTGAAGGGTGCTCTGCTAGGGCTATTCTACTTTTGTTTTGGTGGGGGGGGGCAAGATGCAGGGAGTGGCATGTCCTGGGGAGAAGGATCATAGAAGCACAGAGTGGTTTGGATTGGAAGGGACCTCCAAAGGTCATCCAGTCCAACCCTCTCTGCACTCGGCAGGGGCATCCTCAACTAGATCAGGCTGCCCAGAGCCCTGTCGAGCCCCACCTTGAATGTCTCCAGAGATGATTCCCTGGAGAAGAGGAGGCTCAGGGGAGACCTTCTTGCTCTCTACAACCACCTGAAGGGAGGTTGTAGCCATGTTGGTCTCTTCTCCCAGGCACCCAGCACCAGAACAAGAGGACACAGTCTCAAGCTGCACCAGGGGAGGTTTAGGCTGGATGTTAGGAAGAAATTCTTCATAGAGAGAGTGATTGCCCATGGGAATGTGCTGCCCAGGGAGGTGGTGGAGTCACCATCACTGGAGGTGTTTAGAAGGAGACTGGATAGGATGCTTGGTGCCATGGTTTAGTTGATTAGATGGTGTTGGGTGATGTGTTGGACTCGATGATCTTGAAGGTCTCTTCCAACCTGGTCTGGTCTGGTGTATTGTACTCTACTCTACTCTACTACTACTCTACTCTACTCTACTCTACTCTACTCTACTCTACTCTACTCTACTCTACTCTACCATCTCCCTGGGCAACATGAGAATGAGGGAATCTGTCCCAGCTCAATATATTGCAGTGTAAAACATTTCATGTAAGCCCTGGGTGGTACCTAACAGGCTGAGGAACAGGGCTGACCTTTGACGGAGCAGAAGGAAGGCAGGCTGAGAACAAGGAGTGTTTGATTCTTGGGTTCATAATTTAACAGCCACGGTGGTGTTAGGTCAGTGGTTGGACTCAGTGAGCTTCAGAGGGCTTTTCCAACCAAAACAATTCTGTTTTGTGATTCTATGATCCTCCTTTACATGCTTAGGGCAGAGAAGAGCAAGAACTTGTGGCTTCTTGTGGTCCACTTTGACCTCTGGATCCAGAGGTGCAGCTCCTGAGATGTTTTTCAGGCTGTTGTTTATGGCTTGCTGTGAAGCATCAGAGGAGCTGCTGCCTTAGCACTGCTGAGGAGCACCCAGAGGTGACTTGGCTGGCAAACTTGGAGTGAGTTGCTGCCATCCTTTCTGGTTTTCATTCTGAAGCTTCACCCCTTTGCTGTTCAGTGAATTTCCAAGCTGAGTTGTTTTACACACTGTAAGGTGCTCAGGGTTGCATTAAGTAGTCACAGTTTGTATTTGGCTCACTGCTGTGTTGGTTCTCTAACTTCTGGAGAGCTGGAATAAAACACCTGCAGGCTTTTCAGCTGGGCTTTGCAAGGACTAGCACCAGCCCTTGGTGTCCCTGCTGGTGTCTGTGGCTTCCCTCAGGATTTCTTGAGATTTGCTGAAGTGTAAGAGATTGTCCAGCTCATCCCCCTGGGCTTCACAGAGATTATGATTAAATCCACTGTAAGAAGCTTACTGGAAAATTCCCTGAGGTTAGAAGAGGAAGAAAATTTTGTGCTGTGAGGGTGCTGGAGGCCTGGAGCAGGCTGCCCAGAGAGGTTGTGGAGTCTGCTGGTGTGGAGAGCTTCCAACCCCCCCGGGCACTGTGCTGCTGGGCAAGCTGCTGGGGATGCCCTGCTGGAGCAGGGGAGTTGGACTGGGTGAGCTCCAGAGATCCCTTCCAGCCCCCCACCATGCTGGGATTCTGTGGGTTTGCTGCAAAGCAATTTGAAGTCTGGCACAGAATATGAGATGTGGCTGTTTAAAATGGTCTGAGTGGGGCTGTGGATTCCTCTAGACCTGCATCTGTGGCCTCAGCTCTCCTGGGCTCTTTGGCTGTTACATAACCAACCAGCAGTCCACAGTTTGATGACATTAGTGGTAAGCTGCATGGTGGGCTGGATATTGCTGCTGTTCTGTGGGATTTGGATCAAATGTGCTCTCAGGGGCTTGGAGGTAGGAAGTAAATGGCTTTTAATGGCATTGGCATAAAGGAGAACTTAGAGATTTTCTGTGTAAATACATGATGGGAACCAGGGTGATGAGAAGGGTTCAGACAAGTGAGAACGGTGGAGGTTTGGGTTGGTTTTCTGGGTGATGCTTTTGTGATTGCATCCAGAGTATCCTGAGTCCAGCTCTGGGCTCCCCGGGTCAAGAGGGACAGGGACTTGCTGGAGAGGGCACAGCAAAGGGCTCCAGAGATGCTGAGGGCACTGAAACCTCTCTGTGAGGAGGAAGGGCTGAAGAGAGTTGGGGCTGGGGAGTGTGGAGGAGAGCAGCCTGAGGGGATCTTGTCAATGCTGATCAATGCTTCAAGGGTGGGTGGCAGGAGGGTGGCACCAGGCTTTGATCAGTAGTGCCCAGGGACAGGCCAAGGGGCAGTGGGCACCAACTGAGCATCAGAAGCTCATCTGAGCAGCAGGAGGAAATTCTTTCATTTAAGAATGATGGAGGCCTGGAGCAGGCTGCTCAGAGGGGTGGTGGAGTCTCCACCTATGGAGACATTCCCAACCCACCTGGATGTGCTCCTGTGTGACCTTCTCTAGGTGACCTTGCCTTGGTAGGAGGTAGGACTTGGTGATCTCCAGAGGTCGCTTCCAGCCCCAGCCATTCTGTATCTTCACCGCTTGGCTCAGGATTATTTACCTGCACCCTGACCTCTAGTTTGGGGGAGGGAGCTTTTGCTTGTGTCAGCTTCTTCAGTGCCTGCTTCTGGGAATGTTCATCTGCACCAGTAAGAAAGGGACTCCAAGGTGGATCCAGGTACCTAGTTCCAGTGCTGGGAGCAAGCTGGGATCACCAGTCTCCTGCTGTTTGTATAACAACCTCACTTTGAGTTCAGTTTCAGGAATGGTGGGGCTTTCACCTCTGAAAAGTTGAAATCAGCAATGGTATGGCCAGCAGGAGCAGGAAAGTGACCGTGCTCATGGACTGGGCACTGCTGAGGCCACACCTCAAAGCCTGGATTCAGTTTTGGGCTGCAGCAGGTCCAGAGAAGGGCAGAGAAGCTGGTGAAGGGTCTGGGGAACAGGGCTGGAGAGGAGCAGCTGAGGGACTTGGAGGTGTTCAGCCTGGAGAAGAGGAGGCTGAGGGGAGACCTCATTCCTCTCTACAGCTCCCTGAAAGGAGGTTGGAGCCAGGTCAGGCTCCCTAATAATGAGTGATAGATGGAGAGGACATGGCCTGAAACTATGTCAGGGGAGGGTTAGGTTGGGAGGAAAAACTTCTCTCCTGCAAGAGTGGTCAGACACTGGAACAGGCTGCCCAGGGAGGTGGTGGAGTCACCATCCCTGGAGGTGATCAAGGAATGTGTGGCCATGGCACTTGGGGCCATGGTTTACTGCCCCTGGAAGCCTTAGGCTGAAGGCTGGACTTGGTCTTAGAGGGCTTTTCCTGCCCAAAGCAATTCTGTGATTCTGTGCATTGCATAGCAGGTACCCTGAGGGGAAGCTCAGTGACATCTGCATTTTATGGGGTTTGTTTATCTCCTCAAGCTTAATGTTGGCTTAATGTGTGTATCCTCTTTATTAATTACTCTTCTCATTGTTTGGTAATGCTCTTGATACCTTAATCCTTGTGTTTGGCCAGGTGGCTGTGATGCTAAGTCCATGAAAGCAAAACATGAGACCAACCCTTTTTGGATGCATCTAGAAATATTGGTTTTGTCCCTTCCAGCCCCTTCCATGATTCTGTAACTGGGGAAATCCATAGAATCACAGCCTGCTTTGGGTTGGAAGGCACCCCAAAGGTACCTAGATCCCACCCCCTTTCACAGGCAGGGACACCTCCCACCAGCCCAGGTTGCTCAAGGCTTCATCCAACCTGGCCTTGGTCACCTCCAGGAAGGGGACATCCACAGCCTCCCTGGGCAACCTGTTCCAGTGTCTCCCCACCTTCAGTGGCAAGAATTTTCCCCCCCAGTCTCACTCTTCCCCTCTCCCAGCTTCAATTCATTGTCCCTCATCCTGTCACTCCCAGCTCTTGTCACAAGTCCCTCCCCAGCTCTGCTGGAGCCTCTTCAGGTACTGGAAGACTGCTCTAAGGTCTTCCTGGAGCCTTTCTTCTCTTGTCCAGGCTGAATACCCCCAACTCTCCCACCCTGTCCCCTTAGAGGAGGTGCTTCATCCCTCTGATCATCTTGGTGGCCTCCTCTGGCCCCTCTCCAGCAGCTCCAGGTCCTTCTTGTGCTGGGGACCCCAGAGCTGGAGGCAGTGCTGCAGGTGGGGTCTGAGGAGAGGGGAGGAATCCCCTCCCTCGTCCTGCTGCTCACACTGCTTTGAATGCAGCCCAGGAAGAACTTCCTGTAGACAGCAGCAAAAGAAATTATCTTTGACTTAAAAATGCAATGTGTCTCCCAACTTCAGTGGTGTAATCTTCATGCCTGCTTAAAGGCTGTGAGGGGAAGCTCACCAGCAAGGAGATGTGTGCCTCCTAACTCTGACCGCTGAGAATTAACCCAAATTAACTGCAAACCAGAGCTGGTCCAGGGGTACTGCCATGAGGGTAGTGGAGCAATGCTACAGGTTGCCCAGGGAGGTAGTTGAGGCCCCATCCCTGGAGATATTCAAGCTGAGGCATCAGCTACCTGATGTAGTTGAGGATGCCTCTGCTGACTGCAGAGTGAGTTGGACTGGATGACCTTTGCAGGTCCCCTCCATGATTCTAAGGGCTGTCAGACCTGTGGGCAGAGCTGTAACTTTGGGTGCAGTGCTGAGCAGCTCCCTGGTTATTAAAGCCCTGTGCACACGGGGCTGGATTAGAGCAGGGCTGCACAGAAGGTGGTGCTGGCTGATGCGGGGCGGATTAGAGCGCTTTGGGAAGGGCAGGCCGCGTGTGGGCAGCGGTCAGAGCCACGGCTTAGCCTTCCCAGGCAGCAGCTCCATGGACCCAGCAGCGAGCAGCAGCCTTGGCAGGTAGAACAAACAGCATCTGCCCAGCGTGCAGGACTGCAAGGAACATCTGGACTCGCCCATGGCTTTGCTGCTGGCTTCTGAGGCCTGCCATGTGCTGGGGAGCGTGGCCGCCTCGGAGAAGGTCCAGCTGGCACAGATGGGTTTGTATCTGCGCTAGCGCTCGGTAGAGAGGCTGCTCCAGCTGAAAGGAGATGTGTGTGCTGCTAGGAATGATGATGGCTGCTTGCACTGCCATTAAACTCTCTGCATTCAGATCTGGTTTGCTTGAAATGGTTGTGTGGGGAGGGGGAAATAGACTGTGAGTATTCTTAACCCCCAGGAAAGGGCAGGGGGTCTGTCAGGGGGAGGTTGGACTGGCAGCAAGAAGTTTGCCCAGCTCTGGAAAGAGAAGTGGCTGCAGCTTTCAGGTCTGGCTCGTGTGAAAGGGAATCTTGAAATACACACTGCAGTAACAGAGTGTTTTATTTGCATTTCCAGGTTAACTTCAGTCTTGTAACACAAACTGCATTGAATGTCCAGGTTAACTTTAGTCTTGTAACACAAACTGCATTGATTCTCTAGGTTAACTGCATTGCATTCCCAGGTTAACTTTAGTGTTGTAATGCAAACTACATTGCATTCCCAGGTTAACTTTAGTCTTGCAACAAACTACATTGAATTTCCAGGTTAACTTTGATCTTGTAACACAAACTGCTTTGATTCTCTAGGTTAACTGCATTGCATTCCCAGGTTAACTTTAGTGTTGTAATGCAAACTACATTGCATTCCCAGGTTAACTTTAGTCTTGCAACAAACTACATTGAATTTCCAGGTTAACTTTGATCTTGTAACACAAACTGCTTTGAACCTCCAGGCTAATTTTAGTCTTGTAATGCAAACTGCATTGCATTTCCAGGTTAACTTTGGTCTTGTAACACAAACTGCATCGTATTCTACCTCAACTCAATTAATTGACAGACTTAGGGCAAAAAACTGCACAGGCAGTCCTTGTGTTAGGAAGCTACCCTAGAATGGAAGCCATGTCTTGCTTCCTCAGATTTGAATATCCACCTGCATTGAGGAGCTGCTTCATTCACTTGGGAGTCATGGTCTGTCTAGAGGATCAAATGTTTTCTGGAACCAGTTTTGCTGTCTCTTGGTGAAAGCATTTAGGAGTGTTCTGGAGCTTTATTCTGAACTGCCTGTGTTCCATAACCTCACCTTATTCAGATGCTAATGTGCAGTGTCAGTCCCTGCTGAACGTCTGGCTGGAGACTGAAATTAGCATATTATTAATAGATTTGGAAGAGACTTCTGTTGTTCCTTTGTGTGCTTATATTTTGTAACCAGCTGAAGGGGAGGGTGGTGGGCATGGCAGTGGTGTGGCATTTCTGTCACCTTAAAGTGCACTGGCTTTCTGATTAACACCTACCCAGCAGGGAGGAAGCAATGAGCTCTCCTACACACTGAGAGGCCCAGAGAGTCCCTTTGGTTGGAAAAGAGATTTTAAGATCATCACATCCAACCACATCCCTCAACCAACAGCTGAGGGACCTGGGCTTGGTCAGCCTGGAGAAGAGGCTGAGGGGAGACCTCAGTGCTCTCTACAGCTCCCTGAAAGGAGGCTGCAGTGAGGGGATGGTTGGTCTCTTCTTCCTAGTCTCAGGTGATAGAGGGAGAGGAAATGGCCTGAAATTGTGCCAGGAGAGACTTAGGTTGGAGATGAGGAAAAGATGTCTTTCTTGCAAGAGTGGTTAGGGACTGGCACAGGCTGCCCAGGGAGGTGGTGGAGTCCCCATCCCTGGAGGTGTTTGAGAAACCTGTGGCCATGGCACCTGGGAACATGATTTAACAGCCCTAGAGGTCTTAGGTTGAAGGCTGGACTTGATGATCTTAGAGGGCTTTTCCAGCCCAAAGAATTCACTTAGTCTATGATCATCTACCTCTAATTTACTCTCCTTAAATTCTTTTGTGTTCTGTTGGTGTTTCCTGGGAACTGAAAAAGAGCATCTTTTCTGCTGGCTGCTTACCTGGGGAGCAGGCTTCTTGCAGGTGGCATTTGAGAAGTGGAGGATGCTGAGACACTTGGCAGGAACTGCACTGTGAAAAAAAGGGGTTTAAAATCCCTTCAATATCACTTTGATTCTGAAGTCTCTCTGAGAAATGTGTAGGTGAAAGGCATCTCTAACACGTCCAGATGTGATGTGGAAGTGCTCAGGCAGCTGAAACAGCGAGGAAGACACTGCAGTGCCTTTTGTGCTTTCCCCCTTTTGTTTCCCATGGTTTTGTTGCCTGTAATTATCTGAGCCTGGCCCATTTTCTGCTTTTCTTACACTGAAGCAGTGTCATCCTCTTTCTTCTGCCTTTTGCTGCCCTCAACAACATCTTAGTGAAACCAATTTTTTTTCTCTAGTGATAATAGACCTCTGTGAGAATTGCTGGGTTTGTAAGGCTTTTATTAATAACTGATAGCCTTAGGTGCAAAGGAGCAGCTTGTCTGTGGTGAGTAGCTTGTTGCTAAACCTCTTCCTGAGCTAAAACCTTCTTGCAATCCATCACTCTTAACAGTGCAAAGTGTGCCTGCAGTTTGCAGGGCAGGCTAATGTGCCAGCTCAGCTTTGCACATCCACACACACCCAGAACAACCTTTTCTTCTGGAGAGCCTGAATTCTGCCTGGAGGACAATTCTTGCTTGTTGGCTGTGGATCCAAGCAAACTGCATCTCAACTCTCTGGACATAAACTTGAACATAGGAGGCTCCTTCTAAACAGGAGTAGGAGCTCCCTTACTCTGAGGGTGGCAGAGCTCTGGAGCAGGCTGCCCAGAGAGCTGGTGGAGTCTCCATCTCTGAAGACTTTCAAGGCCCCCCTGGATGTGTTCTTGTGTGTCCTGCCCTGGGTGAACTTGCCTCTGCAGTGGGGTTGGACTGGATATCATCAGAGGTCCCTTCTGACCCCTGTCATTGTGTGATGCTGTGAAGCTGTGCTGCTTGAAGTCCTGTTCTGGCCATCCTTGTGTAGTGGAAACAAACTGAGCAGGGCTTTGTGCTTTGGTGTGGGGCAGCACTTTGGGGTTTCAGCTGGTGAAAAGTCCACTGCTGCTTCGGCCAGTTGCTGTGGAGCTCAGAAGGTGTCAGGAGCTGGGAAGATAAATCCTGGCTCAGGCAGAGAGGAGTGGGAGGATGTGTTAGCCTTGGTTATGATACCAAGAGGAGTGCTGAGGAGAGAGGTGGTGAAGAGAAGGGTGATAAGAAGACACAAAGACAGAGCCAGATCGCATTTGGGAGCCAGCCAGAGTGTAAGCAAATCATCTGGGAGGTGAATTTGGATCAATACCAAGTGAGGAGAGGCTGTGAATGGATAAAACCAGAAGGTAATTTGAGAGCATGGATGTGGACTGAGATCAAGAGGAAATGTTATCTTGATCCTAGTGCTTGGAAAACTATAGGAGGGAAGATGTGAGGTGAAATGGAGGAGCTGGGTCTATTTGAGTCCAAACACAGAGAAACAAAACCATTATCATCATCATCCTGGCTGGTGGAGGAAAGGAAGTCACCACAGCTTGTGCTTGAAGTGTGGTAGCAGGCTGGAGAGGGGGTGAGTGGCAGGGAGGAGGGGCTGTGTGTCTGTCGTCCTGGGGACAGTTGTGACAACGTCAGAAGCAGGAGAGAGAGACTCCAGGGTTGCTGAGCCCAGAGGGGTGTGGAGCTTGAATGAAAAGCTCCCCAGTGAAGCTGGAGGAGTGCTGGCCTTTCAGGTGCCAGCACTGTGTGTGGTCATGTGAAAGTACTTGAATGAGAGAAGTGTGGAACTGCCAGAAAATACCCTCCTCCAACCCAGGGGTATGTGGGAAGGTGTTTTGGGAGATGGCAGCTGCATGCAGAAAGACCTTGCAGTCCTAGTGGACAGTAAGTTCTCCGTGGGACACCACGGTGCCCTTGTGGCCAAGAGGGCCAGTGGTATCCTGGGGTGCATCAAGGTATGGCCAGCAGGTCTGGGGAAGTTCTTCTCCCCCTCTTCTCTGCCCTCATGAGACCACACCTGGAAATCTGTGTTCAGTTTTGGGCCCCCCAGTTCAAGGAGGACAGGAATCTGCTTGAGAGAGGCCAATGGAGAGCTATGAGGATGATGAAGGGACTTGAACCTTGCTCCTTTGAAGAAAGACTGAGAGCCCTGGGGCTGCTTAGTGTGGAGAGGAGAAGGCTGAGAGGAGATCTGATCAGTATCTATAAATATCAGAGGGGTGGGCTTCCAGAAAAAGGGGCCAGGCTCTTTTCAGTGGTGCCCAGTGATAGGACAGGGAACAATGGATACAAGCTGGAACCCAGGGGCTTCCACCTCAACACCAGAAAAAACTTCTTTGGTGTGGGGCTGCTGGAGCCCTGGGGCAGGCTGCCCAGGGAGGTTAGGGAGTCTCCTTCTATGGAGACCTTCAAAACCCACTTGGATGTGTTCCTGCGTGACCTGCTCTAGGTGACCCTGCTTTGGCAGGGGGCTTGGACCTGATGGTCTCTAGAGGTCCTTTCCAACCCCTAACACTGTGTGATTCTCTGACTTTTTTACATCTTGTTATATGGAGCAGCTAGTAGCGAGGAGAAGACAGACTGTGGGTCCCAGAGCGGGGACCAGCCTCTCTCATTGTAGTCAACAGTCTGAGATGCTCTGCAGATGTTGGGCAGCATTTGGTTAATGGAGTTGGGTGGGCATGTCACTGACTGTGCTCTCTTCTGCTTCACAGTTGAAAGATGCATGAGTGTTATGCAGTCTGGGACCCAGATGGTTAAGCTGAAGAGTGGCACCAAGGGGCTCGTCCGACTCTTCTACCTGGATGAGCACAGGACCTGCATCCGATGGAGACCCTCCAGAAAGAGTGAAAAGGCCAAAAGTAAGCTAGGAACATTTCTTCTGAGTCCTGGGGGTTGGTTCAGTGTTGGCATGGGGGTGATAGAGGGATTAAACACACAGGCTTTGATGCTCGGGGTCAATGTGATGTGGTTGCACAGAAGGTTTCAAGAGGGTGAGAAGAGTTTAACCACCTCCTACAAGTTCAGGACTCTGGAAGGGAGGGGAGTGTGAGGTCACTCAGAGGTCACCTTTTCCATAGCTTTGTATGAACTCTGAGCAAACTGAAGAGGGGCTTGGTAACAAACCACACTGAGCCCTCCAGTAGAGGCAACACAAACGTGAACACAGAACCCACAAGGGCTTAGACTTGAGGTTTCTTCAGCTTTGCTGCAATCACTTTCTTGAGGCATTGTGGCATCTCGAGGTTATTGCCTGGCATCATTTCTCGTGGGAATTGCTCCTGCTGCACTGGTTGGAGCTGGAAATTCAGATTAGTGGGGTTTGGGATAAAATAAGGGCTAGAACCCACAGAACTGTCATTGAGATAAAAACTAAGGAGCTGGGAAGCCTAGGTGGCCAAGAAGGCCAATGGCGTCCTGGCCTGCATTAGGAATGGTGTGGCCAGCAGGAGCAGGGAGGTCATTCTGCCCTGTGCTCAGCACTGCTCAGGCCACACCTTGAGTCCTGTGTCCAGTTCTGGGCTCCTCAGTTCGGGAAAGATGTTGAGCTGCTGGAAGGTGTCCAGAGAAGGGGAACAAAGCTGGGGAGGGGTCTGGAGCACAGCCCTGGGAGGAGAGGCTGAGGGAGCTGGGGTTGCTTAGCCTGGAGAAGAGGAGGCTCAGGGGAGACCTTCTTGCTCTCTCCAACTCCCTGTGTGGAACAGCATTAGGTGCCACAGCACTACCCTAGCACAACCATGCAGACAGCATGGCTGTGGTGGCAGCAGCCCCTTGGGAGCTGTGCAGTGCTTCGTGGGTTGGGTTGACCAGGGAGGTGGTGGAGTCCCCATCCCCGGAGGGGTTCAAGAAGCCCGTGGATGTGGTCACGTGGAGCACGGTTTAACGGCCGCGGTGGCGCTAGGTTGATGGTTGGACTGGATGACCTTAGAGCCCTTTCCAAGCGAAAGACGCCTGTGGGTGCCCGGTGGGCGATGTCCAGCACCTCCAGCCCTGGTTTCCCGTTGTGCCCCCAGTTGTCATCGACTCCATTTACAAAGTGACGGAAGGTCGGCAGTCTGAAATCTTCCACCGCCACGCCGAGGGCAGCTTCGAGCCCAGCTGCTGCTTCACCATTTACCATGGCAACCACATGGAGGCCCTGGACCTGATCACCTCCAACCCCGAGGAGGCTCGCACCTGGATCACGGGGCTCAAGTACCTGCTGGCTGGGATCAGCGACGAGGACTCCTCGCCAAGCGGCAGAGAACGCACGACCAGTATCCTTTGAGCCTGGGCCCCAGGCTCTGCCTCAGCCTTTCTGCCTTCCTTGGATTTTAGGGACTTCAGCACAGGGGCTTGTCCTTTCACCTCCTGGGCAGTGGCCTGTGGTCTCCACTGTGTCACCATCCTGGTGGCACATCCAGTATCCTGCAGTGTCCTGTGACCAGCGGACCAGCGGGGCAGGGAGGGGATTCTGCCCCTCTGATCTGCTCTCCTGAGACCCCACCTGCAGCACTGCATCCAGTTCTGGGGTCCCCAGCACAAGAAGGACCTGGAGCTGCTGGAGCAGGGGCAGAGGAGGCCATGAAGATGATCAGAGGGCTGCAGAACCTTCCCTGTGGGACAGGCTGGGAGATTTGGGGCTGTGCAGCCTGGAGAAGGCTCCAGGTAGACCTTGGAGCAGCCTTCTAGTGCCTGAAAGAGCTCCAGGAGAGCTGGGAAGGGACTTTTGCCAGGGGCTGGGAGTGCCAAGACAAGGGACAATGGCTTTGAGCTGGGAGAGGGGAGACTGAGCCTAGAGATGAAGAAGAAATTGTTGTCAGTGAGGGTGGGGAGAGACTGGCACAGGTTGCCCAGGGAGGCTGTGGATGTGGTCTTGAGCAACCTGGGCTAGTGGGAGGTGTCCCTGCTGGGGGCTTGGAACTGGATGATCTTTAAGGTCCCTTCCAACCCAAACCATTCTGTGAATCTATGATAATCTTGCATTAAGATGATTTCTGTCATCTGTTTGCCCTGCTGTGCTTTTATTCTTCTGCTGCAAGTTGCAAGGTCCATTAGAAGACTCTTACTTCAAGTTGCTACTTGAATATTTTGGGGAACCCTAGAGCTGCCTTCCCACACCTGAAGGGAACGTTCAGGAAGGCTGCAGAAGGACTTTTCGTGAGGGCATCTAGCAACAGGACACAGGGAATGGTTTGAAGCTGAGGGTGAGTAGGGTTAGACTGGAGCTGAGGAAGAAGTTCTTTGGCAGGAGGGTGCTGAGGCTCTGGCACAGGCTGCCCAGAGAGGCTGTGGCTGCCTCCTGCCTGGGGGTGTTGAATGAGGCCTTGAGCAGCTGAGTCTAGCTGAGAGGTGTCCCTGGCCACACAATGGAGTGTGGAGTAGGTGAGCTCTGAGGTCCCTTCCAGCCTGAGCCATTCTAGGATTCTGTACTTCATTAGCCTCTGCCCAGGTGAAAGCCTGACATTTTGGGAGGGTCTTTCATTAGCCTGACTGGCAGCTCCTGGCCGTCTTCAGGTCTCCTGTTTGGTTTCTGTCAGGTGTCTGTGTGTCAGCCTCCACTGGCAGCGAGGAGCACACGTTTTCAAAGCTCCTTAGAAGTTTGTTGTAGCCTCCTAACCACAGTGAACTTCTGGTAAAGATTCATGCCCATTGAGTATTTTCTTGAGAGGCCTCCTGTCCCCTGTCCCAGCAGGGCTGACCAGGATGTTCAATACACACAGCACTCTTCCTCCTAGGCTAAATCACCCAAGCCCATCTCAATTAAGATTGTGACCTGTTTCTTCTGTCAGACAGAAATCTGCAGTGGGCACTTGGAAATACTCTTTTTGGAGCACTTCAGGTAGTTTGAATGGATTCTTGGAGTCATTAATTCTGCTGCAAGGCAGGCACAGATCCATTTGGGGGACATATTGCATGCTCTGGTGCACACACACTCTGCCTGCTATATTTATCCCCAGCTTTTCTGAGCTGAACATATCTGCCCTGTGTTCTCTGCTGATGAAACATCACTTTGAGCCTTGTTTGTGTTATCAAATGTGGCAGCTGGGAGGCTGCAGACAAAATGAGCCTGTTCCAGTTTCAGCTAGTGGAAGGACTTAGAAAAAGCTGCAGGGGGATCTGTGTGCACAGAGTGGGTGAAAGGTACTGATTAGGAAGTGGAGACATTCAGGAAGAATGAAGGGGGCAGTGGAAGAAGATTCATAGAATGGTTGGTTTGGAAGGGACCTCCAAGATCATCCAGTTCCAGCCCCTTGCCATGAACAGGGACACCTCCTTCTAGACCAAGTTGCTCAAGGCCTCATCCAGCCTGGCCTTGAACACCTCCAGGGAGGGGACATCCACAACCTCCCAGGGCAGCCTGTTCCAAGATACTGAAGAAGTGGAAGAAGACACTGGGTCAAGCCCAGAAATATTTGAAGACTTAGAGTATGTTTTGAGAGGAGCAGCTGGCAGCAGAAATGAGAGTGCAGGGGAGCTGGGGTGGTGAACCTGGCTGTAAATAATTCTCATAAACCAGTCTGAAGCATTTAAATGAAACTATATCTGGTTCAGTGTCTTTGGTACCATCTTGTCCCTGTGAAGAGAGAAACAGCAAAGGTCTGAGCTCTATCCATTTTTTCCTGTGCAGTTCTGATTCTGTGGGGTTGTTGGTGCATTGCAGGTGGTGTAGCTCAAGGTGAAGGCAGAGGTATTGGACAGCAAGAAGTTGTCCAGAGATGGAAGAGTTAACAAGTGCATGGACAGTGTGAGAGTCTCGGAGGAGAGATCATGGAAACCCCAGAGTGGTTAATTTTTAATGAGGTGCTGATGGAAACTCAAGGTGATTGATAATAATGGGCTGGGGCTGGTTCCACAGGAGCCTTCCCTATTCCATCTTCATGCACTGGATTGATGTTGTCCCTGGTAGTGGTGGCTGTTGAGCTTGGCTCCTTGAGTTGAGCCACAAAACCAGTAGCCCTCAGATAGATCAGGCTTAGTTACACCAGGTAGCAGCAATTGGTGCAATAGCAGAAGGTGCAGAGTAGTAAAGATGCTTTGCTATGGCATCAGCCTGGAGACAGCCATGTAGGTAGCACCAGATCTTTGCCAGCAAGGGCTTCCCAGTGCATCCCAGGAACTCTAAGGCAGGCTGTGGGAAGTCTTGCCCAGAGGTGTTGACTGGAAAATGACATCTTTGTGAAGGTTGGTTTGTGTAATGCTCAATTCTTGACCTCATGCATGTTGATAAATACATAAAGGGTGAGTGGCAGGGGCTGGAGCCAGGCTCTGCTCAGTGATGCCTGCACAAGGGGCAACGGTGGAAGCTGAGGGTGGATTGAAAGGGCTGTGGTTAGCGGGTTGAGAGAGGTTCTCTTTCTCCTCTACTCTCCCCTGGTCAGGCTGCATCTGGAATATTGTGTCCAGTTCTGGGCCCCTCAGTTTAAGGACCTCAGGGAACTGGTTGAAAAAGTCCAACTGAGAACCACAAAGCTGCTGAAGGCAGGCTGAGGGAGCTGGGGCTTGGAGCAGAGGAGCCTGAAAAGTGACCTCATTCCTGTTGATAAGGATGTGCAGATGTGCCCAGAGGCTGGAGCCAGGCTCTGCTGGGGGATGCCCAATGCCAGCACAAGGGGCAGTGGGGGAAGCTGAGGCAGAGGAAGTGCCATGGAAACAGGAAGAAGAATTTTGTCACTGTGAGGGTGACAGAGCCCTGGACGAGGCTGCCTGGGGGGGTTGTGGACTCTGCCTCTCTGGAGATATTCCAAACCCACCTGGATGTGTTCCTGTGTGATCTGCTCCAGGTGCTCCTGCTCTGGTAGTGGGGTTGGACTGAATGAGCTTTTGAGGTCCCTTCCAGCCCCTAACTTTCTGTGATTCTGGAAGTTAAAGTCCTGTGCTAAGGAGGATTTCAGCCATGCCCAGAAGAGGCAGGGCAAGGCCTTGTTCCCTTGAGTTCACATCTTGTCCCTTATGTGCCAGACTGCTCTTCTCTCCCTTCTCCACAAGGAAATCACCCTCCTGTACCTTCCTTGACACACCTGCAGCTGGGTCAAGCAGACCTTTGAGGAGGCTGACAAGAATGGCGACGGGCTGCTGAACATCGAGGAGATCCACCAGCTGATGCACAAGCTCAACGTCAACCTGCCCCGCAGGAAGGTCCGCCAGATGTTTCAGGTGGGTGGCCTGGCTGGGGTAGGATACTCCCCACTCTGTAGTCCCAACTGTTGGCTGCTTCTGGGCAGAGCCAGAGCAGGACCTGCACGTTCAGACTGGAAACTTTTTCCTCTCCAGCATTGCTCTCGGGCAAGAACAACCCCATGGAGCAGGATAGGCTGGGGACTGACCTGCTGGACAGCAGGGAAGGAGAAAAGGGCCTGGGGGTCCTGGTGGATGGAAGGGTGACCATGAGCCAGCAATGTGCCCTATTGGCCAAGAAGGCCAAAGGCATTCCGGGGTGGATTGAAAGGGCTGTGGTTAGCGGGTTGAGAGAGGTTCTCTTTCTCCTCTACTCTCCCCTGGTCAGGCTGCATCTGGAATATTGTGTCCAGTTCTGGGCCCCTCAGTTTAAGGACCTCAGGGAACTGGTTGAAAAAGTCCAACTGAGAGCCACAAAGCTGCTGAAGGCAGTGGAACATCTCCCTGTGAGGACAGGCTGAGGGAGCTGGGGCTTGGAGCAGAGGAGCCTGAAAGGTGACCTCATTCCTGTTGATAAGGATGTGCAGATGTGCCCAGAGGCTGGAGCCAGGCTCTGCTGGGTGATGCCCAATGCCAACACAAGGGGCAGTGGTGAAGACTGAGGCATAGGAGTGTGAACACGAGGAAGAATTTTGTCACTGTGAGGGTGACAGAACCCTGGAAGAGGCTGCCCAGGGGGTTGTGGACTCTGCCTCTCTGGAGATAGTCAAGATCCATCTGGATGCATTCCTGTGTGATCTGCTCCAGGTGCTCCTGCTCTGGCAGGAGGGGTTGGACTGGATGAGCTTTTGAGGTCCCTTCCAGCCCCTAACATTCTGTGATTCTGTTATCTTGGGTTGGACAAGAAGAGCTTTGAGTGTCCCTCCCAACCCAATGCAATCCATGAATCTCACAAGAGTCTTTCCAAGCCTTCCTTTTTGTCTGGAGAGAAAGCTTCAGGGGAGCATTGTTTTTCTGACATAAACCACACAGAAGAGAATTTATGGCTGTGACTCTTTCTTTTGCTTTCAGATGCATTGTTGCTCTAATCTGTGAATTGTTCTCTGCTGGCATTGATGGACAGTGAAGTTCCTCTCTTTCTATTGAAACCTTTTTTCATTTCCTTTAGGGGAAAATGGTTCAGTAGAAACCAGCTTTATTAAAGTAATTAGCTGCTTTTTAACAACCTCTTCTCACTTAGCCAGAAACCCTTTTGGGTTTTGTATTGCTTCTGTTGTCTGCAAACAGCCACCATTTCCCCCCAGCCCCAGTGTTCACTGCGGGGAAGGAAAGATAAAGCCAAGGACAGTGCTGGGGAGCAAACGAAAATGATCCTAGCTTCAAAACCAGCAGCAACCAAAAGCTGATTTGCTGTGGAACATGAGAAAGTTGAAGTATCTTCTGTGGTCCAAAGGGCTTTGTTTGGCATAAAATCCACACTGGAGATACACCTATGGAGTGTTTACTCCCCAAAGGCTAGAGGAGACTGGAAACTGGTGGGGTTGTGATGCAGAGATGGATTTGGCTTGTACCCACAAATTAGAAACATTATTTAAGGATACAACAGAAATAAAATGGTTTAAAATCCCACCTGGCACCAGGTAGCTGGGCTGTATTTTCTTCTCAGCTTACTTGCTGTGCTCTGAGTTTGTGGCTCAGATGACAGTTGCAGTGACATGCAGCTCCCTGAGATCCTGAGGCTGAGGAGAGGCGGGAGGAGAAATTCTGTCTGCAAGTAGGGCACTCTTTGTGTAATCAGAGGCCACCGTGGGTTAAAAAATCAGCTGCTTTGCTTCTTTTCACTGTGCTGCAGTTGCTGCCAGCCCGTACCTGAGTTAAGATCCTTCCCTGGATTTCAGAGGAATGGTGAAGCTTCTATATAAAAAGAAAAAGGAAGTTAAGGTCCAAAACAAAAGGTGTGAGGTGTCCCTGCCCATGGCAGGGGGTTGGAACTGGCTCATCTGGTGAGGTCCCTTCCAACCCTGACAATTCTGTGATCCTCTTTGCTTGCTGTCAGTCATTCAGAGCTCAATCCTGAAGGGCTGGGAATAGAGTATGGGGCTGGGTGTCACTGGTGTAAAGGTGGGTTCCTGTTCCAAGACATGCTTCAAAGCTGGGTGTGTTATGTGAAGGGAAACCAAAACTGGGTCCTTGGGAAGCAGAAGCAGAGATGTGTTCCTTGCATCTGCTGTTAGACTGGCTCCTCTTCTAGAGAAGAAGTGAGCTTGGACCCCCACTGGAAGAGCTGCCTTGAGAAGGAAGAAGCAGGTTCAACGTTGAAGGCCTCTGCACAGGAGGTGTTCTGACCTGAGGAGAAGGAAGCACCACTTTTAACAGAGGACAGCTTGGAAACAGCAAGGGCAGGGCTTAAAAGTGCAGGGAAACCCCACTGCATACAGCTGTGAGTGAAGGACAGGGGCCAGGGCAGCAACAGCACATTTCTAAGCATTGCTTTCACCTTGTCTCCATTCTCGGCTCACAGCCTCCAGCCCAGACAGAGTTGTAGCTTCCCTGAAGTTCATTTTCCATGGGACTTAGATAATGTTTGACAGCAGCTCTCCAGCAGAGATTCTTTGTTTGGACAATCCACAGCAATCCTCTTAGGCAGATGTTCACAGGGCAAAGCTTGTAGTGCTGTGCCTTAAGTATTCTTTTCTTTTCTTCCTCCCTCTGAGGACAAACAAAGGCTGAGCATCTGTTTTGGTGTGCAGCCTCAGTGCTGCTGCAGATTGTCCCCTCTGCAGATGCTGGCAGGGGGCTGGGAGGGTTGCAGTTTGAATTAACACACATGTAAGACTGTGATATTGTCCTGGGTGCTTTCAAATGTCAGCCTCTCTTGATAGGGAAAGCCACAGGGTGAAATTATGATGTTCCTTGCTAGCTTTTAATCCAGGATAACTGCAGGGCATACAGGAGGGAGAGCAGAATAAAGCCCAAGCTGAGCCTGTTTACATAGGGAGGTGGTGGATGCCCTCTCCCTGGAAGTGTTCAAGGCCAGGTTGGATGAGGCCTTGAGCAACTTGCTCTAGTGGGAGGTGTCCCTGGAGTTTGGGGTTAGGTGATTAGTGACAGGACTGGGGGCAATGGAACAACACTAGAGGTGGGGAGATTCAGATTGGATGTGAGGAAGAAGTTGTTCTCCATAAGGGTGGTGAGAGCCTGGCACAGGCTGCCCAGGGAGGTGGTGGAAGCCTCCTGCCTGGAGGTGTTTGCAGCCAGGCTGGCTGTGGTGTGAGGGGTCCCTGCCCATGGCAGGGGGTTGGAACTGGCTGAGCCTTGAGGTCCCTTCCAAACCTAACAATTCTATGATTCTATGATCTTCAAGGTCCCTTGCAACCCAAAGGGTTCTAAGAGTCTATGAGTTCAGAACTGCAGATGGAACAGAGACTTTCACAGGCACCTTGTGGCTTCAGTCTGGTGACTGCACCAACAAATCCAACCTCACAGTAGCATTTTGCAGTTATTTTTGCCTTCTGGGCTTTGAATCCGAACACAATCTTGCAGACTGGAATTCATTAGATTTCAGTGATGCACATAAATGCTCTTCTGCTTTGTTGCCTGCTTACCTGGGTGTCTTTGCCTCTTAGGAAGCAGACACAGATGAGAACCAAGGCACCTTGAATTTTGAGGAGTTTTCAGTGTTTTACAAGATGATGTCCCTCCGGCGAGACCTCTACCTCCTGCTCCTAAGCTACAGTGACAAGAAGGATCACCTCACTGTTGAAGAGCTGGCTCAGTTTCTAAGGGTGGAACAAAAGGTATGGGATCCTCTAGCTGCATATAAATACAGACAAGTAGGGGAGGAAGAATTGGATGGCCAAGTTTAGCCTGGGGCAGGGGGTAAAGCACAGAAGCTGTTTCTAGGTCCCCTGAAGCTGTTTTGGACAGAAGGATGCCCAGGAGCCAGCAATGTGCCCTTGTGGCCAAGAAAGCCAAAGGCATCCTGGGGTGGATTAGGAGGGCTGTGGTTAGCAAGTATATCAGGGGTGCTCTCATTCCTGTTGATAAAGATGTGCAGGGCTGGAGCCAGGCTCTGCTCAGGGATGTGCAAGGACAGCACAAGGGGCTCTGGGGGCAAGCTGGAGCAGAGGAGGTGCCACAGGAACAGAAGGGAAAACTTTGTCACTGTGAGGGTGCCTGGAGCAGGCTGCCCAGAGAGGTTGTGGAGCCTCCTTCTCTGGAGACATTCCAAAGCCACCTGGATGCATTCCTATGTGACCACAGGAACAGACAAACTGATAAGGCCCTAAAATAACTGATAATGAAAGGAAGCAAAAGGAACTCAAGAAGCAAAGCTAGGTCAAGATGAGAGGTTTTCCCCCAGTGTGCTTGTGAGCAAACCTGCTGAACAAAAAGCTCTTTGGCCATTCCTGCACGTGTTGCTCTGGTGGAGATCTTCATGTTCATCCTTAAGGAGACTGGATTGCTACAAAAGTGGGCTGTGGAATCCATGGAGATAACTTCTACACTGGACACTGAGGAGCACAGAAGGAACTTTGTGATCTCTAGGACTCTTGTTTGCTTCACCTCATGCCTCCTCGCAGAGTGTTGTGGCAGAACAGCCTTGCAAAAATAAACACTGCCATAGAATGGGTTTGCTTGTGAAGACCTTTAAGGTCATCCAGTCCAACCACTCTCTGAGTCTACCAAGGCTGGTACTAAACCATGGCTCCCAGCACCACATCTCTGCCTCCTTGAAGCAGCTCCAGGGATGGGGATCCGACCACCTCCCAACCTGCTTCAGATGCTGTGTTTTGCCTGCAGTCATTGGACATCTCCTGTGCCATGCTGGGTCCTGCCTGCAATTTCTGCCTCTTCTGAGATCCCTCACATAAACCATCAAACAGGCTCTGCTGGTTTGTTGCTGAATTTCCCCTTTGGCCACTGCGACAATTCCCTGGCACACAGGACTCCCTGGTTCTGGGCACATGGAGCACCATCACTGTCACTGATCTTGCTGTGACAGCCTCAACACACAGATTCCTGCAAGCATTCTGGTCCTGGCAGTTCTGCTAATTACAGCTTCAAAGCACAAAAGGTTTTCAGCTTTTTCCTCCTTGTGCTGTTGCCCTGAGAGATGTTTTTATTATTATCATTTTGGCCTCACTGCTTTTGTCTTTGTTTCCTTTTTAAGCACTGCCTTCTACTTGGGTGCCCTTCAGTGGAGCACCCTTGACAGCAGCAAGCAGCAAAGTTGACACTGATGAGAAAGTAAAGAAATGCTCCAGGGAGGACATGTTCCTGGAGATGCTGAAGAGCCCAGGAACTGCTGAAGAGCAGTTGTTGTGAGAGGACACCCAGGGACCTGGAGCAAGAAGAAAAACATGTGAAAGAGGCAGAGGAGCTGTCTTTGTGGGGGCACAAGGACATTATGAAACCACTGAAAACAAGTTGAGTGTCAAGCCTGGCATCCTGCATCCTTTTCCCACACAACATGTGGAGGGAGCTATCAGCTGTAAATGATCTGCTCAGCATTATTCCAAACCCAAACCATCAGAAGAGTAAAAAGCACAATCACAGAATTACAGAATGTTAGAGGTTGGAAGAGACCTCCAGAAATCCAGCCCCCTGCCACAGCAGCATCCCCTAGGATGGTCTGCACAGGAATGCATCCCACTGGGTTTGGTCTCTCTTCAGAGAAGGAGACTCCACAACCTCTCTGGGCAGCCTGCTCCAGGGCTCTGGCACCCTCACTGTGAGGAAGTTCCTCCTCATGTTGAGCTGAAACCTTCTGTGTTCAAGCTTGAACCTCTTGTTTCTTGTCTCATTACTGTGCACCACCCAAAAGAGCTTGGCCCCCTCCACTTGCCCCCCACTCCTCAGCTATTGATAGGTATTGATCAGATCCCTCTCAGCCTTCTCTTCTCCATCCTGAACAGCCCCAGGGCGCTCAGTCTCTCTTCACAGGGGAGATACTCAAGTCCCCTAAGCATCCTCCTGGCTCTCTGTTGTACTCTCTGCAGCAGGTCTCTGTCTCTCTTGAACTGGGGAGCCCAAAACTAGGCACAGTACTCCAGGTGTGGTCTCAGCAGGGCAGAGCAGAGGGGGAGAAGAACCTCCCCAGCCCTGTTGGCCACACTTTTCTGCCCTTTTGGCCAGAAGGGCTCTTTGCTGTCCCATGCAGAACTTGCTGTCCACTGGGACTCCAAGATCTTTCTCTGTGGGGCTGCTCTCCAGCAGGGCACCTACAACCTCCTGTAGATGAACCTCTTGGCAGCATGGTTTAGAAGCACCTTGCCCTTTCTTTGCCTCTTCCCTCTGGTCTTCCCCCTTCTCAGCACCACCAGTGTTTGAGCAGGTTGACCCTTAGATGTTTTCAGGACACAGACATGATCATGATGTCCTGGGGGAAGGCAGGGTTATCTTCCAGAGCTGGCAATGGCTCAGATCACCAGGCAGCACTCAAGTGCCCTCAACCAAGCAGCAGTTTGGTTTTGCTGTTGTCTGGCTGCTTGGAAATCTGCAGGCAGTCTGTCCAACTCCATCTGCTACTCTTTTGGCAAGACACTGAAATATTCTGCAGCCTGAGGGTAGAACAAAAGGGGTCTGGGGTTTTTTTGTTAACTTGCTGAACTTGCCAAACTTGCTTTTTTTTTTTTTCAGGAGAGCTCTTTGTTGCCTTCACCTCAGAGGCTGTGTTTGGAGTGTCCCCATCTAGGTGCAGATAAACTCAGCCCATTGCTATAGAAGGGGGCTCCAAGAAAGCCTGGGAGGGACTTTCTACAAGGACTTGCAGTGGGAGGATGAGGAGAAATGGCTTTGAGCTGGAAGAGAGTAGATTGAGACTGGAGACTAGGATGCTGTGATAGGGATGCAGCAGCAAGTGCTTTAACTTCAGTCTCAGCAGAGACCTTTCTGACTCTTGTGCTGATGGTTTCATGCAGGCACAAGGCTGCTTGGGTGTTACACACCCAAAATGCTTAGTTTGGGTTTTCTGAGGGTGAGGTTTCAGTTTGCTTGCTTACCACCTGCTGCCTTAGCATGGATCAGTTACCTTGCAGTGGAGTTTTCACCTCTCCTGAGAAAAAGGGCAGCCCACTGGTGCCTACAGCAGCGCTCTCTGTGCTCCGGGGAAGTGCTGCATGTGTGATGCTGTGCCCTGTGCTGCTCCCCAGTGACAAGCAGTGCTTGCAATCAAACTGCAACTTCTACTTGAGCTGAGCTAACCAATGGTTGTTGGCTCAGCTTGGAGGTAGAACTGAGATGTTTGGAGAAGGAGAGGGGCTGAGCCAGGCTTTCCCTGTGCCAGAGGCAAAACAGAGGGAAGGGAGAAGGGGGAAAAGCTGGAAAAGATCTCAGCTTGAGTCACCATGAGTTGAATCACTCACTTGCCTTCTGTTGCTGTACTTGCCATGCTGTCATGTCTCATTTTTCCCTTCCTCAGGTGGTCTTTCAGACTTAGGCTGTAGCATTTTAGCTGTTAGGAGATATAGTGAGTCAGAGACCCACATTTCTTAGGAGGAACTCAGCCCTGGACAGGATCAGGTCCTTAGAGAAGGCCAGATCAAGAGAGTCAACCTACTTCTGCTGAATGCTGGTGCTGGGAATAGTGAGCTACAGGAGACCATGGGAAGCCTGCAGAGCAGAGTGAATGGAATTGCTTTTGCCACCTGAAAGAGGAGTCCATTAACAAGAGAAGAGTTCACAGAGCCACCATTTTTGGACTGAAAGAATAAATATTGTGAATTACCTCACTCCTGCCTTTGCCTGAAGCAGTCCTGGTAGCAGAGATGCCATGCTGGCCAAGAGAGGGGACTGCATGTTCCTCGTGTTCCTTGGCTTCCAGGCTGCTCCACATCAGGGCATTTGAGCTGCCTTTGGCAAAGGTTGCAGAGTACAAGCAGTAAATTCAGTAGTGGTACAAATGAGCTGGCAAAGGCTTTGGTGTCATCACTGGCACCCTGTGATATGGTCAGTGTGGGAAATGAAGTACACCCAGCTGAAGTTCTCACTGTGATTCTCTAGGACTTAAGGACATGAGGGTGAGAGGAGTGACAGAAGCTACTGCTTCAGTTTCACAGGAATCACGGAATCACAGACTGCTTTGGGTTGGAAGAGACCTTAAAGATCATCCAGTTCCAACTCTTCTGCAATGGGCAGGGACACCTCACACTAGTCCAGGGTGCTCAAGGCCTCATCCAGCCTGGCTTTCAGCACCACCAGGCTTTAAGTCTCCACAGCTTCTCTGGGCAACCTGTTCCAGTGCCTCAGCACCATCATGGAGAAGATTTTCTTCCTCATGTCTAATCCAAATTCAGCCTCTTCCATTTTGAAACCATCCCCCCATCCTGTCTCTCTATGCCTTGGTCAAAAGTCCCTCCCCACCTCTTCTGGAGTCCCTTCAGGTACTGGAAGCTGCTCTAAGGTCTCCCTGGAGCCTTCTCTTCCCCAGGCTGGACATTCCCAACTCTCAGCCTGACCTCACAGCAGAGGTGCTCCTGTGGTGATGCTCTGGCCCCACTGATGAGTTAGAACTTGAGCTGTGGGCTGGTTGAAGCTGATGTCAGAGCTGATCTTCGTATCAGCAGCACTGCTGCTTTTCATTTCAGGATCTAATTATTTATCTCATAGCCTGTAGATTACAGCAAAGTCTCCTGGAAGTAATGAAATCACGGAAGTGGAAAATGCATGGAAATGAAGTCAGGCCCTGCTGAAGCCTTGTGCCTGTTTCAGTGGATTATATTAAAGACTATAACTACAGGCTCCTCCTCTCAGCAGTGTTGCCCAGCATTACGTGTGCTTAACAGCTAATGTTCATCTTCAGACTCAAGTGACCTGGCTTTGAAGTGGTCACTTTTGTTTTTCTCCTCACAGGTAAGAGCTGTGAGGCTTGTGCAGCACTGACAAAACTCAAATCAGAGACTCAGAGAATGGTTTGGCTTAGAAGGGACCTTTAAAGGTCATCTAGTCCAAACCCCCTGCAGTGAGCAGAGACATCTTCAACTAGATCAGGCTGCTCAGAGCCCTGTTCAACCTCACCTGGTATGTTTCCAGGGATGGGACATCTTCTCCCTCTCTGAGCAGCCTGTGCTTGTGTCTCACCACCCCCATTGTAAAAGATTGGAGACTTGATAGGGTGCTTGGTTGCATGGTTTAGTTGATTAGGTGGTGTTGGATGATGGGTTGGATGCGATGATCTTGAAGGTCTCTTCCAACCTGGTCTACTCTTTTCTCTTCTCTTCTCTTCTCTTCTCTTCTCTTCTCTTCTCTTTCTCTTTCTTCTCTTCTTCTTCTCTTTCTTCTCTCTTCTCTCTCTTCTCTTCTCTTTCTCTTCTCTTCTCTTCTCTTCTTCTCTTCTCTTCTCTTCTCTTCTCTTCTCTTCTCTTCTTCTCTTCTCTTCTCTTCTCTTCTTCTCTTCTCTCTTCTCTTCTCTTCTCTTCTCTTCTCTTCTCTTTCTCTTCTCTTCTCTTCTCTTCTCTTCTCTTTCTTCTCTTCTCTTCTTCTCTTTCTCTTCTCTTCTCTCTCTCTTCTCTTCTCTTCTCTTCTCTTTCTTCTTCTCTTCTCTTCTCTTCTCTTCTTCTCTTCTCTTCTCTTCTCTTCTCTTCTCTTCTCTTCTCTCTCTTCTCTTCTTCTCTTCTCTCTTCTCTTCTCTTCTCTTCTCTTCTTCTTCTCTTCTCTTCTCTTCTCTTCTCTTCTCTTCTTTCTCTTCTCTTCATTTCACAGAAGCACAGAATGTTAGGGGCTGGAAGGGACCTCGAAAGCTCATCCAGTCCAACCCCCTGCCAGAGCAGGAGCACCTAGAGCAGGTCACACAGGAACACATCCAGCCCTGGATGCTCCCAGGAGGGACAATGCTTCCCCAGGAGGGTGGTGAGACACTGCACAGGTTGCTCAGGGAGGTGGTGGAAGCCTCATCCCTGGAGGTGTTTAAGGGCAGGCTGGATGTGGCTGTGAGCAACCTGCTGTAGTGTGAGGTGTCCCTGGCCATGGCAGTGGGGTGGGAACTGGATGATCCTTGAGGTCCCTTCCAGTCCTGACAGTTCTATGAGTCTATGAACTCCACACAATCTTCAAGTCCTTTTTCAGTCATGTTGTTGCTGCCTGTCCTGCTGAACTCATAAAGTTCTCCAACTGGACCCAGAGGCCTAAAGAAGGTTTTGTTGTGACCTAGTATTAACAAAAAAGGCAGCAACACTCTTTCTGTTTTCTTGCAGATGACCAATGTGACACCAGAATATTGTCTTGACATCATACAGAAGTTTGAAGTATCAGAAGAAAACAAGAAGCAGAATGTTCTTGGCATTGAAGGTAAAGGTTTGGGTTTCAGAATTAGGTTTGCTGATACACTCCAATGGGACAGGGAAGCTCTGGGTTTGTGGAGCTTCTAGGATTTAACTCAAATGGTGATGGAAGATAGAAGCATAGAAGATCAACACCTTCTGCTTTCTAGACCAGAAGCACCTCTGATCTCTCGAGGTCCCTTCTGATCCCTAACACTCTGTGATTGTATCGGTGGAGGGCTTTTGTCTGAGCTGCAGAAGCAAGCTGAGCACACCCGTTGTGGCCTGTGCGCTGGGTTCGGGGTAGGGAGGAGGTTCTTCAGGGTTTCAGAAAACTCTTAGAGCTGTGCTTTAGGAAGAAATTCTTTCCACTGAGGGTGGGGAGACACTGGAACAGGTTGCCCAGGGAGGTTGTGGGTGCCCTCTCCCTGGGGCTGTTCAGGGCCAGGATGGATGAAGGCCTTGAGCAACCTGGGCTAGTGGAAGGTGTCCCTATCCATGGCAGGGGGTTGGAAATAGATGATCTTCAAGATCTCTTCCAACCCAAACCATTCCATGGTTCTATGGTTTTATCACCTGAATGAAATGTCTGATCTGCTAGTAGGTTGGGCAGTGGCCTTATCATCCTGTGGGGTTTGCCACTCTTGTCATAGAGCTGCTATTTGTTACTTTGGTGCTTCTCTCAGAACCCTGCTCTCTCTGTTTCCTGGTGGTTGTTGATGGATTTCTGCAGAGGCTTAGCCCAGTGCCACACTTTGCAAACGTCTGCTGATTGGGTTTGGGTTTTGGTTTCCTCTGGCAGTCAGAAATGTGTCTTTCTAGATGATATTTCCCTTTCTAGCTCAAAGCTGCTTGAAAATTGGCTGGGGACAAGGGGTTGGTCTTGGGGGTGGATTCTCAAAGGTGGTAGAACTTCAACAGGCTTCAAAAAGCAAAGGCTGTGGGTGTGTGCCAGCAGCGGGCTGAGCCTGGGCAGCCTCCTGAGCACACAGAGAGCCAGGCAAGCCACAGACAGCGCTTCAATAGGAGGAAAGCATGGCACACAGGAAAATTGATCCCTGCTGGGTGAGTCAGTGGTTTGTTGGAGAGATGAGTTAGCACTGCCAAGCACAGAGAGGAAGAACCCAAATGTTAGAGCTGGAGTCATTTGCTGCACCCCCTGGCAAAACTGCTTCTCTCCCTCCCTCCCCCTCCCTCCCTCCCTCCCTCCCTCCCTCCCTCCCTCCCTCCCTCCGAAGGGTTCACCAACTTCATGCGCAGCCCTGCTTGCGACGTCTTCAACCCCCTGCACTGCGAGGTGCACCAGGACATGGAGCAGCCCCTCTGTAACTACTTCATTGCTTCATCTCACAACACCTACCTGACAGGAGACCAGCTGCTCTCCCAGTCCAGAGTGGAGATGTACGCCCGGGTGCTGCAGGACGGCTGCCGGTGCATCGAAGGTACGGCCCCAGCGCGGCCCGCAGCCTGCCAGAGCTCTCTCTGACCTGTTGCACCCTGGGGATTTTATACAGGAGGGGGAAAACCAACTCAGTTTAATGGAAGGGGATAACCCCCTTTTTAGATTGAACATTGCTCATTTGATACAAGACTCTGTGACCTCACTTGGTAGGGTAGGTCACAACAGATTCATAGAATGGTTTGGGTTGGAAGGGACCTTAGAGATCATCCAGTTCCAGTCCCCTGGCATGGGCAGGGATACCTCCCATCAGCCCAGGTCACTCAAGACCTCATCTAACCTGGCCTTGATCACCTCCGAGGAGGGGGAGGTGTTGCAGACAAAGAGGAAATGGCCTCAAGTTGCTGGGTATTCAGAAAAACTCTTCCCAGAAAGGTTTGTCAGGCACTGGAACAGGCTGCCAAGGGAGGTGGAGGAGTCACCATCCCTGGAGGGATTTAGAAGACCTGTGGATGTGGTGCTGAGGGACCCAATTTATTTGCAGTGGCTTAGTAGTAGTGGTGGGGTTGTGAATCCTAGGTGAGTACCTGGGCATGCTCCTGTAGGGCTGGGCTGCTCTGAAGGGTCTCTTCCAACCTCAACAGTTCTCTGGTTCTATGGCATGGTTGAGTAGAGCACACAAGGTCTGCTGGTGATCAAGATCAGTAGAAATGTACAAGATCTCGGGCATCTCTTAATGTAGAGCTTGTTTTTCTTGTCTCAATAGTGGATTGCTGGGATGGTCCAGATGGAGAGCCAGTGGTGCACCATGGCTACACTCTTACTTCTAAGATACTCTTCCGTGACGTGGCAGAGACCATCAATAAATATGCCTTCATCAAAAATGAGTGAGTGGAGAGCCACCTGTGAAGCTCCAGCTCTCTGGCTTGGCCAGTTAACCCTGTGTCAAAATCACCAAGCAGCATCACAAATACTCTGAAACACTGAGAAACTACGGAGGTGGTTTTTGTTCCCCTGTTCGTTGCCTGTGTCGTGTCTGTGGTTCGGCTGCAAGAGCTCTTCCCATCGCTCAAGTCAGAAGGGTCAAGCTAAGTTAGGAAGAGCTGCTGTGCTTTGTGAACTCGGGAATATTTTGAGCAGACTGAGACTGTTGAATATCTGCAGATTATTGTGTTGGGGGTTTGGGTGTTTTTGATTTGTTTCCCACTCCTATCCACAGGGAAGATCTCCTTCGAAATCAATACTTGTAATAGCCTCTTACCTAAGGGAAATATTTAATTTGAGTAGGAGGCTGGAAAAGCTTTTCTCAAGCAGGAGGAAAGGCTGAGATGTGGAGCAATGTTTGGCTGCTTTTTCATTTGCCCTGGTCCTGGATAATAATTAATTATGAAAGCCATGGAGTTGAACCAAATTGACCCAACAGCCTGAGCTGCTGAGTGGGTGTGTGGAATTCTGAGTAGTTTAGAGAATAAAGGGAAATGCTTCCTTCTCTTTATCCAAATAAGTCAGCAAATAAAACCTACAGTACAGAAACAACAGAAATCCCCCAACCCCCCCAACCAATCAGCCACATAAAGCAGAGAGACCCCAAACCCTGAGCCCATGACTTTGATGTTATTGGTTTGAAACAGGAGGTGCTGATTTCCAAACTGAAGGAGAGGGTTCTTCATGTGGTGCCTAGGTGGCACCTGGCCTTCCTTGCCTACAGGGTTCTGGGGGTGCCAAGAGTTCAGAGAGCAATGGGGCAAACTGGTGGAAGAAATAGGCTGGGAATGAGGAAACAGGGGGTTAAATGGGGAAAAAAAAAAAATAACTGGATGGTGAAATACAGAAACTCTCTCTAGCTCAGGAAAATTTCTGGAGCCTGGGGCAGTATCCTGGGAAGTATTCCCAGGTATTTCTCCTCCAGAGTCTCAACATCTCCAGAGATCTGATCTACCTCCCTGTAGCTGCCTTATTAAAACAAAGAGTTCATGCAGCTGTCAGTCTTGGGAAGAGGACCAGAGAGGAGTTAACAAGTTCTTTGCACCTGATGTCAAAATGCTTTTCTCCAGGAGCTGCTTGCTGATCACTTGCAGCTTATGAAGGCTTTGTGCATGGCTTGCAGAGCAGTAAACTGCCTTCTGCTCTGCTACATCCAGCAGAAGGCTGTTGGGTTGCTGCTGAGCTTCATGGCAAGTTTCTTTGTGCCTCAAACCTTATAGGCCAGTGCACTAATGGGTAGGGTTGGAGAGAGAGGAATGAATCAGCTGCAAGGGACTACCTGAAGCATTCTGACAGAGCAGGGACTGGGGAGTTCAGCTGCAAGGGACTACCTGAGACATTCTGACAGGGCCTGGGAAATTCATGTGCAAAGAGAGTTTGTTTCCACCCCTGAAGATTCAAAAGCAAACTGTTTGAACCAGTGTGTGTGGAAAGCTGTGAGGTCTTCTCTCTCAAGAGAGAGTGGTGACAATGTCTGGGGTTTTGTTTCTAGGTTTCCTGTGATACTGTCTATTGAAAACCATTGCAGTATCCAGCAGCAGAAGAAGATTGCTCAGTACTTGAAGGAGATACTTGGTGACAAACTGGACTTGTCATCTGTAGCCACTGGAGATTCCAAGCAGCTTCCCAGCCCTCAAAATCTGAGAGGGAAAATCCTAGTGAAGGTAACTTGCTGTTGGGTGTTCAAAACGTGACCAAACCCAGCATGTGACATTTATTGTAGGCTTTGGTTGGGCTTTGGAGAGCTGGTTCAGCGATACAGGTGCAGTGGGTTGGAACTCTGAGCTTTGCAGAGACACTGGAACAAAGTTTCCTTTGGACTTGGCCAGTGTCCCAGAGCTCTTCTGCAAGTGTTTCTACAGGGGGTGATACCAACAGCACTGGAGAGAAAATTCTTCCTATTAACCACAGAATCATGGAATTGCTTCAGTTGGAAAAGCCCTCCAGGATCATCAGCCCAACCCAACACCACCATGGCCACTAAACCCTGTCCCCAAGTGCCATGGCCACAGGTTTTTTGAACACCTCCAGGGATGGGGACTCCACCACCTCCCTGGACAACCTGTTCCAATCCCTGTCCACTCTTGCAGGACAGAAGTTCTTCCTCATTTCCAGCCTAACCCTCCCCTGGCACAGTTTCAGGCTATTTTTTGTCACCTGACACTAGGAGTGTCTTATCCAAGAGTCTGAAAGCCAGGGGTGCTTGTTTTTAAAGCATAGCACCGAGTCAGGAGAGCAGAGAACTGACCAAATGCATTGTTCTGAACAGGAGGAACTGTGACACACTCAGCTGAACCTGGGAGTTTTCTCCTTTGGGGGAATTTTGTCCAATCTGTCATTAGTGGATATTGTTCTGTTTGGTTGATATCATAGAATCACAGAAGGTTTGGAAGGGACCTTCAAGATCATCCAGTTCCACCCCCTGCCACGGGCAGGGACACCTCCCACCAGCCCAGGCTGCTCAAGGCCTCATCCAGCCTGGCCTTGAACACCCCCAGGGAGGGGACATCCACAGCCTCCCTGGGCAGCCTGTGCCAGTGTCTCCCCACCCTTGCTGGAAAGGATTTGTTCCTCATCTCCAGTCTGAATCTGCCCTCCTCAAACTTCAGTCCTGATATCTCTGTAGTATCGAAACAATACCCTTCAATCCCTTCTTGGCCAAAGTATTTTGGAGTAACATCAAAGCAACTGAGAATTTCTTGGGTTCTCTTGCATTTCCCCCACCCTGCTATGAGCAGCAGCTCATGAAATGAAACTGTTTCCACGGTTCATCAGCCACCATCAGAAGGTGGCTGGAAGAAGCAGCGAGGGAGGAGGCCCTGGGGCACTAAAGTTAGTGTTTGCTGTGTGCAAAATTCATTGTTTGGGCTTCTTGGTATGGAGTGAGTTGCTCTGAGAGGCATTTCAAAGACCAAAATGAGTATTATGAGGCAGAAATACAAGACAAGCCTCTGAGAGATGGTTAATAGAGTTAGGGTTGTTGGATTGTCTAAGTAACTTTTGACACATGGGGGCAATCACTTTGCTGTGAGCTCTTCAGGCCCTCCTTGCTCTCCCTTTGTCCTCTGTATCAAGCTGGCTACAAGGAGTCACAGTATGGGTTTGCTGTTAGCTAGAATGCATTTCGGTGCATAGTACAGAAGTGACGCTGAGCTTGGGAAGCCTTGGAGTGCTCAGCTGTGACCTTGGGTTTCACTTAAATGGATGTTGTCTAACTGCCAGTCAAGAGCTGTGCCAGCATGGAGTGCTGGGGCTTCAGGGAGCCACCACAATCATGTGTAATGCCAGTCCTGCAGCAAACCTGCCCTGAAACGCTCTGCCAAGGCACAGAAGGCAGGAGAGCCTTGGTTCAGGGCTCTTCCTACATGACCTCTGGAGCTGCTCTTCTAGCACATTTCAGTTTGTGCCTTCTGTTTGACAGACAAAAGTTGGAGTGAGTCCAGAGGAGGCTACAAGGATGAGCCAAGGGCTGGAGCGCCTCTGCTGTGAGGGTAGGCTGAGGGAGCTGGGGATGTTCAGCCTGGAGAGGAGAAGGCTCTGGGGGGACCTTAGAGCTGCCTTCCAGTAACTGAAGGGATCCTACAGGAAGGCTGCAGAGAGACTTCTCCCGAGGGTGTCTGGAGACAGGCCAAGGGGGAATGGTTTGAAGCTGAGGGAGAGCAGGGTTAGAGTGGAGCTGAGGAAGGAGTTCTTCAGTGTAATGGTGGCGAGACTCTGGATCAGGTTGCCCAGGGAGATCATGGATGCCTCCTCCCTGGAGGTGTTGGATGAGTCCTTGAGCAGCTGAGTCTACTTGAGAGGCATCCCTGCTCATGGCAGGCAGGTTGGAGTAGATGAGCTCTGAGGTCCCTTCCAACCTGAGCCATTCTGTGATTCTATGTGCATAAGAAATGGTTGAGGGATTGTCTGGTTTAGCCTTTGCAGTATGTGACACTGAGCAGTGTGAATGGTTTTGCCTCCTTTTAGGGTAAGAAGCTGCCCTACAGCCTGGGAGCAGATGCTGAGGAAGGAGAAGTTTCCGATGAGGACAGCGCTGATGAGATTGAAGACGACTGCAAATTAAAGCCTTGCTATGTATGTGCACTGCACAGCTCCCAGAGCTCTTGCATCTCCACATCTCTTACCTGCATGTTCCATCCTCCTACTTACAGTGGTCAGCAGATGGGAGGTTTTAACTTGGATTCCTAAGTCAGGCCCCTAAAATCCAGGAGCTGTGTAATTCCACTGTTGGGTATGGAGCAGCACCGCTCAGAAATGCACTTTGGCTTTCAGAAAGGCACTTTGGCTTTCAAACCACAGACACAACAGATCTGAGCATTAGGCTGAAAAACACTGATGCCAGCCCTGGACTCTTCAGTCCAAATGTGTATGTAGCCCTCATTTTGAGGTGTAAACCATTCTTACCTCCAATCCTTCTGTTCTTTTTTAGACCCTGAAGATTGCTTTCTCTTCCCTTTATTTCTTAACTCCTTGTTGATTTTGATTTTGTTGCCATTTTCTTGCTCTTGATTTTATTACCCTTTTATTGCTTAAACAAAGGCAAAGAGTTTTGTGCCCCATGGACAGAGGAATGCTTGGTGCCCACTTTTCTATTGCATCCATTTCTGTTTTTAAACCCCTTATGAAGGAGACTGATTTGTGTCTATATAGTCCATTGCCTGCTGGTAACAGTAGCTGCTTCCTTTTTCTTACCATGAGGAAGCAGGAACCTAATGAAGCTTAGGTTGTCTGATGTTTTGGAGGAGGTCTGTCAGTGCATTAGCTGAGAATCCCTGTCAGGAGCTCAGGTTTGTGACAGGTTTGAAGCAAATTGCTAACAGCAGGCTCTGTGCTGATCTACCTGGTGGCCTGTGCTCTAGTGAGGCACTCTAAGTTGTCAGGAGGACTAAAGATAACAAGGGAAATGGAAATGGCAGTAAAATCCAGCAAGAGAAAAGGCAGAAATCAAGCAGGATTAGGCAAGGAGCTTTTTCTTGCACAGAGAAAGGAAATGTTGGGAGTACTGTGTGGCCTGAGGTGTGTAATGCTCCATCCGGCTGGCCCAGAAGTGGTGGACGTGATCATGGAATCATTTTGGTTGGCAAAGCCCTCTAAGATCATCCAGTCCAACCATCAACCTAAGACCACCGTGGCCAGCATCTGCTTCAAGTGGATCTCTTGATGTCTTTCAGAGTAATGGTGCAACTCAGCACCAGGTGGAATCTTTCATAAGAACAAAACTGGAATCTCTGATCAAAGAATCCCAAATCAGGGACAAGGAAGATCCTGACAGCTTCACTGTGAGAGCCCTGCTGAAGGCCACCCACGAGGGGCTAAATGTTAACCTGAAGCAGGTATGTGGATTTTCCCCTTTGCATGCTCTGCTGGATCTCACAGCACAATGTGCTGCACATTTTGCAGATGAGAAATCTGCTAACTTGTGAACAGCTCCTGAGGGTGTTTTAGCCAACATGAAAACCTGGAAGTGTTTCAGGAAAGCATCTAAGGAGGGAATTTGAATGGTCAGGCACGAGGAGTACACTCTGTGTGTTCTAGTCTGGTTTATTCCTTGTTCAAACTTGGAAGTGACTGATTCAGTTAAGTACCAATATTGCAAGCATGTGTCAAGCAGTTTGGGTTGTGTCTAGCTGGGAAAAGATCCTCCGGTTGCCTTCTGGTCCTATCAAGACTGGCTGTGGCACCTGGAAGCACTGCCTGTAATGCTGATGGCTCTTTTGTTGAGCCCTAAACCACAGGATTGTGTTCTCACTGCCCTAAAAAGGTTGTTTTGGTTTGTGGTTTTTTTCCATGACTGTGTTTTCAGGCTGTTGTAGACCAAGACCAATATGTTTCTTTTCCCTTTTGACATCAAACTGTGTTTGTAAAACAAGGAAATGAATCAGAATGTTGAGGTTGTCAATAAAGAGTGCCTTGAATCCGTGGTCATCTCAACCAGTGCAAACCTCAGCTATATTACACACAGAGGCAGTTATTCTCTGGGGGATGTACCAGTCTTAAAGGTCAAGTACATGTAGCTCTGCCCTCTGCACATCTTCCCCTTCTGTAGAAGTTACTAAGAACTACATAAATCCTTTCTCCAAGCCTGGATCTAGGAAGTCTGTTGCCTGAAGCCAGGCTTGACTACCGAAAACAGACTCAGCTGGTGCTGATGCTTGAGACATCAGGGGCAAGCTGTGTTGTGCTGGGAAGAGGCTGTAAGAATGCAAAGGGTGAAGCCATCTGACATGACAGAGAGGGTTTATTTCAGGCTGTGGATGTGCAGTGTGAAGACAGCCAGCTTGCCAGCTCCCTTTGGCCTTCAGGAGGTTTGCAAAGTGGCATTTCAGAGAGGTAGTAAATCTGATCAGGTACTTACAGATTGCATTGGGTTGGGAGGGACCCTCAAAAGTCATCTTGTCCAAGCCCCCTGCAGTCATCAAGGAGATTCCAACTAGATCAGGCTGATCTCTAATGTCTCTAGGGACAGGGCCTCAACCACATCTCTGGGCAACCTGTTCCAGTGTCTCACCACCCTCATTGTGAAGAACTTCTTCCTGATGTCCGACCTAACTCTGCCCTGCTCCAGTTTCAAACCACTGCTCCTCACCTCATCCCCCAGCCCCTTCTGAACAGTCTCTCCCCAGCCTTTCTTCAGATACAGAAATGCTGCTCTGAGGTCTCCTTGGAGCTTTCTCTTCTCCAGGCTGAACAACCCCAACTCTCTCAGCCTGTCCTCACAGGAGAGGTTCTCCAGCCTTCTGATCATCTTGGTGGCCTCCTCTGGCTTTGCTCCAGCAGGCCTACCTTTCTCTTGTGTTGGGGGTCCCAGAGCTGGACACAGTGCTCCAAGTGAAGTCTCCCCAGAGCAGAGTGCTATGAATCATATCAGCATTGTCTTGTGTTAGAATAATTCCATTTGGGGTGTTGTCTGGCACCTGGAAAATGATTTGCCTCTAGATCGCTTGTGAGGGCATATGGAGATTTGTTCCAAGAATGCAAATTTCCATGAGGTGCTGGCTATGATGCCTGAGAGTACCCAGGAGATGTCCCTGCAAGCACTTCAGTCCTGCAAGTGCCTCCTTCAGACACCTGCCAGGTAACAACAGTGAGAGAGGAATTCTCTAATTGCCTGGCTTTAAGTTACTAAGAGACCTTCAGAGATCTCTTCCCCTGCTGCCACAGACCTGTGTGCAGACTGAGTGCATCTGACTGTTGCTTTCAAGGGCCTTAAAGCAAAGCAGGGCTGAGCCAAGTAGTAAGAATAAGTTTAAAGACTACTGGAAGATGAACTTTTAGCAGCTGTTGACCTAGATGGGAGAAAACTAAATGGATAAAGGGATGGCTTGGTAATTGTGTAGCTCATCAGTCAGCTTCAGTGTCATAAAGCCCTTCTTCAGGGGTTACTGTGGAATTGATGTACCAGGGAAGGATCTGCTGGGGAATTTTCCTACTCTTTTGCTGGTCAACTCCCATTTCAAATCAAAGCAAAGCATCCACAATGCCACTTTCTGCTCCAGTCTGCAGGAATTCTCCAGCTGGCTTTGGGAGAGCCAGGGGGGAAGGCAATGTGTACAGTACTGGCAGGCAGGCCTGATGTTAGTTTGGATCTGCTGTTGGAACTGCACTCCCCTCTGGGGGGGGAAAAAAAAAGTACTTTGTCTGCTGAGGCTTCCTCCTGCCTTTCGCAGAGACTTTCAGCCTGAGCTGGGAGCAAATCTCTGAGCTCAGATGCAGAGGGTATTGACTTCCGAAGAAACCTTCTGGTGCTCTTCTCTTTGCAATAGCCAAGAAGCGAATTCCAGCCCAGTGCTGCAGTGCTGGGGAAATGTCCTTCAACACCTTTAGGTTTTTCATTTTGCTCTTTAGGAGATGAAGCAATGTGCTCTCCTGACAGAATAAGCCAGGTGCTGCCAGGAGTTGTCAGAGTGATGCCCAGGGGCATGGCTCTATGTGAACCTCTGACTCCAGGCTGCCTCTGAGAAGTCCACGGCTCTCTGTCAGGAGATTTTAGTTTCCCTCTTCTCCTTTGTGGCTGTTTTCAAGCACACTTTGAAGTGTTGCTGGGTTTTGTTGCTGCTTGCCTGTGATTGCTAGAGTGGGTTTTCTCTGCCTGGTTGGTTGTCTGGAGTGCTGATGTTAATGTGTTTCCTTGCTGTTTAGAGGGTTGCTGGGCTGTCAAGTACAGAAAGCATATAAAGACATCAAAAATGAGATTTTGGACTTCACTTTGTGTTCACAGCTCAGTCTATCATGTTTAGACTTAACTTAGACTTAAACTTATTTAGCCTTCACTCACTTTTATTCTCACTGAACGTTCTCAGGGTGACATACAACAGCTTTTCTTCGATTGAAGTTGTGTCTTGTGGAGGCTTACAGACTCCTTCAAGATATTCCTGAAGGTATCTAAGTTACACTTTTTGTTGCACTTTCTCTGCACAGAACCTGGACTTGAAAGAAGGTGGAAAAAAGTCTCACAGTCGATCCTTAATGGGCAACTTTGGTAAGCACAAAGTAAGTACCGGGAGAGATCCAACTTGTTCTTCTAGGCCTGACCCATTCCAGGGACAGTGAGGGTGGGTTTTGCCTTGAAACAAGCATGGTGTGTATGGGAGGCAGTGAGGAAAGACTGCATGATTAAACTTGGTGTATCTGTTGCTCTTCAGGAGAATCTTAGCTGCTAAGAGTATTCATAGAATGGTTTGGGTTGGAAGGGATCTCCAAGATCATCCAGTTCCAACCCCCCTGCCATGGACAGCTCCCACTAGGTTGCTCAAGACCTAAGGCCTTCAAGGGTTCTCAGGTATGGAGAACCTTGTGAAGATGCTCAGACAAAGTCAGATCACATTCACTGGTGGTGTGGAGTGGCTGGTTTCTAGCCAAGCAGAAAATCAGCAGAGCAATGTAGACCTGGGCCTTGGTGTGCTCTTGTTTTCCACACAGCTGGCAGAGTTGCTTTCACTGGGGGTCCAGTTTTACCCTGTTTGATCCCCTGGGCAGTGCCATGCAGAGCACTGTTTCTGTCCCTTCCTTCAAGTGACTGCTCTGAGCACTGGCTCTGGGCTCCTGCAATGCAAAGCTGTGTTCTTTTCTGAGCCCTCCATGGGTTTGCGTGCAGCGTTTGTGTGTGTGGCTGCTAGGGCGAGCTGGCTGCCTCGCTGGCTCTTCACCAAGGCAGCTCTACCGAACCATGCAAGAGCTGAACGTTCCAGTGGGTGTGAGGGTTCGCTTCCCAGCTGCACATAAAGCAGCCCCCCAAAGGGACAGTGCAGCCATGTCTCCTCCCATTCCCAGATCCCCACAGATGTGTTCCTCTCATCTGCTTCCTCTGCTCCCACACTCCCACAGTGCCCCGAGGCTTGGATTTATTCAACACGTAGGCTCAGCATGAGCTGCTGAAGTGAATTCAAGCTTCCTTCCTTCCAGGGTCAATTAGCAGATGCCCAATCAATCAGCAGAGGCTGGTCATGACGGGGGCAGGCAGCAGATCTGTGCCACCAGCGGCTTCCTCTGCCCCCAGCCTGCTAGATGCCTTTGTTCCTCCTCAGCTCTATCCCTGGTGAAAGCCGCAGCCAAGCAGGGAGCACAGAGGAACCGATCGGCTGAGCAGTGGTTTAGGGAACCCAGCAATTAAGAAACACTTCATCAGGCACCAGCCTCTCTGCCCTGAAGCCAGCCAGGAGCTGTCATAAATTCTCTAGACAGACCACAGCAGGGCTCTCTTTGATTATCAGCTTACAGCAGTTTAAAGTGCTCCTATTGCTTTCAACCACTTTACTTCCTCAGAATGAACTGAGATCTGCAAGTACCTGCTGTGCATGGGGCTGGACACTTCACACTGGTGCCAAAATAAATGCTGTGGAATGGGATGTCACAGAGAAAAGTCAGCCACTGAACAGTGCTGGCTACACTGAGGGCTGGGAAATGCCTCAGTAACTTAATTACTTCAGGTAGTTATCCTAATGAATACAGCAGGTTAGAAAGCCCATCTCACACAATCCCAGCACGGTGGGGCTTGGAAGGGACCCCTGGAGATTCTCCAGTCCAACCCCCCTGCTAAAGCAGGGAACCCACAGCAGGGAACCCTTGCCCAGGGTCACAAGGTGCAGGCAGGATTCCAACCCCTCCCATCCTATGGTTCTCTGAGTTTCTAGACCCACCCCATAAACTGAGGAATTGCTTGATTGGCTCTGCTGGATTCTTTCCCAACAGAAAGCTGTGAAGGCAGCAGCCAAATACCAGAGTGCATCAGATGAGGAAGAAAGCCAGCAAAACCCCTCTGGGAAGGAAGCAGGGCAGCTGCACAGGTGAGCTATGAATCACCACAGGTTCCCGGCTCGGTTAAAGCTGGAGGCATGTTTATTGCTACCAATATTTGTGTCATTTCCTCAGGGAGGCCTTGTTTTTCAGAGCAGGTCATTGATGAGACTGCTGGTGGGGGATAGTTTGCTGTGAGTGCTGCAGCCTGATATTTTGATTGTAGGTTTTCCTAGGCTGCAAAGAGCAATTACCCTCAGCCTGCAAAGCCGTGTGGCAGTAATCGTCTGCTGCTGGGGAGATGCCAGGCTACGTGCTGCACGCTGCAAAGTGTGCTCACAGGAAAGAGTTTAGGCTAAACAAGGGCACATCACAGCCCAGCCAACTTTATCACCTCTGAGAAGGTAAAGGAAAAGCAAGCAAAAAGGTGCCATGGAGAATGGATTTGTAGTCACTGAAATGCTTCGCTTGCAGCCACAGCTCCAAGCTCTCTGCTCTTGTGGAGAAGGAGCCAGGGTGCTGCTATTTCATTACGGCTGAAATGAAAAGCTTTGTGTTGTCTGACTGCAGAGGTACAAGGGCAAGAGTCACCTGTTCACTGGTGCTCCCTTATTGCTGAAAAGGACAGAAAGTGTGTGGGGGTGTGTTTTGAAATGTGCCTTAAACATTTCTGGAGAGTGCCTGATCTGTGGAACATCTCAAAGAGCAGCAGGCTGACACGGCGAAGGAAAACGGTGAAGCTGTGCCGAGCTCTCTCTGACCTCGTGGTCTACACCAACTCTGTGGCAGCCCAGGATATAGTAGATGATGGTAAGGCTGATGGCATGAGAGCTACACCTGCCCTTTTCTCTGTGTTCCCAAGATTTCCCTTGTTGACCCAAGATATATTCAAAACAGAATAATTAGTGACTTGCTCCTCCCACTTAATTACCGAGAACCACCAGGTGTAGAGTCTTGCATCTGGGAAAGAACAATCCCATGGACCAGTAGAGGCTGGGGGCTGATCTGTTGGAAAACAGCCCTGGGAGTACTTGTGGGACACACAGGACAACCATGAGCCAGTAATGTGCCCTTGTGGCCAAGGTGGCATATGGTCACCTGGGGTGCATCAAGAAGAGTGTGGTCAGCAGGTCAAGGGAGGTTCTTCACCCCCTGGTAAGGCCACAGCTGGAGTACTGGCTGCAGTTCTGGACTCCCCAGTTCAAGAAGGGCAGGGACTTGCTGGCGAGGGTACAGCAAAAGGCTGCAAGGATGCTGAGGGGACTGAGACATCTCTGTGAGGAGGAAAGGCTGGGAGAATTGGGGCTGGTTAGTCTGGAGGAGAGCAGCTGTGCCTGGGGATCTGTAGAGGAAAAGGTCCTGGCAGTTAGCTTGAGCTCTTGCTTGGCTTTGAGTCTGCAAACTTGAGGGCAGGCCAAAAGTCCCTCCTGGGAGGGGAAGCTGGTGCCCTTCAGTTGTGCAGTGTGCATGATCTGTGTGTGACAGGGCAGCTCTGGGCTAAACCTCATGTTCTTGTTTGATAGCTGCGTAACCGAGGTGTGGGTCCCGGGACTGCTCTGTAACTCACTTGTTGGTTTCACACCACACACAGGATCCACAGGGAACGTGCTGTCATTCAGTGAAACCAGAGCCCACCAAGCAGTGCAGCAGAAGGCTGAGCAGTTCATGCTCTACAACCAGAAGCAGCTCACAAGGGTCTATCCATCAGCCTACAGGATTGACTCCAGCAATTTCAATCCTTTGCCTTACTGGAATGTTGGTTGCCAGTTAGGTGAGTGCTCCGAGACAAACTCCTTGCCAGCTCTTGTGCCTGTGCTAAGTGAATATTGATCAGTGACTCCTGGGTTTCCTCTTTCCCCAGTGGCACTCAACTACCAGTCTGAGGGACGTGTGATGCAGTTAAATGAAGCAAAATTTAGGGCAAATGGCAACTGTGGTTACGTCCTCAAACCCCAGCAGATGTGCAAAGGTAATGTCCCACTGTGCATTTAGTGCTCTAAGTGTCAGGCCTTCAGAATGTGGCTTCATGGTGAAGTTGTGAAGACACAAGAAAAGAAAGTAGGAGCACACAGAATCTGTCGGATTTCCATACATTGTAACTCTGAGGTTGTAAGTAAAACAAGTCATACATCCATAGGATGCCTTGGGTGGAAAGGGACCTCAGAAATCATCCAGTTCCAGCTCCCTGCCATGGGCAGGGACACCTCCCACCAGCCCAGGTGCTCATCCAGCCTGACCTGGACCACCACCAGGGAGGGGGCATCCACAGCCTCCCTGGGCAACCTGTGCCAGTGTCTCCCCACCCTCCCTGAAAAGAATTTCTTCTTAATCTCCAGTCTCAATCTCCCCTCAAAGCCATTGTCCCTTGTCTTATATCTACAAGCCCTGGTCAAAAGTCCCTCCCCAGCTCTCCTGTAGCCCTCTGCAGGCACAGGAAGGCTGCTCTAAGGTCATCCTGGAGCCTTCTCCAGGCTGAACAGCCCCAACTCTCTCAGCCTGTCCCCATCATCTCTAAATAAGAGACCTGCTACTCACCAAGGAATTTACAGATTAGCTCTAAGTAAGAGAGCTAAGTTACTCTCTAGGTTAGTAAGTTACTCACTTCTGACTGCATTTTGACTCTGTGTATGCATTTTGTGGGGCCATATTTATTCTGTTTGTCTTTTTCCTTACACTTCTCGTTCCTTGCCATCTTTTAGGCACATTCAACCCCTACTCTTCTGACCCGCTTCCTGCCAGTCCTAAAAAGCAGCTGATTCTGAAGATCATCAGTGGACAGCAGCTACCAAAGCCTCCAGACTCAATGTTAGGAGACAGGGGAGAGGTGAGATACTCTGATGCCAACAGATGCTTCCATGAGAAGTGCTGGAGTGACCTGGCAGCATGTGACTCAAGGAAACTTTCTGCTTAGTTCAACACACCAATAAATCTCAGGTGTTGTTGAGCTTTTGGTCACTGAATGTTCCCAGACATGATGTTCATTGGCTGGACTTGGTGATCCTGAGGGTCTTTTCCAACCTGAATGTTTCTGTGGTTCTGTGTTCAAGAATTGGTTGGGTTTGTATTTTGAGGGTGGCTTCACTATACTTTAAACAGCTCCTGAGACTACAAGGTCTACATCAACTGGTACTTCATGAACCATAGAATGGCTCAGGTTGGAAGGGACCTTAGAGTTCATCCACTCCAAACTCCCTTGCTATAGGCAGGGACACCTCTCAGCTAGATTGGGCTGCCCAAGGCCTCATCCAACATGGCCTTGAACACCCCCAGGGAGGAGGCATCTAGAGTCTCACCATCCTCATACTGAAGAACTTCTTCCTTAGCTCCAGTCTAACCCTGCACTCCCTCAGCTTCAAACCATTCCCTCTTGTCCTGTCTCTACTCACCCTCAGGAAAAGTTCCTCTGCAGCCTTCCTGTAGGATCTCTTCAGGTACTAGAAGGCAGCTCTAAGGTCCTCCCAGAGCCTTCTCTTCTCCATTTCCCATGATTGTGCTCTTGAAAACTGCTATGAGTGAAGGGTTTTGTGAATTGAAATTAACTCTGTGTGTGAATTTTGTTTGCAATTGCCCTCCTTGGCTTGCTTTTAAAATACTTTGTTTTTCAAACACAGATAATTGATCCCTTTGTTGAGGTGGAGATTATTGGGCTGCCTGTTGACTGCTGTAAAGATCAGACCAGGGTGGTTGATGACAATGGTAAGACAATCTAGCTGGCTTCCTCTTCTCCCATCAAAACTTCAGTAATTGGAAGTGATTCAGCCTCTCTTACTGGTTTCTGCCTTGCAAAGCTTCTCATCTGATGAAATCCAATTATTTGAGCACATTAAATTCTGCTTTCTAGACAGGCTGGGGGTGAAGGACAAGAACTGCTCACCACAATAGCTTTCTCCTAGGTTGCTCTAAAATCTCCTTTCTGCAGAAGGTCCAAATTGATATAGATATGGGCAGAATTTCACATGCAATGAAATCAAACCACATCCTAGGCAGTTTCACTGCCCCCTCAGCCTTTGTGGAAGGAGGTGAGTAACAGAGTGGGACAGCCTGTTGCAGCAGGAGAGGTGGACACTAGCTCTCATAGCTGCAAAACCATGGTGGGGGGAAAGGTAGTGCCTGTTTGGTTTGGACTATCTTTATCCTACCATAGTTCTGCAAAACACCAAACCCCCTTGGTGCCCCTGCCAGAAGCCTTTAGTTTGTAAAAGCAGTGCAAGAGATAATGGGGACAGCGTGCCTGGACCTAGGTGAGCAACAAGGAATGAGATTCCATTTGTCTGCTCGGTTCTTGTGCCTCCTGCCAAGCTATGCATGATGAAAATCAAGGCTAGTGCTTGCTCTGGACTTCTCTCCCAAACTTGCTGTTGTGTTTGCTTTGCAGGGTTTAATCCTGTCTGGGAGGAAACCCTCACTTTCACCATCCACATGCCTGAAATAGCTTTGGTGCGGTTCCTCGTCTGGGACCACGATCCCATCGGGCGAGACTTTGTTGGACAAAGGACTCTGGCCTTCAGCAGCCTGGTCCCTGGTTAGTCCTGCTTGTTTGCCTCAACTTAGAAATCTAGCTGAAGAACAACCCCCTGGGAACTTAAAGATGAGGATGTCAGCACAAGAGAGATGCTTATACCTCTTACAGAATCACAGGACGGTAGGGGTTGGATGGGACCTCTGGAGATCATTGAGTCCAACCCTCCTGACCAAGGCAGGGCCGCTTAGAGGAGGTCACACAGGAACACATCCGGGCAGGTTTGGAATGTCCCCAGAGAGGGAGACTCCACCACCTCTCTGTGCAGCCTGTGACAGGCCATGGTTTAGTTGTCAGGGGGTGTTAGGTAATAGGTTGGACTTGATCTCTGAGGTCTTTTCCAACATTATTGATTCCATGATTCAAAACTTTGTACTGGGTGGGGCTTGGAAACCAGAGGTCTTGCTAAAGGTACAAGGTGCTTGCTGTATCTATTTCACTTTCACAGGCATTTTAGTGCATGAAGTGCAAAGTGTTGGTCACTTGTGGTGCTCTGGTTTTGGTTCCCTAGGTTATCGCCACGTGTACTTGGAGGGGCTGACAGAAGCATCCATATTTGTTCACATCACCATCAATGAGATCTATGGGAAGGTAGGTGTGCCTGCAGATGGACATCTTCTGTCACCACCTTCTTGTTTGAATTCTTCTGATAAGAATGGATTTTAAGAGCCCACAGAACCCCACAGCATTTACCTGCTTTGTGAATGGGCTGCACAGCTTCGGCTGGTGGCATTTTGTGCACTGGATGGGCAGTGCCTGCCTCTCCCTCTGGCACTCCTCAGGGGTTAAGTTTAGACAAATTACTCATCAATGAAGAAGTACAAGTCAGGGTCTCTGTCGTCCTCAACTTGATGTCTTAATTTCTATTCATATCTGAAGAGGTTGGGATAAGTCCAGAGGAGGGCTTCAAGGGCTGGGCACCTCTGCTGTGAGGATAGGCTGAGGGAGTTGGGGTTGTTCAGCCTGGAGAAGGGAAAGCTGCAGGGGGACCTTAGAGCTACCTTCCAGTACCTGAAGGGATCCTACAAGAAGGCTGCAGAGGGACTTTTCCTGAGAGTGTCTGGAGACAGGCCAAGGGGGAATGGTTTGTAGCTGAGGGAGAGCAGGGTTAGACAGGAGCTGAGGAAGTTCTTCAGTATAAGGGTGGTGAGACGCTGGAACAGGTTGCCCAGGGAGCTTGTGGATGCCTCCTCCCTGGGGGTGTTCAAGGCCAGGTTGGATGAGTCCTTGAGCAGCTCAGTCTGGTTGAGAGGCAGGGAGGTTGGAGTAGATGCTCTTTGAGGTCCCTTCCAACCTGAACCATTCTGTGAAACAGTGCTGAGCATCAAGGAAGCAAAATGCAGATCCTCACTGCTGATGTTTTCTCTGAGGAGCACTGAGCTGGGACACCCACTGGCAGCACACCCATGTCCAGTAAAACACTGGGCTCTCTCCAGCTGAGCTACAGCAGTAACAGCACAGACATGCTGCTGTCAGAGTGCTCAGGAAGCAGAAGGATGTAGCTCAGTGTGTGTTTGGGAGAGCCTTGCAGGAGATCAAGGAGGAGAGCATCACAGACTCTTAGCCCAGCATGCAGGTACTTAGGAATGCTCTTGCTGTTAGCACCTAACAATTGTCCTGGACATTTCATAGATTCATAGAATGGTTTGGGTTGGAAGGAACCTTCAAGGGCATCTAGTTCCAACCCCCTTACCATGGGCAGGGACACCTTCCACTAGAGCACTGTGTTCAACTAATTCAACTTTAGGAGTAAACCTTGAGAACTCTTAGTGCATCCCAACAGGGTCTTAGACAAGCAGTGAATTTAAGCAGCAAAATCTCCCAGGGTTTAGTGCAGGATTTTGCTTGTCTGCAAGATTTCTGCTTGTCAGATGTTTAAACAATGCAAATAAAACCAGAATGCTCTTCCTCTGCACTTCAGCTGCTTTCAGGAGCAGTTTGCAAGAGGTTTTTTTTGAAGCCACACACAGATTTTTCTATACATTTATATATATCTACACATATCTGATATCCAATAATATCTCTGTTTGGGACTTGTGCATTGCAGATAAGCAGCACAAAGACATTCAGGCCATACTGCAGAGGATGCTGAACTAAAGCAGCACTTTGTGGAGATAAAACTAAAGGAAAAACAAACACAGAAATAATCCCCAAGCACTTTCATGAAGGGTACAGGTTAAAGAGCACAGTTTGCCCTCAGCCTCTCTCCCCCTGCAGAGGATGTCATGCCAAATATGTGAGGCCCCAGAGCTGTGAGCACCCGAGGAAAGCTCAGTGGAACAGAGAGAGACAACAGCACAGAGGAAGCCCAGGGGCTGAGATTTGCTCTAGTCCAGATCCTCACTTAGCTCCACTGCCTTTATCCTCACTGATCCCTTTAGATTCCTGAAGGATCCAGTGATGACTCTGTAAATCCCTTGGATGTCTGCCTGGCTCTTGGCATCTTGTCTCAGCACAGGGATTCAGTGCACTTGTCTGCTCCAGCAGAGTTCCTCCTGCCAGGGAGGACAGCAGCAAGGCAGTGGAGGGAACAGCAGTGGTCATTCTGTGCTACAGAGAGAAGCTTTTAGTATTTAAGGTGGATTTTATTGTGCCTAAACTAGTGTAAAGGCAACAGCAGTGGTGAGCAGCTTGGAATGCATCTGAGAGACTTCTGTACATCTATGTGTGACATCACAGCCAGTTTTGATGAGAGTCTGCCTGCTGGGGAGCTTCTTTGGCCTTTGGCTCATAGGCTCCTCAAAGAGGAAACACACCCAAGAGAACCAGCAGAATGGGGAAAACAAAAGATGTGTGTGGGGCCAGACAACCCACTGAGACTTGATCTCTGCACCACTCAGCCTCTTCATCTCATGCCTGCCTTAATGATGAGTTTGTAACCAGTAACTGAAGGCTGAATGCATGTAGACGCCCAGTCTGTAGCCTGCAGAAGAGAAGGCTCCAGGGAGACCTCAGAGCAGCCTTCCAGTACCTGAAGGGGGCTACAGGAGAGCTGGGGAGGGACTTTTGACAAGTGCTTGTAGTGATAGGAAAAGGGACAATGGCTTTGAGCTGGAAGAGGGGAGACTGAGACTGGACATTAGGAGGAAATTCTTTCCAGTGAGGGAGGGGAGACACTGGCACAGGTTGCCCAGGGAGGCTGTGGATGTCCCCTCCCTGGGGCGTGTTCAAGGCCAGGCTGGATGAGGCCTCCAGCAGCCTGGGCTGGTGGGAGGTGTCCTTGCCCATGTCAGGGAGCTGGAAGGGGCTGATCTCTAAGCTCCCTTTCCACCCAAGGCATTCTGTGGATCTAGGACTTGTTGGTACTAGATGATCTTTAGGTCCCTTCCAGCCCAAAGCAGTCTGGGATGCTATGGTTCTGTGACCCTTCTCAGTGAGGGTATCTGGGCAAGGTTGAGAGAGGCTGACATTAGACTGCTTGAAATCCTTTGCTGTCGAGGGGTTCTGGTTGCAGCTGCCTTGCTATTGCCTTCTTTGCTTGCATCACAGCCTTGGGAACGTTAGCCAAATGTATTTGCATTTTTTTGCCTTTCAGTGGAGCCCTTTAATCCTCAATCCCAGTTACACAATCTTGCACTTGCTAGGAGCCACAAAGGTAGACTCCAGCAGCATGCACTTGGCCCTTGCTGGGCGCCGAGCTTTATCCAATGGTTCCTAATCGCATGGCCTGCAACCCCCAAGCTCTGCATCATTCTTCATCCAGCCTCCGGAGCATCTGAATATTGCTTTGGCCAAGCCCATGCCTAAAACTCCCAAGTTCATGTGTAGCCTGTGGCTGCCAGACACTTCTCCACAGCCTTTTCACCTCTGATAGGAGGCTCTGAGCAAACTTCTCTGCTACCGGTGGCAGGCTGCCACCCTGATGAGGAGAGATCTGGTAACTGTGGCAGGCTGCCACCCTAATGAGGAGAGATCTGGTAACTGTGGCAGGCTGCCACCCTAATGAGGAGAGATCTGGTAACTGTGGCAGGCTGCCACCCTAATGAGGAGAGATCTGGTAACTGTGGCAGGCTGCCACCCTAATGAAGAGAGATCTGGTAACTGTGGCAGGCTGCCACCCTGATGAGGAGAACTACAGGCATGCATGAATTGGTGGAGACCTGTGTTGGTAGTTCCTCGCTCAGAGTAGCTGTGAAGTGCTTGGTGTGAGTTTTTGCTTTGCTGCATCTTTGACTTTGTCTTCATCACTCATAAGTAAAAGCAGCTTTTTTTCGGTTGCTCTCCTTATCTAATTGTCTGAGCTCACTCAAAGCCTTGGTTGTTCCTTCTGCTTTCAGAACAAGCAGCTGATAGGACTCAGAGGGCTGTTTAACAAGCCTCCTAAGGCCAGCTCTGCCGAGAGCAGCGGGCACTACATCCGGAAGCGCTCTCTGGGCGAGAGGATTCTGCGGCGCACGGCCAGCGCGCCGGCCAAGGGCAGGAAGAAAAGCAAGATGGGCTTCCTGGAAGCTGCTGACATCAAAGACAGTGCCTCTGAGCCAGCAGACCTGAAAGACTTGAAGGAAGGAGTGGTCAGGCGTACGAGCCGCAGCCTGCAAGCGCGCCCTGCTTCTATGCCCGTGGATAAGTATCTCCTGATGGAGCTGCCGTGCCCAGGAGATGAACCCGCCCCAGATGCCAAAGGAGAAGAAAATGCAGCTGGTAAGATGCTCCCCAAATCAATTCTGATGTTAGGAGCTGGAACGGTCAACCCCAGGCCAGACTGGACAGTGAAGGTGGTGAGACACTGGAACAGTGTTCCCTGGGGAGGTTTTGGATGTCCCCTCCCTGGAGGTGTTCAAGGCCAGGCTGGATGAGGCCTTGAGCAATATGGGCTAGGGGAAGATGTCCCTGCCCATGCCAAGGGGTTGGAGCTGGATGATCTTGAAGGTCCCTTCCAACCCAAACCATTCTGTGATAGTCTGTTAAAAGGCTTAGTTCTGTGGTTTGTTCAACTCAGATTAAGAGTTACTGGGCAGACTTACCTATGCTGGGAGTATTTTCACAGCTCCTCCAGCTCTTTGGTAAGTGACATCCTGGCGAGCTGGCTGCTCTCCAAGCTAGGCAAGGATTTCTGGAAGTGCTCTTCAAAGGACACTTGCCAATTTCTTCTCAATTACACTTCATCAGTTTCTAGTTGGTTTCTTATCCCTTTCCTCATGGAAACAGCTGCTGGCATGCTGGGCTTTCTCCCCCCATTTTCAAGGAGGAAGATCCCCCTGCACCCATGTGTGTTTGGTGCTTTTTAATAGTGGGTGCAATCAGTGTCAAATAGATGTAAAAAGGGTTAAAATAGGTCAGACTTTGCATCCCACAGTCTTGAGCTGGGCTTGTTCCACCTGGAGAAAAGGAGACTGGGGGAAGACCTCCTGACTCTCTACAGCTCCCTGAAAGGAGGTTAGAGGCAGGTGGGGGTTGGTCTCTTCTCCCAAGGAACAAGTGATAGAGTAAGAGGAAATGGCCTCAAGTTGCACCAAGGGAGGTTCAGGTTGGATATCAGAAGGAACTTCTTCACTGAAAGGATTCTCAAACACTGGAGCAGACTGCCCAGGGAGGTGGTTGAATCCCCATTCCTGGAGGTGTTTAAAAGCTGTGTAGATGTGGTGCTGAGTGACCACAGCACCAGCCTTGGTAGAGTTGGAGAATGGTTGGACTAAATGATCCTTAAAGGTCTTTTCCAACCAAAATGATTGCATGGTTCTATAGGAGTAGTCCTGGATTTGAAAGGCTCCCATGAGTGCAGCAAGTTCAGTGTGTTTGCCTGAGCTCATGAAAGGTTTGCTGGAGTATTTCACAGACCCACAGAAACATTCAGCTTGGAACAGACCCTCAGGAGCACCAAGTCCAACCCACAGCCCTACTTTACAAGGGTCACCCCTAAACCAGAGCCACAAGCAGCACATCCAAACCACCTTGAAACAGCCAGGCTTGGGGACTCCACCACCTCCCTGGGCAGCACATTCCAATCCCTGACCACTCTTGATGGGGAAAAAAAGGTTTACTACTGTCCTCTAAGTCTAAGCTTCCCCAGTCACAGCTTGAGGCCATTCCCTCTTGTTCCATCACTAATTAGCTGTGAGAAGAGACCAGCGCCAACCTCTCTACCATGTCCTTTCAGGTAGTTGTAGAGAGCAATGAGGTCTCCCCTCAGCCTCCTCACAGAGGTCTAGGAAACACTGCATACAAGGCCTGCTGCCTCCACCCTGAGCTTGTCCCTGGTTTGCAGTGTCTGTGCTGCTCTTTGGGGCTGGATTTTGGTTGTGTACACTCATACAGGCTGTCCCCACCAGGCTGCAGGGCTAGGGCACATCCTCACCTTCTAGTGGGTTCTGACAGAGCAGTCAGTGCCTTGGGGCTCTTTCTCAGCTGGCACAGGGGAGCCAGGAGCACCAGCTGTCTTGGTGAGATGCAGAGAGCACCACAAGAACCCCTTTTGGCCTGAGAGGTGACAAAGATTTTGCTCTGCTCTGAATACAGTGGAGCAGCAGCTTCCAGCAGCCCCAGGAGCCACCTGTCAGATGCAGATGAGAGGAGGGTGTTGAGCCACCTTTGTTCTGCTTGCCCATGTGAGTGATTTTGAAGGGACAGATGATCTGGGCATCCTTTGTGCAAGAAGGTGCTGAGGAGAAGCAGCAAGCAAAGTCAAATCAGTTTGATTTCTACCACCAGGAGAAACAAAAAACTGGAGAAAAGATGCTCCCAGGAAAGGAAGTCAGCTCTGAAATGCTGTGCTTTGAATTGGAAGGTCCTCTAGAGGAGCCTGTGAAGGGGAAACAGCTCAGCCTTTTTTCACACCACCTGCAATGTTTCTTCCTCAGCTAAAAAGAGTCAAGATCCTCTTGGAAGGAATTTCCACACTTCTGGAGGTCCCAGTTCCTCACTCATAGCAAAATAACCTTTGCAGAAAGCACCAGCTCTGGTGAGATGACCTCAAAAGTTGTCACAGGGGATGAATCCTGCCCTTTCTAACCATGAGAGAGCTAGATCCTCTCCCCTGGAGTCTCTGTGAGCCTTCCTCCCTTACCCCTACAGAGGAGTTTAGGCCACCTTAGACATAAAGAAACAAGACATCAAAAAGCTGAAATTCCAGATGGAGTCCTCTCCTGTCCTTGAGGGACCTTCTCCCTTCTCTGTGCTGCGAGGCCATCCATGGCTTAGTGGTGGGCACAGAGAGACTCAAGCCGGGCCCTTTTGTCATGGAAGCAATTCCCTTGAACCCTGGTAAGAGAAGGTGCAGCTCTTCCTCAGGCTTGGCTATGCCCACAGTGTGAGTTCAGCCCAGATATTTTAGACTGGGAGGTGGCTTCAGCATCAGGGAGTTTCTGATGAACTGAAGTGTTGGTTCCTGCAGGATGCCATGAGGAAGGCAGAGTGTTGGCTGTCCAGCAGAGATCTGTCTTCCTAAAAGAGACATCTGTCTTGGAGCAGGCTGCTCAGGATGATGGTGGAGTCTCCATCTATTCCAGGAAGGATCTGGAGGTGCTGGAAGGTGTCCAGAGAAGGGCCACGAGGAGGAGCAGAGGGCTGGAGCTGCTCTGCTCTGAGGACAGACTGAGGGAGTTGGGGTTGTGCAGGCTGGAGAGGAGAAGGCTCTGAGGAGACCTAAGTGTGGCCTTCCAGGATCTGCAGGGGGCTCCAAGCAAGCTGGGGAGGGACTTTTGAGGGTGTCAGGGAGGGGTAGGACTGGGGGGATGGAGCAGAACTAGAAGTGGGGAGATTGAGATTGGCTGTGAGGAAGAAATTGTTCCCCAGGAGGGTGGTGAGAGCCTGGCACAGGCTGCCCAGGGAGGTGGTGGAAGCCTCCTGCCTGGAGGTGTTTGCAGCCAGGCTGGATGTGGCTGTGAGCAGCCTGCTGTGGTGTGAGGGGTCCCTGCCCATGGCAGGGGGTTGGAACTGGCTGAGCCTTGAGGTCCCTTCCAGCCCTGACAGTTCTATGATTCCATGTTTAAGAAACCTGTGGCCATGGCACCTGGGGACATGGTGTAATGGCCATGGTGGTGGTGGGTTGATGGTTGGAGTGGCTGATCTTGGAGGGGCTTTCCAACCCAAACAATTCTCTGATTCTATGAAAATACTATGGTTGAATGTAGCTCTGCTGCCTCAACTGAAATGACCCCAAGTGAGCAGTGTGCTGGCCATCCCCTCTCTTCTTGATAGGAAAAGATCTACAGATCAAAGAAATGTGGATCTCTTCCATCCCTATCTCCTCATCATCCTTATCTGTGCTCCTGCACAGGGAAGCATGGGGAACCTTGCCAAGCCATGCTCACTAAATCAGTTCTCACTCCACCCAGGGGGTTCAACCTGAGGCTCTCAATGAACAGGGGCTGAGGGCTCTTGTTGAATGCTTAGGGCTTTTCCTCTTGCTTCCTGGGGCCCTGACCTCTAACCACTGTCAGAAGCAGGAGATAAGATGTCAGACTTCATTCTGTTCTGGTGTCCCCATCATAAGAAGGACATAGAACTGTTGAAGCAAGTCCAGAGGAGGGCCACAGAGATGATCTGAGGGCTGGGGCACCTCTGCTATGAGGGTAGGCTGAGGGAGCTGGGGATGTTCAGCCTGGAGAAGGGAAGGCTTCAGGGGGACCTTAGAGCTGCCTTCCAATCCCTGAAGGGATGGGATGGGATGGGATGGAATGGAATGGAATGGAATAGGAGGAAGGCTGCAGAGGGACTTTTTGTCAGGGTGTCCAGAGACAGGCCAAGGGGGAATGGTTTGAAGCTGAGAGAGAGCAGGGTTAGACTGGAGCTGAGGAAGAAGTTCTTCAGTATGAGGGTGGTAGGACTCTGGCACAGGCTGCCCAGGGAGGCTGTGGATGCCTCCTGCCTGGGGGTTGTTCAAGGCCAGGTTGGATGAGGCTTTGAGCAGCTGAGTCTGAGAGGTGTCCCTGCCCATGGCAGGGAGGTTGGAGGAGATGAGCTCTGAGGTCCCTTCCAACCTAAGCCACTCTATGATGATTCTATAGTCCCTGCTTCATTAAAAGCTCCAAACGAGTGAATCATGGAGCTCAGATTTAACAAATGAAGACTAATCAGATGGTTTGGTGGAGGAAATCTTCCAGGGCTGTTTTGTAAGGCTTTCAAGAGCTTGCTCTGGTGCTTGTTGAAGGAAGATCAACACCAACCCTTTTGCACTGTAACATTTCTCCTAACTAGTCGTAGAGTCTGGAGTCCATCTGCTTGATGCCTTGTACTCAGCTCTTGTAAGCATGCCTCGTGTTTCACAGTATGATGGTTTTTAACAGAGCTGTTTTGTTCTGTCTTTATTGCCATGCTTCTTTGTAGTACAAATCTGACTAGGAACACAGCTGAAGGTAATGCCACCTGCAAGCCCTGCTCTGGTACCTCATCCGCATTATTTGCAACCAGTATTACATCACCTGCTTGATGTAATAGACATCCAAAGGAAGTTTCAATGAAGTGCCTGCAGTTGTATTTCTCCATTTCTTCATGTCCCATGGATAATTTGTACCAAACCTGCACAACCCCATGATTAAGTTCTGTCACTACTGTACCTGATTTTGCGTTCTCCATTTGTCTGTCTGAGGACAAAATAGGTGTTCAGAGGCGGAACCCAAGCCTGAGTGTGACTAACCTGTCTCTCATTCCATTTAGCCAACAGTGAGGACACTACAAATGGGCAAGAAACAAACCTGGAAGACTCTGGATCAGCAAATACCCCAAGTTTGACGTCTCAGTTGATGAAGAATGAGCAGAAGGAGGCCTCAGTTGATTCTTTAGTATCACCTCTGCAAGAGCAACCTGAACAGTCAGTTTTTCCAAGTGTGGCTGAAATGAATCACCTCCCAGAGTGTCAGGAAAATGATGTCCCTGATGGAGCTGTGCCCCTCATGCAGGGCCCTGATGTCGCCATTTCCACAGGAGCTCCCTGTGACAAAATCTGTGCAGACCATGGAAAGGTTGATGGCACAGAAGGGTCTGAGAGGGGAGAAATAACTCTCGCAAGGGCTTCCTGCTCTCAAAACGTAGAGGTGGAAAACCACAGAAGTGACATCATGAAGGACAGCACTGCAGCACCTCCTTCTTCAACAGATACTTCCTCTGCCATTTGCTCTGCTGTCCCTGCCCTGCACTCCACCTCAGCCATGCAGGACAGTGACATTTCTCGCCTGATAGATGAGGTGTCCTTAGCCACCGAGAGCCAGATGGACAGCACCGTCTCGGCTCTGATCGGACAGCTGGATGCCACTGACGACCAAACCAACCTTAGCGAGGTCTCGAGCCCCCGTGGCTCCGGCAGCCAGACCTTCAGCATGCTGGCCACACAGCCACGCGTGCCTGCTGCTGACCTCCGCAGCCCCTGCAAGCACAACTTCCCCACCGCTCGGTCCGCCAGGTCGCCTTTGTTCTCCACTCCAGATCCCACCGCGCTCCCCAGCCCCGAGACTGCCGAGTACTCCGCGTACGCGATCATCCACGAGGCCGCCCTGACACCGGCCTCTGAGTGTAAGCCCCACGGTGAGGCAGCCTGCAAGAAAAAGTTAAGTAGCATAGAAAACAACCTGGCCAGTTCTCCGTGCCCTTCACCCCTCTCTTTGCTCAAGGTGAATCCCCAAAGAAAACAAGGAACAAAGCCCGGAACAAGCTGGGAAGCCCCCAAGCCTGCCACTTCTTTTGCTTCCAACAGCCTCATCTTTGAGGAGACTCTGGTTGACCCTCTCACTGGTGAGACTTCAGAGAGCAGCAGCCTAGTAGAAGTGGATGGGGATTCTCAGGATCTCCTGGTCACTGCCTGTGAGTACAGAAGGGAAGACATGAGCCAGTTGGCCTCCCCTTTGAAACTGAGGCAAAGGCAGCACGCTGGGTGTGGCGGTGGCAGGTCCTCTGGGAACAGCACAGCTATGGAGCTCTGCTCCACTGGCCTGGGCTGCTCAGATCACTTCAGGACTGCAGGCCCTCAGCTGCCTTTCCCCACGTGTGCAAATGTTGGATTCTCGTGCCACCACCCCGCAGAGAAGCAGGCAAAGGTAACCTGCGCCGCTGAGAGCCCCCGCTCAGCACGCGCTCCCCGCTGCTCCGCAGCGCTTTGGCTTTCCCACCTCACTCAGCCATCAAGCAGAGCAGTCCTTGCAAATCCAAGAGCCTTGGGGACTTGACATCCGAGGACATCTCCTGCAACTTTGAAAGTAAGTACCAGTACATCAGCAGGAGCTTCATCTCCTCGGGCATGAGGGACAAGAAGCTCGCCGCTCTGAAGAACGTGAGGCCGCACTCCACCGACGCGCTGACGGAGCAGCTGCGGAAGCTGGTGTCCCTCGACCAGGAGGACGCCCAGCAAGCACTCTGCTCCAGGCAGATTGATGAGGACTGCCCCAAAGCCCTGGTCAGAAAGCTCTCCTCCAGGAGCCAGAGCAGAGTGCGGAACATCGCCAGCCGTGCCAAGGAGAGGCAGGAGGCCGCCAGCAAGCAAAAGCCCGCCCACTCGAGCGGCGTCTCGGGGGTTGTCCTTCGGAGCAAGCCCTCGGCGCCTCCTCAAGTTGTCAACAGGCACTCCACAGGCTCCTACATAGCCAAGTGCCTCAATGGCTTCCCTGGGGAGGACCTGGAGGGCCGCGGGATGCCGGAGGGCGCCTGCGCCGCCTTCCACTCCGGCTGCGGCGACCGCTTGTACGCCCACCACCCTGTCCTGCAGCTGGAGCCCAGCACTGAGGACCAGCCTGAAATCTATTTCCTGCTGAGACTGTAGATTGTATAAATGTACATTCTGTCAAAGTTTACACAGTTGAAGTGAAGGATTTTTAGCTGGAGAGCCCCTTTGGAGGGGTTAAGTTATTTAGGAATGCAGTTCCCTGCCCGTGCTTGGGCCCTGTGTAAATACAGCCCACGCTCCACCCTCATCACAGCAGTGGTTTGGGTTAGCAGCCCCCACCACGTGGAGTCCCCTGGGGGCTGTTTGCATGCAGTGAGCATTGGTAGCATCACTTTGTGTTTGTCATGCTGTGCTCAGGAGCCTAACACTGCAGTGACTGCAAGAGTGTTGTCGTCTCCTGCTGTTTGGAAGGACGTTTTTTAGTGATCACTTTTGGCCCTTGGTGAGAATTCTCCTGAGCCTCCTGCTTTCTGTTGCTGGTGATGTCCTTGGGGGTCCTTGGCCAGCCCCAGAACGAGCCCCATCCTTGGCCCCGCCCTGCCTTGGACTCCACTCTTCATTCCACACGTGATTCTGTGTGCAGAGCTTGGGGTCAGTCCACATCTGTCAGGCCCCTGTAGGTTTGTCCTTCTGCCCACTCTGTGAAGTTGTCTTCCTTTCTGGTGGCTGTGTTGAGTGCTCAGAGCAGGATGTGGGGATCCCTCTGCATTTGTGGCTGGAAAGCACTGGGTTGCTGCATTCCTTTGGTTCTGTCTTGTTGCTCTTGGCTGTGTGTGTAGCTTTGGTACAGTAGCAGAGCTGTATATTTGTCATTCCCTTGCTGAAGTGGTGCCAGTCAGTGGGACCTGGCAAGCTGATGTGGTAGAGCGACTGTTTTGACTGTCTTGTCTTTTTCTCCTCTGAAGGCTGAGAGTGCATTGGGTGAGTAAACCTCCACCACTGAAGCTTCCCTGGAGGGAACAACAGAGCTTTATTTTGGTTTGACTTTGCCTGACTGTAAGTTTTTTCTGAGCTGTACAAGATGTACCTTTTACCTCTTTCTTTTGTAATGCAGAGTATTATTATTATTCTTGAAAACCTCATTAAACTAGATTTTTAAGCACCTGGTTACATGGTTAATGAAGCTCTAGCGGAGGCAGTCCTGCTCAGACAGTAGTTAGTGACTGCAGGCAGCTTGTTTGTGGATCATCTTTGAAGGTCTTTTCCTACCTCGGCTGCTTCTCCCAAGTAGTTGCTAATGACAGGACAGCAGGAAATGGCCTCAAGCTGCACCAGGGCAGGTTTAGGTTGGATATTGGGAAGAATTTCTTTACAGAAAGTGTGGTCAGGGATTGGAACAGAAAGCCCAAGGAGGTGGTGGAGTCACCATCCCTGGAGCTGTTCAACAAATGAGTGGCTGTGGTGCTTCAGGACACAGTCTGGTGGTCATGGAGGTGTTGGGTAGAAGGTTGGACTTGATGATCTTGGAGGGCTTTTCCCACCTGAATGAGTCTAGGATTCTAAGTTGTAAAGGAATAAAACATTTGAAAACAATAAGAGTGAAAAGCTACAGAGAGCAAAGGCAGAACTGAAGCTTGAGGAGTGGAGATTCAGACTCAAGAACAGGAAGAAATTCTTTCCAGTGAGGGTGGGGAGAGCCTGGCACAGGCTGCCCAGGGAGGCTGTGGCTGCCTCCTGCCTGGAGGTGTTCCAGGCCAGGCCAGGCTGGATGAGGCCTTGAGCAACCTGGGCTGGTGGGAGGTGTCCCTGCCCTTGGTAAGGGGTTGGAACTGGATGAGCTTTAAGGTGCCTTCCAACCCAACCCATTCTGTGAATCCATGAATTTCCCCCAGAACGGGTTGGGTTGGGGTTGTTCCTGCACTGATGCTCCTTTGGGTGTGTTGGGTAAGGTTTTAATGCTGTAGCTGTCTGCAGCAGGGGAAACAATGCTCAGGAGCCTCAGTCCACATGTCTGAGGCAGTGTGGCAGAGTGATTACACTGATGACAGATCTGCTTAAGCATGCAGGAGGAGGAATAAATTGAATTTCTAGCAGAGATTATCTTTTAAACTCCTGTGTTGATTGAGACAGAAAGAAATGAAAAGGGGCAGTGCCTGTGCTGGCCTGGTTGAGCCTGGAACTTGGGGGTCTATGGGGGATTAAAAAGCCTTGGAAGCTGCAATGTGTCCTTTAAGAGGTGAACTGAGTGTCTGTGGGCCAAAGAGGAGCATGTGCAGTCCAGGCAGAGCTTGCTGGCACTTGGGGACAGGGTTTAGTGGCCATGGTGGTGCTGCTGGGTTGATGGCTGGACCCAGTCTTTGAGAGCTTTTCCAACCCAACCAATTCTATGATTCTGTTCCTGTGAGAAGGGGTCAGGGGAGGGAGGGAGCTGGACCTGGAGCTGTGGCAGTGGCTTTGTTAATCCCTGTTAAGGAATAATTAGGCTTTTATTGTCCAACCCCTTTGCAACAGAGCCTTGTCTTTAGGTGTGACCTGACTCAGTCCCTGCTGTGGCCCCAGCAGTGTTTCTGGGGTCCAGATCCAGAGCAAGTTCAGCCTCTGCTGGAGGAGACCTTACAGTGATTCAGTGTCTGCCTTGGTTGCTCTGTGGTGTGTTGGTGGAAGGTTTGAGGAGGAAAGCCTCTGCCTTGGGCAAAACATTCACGGGGCTCTGTGTTGTGTCCCTGCTGTGGGCAGAGGCAGAGCTGCAGCACTGCAGACGACCTGCCTGGCAGCTGTCCCCCTGAAGCTCTGCTGCTCCTGATTCCTGGCATTAGTTGGATGGTTCATTTGAGCACATCTGGATACAGCCTGGAGTTTGTCAGGAAGGTCAGACAGTATTTATGTGATCCCATTTTAAGGAGCAATAGTCTCTGGGAAGCCTGAAGGGTAGCAGATGTCTTGAAGCAGCTGATTAATTCCTGCTTGGCTTTCAGACCCTCCTTTGACTTCCAGGCTTTTCAAGTGGGCTCTTTTCATTTAGTGCTCCACATCTTAAACATTTAGAGTCAAAACCTCTCAGTGAAAGATTTGTTAGGCTGAGGTGATCCTTGTAAGTGCAGGGGAGACGTTCTGCTGGGAAGGGAGGGAATGGACTGAAGCTTGAGGAGGGCAGATTGAGACTGGAGATTAGGAAGAAATTCTTGACAGTGAGGGTGGGGAGACACTGGCACAGGCTGCCAAGGGAGGCTGGAGGTGTGCATGGCCAGCTTGGATGAGGCCTTGAGCACCCTGGTGGAAGGGGTCCCTGCCCTTGGCAGGGGGTTGGAACTGAATGATCATTAAGGTCCCTTCCAAGCAGACCATTCTCTGATCCTACTCACCCAGGATCAGTCCATTTGGAGCTGTCAGAAGGCCATCACTAGGGATGGAAGTTTGGTTTGAAAGGTGTGTCAGGGACTTTTCCATACCTGATCCTCAGACAGAGGTGGTGCTGAGTAAGGAAGATGGTAATGAAGCCCCTTTGTATTTAGCCTGTCTTGGGATTCAGGTGTTCAATATTCAAACCCCTTGCCTTGCTTTCTGAAGGCTGGGGGCCCCTGTGTTGCTCTGGATTCATTTAAGTAATTAATAATTAATAGTAGCCCTCTTGACCTGCACTCCCACTTTTTCCCTGTAGCTTGAGTGGGACCCAGGCTCTGCAGAATATTTGCATACAATCAGGCTCTGGCAGGCATCACTGCATGCCTGATGCTGGAGGGGAGCCACTGGCATTTGCTCATCCAAGACAGACAGAGAACTGCTGGAGAGAGTCCAGGGGAGGCTGCAAAGGCACTGAGGGCCCTGGAGCAGCTCTGTGAGCAGCAAAGGCTGAGAGCCCTGGGGCTGAGAGCCTGCAGAAGAGCAGCCCCAGAGGGGAGCTGAGCAATGCTCAGCAAGAGCTAAAGGCTGGGGGCAAGAGGCTGGGGCCAGGCTCTTGCCCAGTGACAGGCCAAGGGTTGATAGGCACAAACTGGAACCCAGGAGGAGACAGTTGTTTGGTGTGAGGGTGCTGGAGGCCTGGAGCAGGCTGCCCAGAGAGGTTGTGGAGTCTGCTGGTGTGGAGAGCTTCCAACCCGCCCTGGGCACTGTGCTGCTGGGCAAGCTGCTGGGGGTGCCCTGCTGGAGCAGGGGCTTGGGCTTGGGGAGCTCCAGGGGTCCCTTCCAACCCCACCATGCTGGGATTCTGGTTTGATTTATGTAGCTTCTGGATGAAAGTTCAGCCCAGTTGGAGGCCTGATTGATGGGCTGAACGGTCTTCTGCAACCAGAATGCTTCTGAGGTTGTATATTGTCCTCTGGAGGAGACTCTTCTGTCCGTGGCTGCAGATGCAGGGTGCAGGAGGTGACTGGTCTCAGTTGGCTGTCTTGGTGCTGCACACGAGCCCCAAAGTGCACAGTGCTGGAGGGTCCTCCTGCAGCGGGAGCAGAGAGAACCTGTTGTTGTGTTTTCTCACAGGTGTAATGCTGCCAGAAAGGGGCTGCTGCTCTCCAGAGATCTTGGCCTCTGCTAGAAAGGTTGAGTTGAAGACAGGGAAGCTGCTGACGGAGTAAAATAACCAAATCTGAGAGCAGTTTGGGAGAAGGCTGCCAGCAGCCCTCCAGGGGCAAAGGGGACAAAGACAGAAATGTCTCAGGAGCAGGTAAGCAAAGCCAGAGAGCTGAGAGGTGGAGCTGCTGCACCAGTCCCAGCTGTTGAGCCTGGAGCAGAGCAGCCCCAGAGGGATCTGAGCAATGCTCAGCAAGAGCTAAATGCTGGGGGGAAGAGGCTGGGGCCAGGCTCTGCTCAGTGACAGGACGAGGGGCAATGGGCACTGCAGCCCAGGCTTGAGCTGTGGGAACACTGGAGCCATGAGATCTTCAGTGCAGTGAGATCCTTCCCCACACTGCAGTGCCAGATGCAGTTGGGAGGGATTCATATTCCTGAGTGTCCCTCAAGCTAGTGTGGGCTTTAGTGAGATAAGCCAAGATTTGCTCATTAATGTGCCTTGTAATCCCAAAGGTAAAGCCTCAGCAGTCCCCTTTGCTGCTGGGCTCCACACTCAGCCTGTGCCAAGCCCAGCACTGAGCCAGGAATCTGCTGGACTCAACAGCAGGGGTGAAGGGAGAGGGCCTGCTGCACACATGTCCACTCACTTGTCTCCTTTATTTCCTCCCTGGACCTGCTGGCCACACTCTTCTTAATGCACCCCAGGAGGCCATTGGCCACATGGCTGCCCCATGTCCCATTTCTGCTGAGAAATACTCCTAGCTAGACTGCAATGGGTCCTTCCATTTCCCCAGGACTGCTTCACCCCTTGATGAAACAGGACCTGCTTGGAGATGCTTGGGGGTGTCAGGTTTGGAGGCTCTGGTAAAGTCAGATCATCTCTGGGGTCAAATTTTGTCTCCTTTTTGCTGTTCCACACCACAGAGAGGAAGTTGTAGGAAGAGCTTTTGTGATACCTTTGCTGTGGAACAGGTTACAGAGCTAACCCTACCCCAACAGTTACTGTACTCAGCACTGGTTAAGCCACACCTTGACTAGACTAGACTAAACTAGAATAAACCAGGTTGGAAAAGACCTTTGAGATCCTCAAGTCCAACCTGTCACCCAGCACCATCTGATCAACTCCACCATGGCACCAAGGGCCTCAGCCAGGCTCTTCCTAAACACCTCCAGGGATGGTGACTCCACCACCTCCCTGGGCAGCACATCCCAAGGGCCAATCTCTCTTGCTGGGAAGAATTTCTTCCTAACATCCAGCCTAAACCTCCCCTGGCACAGCCTGAGGCTGAGTGCAGCTCTGGGGCCCTCAGGTTAGGAAAGATGTTGAGTTGCTGGAAGGTGTCCAGAGAAGGGCAACAGAGCTGGGGAGGGGTCTGGAGCACAGCCCTGTGAGGAGAGGCTGAGGGAGCTGGGGTTGCTTAGCCTGCAGAAGAGGAGGCTCAGGGGAGACCTTCTTGCTCTCTCCAACTCCCTGCAGGGAGGTTGTAGCCAGGTGGGGGTTGGTCTCTTCTCCCAGGCAAGCAGCACCAGAACAAGAGGACAAAGTCTGAAGCTGTGCCAGGGGAGGTCTAGGCTGGAGGTGAGGAAGAAATTCTTCCCAGAAAGAATTGGGAATTGGCCCTTGGGATGTGCTGCCCAGGGAGGTGGTGCAGTCCCCATCCCTGGAGGTGTTTAGGAAGAGCCTGGCTGAGGCCCTTGGTGCCACGGTTGAGTTGATCAGATGGTGCTGGGTGAGAGGTTGGACTGGATGATCTCTGAGGTGTTTTCCAACCTGGTGAATTCTGTACTCTGCAACATCTGTTTGGAAAAACAATGCAGCAAGCTGTTCCCAGGCAGCTTTCCCCTCTGGCCAGCAAACAGCCTGCTGGAGAAGACCACATCTGAGGAGGTCCTGAGGAGCTATGGTCAGCCCTTCCTGTGGGTGCTTCATCACAGCCCCTGCTTCTCCAGGACAGCTGAGAGCAAGCTCTTGTAGGCCACCGGGGCTGTCTCCCTGGAAGGTTTTGGGGGTTGGGTTTCCTTTTGGGTTGTTTGGGTTGGGGTTTTGGTGGGTTGGAGGGGGTTTTCGTGGTAGTTTGTTGGGGGTTGTGGTTTGGTTTGTTGGGGGTTGTGGTTTGGTTTGTTGGGGGGTTGTGGGTTGGGTTTGGTCTGTTGGGGGGTTGTGGGTTGGGTTTGGTCTGTTGGGGGGTTGTGGGTTGGGTTTGGTCTGTTGGGGGGTTGTGGGTTGGGTTTGGTCTGTTGGGGGGTTGTGGGTTGGGTTTGGTCTGTTGGGGGGTTGTGGGTTGGGTTTGGTCTGTTGGGGGGTTGTGGGTTGGGTTTGGTTTTTGGGGGGGTTGTGGGTTGGTTTGTTGGGGTTGTGGTTTGTCTATTTTTAGTCTGAGTCAGAGGCTTTGTTCTTTGCTCTTTTGAGAATGAAATTTCATCTCCGTTGGAGGCAGCTGCAGGGTGGCTTTAGCTTCCCCTGGCATCTCCTTTACCTTCTGTTTGATCAGCCCAATTAACAGATCACAGCCTCTGGGCCTGCTTTTGACAGAAGGGTTTAGTGGGGCTTGGCAACTGGTCCCTCAGCTTCTGTCACTTCTTGCCCCTGAGAGAGCTGTGAACTGCGTGGATTTTTCCCTCTGCAGCGGCACAGGATGAGCTGTCCTGGGTCTGGGCGTGCCTGGGGCACTGCTGGTGCCCGCAGAGGTCAGGTCAATTCATGGCTCAGGGACTGGTGCCATCGGCAGGGATTTGGGTTCTACAATCATGGTTTGGTTTTCAAGGCAGCAGAGCTAAAAACAACTTATGGGACACACTTGTCCCAGAGGGGGAAAAGGATCCTGGGGCAGGAATTGGCAGGGCTCATAGACAGGGCTTTAAACTAGATTTGAAGGGGGAGGGGTTGGTGGCCTCCTGCTGGCCTGTGACAAGCAGGGGGGCAGCTCACCCGAGGTGGAGGGATGGAGAGCCAGTAGGGGCTCTCAGCTTGCTGCCCTGAGGCAAGACACAAATGACACACCAGGACACCCTGTGGAAACCAAGGGGAGTTGGCACAGGAGGACGACAGGGCCAGCCCAGCTGAAGTGCTTCTATGCTAATGCACGCAGCTTGGGCAACAAACAGGATGAGTTAAGGGCCACCGTGATGCTGGGACGCCATGACATAGTGGGCATCACCGAAACTTGGTGGGACGACTCCCACGACTGGAATGTAGGGATAGATGGGTATAAGCTTTTAGGAAGGATAGGCAGGGAAGGAGAGGAGGAGGTGTTGCCCTCTATGTCAACAACCAGCTGGAATCAGCAGAACTCCACCTGGGGAGGCTTGATGAGTCGGTTGAAAGTTTATGGGTTAGAATTAAAGGCAAGACAGGGGAAGGAGATATTACTGTGGGGGTCTCCTACAGGCCACCTGACCAGCAGAACCAAGCAGATGAGGCTCTGCACAGGCAAATAGAAGCGGCTTCCAGGTCACAAGCCCTGGTCCTCATGGGGGATTTCAACCACCCTGACATCTGCTGGAGGGACAACACAGCAAGGCACCAGCAATCCAGGATGTTCCTGGACTGCATAGAAGACAACTTCCTCCTCCAAATGGTAGAGGAACCAACAAGAAAAGGTGCTACGCTGGACCTTGTTCTCACCAACAGGGAAGGGCTGGTAACAAATGTGAGGCTCAGAGACGGCCTTGGCTGCAGTGACCATGAAGCAGTTGAATTTAATCTCCTCAGGGCAATCAGGAGGACATATTCTAAGCTTACGACCCTAGACTTTAGGCGTGCAGACTTCGATCGCTGCAGGGATCTGCTAGCCAAAGTGTCGTGGGATGAAGCCCTGAGGGAAGAGGGACCCAGGACAGCTGGTCAGTATTCAAGGACCACCTCCTCTGTGTCCAGGAGCTATGTATACCTATAAGGAGAAAAGCAGGAAGGAATGCTAGGAGGCCTGCCTGGATGAACAAGGAGCTGCTGGACACACTATCACGTAAAAAGAAACTCTACAGGAAGTGGAAGGAAGGACAGATAGAACAGGGGGTATATAAGGAAGCTGCCTGAGCAGCAAGAGGCCTGGTTAGGAAAGCCAAAGCAGAGTTTGAACTGAATCTAGCCAGGGGGTTAAAGGGAACACTAAGAATTTCTATAGGTATATTAATGGCAAGAAGAAGACTAGGGAAGGTGTGGGCCCCCTCAGAAAGGAAAGTGGTGAATTGGTCACAAGTGATGTGGAAAAGGCTGAGGTACTCAATCACTTCTTTACCTCAGTCTTCACTGCAAGGGCCTCCAGCCACACTCCTGGTGTCATGGCAGACGATGCCAGGGACGGGAGGAAGAACTGCCCATGGTAAGTGAAGCTCAGGTTCGTGATCACCTGAAGAACCTGAAAGTGTTCAAGTCCATGGGACCCGACGGGATACACCCACGGGTGCTGAGAGAACTGGCAGATGAGGTTGCCAAGCCCCTCTCTATTATATTCCAGAAGTCATGGCAGACTGGGGAAGTCCCCACAGACTGGAAAAGGGGAAACATTACTCCCATTTTCAAAAAGGGCAAGAAGGAGGAACCGGGGAACTCCAGGCCAGTCAGTCTCACCTCTGTGCCCGGAAAGATCATGGAGCAGATCCTCCTGGAGGCACTAATGACTCAGAAGAATAGTGAAGAGGTGATTGGGAATAGTCAGCATGGCTTTGCCAAGGGCAAATCCTGCCTGACAAACCTGGTGGCCTTCTATGAGCAGGTGACAGCATTGATAGATGAGGGGCGAGCAACTGATGTTGTTTCCCTGGACTTGAGCAAAGCCTTCGACACTGTCCCACACCACCTCCTGGTCTCCAAGCTGGCGACACATGGGTTTGATGGATGGACCACTAGATGGATAAAGAATTGGCTTGATGGCCGCACCCAAAGAGTGGCTGTCAACGGGTCCATGTCCCAGTGGAGGCCAGTGACAAGCGGAGTCCCTCAGGGATCAGTCCTGGGACCTGTCTTGTTCAACATTTTTGTGGGTGCCATGGACAGTGGCATCGAGTGCACCCTCAGCAAGGTTGCTGATGACACCAAGCTGTGTGGTGCAGTGGACACGCTGGAGGGAAGGGATGCCATCCAGAGGGACCTGGACAGGCTGGAGAGGTGGGCACAAGCCAACCTCATGAGCTTCAACAAGACCAAGTGCAGGGTCCTGCAGCTGGGTCGAGGCAATCCCAGGCACAAATACAGGCTGGGCAGTGACTGGCTGGAGAGCAGCCCTGAGGAGAGAGACTTGGGGGTGCTGGTGGACGAGAAGCTCGACATGAGCTCTCAATGTGCGCTTGCAGCCCGGAAAGCCAATCAGATCCTGGGCTGCATCAGGAGAAGTGTGACCAGCAGGTCAAGGGAGGTGCTTCTCCCCTCTACTCAGCTCTGGTGAGACCCCACCTGGAGTACTGCGTCCAGTTCTGGAGCCCATATTACAGGAGAGATGTGGACGTGCTGGAGCGTGTCCAGAGAAGGGCCACGAGGATGATCAGAGGGCTGGAGCACCTCTCCTATGAGGACAGACTGAAGGAGTTGGGGCTGTTCAGTCTGGAGAAGAGAAGGCTCCGAGGTGACCTCATTGTGGCTTTCCAGTATCTGAAGGGGGCCTACAGGAAGGCTGGGGAGGGACTTCTCAGGATCTCAGGTAGTGATAGGACTAGGGGGAATGGAATGAAGCTGGAAATGGGGAGATTCAGGCTGGATGTGAGGAAGAAGTTCTTTACCATGAGAGTGGTGAAGCCCTGGAATGGGTTGTCCAGGGAGGTGGTTGAGGCCCCGTCCCTGGAGGTGTTTAAGACCAGGCTGGACGAGGCTCTGGCCAGCGTGATCTAGTGTAGGGTGTCCCTGCCCATGGCAGGGGGTTGGAACTAGATGATCCTTGTGGTCCCTTCCAACCCTGACTGACTGATTCTATGATTCTATGATTCTATGATTCTATGATTCTATGACCTCGCTGCCAGGCTGTTGATGTGAGCAGGGTTGGCAGCAGCGCCTGGGCAGGATTCCTGCTAAGGGTGGCAGGGGAGGTGTGAGAGCTGCCAGCCTGGGCTTTGAGGCACCAAAGGAAGGCCCGTGATGGGTCTTCAAACCTAGTGGGACTGAGACATGCATGGGAGACTATCCACAGCCTGGGCTGCAGCAGAGACCTGTGGAATCCCAGCTCAGCCCAGGGCAGCAGGGGGAGTGCCCAGCATCACCTAAGCCAGGCAGGGATGGAGTCAGCCTCAGGAGCAGAGGCAAGCGGAGCCACGCTCCACTGGGCTGTCACAGCAGGAGCTCCTCAGCCTTCTCGCTCTGGGTGGGAGCATTTAGGGTAACACTCCAGCTTTCATGAAGCAAAGCAGAAGCTCCCTAGGTGCACTTGGAATGAGCTCAGCCATTCCTGTCTCTTGGCTCCTTGTCAAATCTTGTTGCTTTCTGAAAGTGGAAAGAAAATCCCTCAGGGTGGCACATGCAGAGTGCTTGGGATGAAAATTCAGTGGGATGCAGGTGAATGAATCTGCATCTGAAAGCAAACTGCCTCTCAGGTCTCCTCTCCCACAGCCACTGCTCTGAATGCAAAAGGTGTGTGCCAGTGGAAGCAGCAGCTTAGGCACAGGCACCCACGCTGACCAAAGCAAGGGCAGGAGGAGCTGCACCTGGAAAGGGCAGGAGCTGGAGAGGTGGAAGGAGATGGTGGGAAATGGCCTGTAAGTGAATTTGCAGATGACACTAAATTGGGTGGGAGTGTTGATTTGCCTGAGGGTAGGAAGGGCTCTGCAGGGGATCTGGCCAGGCTGGATCAATGGGCTAAGGCAGGGGGTGAGATTCAACAAGGCCAGGTGCTGGGTTCTGCACTTGGGCCACAACAACCCCATCAGTGCTCCAGGCTGGGGACAGAGTGGCTGGAAACTGCCCAGCAGACTGGGACCTGGGGTTGTTGGTTGGCAGCAGCTAAAGATGAGCCAGGTGTGGCTGGTGGCATCTCAGTCCTGCTGGGGACAGTCAGACCTCCTTTCCAGGCTGGACAGCTAGCCAAAGCTGGAGGAAGCAGCTGTAGCAGGCTGTTCCCCTAAAAGACAAATAAACCCAGGGAAGGTTTGGGGATATTGACACAGCTTTGGTGCAGTGCCCTTTCTGTTAACTGGGATGCAGGAAGTGGCAAACAGCTCTTGCTCATCCCCCTTGCATCCAGCCCTTCCCCTACAGAGTCCTCTCCTGAAGGGCCAAGCACAGCTGCTCCCCTGCTGAGTTCTGTTTTCCTTCCTGCCCACAGAGCCCAGCCCAAAGCAGCATGTGCCCAGAAGCCCTTGGTTCTGCAGAGCCTTGGCTTTCCTTCTCTTCTGGACAGAAAGGAACTTCCAGGTGGGTTTTGAGCAGAGCTGCTTGGTCTCTGCCTTCCCCTAATAGGTGACACAGCAGAAACTCCCTTCCCCTGCCCCAGCAGCAAGACCCTGGGCAGTTTTGGAGAGAAGACTTGAAGGCAGGTGTGAAAATTAGCTGCACTGGTGCTGTCAGCTTGCATTAGCCAGGGTCTGTGGTGTTCAGCATCTTCCTTCACTAGGTGCTGTGAGATAATGGGGTGCCTTCCATAACACATCCCACTGCCTACTGGAACCAGGCATGAGGAGGGTAGAGGGGAGATTAGGACTGGAGACCAGGAAGACATTCCTGACAGTGAGGGTTGGGAGACACTGGAACAGGTTGCCCAAGTAAGCTTTGGATGTCCCCTCCCTGGAGGTGTCCAAGGCCAGGCTGGATGAGGCCTTGAGCAGCCTGGGCTGGTGGGAGGTGTCCCTGCCCATGGCACGGGGTTGGAACTGGATGAGCTTGGAGGTCCCTTCCAACCCAACCCATTCTATGACTCCAGGGAAGTGATCCTGCTCTGGTTCAGCATGAACAGTTTTGAAGTGGCTCCTTAAAGCAGTGAAACTACTGGAGGTGCCTCTGGGAGCATCAGTGTCAGCCACCAGCTCTAGTGTGGGGAGAGATGGTTTGGGGAAAGGCAGTGCCATCACTTAAGGTCTGAGTTTAGTTTAAGGTCAATGTCATCATGATGATGTTTTCCCTAAGAGAGAAAAAAGATGAGGTCAGGTTGGATGAGGCCTTGAGCAGCCTGGGCTAGGAGAAAGTGTCCCTGCTCATGGCAGGGGTTGGAGCTGGATGATCTTCAAGGTGCCTTCCAACCCAAAGCTGTCTGTGAGTCTACGATTAGAGGAGCAGGTTGGTTTCGCTGCTGACATGGCTTATCAGACACTGACTCTGGGTGTCAAACTTGGCAGTGGGCTGCCAGAGGTCCTCCTTGCTGCTCTGGTACCTCCTTCACTGAACTTGGAAGTAACTGTTAACAGCAAATTAGTTACCAGCACTAATTAGAATAGAATGGAATAGAATTAACCAGGTTGGAAAAGACCTTTGAGAGCATCCAGTCCAACCTGTCACCCAACACCATCTGATCAACTAAACCATGGCACCAAGCCCCCCATCCAGGCTCCTCTTAGACACTTAGGCTAGAAAAAGAATAATGCAGAGAGGATTAATAGAGGGCAGGAAGTGGCTGGGCAGGGGAAGTGCTTGAGACAAGGTAAATCTGCCCAGACAAGCAGCCCACTAGCACAGTTCCCTGCAGCCCTGGCAGTGAGGAGGATGAGACTTGAAATTAATGGCTTTAATGGGTTTCTTGAGGACTGGCCCTCAGCTGGCAGGTAAAATTAGCAGCCTGACTCTCTGCAGGCTTTTTGGTTCAAAGGAGATGTTGACAGAGAGGGAAGAGACAACTCTGCTGCTCACATTGCTGGGAGCAAGGCAGCCTGGTTTGCTCCAGAGATGCCTTCTCCTTCCTTAATGAGCTCTGAGAGCCGTACATCCTCCTGCCAGGTCCTGCTGCAGATGAGCTCAGGACCGGCCAACCTGCCAGCCCTCTGCCTGCAAGGTCTTGCTCTGAAGCCTTTCTTTGCCTTTCTGCTCCTCCTTCACCCCGGTCTAGCTCTGCGCTGTGTGAGCTGAGCTCAGACTCCTCCGCTCGGTGGGAGACCAGGAGCTGCCAGGCTGCTGGGAATCTCTCAGGCTTCCTCGTGTGTCTGTGCAGCCCCAGCCTTGCTGTGTCCCATCATTTGTCACAACAAACTGCAGGCAGATGCTGAAAAGCAGCAACAGAGCTGATGAAACAGACACCCAACCTCCAGCCAGGAGCGAGGCCGTGCCAGAGGGTCACCCCACACGAGGGCTCCTTTCCGCTTGCCTCTTGAATTGGAAGGATTCAGAGCAGTCTGGGAGTTGAGATGTGTGATCAACCCCTGACCTGTTTTCCACCCAGCTGCAGTTGAGTGACCTTGGCTCTCTAATACCTTGCCATCTGGAAGCTGGTGGGAGCAAATCCCACATGCATTGCATAACCTGAAGGGGCTTATGCAGGGAGAAGGGGACAGGGGATCCTAAGCCCTTTAAATGAGGGATAATGAATTCCTGGGAATTTGTTCCCATCAGTTCTTGCTGCATTTCAAAATGCATTCCCAGCTGCAGCCTCTCAAGGTGGGGCTGTTTGTTTGATGGGACCATTGGCTGGGAGCTGTCATTGGGAAGGATGCCACAAGGCTCTTGTCCTGAGGGTGGCTGTGGGGATGAGCCTGGAGGGTATGCCTGGATGAAGAGGGAGAGCTCTACCTCCCAGCCACAGCAAGGAGGGAAATAAATGATTTGCCAGAGTGAACAGAAAAAGTTGTAGGTTGAAGTCTAGGCTCTGCATTACTGTTTGTGAAACTTGGTCTAGACCCCCCAAATTCACAGTCACAGATTGCTGAGGGTTGGAAGGGTCCACCAAAGTGCATCTTGGCTAAACCCCCTGCACTCAGCAGGGACTCCTCCAGCTAGAGCAGGATGCACAGGGCCTCATCAAGTCTGACCTTGAATGTCTCCAGGGATGGTGCCTCTGGGCAGTCTGTTCCAGTGTCTCCCCACCCTCCCTGTGGTGCAGAACTTCCTCCTGGTGTCCAGCCTAAATCTACCCTGCTCCAGTTTCAAACCACTGCCCCTCACTCTGTCACCACAGGCCCTTATGAACAGTCCCTCCCCAGCCTGCCTGTAGGTCCCCTTCAGGTACTGGAAGCTGCTCTAAGGTCTCCCTGGAGCCTTCTCTTCTCCAGGCTGAGCTGCCCCAGCTCTTTCAGCCTGTCCTCACAGGAGAGGCGCCCCTTGTCACATTCTCACTCCCCTCTCCAGCTGCAGCTGCTCTTGCTCAAATTTCCCAGCCCCACAGAGCCATTCCCACTGCCACTGATTCCTTGGCCAGCTGTGGGTCCCCCTTGAAGCCAGCTGTATTGGCTCCGTCAGACATGGGGCAAGCTTCTGCCACCTTCTCAGCAGCCACCTCTGTGCTTCCCTGCTACCAAGACCTTGCCACACCAACCCCATACAGCCACCTTAAAAGGCACAGGTGCACAGATCACATCCTGCATCCCAAGAGTGCCTCAAGGAGAGGAGCTGGCTGTCACTGGAGGCCTGCAGGGCCTCTGCCATGGGATGGACAGGAGCACGGATGTGCTGTGTTCACGCTTCAGCTGCTCCAGCTACTGAGCCCCAAGTCCCAGCACAGCCAAAGGGACATTTTCTGGGGTAACAGTTTTGGGTATCTCCCTTGTAAAGACTTTCTTCTGTCTTTGTTCCAATGTTAGAGTCCAAGACACAGCATAAAGACACAGCCCCCTTGGTCTTAGTGACTCCATAAAGGCATTTGCCATCCATGCTGGTGGGGGAGCAGCAGCCCTGAGGTGGCTGGGCTGCAAGGTGCCTGTCACCCCCTTGGGGAGTGAAGCTGGGGGATCGAGCAGCAGTAAGAGCAGTCCAGAAGTAGATTAAATATAGATCGGCTCAAATTACCCTCTGGGTCACCAAGCCTTGTGTGCCAGCCTGGAACAGGACACCCTGTCAGTCAGTAGCCCCCAAGATCAATCAGGAGGCCTCATGCCACAGTGGCCCTGGCAAGGAGGGAAGGGATGGTGCTTCTCACCTGCTGCTGCCTTAAATGCCAGCCAGGCAAAGGGGGTGGGAAATTGTTTCCAGATGATGGCATGTGGCTGCTTTGAGGGGAGCTGGTGTCACAGAAGCCTCCTCACTCTGTAGCTGGCATGCAGACAGTCATCAGGCACAGGACAAAGGCCAAAGAAAGAGGCTTTTAAGAGTATTTTCTTCCATTTCATAGAATCATTAAGGTGTGAAAAGCCCTCTAAGAGCATCAAGTCCAACCTCCTACCCAACACCTCCATGGCTGCTAGACCATGAGTTGGGGCTGTTCAGTATGGAGAGGAGAAGGCTCCCAGGAGACCTCATTGTGGTCTTCCAGTATCTGAAGGGGGCTCCAAGCAAGCTGGGGAGGGACTTTTGAGGGTGTCAGGGAGGGATAGGACTGGGGGGATGGAGCAAAACTAGAAGTGGGGAGATTGAGATTGGCTGTGAGGAAGAAGTTGTTCCCCATGAGGGTGGTGAGAGCCTGGCACAGGCTGCCCAGGGCGGTGGTGGAGTCCCCATCCCTGGAGGTGCTCAAGAAATGTGTGGCCATGGCACTTGGGCACAGGGGTTTAATGGCCATGGTGGTGTTAGGGTGCTGGTTGGACTGGATGATCTTGGAGGCCTTTTCCCACCCAAGCAATTCTATGCTAAGTACTAATTAATCAACAGAGAAAGACAAAGTGCAGCACTTGCCACTGAATGTTGATTGTCTGTTTGAATCTCCCCTCATGCACAGTTTGAAGTCAGCCTCATTAACCTGTGCTGCTAATTTGATTAGCATTCAATATACAATACAATACAATACACCAGGCTGGAAGAGACCTTCAAGATCATCGCGTCCAACCCATCAAACAATCCAACCCACCCAACAACTAGACCATACAGCCAAGCACCCCATCAAGTCTTCTCCTGAACACCTCCAGTGAAGGTGACTCCACCACCTCCACGGGTAGCCGATTCCAATGGGCAATCACTCTCTCCGTGTAGAACTTCTTCCTAACATCCAGCCTAAACCTGCCCTGGCGCAGCCTGAGACTGTGTCCTCTTGTTCTGGTGCTGGCTGCCTGGGAGAAGAGGCCAACCTCTGCCTGGCTACAACCTCCCTTCAGGTAGTTGTAGAGAGCAATAAGGTCACCCCTCAGTCTCCTCTTCTCCAGGCTAAGCAACCCCAGCTCCCTCAGCCTTTCCTCATAGGGCTTGTGTTCCAAACCCCTCACCAGCTTTGTTGCCCTCCTCTGGACACGTTCCAGCAAGTCAACATCCTTCCTAAACTGAGGGGCCCAGAACTGGACACAGTACTCAAGGTGTGGCCTAACCAGTGCAGTGTACAGGGGGAGAATGACCTCCCTGCTCCTGCTGGCCACACTGTTCCTGATGCAAGCCAGGATACCATTGGCCTTCTTGGCTGCCTGGGCACACTGCAGGCTCATGTTCAGCCTGCAATCAACCAGCACCCCCAGGTCCCTCTCTGCCTGGCCACTCTCCAGCCACTCTGACCCCAGCCTGTAGCACTGCCTGGGGTTGTTGTGGCCAATGTGCAGAACCCAGCACTTGGATGTGTTAAATCTCATGCCCTTGGACTCTGCCCATCTGTCCAGCCTGTCGAGGTCCCTCTGCAGAGCCTCTCTGCCCTCCAGCAGATCAACTCCTGCCCCCAGCTTGGTGTCATCTGCAAATTTACTGATGATGGACTCAATGCCCTCATCCAGATCATCAATAAAGATGTTGAAGAGCATGGGGCCCAGTACTGATCCCTGGGGCACACCACTAGTGACAGGCCGCCAGCTGGATGTGGCACCCTTCACCACCACTCTCTGGGCTCGGCCCTCCAGCCAGTTCCTAACCCAACGCAGTGTGCTCCTGTCCAAGCCATGGGCTGCCAGCTTGGCCAGGAGTTTGCTGTGGGGAACGGTGTCAAAGGCCTTGCTGAGGTCCAGGTAGACCACATCCACAGGCCTCCCCACATCCACCAGGCGGGTCACCTGATCATAGAAGGAGATCAGGTTGGTCAGGCAGGACCTGCCCCTCCTAAATCCATTCATTTAGAAGGAAGCATCCCTTGACATTCCACAGCCTTCCAGCTTTGTGTTGCTAGTTCAGAAATAGCTACCAGGAAAAAGATGACCAAAAAACCCCAAACCAAATCCCACTGAGGGGATGTCTGAAAAACTCAGAAGGTTTTGCAAAGGAACCGTTGATGCCTCTGCTCCTCACATGGAACTTGGAGGATGGGACTTGAACCTTGAGGAGGGCAGATTGAGACTGGAGATTGGGAAGAAATTCTTTAGAGTGAGGGTGGGGAGACACTGGCACAGGTTGCCCAGGGAGGTTTTGGCTGCTCTCTCCCTGGAGGTGTTCAAGGCCAGGCTGGATGAGGCCCTGAGTAACCTGGGCTGGTGGGAGGTGTCCCTGCCCATGGCAGGGGGTTGGAGCTGGATGAGCTTTAAGGTCCCTTCCAACCCAAAGTGTTCTCTGAATCTATGAACTTGACAAACCTCATTTTGCATTGCTGCTTTTATGCAGGACAAACCAAACTGGAACATACTGGAATCCATTAGCAGCAGCTCCAGTTCCTCTGGGAAGGAGGAGTGGCTTTGTGCTTCACCTGGGGCTTCAGGATGTTCTGATCTACTGCTGCCAGGTGGTGATGCCTCTAATTGTTCAGCTAGCATGTGAATGGTTTGACTCTCTACAGCTACCTGAAGGGAGGTTGTAGCCAGGTGGGGGGTGGACTCTTCTCCCAGGCACCCAGCACCAGAGCAAGAGGACACAGTCTCAAGCAGTGCCAGGGGAGGTTTAGGTTGGAGGTGAGGAGAAAGTTCTTCCCAGCAAGAGAGATTGGCCCTTGGGATGTGCTGCCCAGGGAGGTGGTGGAGTCACCATCCCTGGAGGGGTTCAAGAGGGGATTGGATGAGGCACTTGGAGCCATGGTTGAGTTAGTCATGAGGTCTTGGGTGATAGTTTGGACTTGATGATCTCTCTTGTTGATTCTATGACTTTAGATGTGGTTGGTGATGTTTTGGGCCCCTTCCATTAAAGAGCTGAGCTAGTTCAGAGTAGCTGCATTGGTGCTCAGCTGAAAGAAATGAGCTCACTCACACCCCAGGAACTTCATGGCACCAGCCAAGAAGCTCATCCAGTAGAGATGCCACAATCCACATCCAGCCCCAGAAGGGCTGTGTCCTTACTCCCCTGACCTCAGCCCAGATTTGCTCACCTCATGGATTTTGCTTTGCATTTCCCTGTCAAGCTAACTGATCAAAAGGCTACTTTGAGGGATTATCTGCCTATAAAAACATCTGCTTGGCCCTTTTCTCCCGGCCTCGGGGGTCACCTGCCTGCCTTTTTACTTACAGGCTGGTTTTAAAGCATTAAAGCCGTTACTGAAGCTAACATGCTCTTGGTGAGGTTTAAAGAGTGAAATCTGTTTCAGCTGGCTATAAATGAAAGAAAAACCCAGCTGAAGCCTTTTCCTGAGCTAAGGATATATGTTACTTGCAGCAGCTGACTGCCTGGAGAAGAGGAGGCTCAGGGAGACCTTCTTGCTCTCTACAACTACCTGAAGGGAGGTTGTAGCCGGGTTGGTCTCTTCTGCATGCAGGAGCTTGGTCTCTTCTCCCAGGCACCCAGCACCAGAACAAGACTGGCACAGGTTGCCCAGGGAGGTGGTGGAAGCCTCATCCCTGGAGGAGTTCAAGGCCAGGCTGGATGTGGCTGTGAGCAACCTGCTGTAGTGTGAGGTGTCCCTGCCCATGGCAGTGGGCTTGGAACTGGCTGATCCTTGAGGTCCCTTCCAGCCCTGACAGTTCTGTGGTTCTAAGATTTTGTGCCTAACTCCAGGACAAAACTTTATCCTCTGTTTAATCCATTTCTTTCATCACAGAGATAAGTAATTAGTTGATCTGAATTATTACAGCTATTCTTTCTTCCCCAGGCACTGCAGTCTGAGCTGCTCTGTGCTGGCCTGCCTACCCAGCATGCAGGAAGGGGTTGCCATCTGCTGGCAGCCACCCACCCCAGCCTGGAGCCTGAGTGCACAAACTGGAGCAGGAGAGATTTTGGCTAGTGGAACCTGACTCCTGCAGCCCTGGAGGAGCTGGAGGACTTCCTGTGATCCCAACAGCTCAGTCTGACCCCAGCAGTAATGAATGTTGTGTACCATGGACAAAGTGAGGTGAGAAGTTGTAGGTGGTTGCGTGGCTCCTGCTTAGGAAACAGCCTGAAGCTGTTGTAGTGGCCAGGTTTAACTGGTCCTGCTCTGGCAGGGGGACTTGGAGGTCCTTTCCAACCCCCAACATCCTGTGAGCTTGTGGTGCATACAGTCTGTGGCTGCTCTGGGAACGAGGAGGCTGCTTTTTGACCTCTGCTTGGTGTTTTTGTGGTGGTTCATTAAGAGGAGGCTGCTTTTTGACCTCTGCTTGGGGGTTTTGTGGTGGTTCATTAAGAGGAGGCTGCTTTTTGACCTCTGCTTGGGGGTTTTGTGGTGGTTCATTAAGAGGAGGCTGCTTTTTGACCTCTGCTTGGGGGTTTTGTGGTGGTTCATTAAGAGGAGGCTGCTTGTTGACCTCTGCTTGGGCTTTTTTTTGGTGGTTCAATAACAGAGATGGCTTCTGAGGTGCAGAATCTAAGAAATTCTGGGAGCTCAGTCTGGGACAAAATAAATTCTCAGTCAAGAAGCTCCAGAACTGGGAAAGGCAGGGGAGGACTGAAATCAAACCAGCACCAAAATCTACCTACAGACACAGCTCCCAGTGGTGTGAGCAGTAGCCAAAATGGCAATGCTTGGTCATTTTGGAGCATCCTTGGCTCGTGCACACAGGAGCTGCAGGCTGAGGACAGCGAGGTTCAGGTGCCCTGCTTCGTTTCCTTTAACCACAGCAGGAGTTGTTTGACCAGAGGCAAAGACACCTCAGCTTTTTCAAAGCACATACCACTAAGTTTATTGAAGCTTGAGGAGAGCAGATTTAGACAGAAGACTAGGAAGAAACTCTTTCCAGTGAGGGTGGGGAGACACTGGCACAGGCCGCCCAGGGAGGCTGTGGATGTCCCCTCCCTGGAAGTGTTCAAGGCCAGGCTGGATGAGGTCTGGGCAACCTGGGCTGGTGGGAGGTGTCCCTGCCCATGGCAGGGGGTTGGAACTGGATGAAGATCCCTCCCAACCCATTCTATGACTGAATCACCCCTGAGAAAAGCTTTCTGTACAGAACATTTAGTTTCTTAAAACAACCCCAGACTTCCAGCTTGCTGTATGGACAGAGCCCCAGGGGCTCAGGCCAGTGATAGGTAGTGATAGGACTAGGGGGATGGAATGAAGCTGGAGGTGGGGAGATTCAGGCTGGACATGAGGAGGAAGTTCTTCCTCATGAGAGTGGTGAAGCCCTGGAATGGGTTGTCCAGGGAGGTGGTTGAGGCCCCGTCCCTGGAGGTGTTTAAGCCCAGGCTGGATGAGGCTCTGGCCAGCCTGATTTAGTGTGGGGTGTCCCTGCCCACGGCAGGGGAGTTGGAACTAGATGATCCTTGTGGTCCCTTCCAACCCTGACTGATTCTATGCAGCAGAGCATCTCCCTTGCACCAGAGGAGGCTGAGGTTGGACATTAGAAGAAACTTCTTCCCTGAAAGGGTTCTCAAAGCCTGGCCCAGGCTGCCCAGGGAGGTGGTGGAATGCCCATCCCTGGATTTGTTTAAAGGACTCAGAGCTGTGGTGCTGAGGGCCATGGGTTAGCCCCAGCCTTGGTAAGGATAAAGAATGATGGGACTTCATCTTAAAGGTCTTTTCCAGCCCAACCAGCCCTGTGATCCTCTGGGTTCCCAGGGAGTGAGTCTGGAGTTGCAGAGTCTGTCACAAGAGGGTACTGCAGCACAAGTGGAGGAGCTGCTGCTCTCCACACCACCTTGTCTTTGAGGACTTGCTCTTCCTGTCTCCTGCTGGGGAGGCTGGCTGTCTTCCTACAAAGAAGAGACTTCATTGTTTATTTTTGAGCACTTTATTTCTGGCTGGATGAAACTTGGTGACATTTCAGTGGCTTTCCAAGGCTTGCAAAGCTTTGGTTTTCCCCCCAGTGCTTCTCATGGGCTGATTTGTCCTGGTAGTTTCCAAAAGGCCTCTTTCCCCCAGCCCAGAGGGGTCATTTTAAAAGGGTAAGGAAAGCTATAGAAGAGGAGCAAAGATCCACCTCATGTTCTCCCACGAGCTGATGGCCTGGAGGAAGGGAAGTCATCTCACAGAACTGGCTCCAGCACCTCCACAGCTCTCTTGTATTGAGGTGTCCGGAACTGGACACAGCACTCGAGGTGTGGCCTCCCCAGAGCTGAGTCCCAGGGGACAATCCCCTCCCTGCTCCTGCTGGACACAGCATTGCTGATCCCAGCCAGGAGGCCTTTGGCTTTCTTGGCCACCTGGGCACACTGCTGGCTCTTACTCAGCTGCTTGTCCATCAGCACCCCCAGGTCCCTTTCTGCCAGCAGCTTTCCAGCCACACTGCCCCAAGCCTGCAGCATTGCTTGGGGCTGTTGTGCCCCAAGTGCAGGACCTGGCACTTGGCCTTCTTGAAGCTCCTCCTGGTAACGTTGGCCATGGATCCAATCTGTCTAAGCCCCTCTGCAGAGCCTCCCTGCCCTGGTGCAGGTCACACTGCCACTTCACTTGGGGTCATCTGCAAAGAGACTGATGACACACTCTGTGTCTTCATCAAGGTCATCTTCCATCCCTTCACCAGAGCTTTGGCACAACAGCAGTCTGGGAGCTTGCTGAGGGTTCTCACCACTCCCCGTGGCCAGCAGCATGTGTGGCTGTGGCTGGGGTCTAGCAGGAGTTGGTGATGGCAATCACAACCTCCAGCCAGCCAACAAAGCCAACAGCAGCCCCTGCTTTTTTGCTTAGAATCATAGAACTGTCAGGGTTGGAAGGGACCTCAAGGATCAGCTAGTTCCAACCCCCTGCCATGGGCAGGGACCCCTCACACCACAGCAGGTTGCTCACAGCCACATCCAGCCTGGCTGCAAACACCTCCAGGGAAGAGGCTTCCACCACCTCCCTGGGCAGCCTGTGCCAGGCTCTCACCACCCTCATGGGGAACAACTTCTTCCTCACATCCAAGCTGAACCTACCCTGGATGGCTGGGGGTTTGGGTTGGTTTATTTGGGTGGGCTGTGGGTTTTGCTTATCTGGTGGGGTTTTTTTTGGAGTGTGGTCGGTTGGGTTTTTGTTTGGTTGTTTCTTTTTTCCCCTTTTGGCAAAGTCCTCAGGGATCTGAAGAAGAGAATTTACTATGTTCTAGAACATCCATGCTGGTTTTCCTCTTAAAATTGCTTTCTCCTCTGGAAGGACTCTCAGCACTGCTGGCTTACTCAGTTCCTCCTCCTAAATTTGGCTCTAATGCACTGAAAATACCAAAGGCATTTAAAGCATTTAAAGTGCATTCCCAGCTTGGAGCAGTTAATGGCACTGAAGTCAAGGAGGTCGCTCCAAAGCTGCTTTAAGTGAGACAAATCTCTCTGAGTACCTCAAGGCTCTGAGGGACTGAAAAAGAGATCTCATTGCTGACCACAGCTCACCAGCTGAGTCCCATTTAGTCATCTGTGCAGCATTTCGTCATCCCAACACAAACACCCATCTAAAAATGACAGTGTGGTGCAAAGCACAAACCCCAGGGGCTTGTTTTCCTTGAGCATTGTTCTTCAGCAGGACAAAAGTTGCAGCTTTTGGCCAGGGCTGCTCCTCTGGAGCTTTCCTCCAGGCATTGTGTCCTCTCTTTGTGTTTTCTCTTTTGAAACTCTCCCTCCCTGCTTTGGTTTGGGTTTGGGTTTTTTCCTGATTGTGGGACTGAGATCTGTTGTAGAGTTGCTGTTTGCAGTTCATCCCCTTGCTCCAAACAGAAGGGCTGTTCAAGATAATGTCTGTATTGTGACAGGATTCTTTGCTTTACATCCTTAACCTCATGCTTGCCGCTGCCAGGAGGATCCTTACTGTGCTGGCAGCTCAATTGGGATGGGGGGAGGCAGCAGTTAGTAAAATTGCTGTGAACAAGCAATGACTCTCTGCCCTTGCTTAAGGCAAGCAGGCCTGGAAAGAGCCCAGTCTGTGAAGGTCAGCTTGTCTTGTTAGGAATGGCTGGTTCCTGCTAGGAATTATTTCCATTAGATCAGATGTATAGATAGAACTAGGAGGACCAGGCAGAGAGGGGTGAGGGGAACAGCTCAGCAGCCGCTGAGGTGATTGTATCAGAGAGAGGTCTTCCAGTACCTGCATTGCACAGAGAACAGAATCATCTTTCTTTGGACAACAGATTGGATCTCAGCCCCACAAAGTCTGCTCTACTTCAAAGCTAAACAAAGGAGGCGAAGCCTGCCTTTTGTTCTGGCGTCTGGGCTGCAGTGGGCAGAGCAGGAGCCAATGTCACCCAGCCCTCAGGGTGACTTCAGGAGCACACCCGTTCTGGATGAGCAGGGATGAAATCCCTCTCCTGGCCTGGTGCCTGGGAAAGGCAAGAGGTGAACTGTGTTGTCAAGAAGGCAGAGGACTGGGAAAACCCAGCAGTGGAGACCTACAAGGAGAGGCTGAGAGGCCTGGACATGTGGAGCCTGGAGAAGAGCTCAGCCTGAGAGGGGCTGAAAGCTAGGGGGCAAGAGGCTGGGGCCAGGCTCTGCTCAGTGTCCTGTCAGGGGCACTGGGCACAAACTGGAACCCAGGAGGTTCCACCTGAGCAGGAGGAGAAAGTTGTTTGGTGTGAGGGTGCTGGAGGCCTGGAGCAGGCTGCCCAGAGAGGAGGTGGAGTCTCCTGGTGTGGAGAGCTTCCAACCCCCGGGCACTGTGCTGCTGGGCAAGCTGCTGTGGGTGCCCTGCTGGGGCAGGGGGGTTGGACTGGATGATCTCCAGAGGTCCCTTCCAACCCACACCATGCTGGGATTCTGGGATATGCAGTACCAGAAAACTTCAGTACCTGGAGAAGTGGCTGTGGCAGTTACTCCTTTAGCAGAGCCACTAGATCCAGCTGCTCTCCAGAAACCAGTGGCAGTCCCTTGACTGGTTTCCCTGGGCACATCCTCATGGTCCTTTGAGGGGACTCCCTGAGCCTTTCTTGTGAAGTACGTCAGACCTGGAGATGCTGCAAGTGCTGCCCAAACCACTGGGAAACCACCAGGGGGAGTTCTGGAAAGGCACAGATCTGAGGCACTCTGCTGGCTTTGAGGGGATGTTCACATCTGTGAGAAATATGTTACCACCTGGGTGCTGGGAGCTGTCAGACAGGAGCCTTAAACCCGCTGCTCCTACCAGAGGAAGTGGGAGTCTGGTCCTTCAGGTAACAGAGCTGCTATGGACCTGGTGTTAGTGGGAGTCTGATCCTTCAGGAAGCAGAACCTTGCTGCTATGGACCTGGTGCTAGTGGGAGACTGATCCTTCAGCTAGCAGAGCCTTACTGATATGGACCTGGTGTTGGTTGGAGTCTGATCCTTCAGGAAGCAGAGTCTTACTGGCATGGATCTGGTGCTAGTAGGGGTCTGATCTTTCATGCACCTGATGGTAGTGGGAGTCTGATCCTTCAGCTAGCAGAGCCTTACTGGTATGGACCTGGTGTTGGTTGGAGTCTGATCCTTCAGGAAGCAGAGTCTTACTGGCATGGATCTGGTGCTAGTAGGGGTCTGATCTTTCATGCACCTGATGGTAGTGGGAGTCTGATCCTTCAGCTAGCAGAACCTTACTGGTATGGATCTGGTGTTGGTTGGAGTCTGATCCTTCAGGAAGCAGAGTCTTACTGGCATGGATCTGGTGCTAGTAGGGGTCTGATCTTTCATGCACCTGATGGTAGTGGGAGTCTGATCCTGCAGCTAGCAGAACCTTACTGGTATGGATCTGGTGTTAGGTGGAGTCTGATTCTACGGCTAGCAGACCCTTGCTGGCATGGATCTGGTGTTAGTGGGCAGAGGGTAAGCTCAATGTTTCTGTTACATCTGCAGGAGTGGCAAGAAGGCCTGAAAGGACCTGTTTTGAAGCATCTCCTGGTACAAACAGGAGCACAAGAACCCAAGAGAGAGCAAGCACAAAGTGGCTGGGGAACAGGTCGGTCGAGATGCTGAGGAAAGCATTGGTGAGAACCTCTTTGGGTGACATGATTTGGCTTCACTTATTTTCCTGTCATCATCATCTTGGAATTGAGACCAAACAGTCCCAGAACTGGGGACTGTTTATGAGTATGCAGTGAACCCAATCTATACAAAGCTGAGTTCAGCACTGATGGAAACCAACTGTCTCCAGGAAAGTTTTGCCAGAGTTGAGTGCTGCTCAGTCGCCCTCTTGCATGTCAGGATGGTTTCGAAGAGACTGCTCACAGCAGTACAAATAATTGTATTCAAACCATTCCACTGCCATTCATTGTTTTGGTCAGTCCAGATGAATGTCCTCTGCAGATGGCTACAAGTCATGTGTAGCCTGGGGCCCACCATTTCCACCCTTGTATCTAAGACCAAAAGAGAAATATATTCCTGGAACAATAACCAGACATTTTAATTGCCTTTGCTGTGGCTGTTTTGAAAGCTCTCTCTCCCAGCTGGTTTGGTGCTGTAGCACTGGATATCTGCAGCCTTCTGCTCTACCTCTGCAGTCAGGGGTGGGCAGGGAATTGAGAAGGGATCTCTGGAAAGCAGCTCCTGTGTTGACCACCAAGGCTGGGATTGCATTTTCATGATAGCCAGCTCTAGTCCTTTAAATCTGAATAGAATCATAGAATGGTCTGGGCCAGAAGGGAGCTCCAAAGCTCATCCAGTCCAGCCCCCTCTGCAGTCAGCAGGGACATGCCCAACTAGACCAGGTTGCCCAGAGCCCTCTTGAGCCTCACCTTGGCGATCTTCAGGGGTGGGGCCTCAAGCGCCTCCCTGGGCAGCCTGTTCCAGTGTTCCACCAGCCTCATAGCAAAGAACTTGTTCCTAACACCCAATCTAAATCTGCTCTTCTCCAGCTTAAAGCCATTGCCCCCGGTCCTGTCCCTGCAGGCCCTTGCAAACACTCTCCCCATCCTTCTGGTAGGCCCCCCCTCAGGTACTGGAAGGCTGCTATTAGGTCTACCCAGAGCCTCCTCTTGAGTTCAGAAAGTGCTGTAGCAGCAGCTGGATGATGTTGGCATGACAAGCCAGGATTTTTCCCCACTCGGTGCTCTAACTTTGGCTTATTTCCTTTTCTGCAGGCTCTCTGCTTGAGGCAGCCACTGGAAGAGAGGAAGCAGTTCTGAAGACAGGTGCTAGCTGTGATTCTGTGACATTCACTGTCCCCTGTAAAGTACTCCATCTTCAACCAGCAAGCTCCTAAGGGCAGGGTGGTCTCTTGGAGAAGATCTGCTGAGCACTGCCTTGCCTTCTGAGAGCCCCCAGCCAGCTGCTCTGCCCGACACAAACACCCAGCTTGGATCTCTGCAAGACATCCTGGGGGATGGCTTTGGCACAGCCCTTTGTGTCCTTTTCCGGTTCAGAAGCACACAGGGGAATCCCAGGTTCCTGTATCCAGGCACAGCTCTGACATGGGATTGTGTGTAGGCTACAGCAAGTGCCCTGCCACAAGCAAAGCAAATGTCCTGCCTGAACAAACTCATTTGGTTAGGGGCTTCTTGCTAGCATGATTCACCTGGGAGCTCCTCCTGATGCTCTGTACAGGACTTCACTTCCCCAGTAACCTTTGGGTGGGCTTCTTCTGCTTACTGGTCAAAAACTCTGGCAGGATCGCCCCAAGGTGCTACAAGCTGGTGTGCAGCGTGTCCTGCTGGCTCCCATCTGGCACTCCTCTCCCTGTTTTCTCTCCTGAATGACAGGGAGTTTGCAATTCCTCATCCCAGTTAGGACAAAACCATTCCCAGATTATTTTGGGAATGTTCCTCCTTTGAGTTTTGTGACCCAGGAGGAATGACAGCCCATGACTGCACACCCTAACTGCACAGCCCTGTGGAGGGCAAGATGCCTGCTGAAGCTTAGCAACTCACTAACACCACCAGAGACTCATCTACAGGTGTTACTGAATAGGACTTGGCTTGGGGGTTTGATAGGAGGGGGATGAAAGGTGTGACAGACCAAGAATGACCTGGATGCCCATCATGCCTTGGGTGTTTTGATGTACACAGGTGTTCCATGCACTCCCCACGTGGGGTTTCATGGCTGTAAAGAGACCACAAAGCAGCTTTCATCCTTGTTCCTCTCCCTCTTCAAAAAAAATCACAGAACCCCAGAACTTCTGGAGAGCAGCCAGTCCAAGCCCCCTGACCAAGGCAGGGTCACACAGGAACACAGCCAGGTAGGTTTGGAATCTCTCCAGAGATGGAGCCTCCACCACCTCTCTGAGCAGCCTGCTCCAGGGCTCTGTCACCCTTCCATTGAAGGTGTTGATGATGCTCCAGACTGTGCCCATTGCCCCTTGGCCTGTCCCTGGGCACCTCTGATCACAGCCTCCCATTCTCCTGACCCCCACCCTTTAAGTACTGATCAGCAGTGATGAGATCCCTCTCAGGCTGCTCTTTCCCAGGATAACCAGCCCCAATTCTTCATCCTTTCCTCCTCACAGAGATGTTCCAGCCCCCTCAGCACCTTTGTAGCCCTGTGACCCCCTCCTCATTCCCCACTTTCTGCCTGGAAGAGATGTGCAGTTGCAGGAATAGAAAGAGGTAACCTTGAGCTCCTGCCTTTTTAGACAATGGAGTGGCTATGGCCAAACCTGGCATCAGAGAGCAAGGCAACTGCAGCACATTCCACATCTCCCTATTTAAAGCATCCCAAGGCTCCCAGGAACAGCTGCAGAACCTTAAAACCCTGCCAGCATAAACCAGCAGAGGGGGAATGGCCGAGCCAGGTAAGATGCAGAGCTCTGTGTGTGTAACTCTCTGTCCTTCAAATGCATAACTCTGAGCAGAGCAAGGGGGGATCATAGAATTGTTAGGGTTGGAAGGCACCTCGAGGATCACCCAGTTCCAACCCCCTGCCACGGGAGGGGGCATGGAAGTGCTCAGCTCTTTGTGTTCCTGCACCTGGTGTTTGACTGTGCCGCAGCAATTGTCCTGTGTTTTAAAAGCTCCTTCTCCTAACAGCAAGGAGCTGAAGGCAGCTTTGGGCTCCCCTTGCATTTCTGCACCCTGCCACTTACTCCTCCTGGCTGCAGTGCTGCCGCTGCCTTTTTAAGCTGATTTCGCACCATTGTGTCGGCTGAGCGACGTTTAACAGCAGCTTAGGTACCCTGCCGGTGGAGCTGAAGGCTGAGTGCGAGGCTGGCTGCAGGCAGAGTCGGTTGGATTTTAACCTCCTCAACCCCGAGGGGCATTTTAGCTTTGTTTTATGTTGGCTTCACTCGAGAGGCTTGGAGGGGGGAATGGCTGCAAGTCTAAAGCTGGTGTTAGCTGTCTGCAGGCACTCAGGCAGTGCTTTGCCTTGAGAAAGAACCTTCTGAACACAGCTTTGTAGCTTTTAAAGGCTTTTCTCTCTCCTTTTTTTGGCACCATCACCAATTTTGAACTCTTTTTTTCTCCCTTTTTTTTAGCACCACAACCAATTTGAAAGTCTTTTCTCTCCCTTTTTAGCACACTGCCAATTTCAATGGCTGTTCTCTCCCTTTTGTAGCACCAGTCCCACTGGTGCCTAAGGAGGAGAGCAGAATTCCCCTAAACTCAGACACAGCAGAGTGTTTACTGCTGTGTGCTGCTTTTAGTTTCCATTGCTGTCCACAGGAACTGTGCTGCCATTCCACCAGGAATCAGTGCATTGGGAGGATGTGCCTTGTTCTGGGTGTTCCATTTGCTGGCAAATGGCATCAGCACAGAGGCTCCGTCAGGGCCAGGCTCCAACTGAGTTTTGGAGCAGCACAGCCTCACCTGGCAGCACCTGGGGAACATGGAGAATCTTGCTTGTGGGGGCTGGCAGCTGGGAGCCATGCAGGAGATGGGGTCCTCTGGGCATGGCCACACAATCCCTGCCAGCCTGCTGACCAGTGTGGTGGTCAAGCTGCCATCCCAGGTGGTGGTTTGGGGCGTGTGGGGTGCAGGGGTAGATATAAAGTACTAAGAAAAGCTGCATGAAGGTCTGAGGCGTTTTGGAGCAGGGAAGATAAAGGGTTTGAGCTCAACAGGCTGAGGCAGGGCAGCTGTCCCTTCTGCCAAGCCTCTCTCTGCTTGAGGGCAGTGAGACTTGTTCACCTGGTATCTTGGGGTGCCCTTGTCAGTGCAGCTGGGCCCTGGCATCCCAGGGTGGAAGGCTGGGCCCTGGCATCCCAGGGTGGAAGGCAGCTCAGTGAGACCATTATTCCCCTGGTAGCTGGCAGGAGGTTTGGCCAACTGCAGATGGCAAAACCAAACCAATTTAGAGGTCTGGACAAAAGGTAAACCCTGGGTAAAAACCAAAAAGGCAGGCAGTGGTCAGATGATGTTTGTCAGTGAGTTTAGGCTGTGTTTAGCCTGGAAGCCTGTGCTGCTGGATCCTGCTGGATCCTTGGCTTCACCAGGGCACTTGGGCATCTCATGGTGGGCAACTGTCCAGTTCTGAGCCCTCAGGTTAGGAAAGATGTTGAGCTGCTGGAAGGTGTCCAGAGAAGGGCAACAAAGCTGGGGGAGGGGTCTGGAGCACAGCCCTGGGAGGAGAGGCTGAGGGAGCTGGGGTTGCTTAGCCTGCAGAAGAGGAGGCTCAGGGGAGACCTTCTTGCTCTCTACAGCTACCTGAAGGGAGGTTGTGGACAGGGGGAGTTGGTCTCTTCTCCCAGGCACCTAGCAGCAGAACAAGAGGACACAGTCTCAAGCTGTGCCAGGGGAGGTTTAGGTTGGATGTTAGGAAGAAGCTCTTCCCAGCAAGAGAGATTGGCCATGGGAATATGCTGCCCAGGGAGGTGGTGGAGTCCCCATCCCTGGGGGCGTTTAAGAAGAGCCTGGCTGAGGCCCTTGGTGCCATGGTTGAGTTGATCAGATGGGTGATAGGTTGGACTTGGTGATCTCTGAGATCTTTTCCAACCTGGTCTATCCCATCCCATCCCATCCCATCCCATCCCATCCCATCCCATCCCATCCCATCCCATCCCATCCCATCCCATCCCATCCCATCCCATCCCATCCCATCCCATCCCATCCCATCCCATCCCATCCCATCCCATCCCATCCCATCCCATCCCATCCCATCCCATCCCATCCCATCCCATCCTGCTGAAGTGCAGAGCTCAGGAGCCTGATGGTCACGCACAGAGCAACGCTGCTGTAGCACAGCAGGTGTTGGGTACCTGCTGCTCTGGCCAGCCTCCCCCTGTTTATTTGGAGACAAATTTCTGGTTGAAGCTAGGAAAGATTACTGCAATGGGGGAAAGAAACCACCAAACCACAAAAAAACCCAAACCCAAAACTCTTAGCACAAATGGCTGGTAAAAAGAAACGATCCCCAGCAGAAGGAGCTTTGCCTTACAGAGTGTCCGAGGAATAAGAGCCCTTAAATGAAACAGGTTCAGGAGCCCCCGTGGCCAAAGGAGAGCCAGCTTCAGGGCAGGGCTGGCTCAGCTTATCTTCTTGCTGCATGGTTGCTTCTCTGCCTAATATTTTGATCTTTTGCTGCGTGGTTGCTTCTCTGTTTAGTGTTTTGATGGCAGCAGGTGGATTGTCCCTCTGTCTGCTCTCTCTCTCCCCCTGCCAGCAGATCCCCTGTGCAATGGCACAGTGAGACATGCTTGTGCTGTGCTTTAAGAGACCTTAAATTATTGAGAGTCCCTCCCAGGTCTGTCTGCTTGATCTGAAGTGTGTGGGGGGTGGAGGATAGCTTTGCATCATTTATTAATCCCTTCAGGAACCTGGAAATCCTTTTCAGTGCAGAAAGATGTGCTTTGAAGTGCTGTAATGCATCAGCAGGCAAGCTGATCTCAGAGGCTGATAGGCAGCTTTCTGGTGAGCTGCTGCTGTTTGCAGGGAGCTGGCAAAGGGTCTTGGAAATTCTGATGCTCCACAGGAAGATGTTCAGCTAAAGCATTGGCCCTGCTAGCTGCATGCTCCTTCAGGAACCATCTTCTCTGTTGGACTCCATGTAGTTTTTTAGCTTGTTCTAGTACCAGTGGGCAACACAGGCCTGAGGAGACCTTTAGAATCATGGAATTGTTGCAGTTGGAAAAGCCCTCTCAGATCACTCAACCCACCACCACCATGGCCACTAAACCCTGTCCCCAGCTGCCATGGCCACAGGTTTCTTGAACACCTCCAGACATGGGGACTCCACCACCTCCCTGGGCAGCCTGTGTCAGTCCTTGACCACTCTTGCAGCAAAGAAATTGTTCCTCCTGTACAACCTGAACCTCCCCTGGCACAATTTCAGGCCATTTCCTCTTGTTCTGTCACCTGATCCTAAGGAGAAGAGGCCAACCCCCACCTCACTGCAGCCTCCTCTCAGGGAGCTGCAGAGAGCAAAGAGGTCTCCCCTCAGCCTCTTTTTCTCCAGGCTGAACACCCCCAGCTCCCTCAGCTGCTCCTCCCCAGCCCTCTTCTCCAGACCCTTCACCAGCTTTGGTGCCCTTCTCTGGACCTGCCCCTTGATGCCCTTGGAGTGAGAGGCTCACTTGTAGAAGGTGCTGTACCCGTCCAGGATTGAGGCCTGAATCTGCTGGGACACTTGCTCTCAATGAAGCCCTGCACAGATGTTCTCCTGATGAGCTCCAGAGACCAAGGATAGAACAATGCTTGTCCCCTCCCTGTGCCCTGCTGCTTTTGGGGGTGCTAAGCCTTGTACCTATCTGGTTGCAGAGACCACAGCATCAAATCCCTTTGGGCTCGAGCTGTGCATTCCCAGTAGGAAGCCAGCCAAGATGTGGTGACTCTGCTAAAAACAGCAATCACAGAGGCTGTGGCCTGAGCTCACAGGTGTCCTTCTGCTCCCTGATCACTGGGGGGTGGTGTGTTTGCTTCAGTGGGTTCAGTGCCCACGGGAGGTGCTCTCTGCAGGAGCCCATCTGTTCTCTTTCAGCCCGTGGCCCTCTCTCACGTCTCCTGGTTCCTCTGCTCCTGGCGGTTGGCTGGATAGTGGGATGTGCCCTGATGGTTTACATTGTCTTCTCCTGATGGAAGTAAGTGACTTGCACCCCTCCAGGCTGCCTTGGGCTTGCACTGACACCTCCTCAAATGCAGTTTGCTTTGTTTTTCAGGGCAGAAGGATTTGCAGTTCTGTGGAGGAGAAGAACCTGGAAGTGAAACTGAGACCTCTGGCGACTCCAATGTGTATAAAATGAGCTGTTCGCAATACCAACTCTGTAAACATGGTGTGCACTTTTCATCTCCAACCAAGGCTTGAAATGCTAATTAGAGCAGTAGGAGGAACCACCAAACCCCAGTGTCCCAGTTTTCAGATGGTTTGTCATTGAGTAAGGAGCTTCTGGAGGCCAGTGGCAGCTCTCGGAGTCACAGAATGGTCTGAGTTGGAAGGGACCTCCAAAGCTCATCCAGTTCCAACCCCCTCTGCAGTCAGCAGGGACATCCTCCACTAGATCAGGCTGCCCAGAGCCCTGTCCAGCCTCACCTTGAATAGCTCCAGGGATGGGACCTCAACCACCTCCCTGGGCAAGCTGTCAGGTCACTGATAGCTGTCAGGTCAGGTTCCTGCTTGTTTCCCAGCCTCTTTGTTGTGGCTGCCCTGTGTCTGAGCAGTTTTGGAATCGGTGTTCTCAGAGTTAGCCATGCAATGATGGACACAAAAGTGAGCTAAGCTCATTTGTGAGATGTGCTGAGCTGGGGAAGAAGCAGCTCAATTAATTTGGTTCAATTCTCGGTGGGTTAAGACAAATTAAGTTTTGTAGTAAAAAAAAACCAACCCCAACCCTAAATGATGACATTCAAAACAGTGTGGTGGTGCTCTCTGGTGCCCCAAGAGCTGAAGTGGGAGTGGCTGAGGAAGTGCTCTGAAATGGCATCAACTTCATTTTGTGAAGAAGCAAAGTCACACAGTGGGGAAGAAAAGTCCTTTAGAAACTGCAAAGCAAGCAGGGCAAGGTACCTGGAAGCAATGAATCCCCAGGTGGATGACTTGGGCTTTCTAAATCCTCACACAAGTGGGGTGGAGTCAATAGTATGTAGCTAAATGCCAAACCAGCTGCTGGTCTGGCCAGGGTTGGAAGAGACCCCAGGGATCATCCAGTTCCACCCCCCCTGCCATGGGCAGGGACAGCTCACACTGCAGCAGGCTGCCCAGAGCCTCTGTTTACATGCTGCTCAGGCCCCAGGTTGATGGCTTTTTTTTTTTAACACTGGCAACCTTTCCACTTCTCTGAACTTCCCAGGTTTGGAGCTCTGCTGTCAGGTCTGGAGGCAGTTCAGCCTCACCAAGGCAGAGGCTGGGAGGATCAGAGGCCTTGAGGTGATACAGGCTGTCCTACACCACCCCCCTGGTTGGTGCTGCATGAGTTACCAAACAGTAGCTGTTGGCCTTGCAGCCATTGCAACAGGCTGCCCAGGGAGGTTGTGGATGCTCCCTCCCTGGAGGTGTTCAAGGCCAGGCTGGATGGGGCCATAAGCAGCCTGGTTTAGTGGAAGGTGTCCCTGCCCATGGCGGGGTTGGAACTGGGTGATCTGGAAGGTGTCCTGCCCATGGCGGGCTTGGAACTGGGTGATCTGGAAGGTGTCCTGCCCATGGCAGGCTTGGAACTGGGTGATCTGAAGGTCCCTTCCAAGCCAAACCATTCTGTGAATCTGTGGTTCCTGTGGTGCTGCCTGGTTCAGCCTTGCTGTGATGTTCTTACACCTGCCTGGAGAAACTTGGCCTTTTGTGGCATCTCACTGACTATGAAACCCTTTAAGTAGCTTCTACCTGCTCAGTAGCTTCAAGCTTGGTGGCAGCAGGGAAGAGTTAACTTCTGCTGCTGCCTGAGGAGGTATTTTTAGCCATATTATGGGGAAAATTCCTTGGAATCTATTGTTATGAAACAGAAACATGGATGTCCTTCACAAAGCAAACATCAGCCTGGCTTGGGGTTGGGAGGTCTGCTGCGCAGCAGAGCGTGGCCAGAATTGTGGCTCAGATGCCCTGAGGCCTCTGCTTATCTTCTACAAGGGGTTTTGCCCTTTTTTAATTAGGGTTGGAGATAATTATATTCACCCATTTGATGGTGTGCCTCGAGACCTTCCAGTGACCTGGTCCCTGGGATCAGAAACGATCATCAGATCATCTGAGCCACTGAGCATTTGCACAGGCAGCATCAAGCTTTGGAGCTCTTATTTTCATGCTAAGAAGTTTCACTTCTCAGAAGACCAAATCCTGAATAATTCCATTTCCAGTCAGAGATCTGACTGTAGGAGGCAGCTGGAAAACCCTTGCAAGGTGCATGCTTAGGGGTAAGGGGAAAAAGAGATCTTAATGACCCTTGATGGAGTTAGAGAGAAAACAAAGTAATTTCAGAGTGCTGCTCAGGCAATTAGTGGGATTCAGAGAAGGTGAGGCAGGCAGATCAAGCAGACATCCTGTCTCCAGCTGTGGTCAGCGTCTGTTACCCTTTAGGAATGGAAACAAAACAGAAACATATTTGACTTAGTGCAAGCCCAAAAATTCCTTTGCCCCTCCAGCAGCTCCCAGCAGAAGCCCCAGAGCCTGACATTCGGCTTCGGGAGTGCTGTAACAGCGAGCCTGGTGGCCTGTGAGGGAAGCAAGGCAAAGGGGCAACCCTGTGTCATCAAATCTCCTGGAAGAGAGAATACAGCGTGAAGCATCTCAGGCAGCTGGAGATTCCCAATCCCTGCGGCTGGTGCTGCGTCCATGTGAGCATCTCCAGCCTCCCCAGCCGTCTTCTTGTTGCTTCTAGATGACCACATCCATTCTGACTCACTTGTACCTGTAGACCAGGTGAGCTAGCATCACTCTTGAAAGGCAATGATGGAGACTCAGAGAGTTGGGGTTGTTCAGCCTGGAGAAGGCTTCAGGGAGACCCTTAGAGTGGCCTTAACGGAGCCTACAGAAAGAAGGAGAGGGACTCTTCGTCAGGGAGTGCAGTGACAGGACACAGGGTGATGGTTTTAAACTGGAAGAGGGGAGATTTAGACTGGATGTTATGGAGACATTCTTGACACTGAGGGTGGTGAGAGACTGGCACAGGTTGCCCAGGGAGGTTGTGGCTGCCAGGTTGGATGAGGCCTTGAGCAACCTGGGCTGGTAGGAGGTGTCCCTGCCCATGGCAGGGATCTTGGAACTACAGGATCTTTAAGGTTTGTTCCTCTCACCCTAAACCACTCTCTGATAGCTTCAGATTTATGTCCCTGTGCCAGTACATGAAGCACTTGTGTCGTTATGATGCTGGAGAGGACTCTGGTTTCGTGGCATACAGCAGCACTGAGCTCCAAAGAGCTGCAGGACACCACCTGAGACTCGGTTCTCTCTGAGCTAAAGCGGCCTGCACACATTGACAGTGAGCACCTTTCCCAAGCCCCCTTTGCATTCCTCTCATCTCCTTCCAGATAGGATGGTGTTTTCTGGGCTCCAAGATGAGCTTTGCTGATGGATTTATTATTTGCCTTTTTATTTACAAAGGCTAAGTGGGAACATTTGGGTTGTTAGTGCTCCAGAGAACAGCTGCCAAGCTTGCAGCACGCCTTCTGCTTGGCTTTCCCTGCTACCCACTGAAGAGCTGTTGGAGTAAGCTGATTAGGGATGAGTCTGCATCCCAGGATGCTGCATGTGGCTTCCTGGTGTCTGTTCCAGCCTCTTGTTTATGTTGTTTAATGCCTGTAATCCAATTTGAGGCTATGAGCATACACAAGAGCATAGCTGTGGTCTTCTCTGCTGCAAGAGAACCTGCCTGGAGAGCTTAGCTTTGGGAGACCCAAGGACAGTGGCTTCAGGGCACTGTGCCCACCACCTCTCGTGTCTCCTCTGCCCCAAAGGCTAACACCAGCACAGAGATCAGGTCAGCCTGCTCCCCTCTGGCTCCTTCTCTGGTGGTGTTTCACCCAGGTTCAGACCTGTCAGTAACTGTGGGCCCTGGCTTAGTAAGGACAGGCCCCTTGCCCCAGCAGGGTTAATGGTGGATGCTCCCTTCCCATTCCTCTTCCCCTGGCTGAAGTGGGAAGGAGAAAATGGAGTCAGCCCTGTCCACTGCTTTCCAGTGTCACAGTCCCAGTCCAGGCTCCCCTTGGAGCCTTCCTGAGGGAGTCAAACCCCACTCCCAATGGGAGTGAGCAATGTTCCCCATCCAGCTGCCTCCTCAGCCCAGTCTGGGGCCACCTTGCTGGGGCTGCTCTTAAAGCCCTGCCCAGGATATATTTCATCAGGGGCTGCACTGGAAGTCAGCCGTGACCCACCCCAGGGCCAGGTGTGCTGCCTCTGACCACCCAGAACCTTCCAGAGAGGTCTTCAGCAGGGGCTGATTGGTGTCAGCCCTGACCCACCCCGGGGCCAGGTGTGCTGCCTCTGACCACCGAAGGCTCCTTCACAGGTGTGTTTCATCAGGGGCTGATTGGTGTCAGCCCTGACCCACCCCGGGGCCAGGTGTGCTGCCTCTGACCACCGAAGGCTCCTTCACAGGTGTGTTTCATCAGGGGCTGATTGGTGTCAGCCCTGACCCACCCCGGGGCCAGGTGTGCTGCCTCAGACCTCCCAGAACCTTCTTCCAGAGACGTGTGTCAGCAGGAGCTGAGCTGGGTGTCAGCCCTGACCCACCCCGGGGCCATAGCGTGCTGCCTCAGACCACCCAAAGGCTCCTTCCCCCTCAGACCTGCCCCAGGACGAGGACGCCAGAGGTAAGAGGGCTGCCGGGGCTGGGGTGGTGCTGAGAGCTGGCCGGGCCCTGGCCCTTGCCTGGGAACGGAGTGCAAGGCCCTGCAGGGCGTGGAGCTGGGGGCTTCAGGTGCAGCACTGATGGAGACTCCCTGTGTGCAGATCTCCAGGCCTAATCCTGCACCTCCCTGAGCTTCCAGGCCCATTCCTGGCTCCCTCCAGAGAGCCCAGTGCAGGTTTTGCAGCCTTGTGGCCTCCCTAGGGCCAGCAGCGCAGGGGGAGTCACATCTGCCTTTAGAAAAGGCAATGGAGAGCACTGGTTCCAGTGTGAAAATGGAGGAGCTGTGTTTTTCCCCTTTGTTGGGAGGCTTGTTTCTGTTCAGAGCAGATGCTCCGAGCTCTGCAGGGAGCTGCTGTGGTGTTTGCTGCGGGTTTTGTTTGCTGACGTTTAAGAAAGTGACCCTGGGGAGGAAGCAGTGATGGAGACTCTCCTTGTGTGCAGCTCTCCAGGCCTAACCCAGCGCCTCCCTGAGCCTTCAGGAGCATTCCTGGCTCCCACCAGAGAGCCCAGCGCAGGTCTTGCAGCCGTGTGGCTTCCCCAGGGCCAGCAGCATCTGAGGGAGTTAGAGCTGCCCTTCAAAAGGCTCCAGAGAGCACTGGTCCCTGTGTGAAAATGGAGGAGCTGTGGTTTTCCCCGTCGTTGGGAGGCTTGTTTCTGTTCAGAGCAGATGCTCCCAGTTGTGCAGGGAGCCGCTGTGGTGTTTGCTGCGGGTTTTGTTTGCTGACATTTAAAGGAGCTGACCCTGGGGAGCTGTTGGCCTGGTTATGGCCATTGAGTTTTGCAGGATGCTGCTGTGCTCCAGCAGCTGCAGGAGCTGGAGGTGAAGCCACCCTCGTAACTGCTGCGGGTCAGAGGGACTGACCTTGGTGTGCAGCTGCATGGACATAGCCCAAACTGGGTGCTTCACCTTGCCAGGAGCCATCAGCTGGTCTGGGTTGACTCTTGCTCTTGGTGTTCAAGCTCGCAGCCTTTTGAGCCCGGTGCTGGACGGGGAAGTGCAGGCGGTGAGTGAGTTGCTGTTGAGAGGAGCTGCAGTGAGAGGCAGCTCCCGCCTCTGAGAGCCTTTTCTGTGTGATTTAACTAATGATTGCAACCCCTTGCATATCCAGAGAGCTGTGGGCATTGGAAGCGTTTGAGAGGCCGAGAGCCCTGGGGCTGCTTAGTCTGGGGAGGAGACGGAGAGAGGATTTAATCAATGTCTATCACTAGCTGAGGGCTGGGGGTCAGGAGGGAGGGGACAGGCTCTGCTCAGCTGCACCCTGGCATAGGACAAAGAGCAATGGATATGAGCTCCAGCACAGGAGGTTCCACCTCAACATGAGAAGGAACTTCTTTACTGTAAGGGTCACAGAGCCTGGAGCAGGCTGCCCAGAGAGGTTGTAGAGTCTCCTTCTCTGGAGCCTTTCTAGCCCTGTCTGGATGTGTTCCTGTGTGACCTGTGCTGGATTCTGTGCTCCTGCTCTGGCAGGGGGCTTGGACTGGATGGTCTCCGGAGGTTCCTTCCAACCCCTAACATCCTGTGAGGTAGTTTTAATAGGGTGAAGAGTTACTCCAATATTATGTGCCTAAAGCTAAGAGGATGAAGAGTTACTCCATCAGTGTCATGTGCCTCAGGCTGAACTTTTTCCAGCTGACTAGGGGAACTGGATCCAAGCTAGAGGAGGGTAGATTTGGATTAGATGTTAGGAAGAAGCTCTTCACCATGAATGTAGCAGCCATGATGTGGCTCTGGGCAACCTGATCTAGTGGAAAGTGGGCCCTAAGAGAGGGATGGAGAAGGTCATCAGAGTAGATGTTTGGATGAGGTCCCCTTCTGGAGGGAGCTACGCTTAGGGGTGCAAGGCTGGGAAAGGCCAAGAGGTTGAGTGCAGCCCTGGAAGGTGTCCTCAACAACAGGTGAAAACATTCTGTTGAGTCTGAGGCCTTCTGCAGCTGCACCTGGTTGCAGATGCACTGGGCAGGGCACCTGGGTTATTGAGGGAGGGACCTGGGGGCCAGTGCCAGCTGCCTTGTGCCACAAGCGCCTCCACAGCAGCTGTGAGTTGCTCGTTCTTCCATCCATTTTGTTTTGGTTACCATATCTCCTCATGGTAACTCATGGCTTAGCCTCACTTCATCACCTCCTAGCTGGGCTGCATGCATCCTAACTCCTGTGAGCAAGAAGCCTAATCCCTGAGCAAGCCCAGCTTGGTGTAAGAGGCCTCATCACCACCAGCACAACTGAGTTCTGCTCCTCCATTAACATCTCATAACACACTAAATCAAGCTGGCAGTGTCAGTCTGACTCAATTCTGTAGCTGACACCCCTGGTTTTGGTGCTCTGTAGCTACCAGAAGGTGAGCTGTGCTTGAGGAGGGCCTGGTCCAGCACTGCCTTGAATCCTGGCTGCCAAGGTCCATCAGAAACACCACCATGCAATTCTCCGTGTGCACCACGCTCGCATCTTTGGCTGTGTCTGCTCCAGCATGCACATGTGTAGCAGTGCTCATACATGACTCGGTGGATGCTGTGTTGCACCTCTGCTGCTGCAGTGAGGACAAGAGGAAAAGCAGCTTGTAGTTGTTTAGCATTCTGCTGGTGTATGGTGGTTGGGATATGAGACCTGGCATGGGAAAACGGGGTGCTTGCTAGCAACCAAATGGAAATAGATAGGTCTGCCTTCTCAGGTCATGTTTGAACTCCACCAGTAGAGTCCCCCAGGAGGAAAGAAGCCTCAGAACAGTAAGGAGGTCTCTGTGGCTGCCACAAATGTGTAATGGTTGTTCCAAAGGGCTCTGTTGTTTGCTGTCGTTAGTGTAAGGTCTGGTAGCTACGTGCTGGCCTGCATGGGCAGTGTGAATGGACTGAATGCTGCTCTTGTCACCAGATGAGGCTAAAGCAGCAGCTGGGCTTGGGAAGGTTGAGGAGTGTCAGCATGAGGAATTTTGTCTCCAATCACAGAAGATTAGGGGCTGAAGGGACCTCCAAAGCTCATCCAGTCCAACCCCCTTCCAGAGTAGCATCACTGAGAGCAGATCGCACGGGAACTCACCCAGGCAGATTTTGAACATCTCCAGAGAGGGAGATTCCACAACCCCCCTGGGCAGCCTGTCCCAGGCTTCTGTCGCCCTCACAGTGACAGACGGTTTCCTCATGTTTCCATGGAACTTCCACCCTTGCTTCTGGTGCTGTATGACTGACAGCCTTTGGAGGGGACCTGTAAAGGCTTTGAGGTGTTCAAGTCAGAGCAGATGTTCCTCTTCTAGATGCAGGAAAAGTGCACCCTTACCAGAAGGGATGGTGTTTGGTGTGCCCAAAACCTCTGTCATGGCACAGCAGAGGCCCAGGCCACAGCTGAGGCTGTGTGAGGGAGCAGATTGGATCTCATAGAGGAGGTGAGAAGGGCTCTGGGCACAGAGCTAACCTCCTGCTTGTTTCTGAGTCCAGGAGGCTGCTCTGAGCTCCTCAGGACTCACTTCTATCAAGCAGTGATTTTGTGAGGAGGTTCTCTTTCTGCCCTGAGTCACCACCTTCACTTCCCCCACCGAACCATAGAATAGGGCTGGAAAAGCCCTCTAAGGTCAGCAGGTCCAGCCATCAGCCTAACACCACCATGGCCACTAAACCATGTCCCCAAGGCCACAGCCACAGGTTTCTTGAACCCCTCCAGGGATGGGGACTCCACCACCTCCCTGGGCAGCCTCTCCCAATCCCTGACCACTCTTACAAGACAGAATTTTTCCCTCATCTCCAACTTAACCCTCCCCTGGCACAATTTCAGGCCATTTCCTTTCCTTCTCTCACCTGATGCTAGGGAGAAGAGGCCATCTGCCATGTTTGGTTCTGGTGTCCCATGCTTGATGAGAGGAGAACAGCTTGAGTTAGTGCAGGCCAAAGGAGAGAGTGAGACCTGTGGAGCTTGGATGATCTGGGGGAAATCTGCCTGTTCTCCAAACCCTGTGTGGTTGTTGATTCAGAATGATCATCATTGCCACTTTCTTTTGCTGCTGAACCCACCCCTTCCTGCTCTCTGCAGCACTGCTCCAGTGCTCTAAGGCTGGTTGTAGTCTGGAAAGGAGCTCCAAACCCTGCTCTGCTCCCTGCCAGGGTGACTGACTCTGTGCCTGCATCTTTGAGCCTTCTGGAGGAGAATGTATTCCAGTGCCTCCTGATAAAATCAGTTTTGGACTGTTTTGAGGTTCATGGGAGGATTTAATTCTCAGATAAGGGTTGAGATACTTAATCTCCTTCTGTGGGTATTGCAGCTTCAAAAATGCATTTAAGGAGTCTCTTAAATTATTTTTCTGCACTGTTTTCAGCCCTGTAGCTGTTGTGTTGCTGTGGCAGTCACCTTCATTGCCTTCCTTAATGTCAGTGAGACCCCTAAGTGTAACAGAGCAAGAAATTCCTCCCCATGAGGGTGGTGAGAGCCTGGCACAGGCTGCCCAGGGAGGTGGTGGAAGCCTCCTGCCTGGAGGTGTTTGCAGCCAGGCTGGAGGTGGCTGTGAGGAACCTGCTGTGGTGTGAGGGGTCCCTGCCCATGGCAGGGGGTTGGAACTGGCTGATCCTTGAGGTCCCTTCCAGCCCTGACAGTTCTATAAATATGTGCCACAGATTTTAGGAGACACCAGTGAGTGGCCACAGGCAAGGAGCTTGTGGCCATGTCTGTGTGAAATGTGGTTGTGTGGAGGGGCTTGGCTTGGAGAGAAGACATCCCAGAGCAGCTGGAAAGGTTTTTGCCTTGTACTGGAGTAAGAATTCCTTGATGGTTTAGCTGAGAAAAAGGAATGCTCTAGTTAGCAGCCTGCCAGCAGCTGGCCCAGGAAGAAAAGCACTGGGACATAGGAAGGAAAATGAGGAAATACCCTGAGGTATTGCATCAAAACTGTTCCTGTGTTGAGTTAAAAGGTCTAGGAGAAGGGAAAGTGAGGGGAACAAGGAATAAATCCCAGAGACAGTGCTCCCCAGGGCTGGGCTTTTCCTGGGAGGGCAGTCCCACAGTGCAGAGGCTGCTGGTGTGCTGGGGAGGCTGAAGCTGGGCAAAGAAGTGAACTTCAGTTCCATGAGAAAATGTGATGTTGGTTCCATGACAGCTTAGCCTTAGGTAGGTGAATTTCTGGGCACCTGTGTGATAAAGCCCTCATCCCATGCTCTGCTCATCTGCTTGCTGTCATCTGACTTCCCCCTGAGAGCAGGGTGGGGTTTAAGGTAAAGGACCAGCACCAGGACACCCCAGCCCTGTGAGGACTCAAACAGGGCCCTGGCAGCCAGCACCTGTCCTCACTTCAACTGCGAGCTAGTTCAGGATGTGGCGTGCTGGCAGTTCAGCCCAGAGAGGATGTGAGGTGTACCACAAGAGAGAACTCCTGCTCCAGCTTCTCCCTTCCTCTTTGCTGCTCTCCACAGCACTTTGGGACTTGTAGAGGGGCAGGATTTGACAGCAGCAGCTTGACCAACCTTCTGGGGCAGAGGGACCTTAATTCTTCTCTGTGTGTGTAAAGGAGAAATCAGTGGAGGGAGAACTTGGAGCTGAAACGGGTAGGAAAAGAGGGGAAAAGTGGCAGATGGATTATGTGATTGTGTGGCTGCTTGCAAGGAACTGATTTCTGGAAGAGAATGCAGGTGAAGGGGACTTGATCAGCTGGGAAACAAAGCCCTAGGATAAAACTTTCAAGGGCGAGGGAATTGGAGGAGCGGGTAGCACACAAATCAGGACCGGTTTGGATGCTTGTCAGGCGTTGCCAGGCTGGGTATGGGGATCCCTTGCCTTCCATCCAGGTAACGCTGATGGTTTCCTGCTCTTTGTTACTTGGCTCCTCCTGGTATAGAGCATCACAAACCAGGGCCACACACCTTGAACTCCTGCTGTGAAATCTGAGTGTTTGAAGGTGAAACTGAAGCAGCAGTGAAACCTGGATGCTGCACTGAGCGACATCTTCACTCACTCGCTGGTTTTGAGGCTCCTGGTAACTGCTTTCCGTGGCACGTCTATAAATACTGCCCTGACACTAACGCCCTGAGAAGGCAAATCCTGGCTGGCACTAATTAGCTTGCAGGCTGTGATGAAAGGAATCCTCTGCCACTGCTTGTTTGATGTCAGGTATCGCACATCTGAGCAGTTAGGGCTGGCATGCTTCTACCAAGAGCTGAATTCCACTTTTGCGCGAGTGAGGAAATCCTAACTGCCAGTGGCTGAAGGCTGCTTTCTGCACCTGCGTTTTACACGGGAGTGTGCTTGCTGTTCCCTGCTAGCAGCAGGCAGCCCTGCGCTTGGCTGATGTGCTGAGTGACTGCTGGAGGAGAAGGACCTGTTGAGAGGTGGTGTGTGGTGTGCCCAGCCCCGGGGCTGCTGTCAGCAGACACGGAGATTCTGATCTCCTGCAGGTTCTTTGTTGTCTGGTGCCGCTGGCGTGTAGCCATCTCCTGCTGGGGCTCATTTCAGACTCGCAGCTACCCACACGCTGCTGATTCAGCTGCTTTAGCCAGCAGCAAAACCAACTCTTTGTTGATTTTTCCCACCTACTCCACGCTGGAGATAAGGGAATGAGCAGCCTCGTTTGCACCGAGGGGCTGGATCCTGGGCTTGGTGTAAGCCACGTAGCTGTGGGGAGGAAGGATGGAAGGCAGGGGTGTCTCGGGGGGTGTTTGGGTGCAGGGGCACAGGTAAATGTGGCTTTTACAAACAGTGTGACCTGAGGTTCCTGCAGTGACCAGGTCCTTCTGTCCAAGCCTGTCTCGTGTCATGGAGTGTTTGGAGGTTGTTTTCTCAGCTTCCTGTGCTGGAGGAGGCTGCTTCTGGCCCATGTGCAGCCAGCAGGGAGCAGGGTAACTCTGCCATTTCTTCTGGAGATGTGCAGCATGGTTGCTGTGCACTTCACACACTTTCCAGCCTCCAGCCCGTTGTTACAGATGGATTGTCTGCAGTGAAGGAGGAGGGAGAGGGCAGCACTGGTGTAGGGGGGTGGTGGTGGGGAGATGGGGAAGGGAGTCTTGTAACTCGCTGCTGTAAGAGCTGAGGGTGATGACATGTTTAAAGCCAGCTGTCAGATGTCTCTCTGTTTTGTTCCCTTAAAGAGTTTCTGCTGCTCTCTGGCCAAAGTGCTGCTGGATGCTCTCCACAAGGGTGGCTCTGACAGTTAAAGAAACTCCTGTGATCTGGTTAGTGTAGGCTCTTGTCTTGAGCATGGCTCCTCCAGCTTAATGGAACGGCTCTGATTTTCTGCTCTTGTTATCATACTGTGGGGAAATCCAAGCAGCGGGACCAGCAGATGAAGGGAGAGGACTCTGCCCCTCTGCTGTGCTCTGCTGAGACCTCCCCTGCAGTGTGGGGCAGCTCTGGAGCCCTCAGCACAGACCTGTTGGAGCAGAGCCAGAGGAGGCCACAGCAGTGGTAGGGGGGCTGGAAGCTCTCTGCTGTGAGGCCAGGCTGAGAGAGTTGGGGTTGTTCAGCCTGGAGAAAATGCCAGGGAGACCTTCTGGTGGCCTCTCAGGGTCTTTCCTTTCTGGTGGCCTGAGCAGGGTCAGTTGGAACAGGACAAAGAGTGAAGCTTTAAACTAAAAGAGGGAAGATTCAGGCTAGAGAGAAGAAATAGGTTTTTGACACTGAGGATGGTGAAACAGTGACCTGAGTTGCCCAGAGATGCCTCATCCCTGAAAACAATCGAGGTCAGTTGGGATGGGGCTCTGAGCAACCTGCTCCACTTGTCTCTGCTGACTGCAGGGGCTGGACTGGATGACCTTTGAAAGTTCCTTCCAATCCAACCCATTCTATGAAATGTCCTGGAGGAGGCTGTTTTCTGCAGGCAGTTGTGGTGTGATTTCCTTAGATCACAGAGTCACCCACGTTGGAAGAGACCTCCAAGGTCATAGAATCAATAAGGCTGGAAAAGACCTCAAAGATCATCAACCTGTCACCCAAGACCTCATGACTACTAAACCATGGCACCAAGTGCCACATCCAATCCCCTCTTGAACACCTCCAGGGATGGGGACTCCACCTCCTCCCTGGGCAGCACATCCATCATCAAGTTCAACTGATCACCCAACCCTAACTAATCAACCTGACCATGGCACCAAGTGCCTCATCCAGTCCCTCTGGAACACCTCCAGCGATGCTGACTCCACCACCTCCCTGGGCAGCCCATCCCAAGGGCAATCTGTCTGTCTGTGAAGAGTTTCTTTCTCAGATCAGGCCTAAACTTCCCCCTGCACAGCTCGAGGTTGTGTCCTCTTGTTCCGTTGCCGCTTGCCTGGGAGAAGAGACCGACCCCCACCCGGCTGCAGATAGCACAGAACCTGTTGCTTTCAAACCAGAAGGGGTGATTTGAACTCCCCTCTGCCAGTCCTTCCCCAGGGTGAGGTGTGGTGCTCAGGGTGAGCAGAGGAATGTGTTTGCAGAGAGGATTTGCTTCGTACTTCAACCTTTCCTGCCAAGCACACAACGCTGCTTTTGGCTCATCAGTTCAGTTTATTATCAAAAGGGTTTAGGTTTTGTCTTTTAATCAGATGACAAACTCAGGAAGCAGAAAGGACATAGGTGCTTAAACAGACCTATTGCAGCAGTCATCTGAGGTATCTGGTACTTGGTTTGGAAATGTGTTTGCTTTGATACCCAAAGCAGTAAGTTCCTTTGCAATCTGCAGGAGGATGTTTAATATCTGTCCCTGCAGATTTAAAGCCTTTTACCTTCTCACTTAAAGCTCCTCCTGGTTCTTGCCATCAGCTGTGCAGCTTGACTGGCATCAATCAAAACAGGTACATAGTTCTGTGCAGGGTTAGACCCTAGCCACAGACAGAGCCAGCCTGAAACCTGCACCTTGGTGTCCTGCCTGGGAGGGCTCAGTCTGCAGGCTTTGTCTTACTACCCACACCCTGCTTGACTCCAACCTCCCAGGTTTTGTGCAGCCACTGAGAAAATATATTACAATGCTTCAAGTCAAGAGTGTAGCTCAGGTTTTAAATATAAAAACTAGGATTTATACATTGCTAGAAACTTTAAAAAGACCAACTTTAGAGAAAGCAAGGTGGGGGGTGGGGAGCTTAGAAAACTGTGAGGGGCTCTTTGATCACCATCGGACAGGTTACATGTTCTAAAGGAATACATTAGCTACAGCTTCAGCCTGGCCAGAAAGCTGTAGATGAGCTGTTTGGGGTTAGTGACTCCAGGATGCTGCAGGCCAGAATGTTAGTGAGAAGTTACTGAAGTATACAGCAGGTCTTTGGGCTCCCCTTTGTAGGAAGGGTTTCAAGTAAAAGTGGCAAGGTTTGGCAGGACAGATCGATCAGGGCAGCAGAGGGTACAGTGTGGCACTGGGGATCAGGTTGTGATGGCTCCCGCTGGGTGTTAACGACCGTTCCTTTCCACTGCCCCACCAGCAGTGAGCATTGGCTGACCAGGGAGGGCTCATGTGCTGTGCTTGAGATGTAAAACAACCCCGAGTGCCACTGGCTGGTGGGGAAGAGGATTAACCACAAGTGCAGTGTTGCTGTACACCACGGAGTGATTTGGATGCTGCAGGGTCGAGGGGCAGGGAGAGCGGCTGGGCAGCAGCTCCTTGCTGCAGTGGTGTTAGTCCTGGCTGGGTGTTTGCTTTGGGTTGGGTTTTCTTGTTTATTGAGAATTACACTGGCTACTCTGCCGTATTCCCCTCAGGTTTCTTCCCTCCTCTTCTGCTCAAATTTAGTTCCAAAGTTCTCTTTGCCTGGGAAGCTGCTGGGGGTGGGAGGTTTGCAGCTCATCACCACACTCGGCACTTCTTAGCAGGATCCATGTAGCTTGGCTGGGTGCATGAGAAGGCTTCAGAAAACTCTGGGGAGTTCTGCAGTGATCCTATGACCCTTTAAGACAAAACCAACACCCTCCTGTCATTGACACTTGCCTTTGCTCAAAGCAAACACAGACAGCCCACATCTTGGGTCACCTCAAAATGCTGTGGGTAACAGCCATGACTCTGTGCTCTGACTCTTCCATTTCATCTCAAGCAGTGGCTGGGGAGCTGGAGCAGTCCCCACTCACTGCAGCCCCTCTGGGGAGCTGGAGCAGTCCCCACTCACTGCAGCCCCTCTGGGGAGCTGGAGCAGTCCCCACTCACTGCAGCCCCTCTGGGGAGCTGGAGCAGTCCCCACTCACTGCAGCCCCTCTGGGGAGCTGGAGCAGTCCCCACTCACTGCAGCCCCTCTTTGCAGCTTGAGTTTGTCATTCACACTTGTGTGAGCCCACACGAAGTTCACAGCCTTTCAGACTGATGTAAGCCCAGCACCATCCCTGATGTCATACAGCCAAGATATGCACAAATAGGACTGGACAGAGTTGCTGAAGCAGTGAACTTCAGAGGGCTGCAATTCACACCAATTAGAGAGACAAAGAGGAGCAGAGCTCTGAAACCTCTGCAGAGCCTCCTGGGCACTGTGGCCAAATCCAGCTGCTCACAGGACCTGGTGCATACACGGCCCCCTGGGAGAGATCTGCAGACAGAGCAGGAACCACCCACGGGGAAATGCCAGCGAGGCTGAAGGAACAGTCACTGCTTTCACTGAACATTTGAGTGTGGGGGTTAAACAAAAAGGTTCCCTGCTGAAAGAATCAATGTGCTGGATGGTATGAGGAGAGAATCAGCTCCTGGGTACGTGCAGCCTTGAGAGCTAGCAGGGATGTGGTGATGTCTGCATCACTACAGGGAAGGTGATGGGCAGGAACTTGAATGAAGGAAGTTCTACCTAAACAGGAGAAGGAGCTTCTTTACCTTGAGGCTGGCAGAGCACTGGGGCAGGCTGCCAGAGAGGTGGTGGAGGCTCTGTCTCTGGAGACTTTCAAGGGCCACATGGACTTGCTCCTGTGTGATCTGCTTTAGGTGCTCCTGCTCTGGCAGGGGCTTTGGACTTAATGATCTTCAGAGGTCCCTTTCAACTCCTACCATTCTGTGATCACTACCTGATCTCGTGGCATCTGACCAAACACACACACTACAGCAAAACCATCATTACACCACTGATGAATAGATTGCTCTGACTTAAGTGAGAAAGAAAAGATCCTAGCCTGGCCCAAAGACTTGCACCCACAGCAGCCACCTTGCCAGCCCACCTCTTCCTGGGAAGGCTGAGTAGACAAGGCAGGAAATCCCAGTGCTCTGTTGCACCTCAGCACAGAGCTGTGTGACAGACTGAGGGGCAGGCATCTCCCACCCAAAACTCACTTCTCCCTTCCAAAAGAGAGCAGGGAGTGACCATGTGTAACTAGGAGAGATGCTGTCCCTGTGGCAGCCAGGCTGGGCCAGCCCATGCTGCTGGAACAGATCTGTCACTCTGGATGGCAAAGGCTGCTGACAGGAGGTCATTTCTTCCTCGTGTCAGGATCACTGCTCAGAAGTAAGTACAAGAAAATGAATTCTTCTGCATGCTTGGAGAGTGAAGGCCTTGCATGAACTGGAGATTTTGCCTGTGACTTGAGTGGAGAACTGAAGGCCATCCCCAGCCTTTGGTCTTTGAGAGACCCTGTCAGGAGCTATTGTGGGAGCCAAAGGACTTCACTGGAGCACTGGGATCCAGGCACAGCCAGTGGGACTGCTGTAAGCATTGTGCACATTGGTAACAGCCAGGTGATGAGGGTTGTGCCTTGTGATGGCTGTTCAGAGCTCCCCAACTGAGTTGTATCATCTCAAGGGGAGGACAAACCCCACAGCCCTGCTCTACCTGGGGAGCTTCCTCAGAAGGGCACAGAGTCATGCTAGGGCTGGGAGGTCAAGGGGCAGTGTCCTTCTCTCTCTCCTCACCAGATGCAGGTTGCTGTGTCTAAAGGACACAGCACAACCTAACCCTCTGAGTCCCCTACATGCTCCAGCTGCTGTCCTCAGGAGCTGCACTGAGGGTTGCTGTAGGCACTGACCTGAATTTGCCTGGGCTGTGCACGTCGGTTTTGATGGAGTTCACGGCGTACTCTGGTCTGTAGGTTCCACACCATACCTGCATGGCACAAACAAAAGCATCTCTGAGCTCTAAGGCTGTCCAGGGACAGACCTGCTGACACTGCACTGTGAAACACTGAATGCTGCCAGAATCCATTGGAACCCAGAGAGGAAAATGTGGTAGATTGTGTTTAAAAAACCCAACAAACCAATACAGTGTCCAGTCCTGGGGCCCTCAGTTGAAGAAGGACATTGAGACAGTTGAAGGTGTCCAGAGAAGGGCAATGAGACTGGGGAGGGGTCTGGAGCACAGCCCTGGGAGGAGAGGCTGAGGGAGCTGGGGGTGCTTAGCCTGCAGAAGAGGAGGCTCAGGGGAATAGAATAGAATTAACCAGGTTGGAAGAGACCTTTGAGATCATCCAGTCCAACCTCTCACCCAGCACCATCTGATCAACTAAACCATGGCACCAAGCACCCCAGCCAGGCTCTTCCTAAACACTCCAGGGATGGTAATGGGAGACCTTCTTGCTCTCTCCAACTCCCTGAAGGGAGGTTGTAGCCAGGTGGGGGTTGGTCTCTTCTCCCAGGCACCCAGCACCAGAACAAGAGGACACAGTGTCAAGCTGTGCCAGGGCAGGTTTAGGCTGGAGGTTAGGAAGAAATTCTTCCCAGCAAGAGAGATTGGCCCTTGGGATGTGCTGCCCAGGGAGGTGGTGGAGTCCCTGTCCCTGGAGGTGTTCAAAAAGGGCTTGGTTGTGGCACTTGGAGCCATGGTTTAGTTGTCAGGAGGTGTTAGGGAATAGGTTGGACCTGATGATCTCTGAGGTCTTTTCCAACCTGCTTGATTCTATGATCCTAAAAATAAAGAGGCTGCAGTCCTCAGACAAAGGCACTTGGGCACAGCAAACCATCTCCAAGAGCTGCTGGTGGCTGAGCTCATTGGTTTAGGCAAGGTCAACATTAGGGACTGTTTCCAGGCTGTTTCCAGTGCTCTGCTCAGCAGCTCTGCTAGTGCCCAGCCCAGGGGTGGCAGTCAGCCTGCCCTTCCTGACTGGCTGTTAAACTCAGCCTTTGAGTGACTTCCAAAGCCTTCAGCCCAGGTGCATAGAATACCTGTGCAAAGTTCAGGAAAAACAGCTGCTGGTGGTTCATCTCAAGCCCAGGGAGAAGCTTTTCTTTTCCATGCTTGCTCACAAAGTTTTCATAGGCCTGTGGAATGAATTGAGTAGAAATGTTACAGCTTTACATACTGCACTGCAACAGCTGAGGGGACCCACAGGAAGGCTGGGGAGGGATTGTTTCCAAGGGTTTGTAGTGACAGGGTGAGGGGCAGAGGTTTGAAACTGGAGCAGGAGAGATTTAGGTTGGGCAGCAGGAGGAAGCTCTTCGGAGTGAGGGTGGGGAGACACTGGAACAGGCTGCCCAGGGAGGTGATTGAGGCCTCGTCCCTGGAGACATTCAAGATCAGGCCTGATGTGGCCTGATCTAATTGGAGATGTTCCTGGCTGGCTGCAGGGTGGGCTGGGCAAGATGAACTTTGAGAGTCCCTTCCAACCTCCTGCAGTCTGTGAAACTCCAGCCCAGACAGAATGGAATGAGGAGGAGGAAGGATGTGGATTCTCCCACATAATTCATCATGGGATACCTTGGCCACCTTGCAGGGCCCTTTCTCAGGACTCTCTGATACCTGGCTCAAGAGTTTCCTCACTACCTGCCCTTCCAGAATGGTTGACACCAGGTTTGGTGAAGCTGCCTGAGTTGTGTTGGAATGAACAGCAAGAGAAACAGACTTAAAGAGGGCAATTTACTGGAGCACAAGGAAGTCAAAGCTCTACCTTGCACACTGAAGGATCCCTGTGGATCGCAGCATGCTGCTTGCCAAGGCACAGTCCTAAAGCAGGCATTCCTGGGGTGTCTCACCTGAGCTGGAGGTTCCCTGGGCACAAATCAATCCCTGGCTAAGGGACTGGGCTGGGCAACCCAGCCAGCCCCAGCTGGGGGAGGCACAAACCAGCTCCAAGTCAGTCAGGGTCTCACAGGAGGGTTCCTCCCTCCCCCCTTGGTTCATCTTTTCATCTTCCCCTTCCTTTCCCCATTAGACTTGAGAGACGTGGGGCAAGAAGCCATTCTCCTCTCTGATGCTCCAGAACACACATCTCTGCTCTCCTCTTTCCAGCTGCTTCTCTGATCTTCATCACATTAAACTCTTGGGGGTCTCTTGGTTGGTTTTTTGCCAGTGCTTAGGGTTGGACTTTAAAATACCACATTTGAGCACAGAATCAAGCAGGTTGGAAAAGACCTCAGAGATCATCAAGTCCAACCTATTATCTAATCCCTCACACCTCCTGACAACTAAACCATGGCCCCGAGGGCCACAGCCAAGCCTTTCTTGAACACCTCCAGGGACAGGGACTCCACCACCTCCCTGGGCAGCACATCCCAATGGCCAATCTCTTCTTCTGGGAAGAACTTCTTCCTAACATCCAACCTAAAGCTCCCCTGGCACAGCTTGAGACTGTGTCCTCTTGTTCTGGTGCTGGGTGCCTGGGAGAAGAGACCAACCCCCACCTGGCTACAACCTCCCTTCAGGGAGTTGTCCCCTGAGCCTCCTCTTCTGCAGGCTAAGCAACCCCAGCTCCCTCAGCTTCTCCTCCCAGGGCTGTGCTCCAGACCCCTCCCCAGCTCTGTTGCCCTTCTCTGGACACCTTCCAGCAGCTCAACATCTTTCCTAACCTGAGGAGCCCAGAACTGGACACAGGACTCCAGGTGTGGCCTGAGCAGTGCTGGGCACAGGGCAGAATGACCTCCCTGCTCCTGCTGGCCACACTGTTCCTGCTGCAGGCTTCCCTGGCTACAGTGCAGAGTTCAAGCATCCAGCTCCTCAGGCACAGAGCTGTTTCTGCAGGGGCAGGCACTGCATTGTCTCAGCTCTCTAGGGGGCACTATGAGAAGCAGAGGTTCCCACTGTGCTTTGGAAAAGTGAATTGCAAATGCCTTAAAACCTTCCCACAATAAGAGCAGCTGCTGCCCTGTCCCTTCTGAGGACCAGGTGTCAAACACTCTGGTGCCAGCATGTCCTGATGGAGGGGTGCTGGCAAATGGCAGAGATGTTCTGACCAGGGTCAGTGCCAGGCTGCTGCCCGAGCGAAGCCAAGAGGCCTCATGAGTGGGAACGGAGGAAGGAGCGGCTGCAGCTCCACTGGACAGGCTGCAAGGCCTCAGTGGATGAACAAGAGCCAGCAGTGCCACCCACTGCAGAAGGGGTAGGGGTCCTCCTGTGCTGTACAGACAGGAGGGGCTGGCACAGGACACATGAGGTATTCCTTCTACTCCACTTGGCACCGGCCGGGTCTCAGCCGGGGCACTCTGTGCAGCTTCGGGCACCGCGCGTCAAGGAAGATGTGGACCAACTGGAGAGAGTCCAGAAGAAAGCAGCAAGAATGAGCAGAGGTCTAGAAAACATGACCTATGAGGAAAGATTGAAAGAATGGGGTTTGTTTAGTCTAAGGAAGAGAAGTCTGGGCCTTCAAGTATGTAATGGCCCTCAAAGGCGCGAAGGGCCGCAGGGGAAGGGAGCAGCTTGCGCTCCGCTTCCGCTGCTGGAAGCAAGGGCCTGGTGGCCAGCAGGAGTGGAGCTCCTCTTACACCACGGCTGGGACACACAGGGCTGGTTCTACCTGCCAGGAGGCAGGGGGCAGACTAGGTGGCCTCTCAAGATTCCTCTTGGACCTTTTTTCACTCTTCACATGGTGTCACAAGTGTAAATACCTGATTCTTCTCTGGTACTACCTCTGACCTGCTGCTTTTCCCCTGGCTCCCCTCCTTCCTTTCAGACACGGCTTCCCCTTGGGTGGTTTGTTTTTAAAGGCACAAATGTTCCAGTAACTGAGAGAGGGCTGGGCTCATCTAATCTAATACACCACAGTGGTGCCTCCTAAGTTTCCAACTCCTCCTTGAAGCTCTCAGCAATCTCTCTGTTTGTGATTTCTGGTGAGGCAAGTGTTGCTGATGGCTTCCTTTGCAGAAGCTGTGATGGTAGCTCTGAGAAATGCGAGCTGGCCCACGAGTCCTGGCAGGCCTTCTGTTGAGGGATCACAGTACATGGGAGGTTGGAAGGGACCTCCAGAGAACATCCAGTCCAATCCCCTGCCAGAGCAGGATCACCAGGGGAGCCTGCACAGGAATGCAGGTGGGGTTTGAATGTGTCCAGAGGAGGAGACCCCACAGCCTCTCTGGGCAGCCTGCTCCAGGGCTCTGGCACCCTCACCATAAGGAAGTTTCTCCTCATGTTGAACCGAAACCTTCTTTGCTCAAGCTTGAATCTGTTGTTTCTTGTCTTATTAGTCTGCACCACTCAAAGAGCTTGGCCCCCTCCACTTGCCCCCCACCCCTCAGCTACTGATAGGCATTGATCAGATCCCCTCTGAGTCTTCTCCAGACCAAACAGCCCCAGGGCTCTCAGTCTCCCTTCACAGGGGAGATGCTCAAGTCCCCTAAGCATCCTCCTGGCTCTGCCTTGGACTCTCTCCAGCAGGTCTCTGTCTCTCCTGAACTGGGGAGCCCAGCACTGGACACAGGATTGCAGCTGTGGTCTGAGCAGGGCAGAGCAGAGGGGAGCAGAACCTCCCCAGCCCTGCTGGCCACACTTCTCTTGCTGCTCCCCAGGACCCCATTGTCTCTCTTGGCCACCAGGGCACATTGCTGTCCCATGCAGAACTTGCTGCCCACCAGCACCCCAAGGTCTTTCTCTGTGGAGCTGCTTTCCAGCAGGGCAGCCTCTGACCTGTCCTGGTGCCTGTGAGAACACTCCAGTGGAATGTTCTGCTTTGGAACAAGGTGTTCAGGGAAGGAGAGGGAGGATTGTGTTATTAAGGCCAGGGTCTGTCAGGTTTGCAAATAACAAGAGAAGTTCCTGGAGAAGCTGATTTGCTTCTCATCTCCCAGCCTGCACTGAGGAAAACAAGACCTCTGCTGCTGCTGCTTTCCCCTCTCCAAGTTGGCCAGTTGAAGGAGTTAGGTGAAGAGGAGAGCCAAAAAGCAGCCAAGCTGCCGTGGAAGGCTTAGTGCAAGGCATCCAGCTGTCACATCTGTGGGTGCCTGCACAGGAGACCCAAGTACCAGCTGATACTTGGAAAGGATTTTGAGCAGTGAATAGTGTTCCATGGAGGCACAGGCTGCTTACAGGTAAAATCCTTCTGTGCCTCCTTCCTGGCAGAAAGCAAGCTGGTGGAGGCAGAGGCAGACAGCTGCTCAGCATCACCAGTTCAGTTAGAGCTGATGGCCCAAGTGTGATTCATTAGCTGTTCTCCTTCTACAAATTCACAAGAGGAAGAATTGAAAAATAAGAAAGAAATGAAGTCAGCTGCAAGGGAGTGCCCTGGAACAGGGGGTGTGCTCCAGGGAGCAGCTCAGGGCATGAAAGAAATGCAGCAGCTGGGCAGGAGCTTCAAACCAGTCCCTGGGGGGGCAGGAGGTCTGGTCCTGTGCCTAACACAAAATTACTGCTGCAGCTTCCAAGGCTCTGGAACGAGTTCCTGAGCTGTGATGGCTTCAGCTGAAGCAGAGAAGTGGATCCCTCTTACCTTGTAGGCTTGCCTCACCCCCCGTTATCAGCGATGTTTTCTCCCAGGGTGTTGATGCCGCTCAGCTGTAAAAGAGAAAGGAGAAGTGCAGTTTCCTGGGGAGCAGCGCTGCCCCAGGCCCAGGGCTGGCTAGCTCTGGCTGGTTCCCACTCTTCGGAGGCAAACACTCCCTTCAGATCTGAACTTTTGGCAGAGGGTTGTTGTGCTCACATCTCTGAGAGGTCTTTGCCTCCCTTGTCTCACATTCCCTGTGGATATTCTTCTCTTCCCTCATCCTCTTCTTTCCCTTACAGGCAGCTTCCTAGGCTCTCATAGCTCTTCTGCCCAGATTTTCTGATGCTTTGTCAGTGTTCAAACTTCCTATGGTCTCCATGTCTGTAACCCTCAGCTTCTTCCTGCAGTCCCAGTGAGAGGAAGCAGGCAGAACCTGTCCCGCTTGAGTCTACAAAACAAGTTCAACACCAAACTCCCAGCAGCTGCAATTATCAGCAGCAAACCTGCTAGCAAGGATTTCCCTGCAGGTTAGGTGGCAAGATGCACAGGAGGTGTCCATTTGGCTGCTCAGTCAGGACAGCACCACACAAGATGATGAAGCCTTGCTGATGGGGAACCTGTCACTTCTTTTAATGCCATTACATTTTCAACCTTCAGCCCTAGGCACTGGGCCATGATATTCACAGCTCCAACACTTTACAGAACACAGAATTAACCAGGCTGGAAAAGACCTTGGACATTGAGTCCAACCTCTCACCCAACACCATCTGATCAACTCAACCATGGCACCAAGTGCCTCAGCCAGGCTCTTCTTAAACACTTCCAATGATGGTGACTCCACCACCTCCCTGGGCAGCACATCCCAAGGGCCAATCTCTCTTTCTATGAAGAATTTCTTCCTCACCTCCAGCCTAAAGCTCCCCTGGCACAGCTTGAGACTGTGTTCTCTTGTTCTGCTGCTGGGTGCCTGGGAGAAGAGACCAACCCCCACCTGGCTACAGCCTCCCTTCAGGGAGTTGGAGAGAGCAAGGTCTCCCCTGAACCTCCTCCAGGCTAAGCAACCCCAGCTCCCTCAGCCTCTCCTCCCAGGGCTGTGCTCCAGACCCCTCCCCAGCTCTGTTGCCCTTCTCTGGACACCTTCAAGAGTCTCAATGTCCTTAAACTGAGGAGCCCAGAACTGGACACAGGAGTCCAGGTGTGGCCTGAGCAGTGCTGAGCACAGGGCAGAATGACTTCCCTGCTCCTGCTGGCCACACTGTTCCTGGTACAGGCCAGGATGCCCTTGGCCTTCTTGGCCCCCTGGGCACACTGCTGGCTCATGTTCAGCTGCTGTCAGCCATTACCCCCAGGTCCCTTTCTGCCTGGCTGCTCTCAGCCACTCTGTCCCCAGCCTGTAGCACTGCCTGGGGTGTTGTGGCCAATGTGTAGATTCTAAAGTGAGGGTTTGCATGTGTAGAACAGAAGAGTTTTGTGCTTCCTGGTGCAAATCAACACTGACAGTTACAAAGGAGTATGACATACGTTCTGTCCACCTGCTAGGTCCCAGGAGAAGTTCCCATACTGGTACACCATGCACTGGGATAGCTCCTTAAAGTTCTGTGCTGATTCTTCTGTCCACCAGTCTACAAGGTCTCCATTCTCATTGAAATTTCTGCCTGCAATAATTCAGAGTCACAGATTGCATTGGCTTGGAAGGGACCCTCAAAGGGCATCATGCCAAACCCCCTGCAGGCAGCAGGGACACCTCCAGGCTGCCCAGGGCCACATTGAGTCTGATCCTGAATGTCTGCAGGGATGGGGCCTCAACCACCTCCCTGGGCAGCCTGTTCCAGTGTCTCCCTACCCTCACTGTGCAGAACTTCCTCCTGATGTCCAACCTAAATCTCCCCTGTTCCAGTGTCAAACCACTGCACCTCATCCCATCCCCACAGGCCCTTCTGAACAGTCCCTCCCCAGCCTTCCTGGAGGTCCCCTTCAGATATTGAAATGCAGCTCTAAGGTGTCCCTGGAGCCTTCTCTTCTCCAGGCTCAACAGCCCCAATTCCTTCAGCCTGTCCACACAGACAAGGTTCTCCAGCCCTCTTGGTGGCCTCCTCTGGACCCTCTCCAGCAGGTCCAAGGTCCCCCTCTTGTGTTGGGTGCCCCAGATCTGGACACAGTGCTCCTGGTGAGGTCTCACCAGAGCAGAGCAGAGGGGCAGAATCCCATCAACAGAATTCTGTGTAGAGGAGCAGAGGGGTTTGATGCAGTAGAAAGGGCAAGGGGCAGTCATGCAGAAACAACCCTCAGGGTAATGAGGTGGTCAAACAGATGAAGCTTACTTATTTTATAGCTTTTCTATTCTTTCCCTTTCATTTTTGAAGCCTCTCCTGAGAAGCCTGGAGGGGCTCTGACCTGTGATTGCTCACAGTGTGGGTAGAAGAGACCGATGTGGCTGGGCAGCAGGGCTGATAGCCAGACCCTTGAGAGGGCCAGCCCAGTGGCACACCCTGGCACAGTTCTGGGTGGTTTACGATGGGTTTTGCTGTAGCCCCTGGGAAAAGCAGGTGAGCAGCAGCCCTGTTAACAGCCCTTGTGTGCCACAGGCCACCCTCCAGGGCTGCTCCTGCAGCCTCGCAGCGGCAGGGGTGTCTGTGGGGTGCCTTGGATTCTGCTGTGGGGAATCATCGGGGGAGCAACACTGGAAAGCCTCAGAAATCCAGACGTGGTCTTACACATGGAGACTTCATTTTAACTGCTGCCTGGAGTGATTAAGCACTAAGGCACGCAGAACATTCTGGCACTCTTCAGTGGCAGGAGCAGAAGCTCGGTGCCTTACCGTTGTCATCAAAGCCGTGCGTGATTTCGTGCCCGATGACCATGCCTATGCCGCCGTAGTTCAGAGACTTGGGCTGGGATGCACTGAAGAAAGGGGGCTGCAAAATGCCAGCAGGGAAGACTGCAAAGAAAACCACAACACAGTCAGGGCCCTGCCTCCTTACCCTGCAGCGTGAACAGGCATTGCCCACAGGTTTCAGCCAGAGTCATGCTGCTCCCTCAGAGTCACCAGCGGCAGCAAGGGAGCTGACACGTGGTGATGGGTGTAGGACAGCAGGAGCAGCACAGCAGCAGCACTTCCCTCCTCCTTAGACGCTCCCAAAGTCACAACCAGCTTTTACTTTGCCTTTCTTACTATTTAACCTTATTTTACTTAGCAAACCAAGCAGTTTAGTTTTCAGCCTTCCCAGCAGTTGGCTGCATTGTTATCAAGCAAACCTCATGGCATCATGAGAAGTGGAAGGTGTTCCCCTAGGAGAATAAATTGTTTGATCGTTGCCCCCACCACAAATCAATCTCAGGAGAGAAGAATTTATTCTTCCACTGGACACACCAGTAACTCCCACTAGAATCAGTAGAAACAGGCCAAAGAGCTGGAGCAAACTGGTTCTATTCACCCACTTGGTGCTCCTTTGTCTCTAAAAAATCAGTAAAAAAAAGAAATCACAGCCTCACAGAGCTGTCAGGGCTGGAAGGGAGCTCAAGGCTCAGCCAGCTCCAACCCCCTGCCATGGGCAGGGACCCCTCACACCACAGCAGGTTGCTCACAGCCACCTCCAGCCTGGCTGCAAACACCTCCAGGCAGGAGGCTTCCACCCCCTCCCTGGGCAGCCTGTGCCAGGCTCTCACCACCCTCCTGGGGAACAACTTCTTCCTCACAGCCAATCTCAATCTCCCCATTTCTAGTTTTGCTCCATCCCCCCAGTCCTATCCCTCCCTGACACCCTCAAAAGTCCCTCCCCAGCTTGCTTGAAGCCCCCTTCAGACCCTGGAAGGCCACAATGAGGTCTCCTGGGAGCCTTCTCCTCTCCAGCCTGCACAACCCCAACTCCCTCAGTCTGTCCTCACAGCAGAGTAGCTCCAGCCCTCTGCTTCTCCTCGTGGCCCTTCTCTGGACACTTTCCAGCACCTCCAGATCCTTCCTGGCACAGAGGCTCCAGAACTTGTCACAGAGCTCCAGGTGAGGTCTCACCAGAGGAGAGCAGAGCGGGGAGAATCCCCTCCCTGGCCCTGGAGGCTGTGCTGCTCTTGCTGCAGCTCAGGATGTGATTGGCTTTCTTAGCCACTCACTCAGCAGTTTTGCTCTTTGTACAAATGAAGGCTCACAAACCCTTCTCCCAGGCACCCAGCTCCACTTGCTCCTTGCTGGAGGCTTTTCCCTCCACCCCAGCCTGCTGCAGCAGCAGCGAGTGAGATCGAACTGCTGAACTGGCCCAGGAAAGGGGAACTGGATGGCGGTTTGCGCACAACAGAAGAAAGCAGAGCCTCCTTGGTTGCCTTGCAGCACAGGTCCAGTCCAGTTCTAGCAGTTTCTTTCCAGGGGAGGAAGCACCCCGGGAAAATGGTTACCAAACCTCCACTTCTGCTGTGCTGCACAAACTGCTGCCTGGGTCACAGGAGCTTTGAGGAGCGCTGGACCTTACTAGAGGCAGCTCAGCTCATTTTCTGAGGTTGAGTGGCTTCCTGAGGACCTTGTTCCTTCCTTCACTGGTGGAACAGTGAAGATCAGGCCATCTTGTGAGAGCAGGGCTCTAAATTTCCTACCCATCATGCACAGAACTCCTCTTTACAGGGATTTTACTTAAAAAGCAAAACCCTGAGTGAACTCAGACATCCCTCTAAAGATCAGGCTGCTTTAATTATCCTGTGGCATGCCATAGCTGAAGGATGAGGTAAGAATTTATGGCTCACATTAACTGCCAGTCACCAGCTTCAGTCTTCCAAATCATGATTCCTTTTCCACAGCTCAGTGAACAAAGCTGCCCTAAACAAAGCTGCCTGAGCAGATTCTTGTGCTGAATGTTCAGTAATGAGCTAAGTGCTCCTTGGCTTTACCACCTGCCCCACTGGCTGCCCTGCTTTGCCACCCTTGACCAAGCAGTGCTGGTCAGCTGGATGTGGCTTTGTCTCTGTGGAGCCCATCTTGGATTTCATGATGCTGATTTCACCTTTTTTACCTCTGGAGCCCACTGCACAGCCAGAGCAGTTTGGGTTAGCTTCAGCCTTGGCAAATATCACCCAAGTTTTGACTAGGGCATGAGACTCAAACCCAGGTGAGTGGTGCAGCTGCTGAATTCCTTTGCAGGCAGCAGTGTGTTTAATCCCTTGTCCTGGGCATGACTGCACCATCACAAGCAGTTTTCTCCTCAGTCCTTGCTTGCATGATGTTGAGGCTGGCAGTGCTGCAGTCCCACTGTGCCCCAAGCAGAGGTGCAGAAGGTGTAAGCTACTGCAGAGAGACAGGTTACTGGCAGGAGAAGTCAGGATCTGAACATCTTGGACTGCAGAGATTGAATTTTCTTCAGTGGGGACAGAAAGAACGAAAAAGGGAAAAAATCCTTTTGGAATGCTTGGCTCAGTTTGATTTCTTCCCTTACCAAGCTGCTGCTGCTGCCCCTTGAATGCTGCCCTGGCAGAATCAAAGCCTGGGTGATCAGAGGAGCTAAGTGAGCTCTGGGTTTTGCACAGAAAACACCAGACGTGCCTCTGTTAAAAGTGGAAGAGAACTGCATCCATCTGGCCGAGCAGACTGGACAGCAGGGAGTGCTTTTGGCCATGGAATAACCTCTTGGTCCCCGAGTAAAGCTTCAGGTTACCTCTGGTGCTGCTGAAGTCCTGCTGGGGGGAGGAGCCCTGCAGAGCTGTGCTGTTACTTTGACACTAGTATCAGGAGAGCCCAGAGGAAGGAGTACCTGGCAGCTTGCACCTTGATTGAATGGCCCATTTGATAAGAGAGGAGGGACTACCCCAGAAGGCATTCCAGAAGGCTGAGAAGAAGTGGGAATTCCATCCCTAGCAATGAGAATGATGCCTTCAGCAAACATTTCCCTTGGAAGCCTTCATAAATAATTGTTTCACTTCCAGGCAGGACAAGGGTTTGCCATATTTTAGAGCCCTGTTTGCAGGAGCTAGAGGTGGATCACAGAACCTCACTAACACCTTGGCAAGGACACTGCAGGTTATGAAGTGTGGAGAACAGTATCTGAGGCATGGCTCATGAGAGACATGTAGAGAACACAGGATTAATCAGGCTGGAAAAGACCTTTGAGATCATTGAGTCCAACCACTCACCCAACACCATCTGATCAACTCAACCATGGCACCAAGGGCCTCATCCAGGCTCTTCTTAAACACCTCCAGGGATGGGGACTGCACCACCTCCCTGGGCAGCACATCCCAAGGGCCAATCTCTCTTTCAATGAAGAACTTCTTCCTAACCTCCAGCCTAAACCTCCCCTGGCACAGCTTGAGACTGTGTCCTCTTGTTCTGCTGCTGGGTGCCTGGGAGAAGAGACCAACCCCTTCCTGGCTACAACCTCCCTGCAGGGAGTTGGAGAGAGCAAGAAGGTCTCCCCTGAGCCTCCTCTTCTCCAGGCTAAGCAACCCCAGCTCCCTCAGCCTCTCCTCCCAGGGCTGTGCTCCAGACCCCTCCCCAGCTCTGTTGCCCTTCTCTGGACACCTTCCAGCAGCTCAACATCTTTCCTAAACTGAGTGGCCCAGAACTGGACACAGGACTCAAGGTGTGGCCTGAGCAGTGCTGAGCACAGGGCAGAATGACTTCCCTGCTCCTGCTGGCCACACTGTTCCTGCTGCAGGCCAGGATGCCCTTGGTCTTCTTGGCCCCCTGGGCACACTGCTGGCTCATGTTCAGCCTACTATCAACCAGTACCCCCGGGTCCCTTTCTGCCTGGCTGCTCTCAGCCGCTCTGACCCCAGCCTGTAGCACTGCTTGAGGTTGTTGTGGCCAAAGTGCAGCACCTGGCACTTAGATGTGTTCAATCTCACATTGTTAAATGTCAAATGACATAGTGGGAGGCAGAATTAATGCTTTGTGATGCATCAGAGCTGTGCAGAGCTGGTACAGCTCACAGGGTGGGAAACCTGGGTGCTGCCACAAGGTTCTAACCTTTAGCTGCAATGAATCCTTTGACTTTAACAGCATTTGAATGCTTCCTCTTCTCTTTTGCTTTTCACCACGGATGGTTTTGGATAGGCTGAGAGTAGAAATGTTTATATTCAAAAGCACTATGAAAAAGATTTGATTGTAGTGAACTTATCTCTCTTTTTAGGATCATAGATGTTAGGGGTTGGAAGGGACCTCCAGAGATCTTCTTTGGTTTGGTTTCCCCCTTGCTTTGAGCTACCAGGTGGCCATTTCCATTTCCCAGCAGAATCAAATGACAGCAGACAGTGAAGTCATCTGGCAGACCTTATCTCTTCAGAGCCACAGCTGAGGATGCCTCAAAAGCACTGAAACTTCTCTTCTTTTCTTAAGCCATATGTAAAAGGATGAATGCCAGGGCTCTGCATTCAAGGGAGTGACCAGTTAAGAGCTGCCTTTGAAGTGGGACTGCTTTAAAGTCCTACTGGTATGGAGCTGTGGTTCATAATTAGATCTTGAAGTGCTCTAGATAAGAGCTGGGGAGATGTGTTCTGAGTAAACTTTGTTGTTTGGGCAATGCTGGCTTCAATGGCCCCCAAAGACTTTGGCAGGGGGGTTGGACTCAATGATCTCCTGAGGTCCTTTCCAACCCCTCCCAATCTGTGATTCTGTGTTCCACTTAGAATCATAGAATCAGTCAGGGTTGGAAGGGACCACAAGGCTCTTTTCAGACAGAGAAGGTGGTGACCCAGCCATGCAGGATTTCTGTCTGCCTGGGACTTGAAGCAGCTCTGGAACCAGAACCCTGTGCTGCAGAAGCAGTGAGCCCAGGAGCTGCTGGTCCTGTGCAGCATAGGACAAGCCTGCTAAGCACAGCTTATGTGAAACTGATTGCTGGAGTCTCTCTTCTGAGCACTGCCTCTCACTGCTGTGTGTGTGGAAGCATTGGAGATGAGGACACAGCAACTCAGAAGCAGGTGGGGTTTGTGAAAGGGCTGTAGGGAATGGAAGCCACAAGTAGTCCATGGCAGAGCTTCCTTCCTTCCTGGCAGAGCTTCCTTCCTTCCTGGCAGAGCTTCCTTCCTTCCTGGCAGAGCTTCCTTCCTTCCTTCCTTCCTGGCAGAGCTTCCTTCCTTCCTTCCTTCCTGGCAGAGCTTCCTTCCTTCCTTCCTTCCTGGCAGAGCTTCCTTCCTTCCTTCCTTCCTGGCAGGAAGCTCTGGGACTTTTGTTCAGCCAGTGTTTCCCTCAGGTAAAAGTGCAGGGTGCTGTGCTCCCTGCTCACCCCTTCCAAGCCGTTCAGTTTGGTGGCCTTTTTATTTCCTGATGTATTTGCCTTGGCCATAAAGCTGTGGCCACCCCACACTGCTCCTCTTCCCATCCTGCACAGAGGCAACTCAAAACCCAAAGGGATGAAACCATTCTGAATGACAGCCCTGACCTTGCTGCACTGAGGCCCTTCTGCAGCCCCCAGGATGTTCAGGTGGTTTCACCTTTTCATCTCACAAATGCACACACACACACACACACACACACACACACACACACACACACACACACACACACATATAAATCATTGGTCTTAATTAAAGCTGTGCCCAGTGAAGAAGTTGGTGAAGCTTACCTATCTGATTTCTGCTTGCTGAATAAAAAGCATTGACCACAGCAGCTCCACTTATCCACCTAACAGCAGAAGAAGAAACGTGAGGCAGTCTTCAGTTCTTAATGGCATCTTTCAGGTGAACTTAATTACAAAGCTGCTCTCCAGAAGTCCACTTAAACCCACACTGGGAACTCAAGGACCAGACTTGACCTACTCCAGAGTGCTTAACCTTCTACACCATCCCCCAGTTGCTTTGCTCTGCTTGCTAATGCAGGTCCAGCCTTTGAGACTTGAGCAAGGCCCTCTTCATGGAGGGCAAAGTCACTAAATCACCACTGACTACCCCCCAGGGAAACCTCCTCCTGTGGGAAGTGGGTGAAAGACCCCACACAGTGGTCTTGGATACTTACTCCTCTTTGTCCACCTTTTCTCTAAGCTTTTTCAACCTTTTCTTCTGGGTGAACACCAGATTTTGGATAATGTTTTCAAAGTACTCTTCTTCTTTGTAGTTCAGCTAAAGAGAAAGAGGGAAAAGTCCTTAGAGGTGGTGTTACTGGTTTGCAGCACAAGACCCACATGGCTCTGGAGAATCTACTCCAAAGCACAGTGAGCTAAGCAATGCATTGTAGGAGTGGGGTTTGAGTTTGCAGTGCTCTGCTGCGTCTGCTGCAGCTGGGTGGATCTCAGTGGCTGTGTAATTCTCTCCAGAGATCTTTATTGCCTTTTTGTATTGATCTTTTGGAGTGGCATTCAGCTTTTGCTGGGTTTGACCCTAACCTCTGGGGAGCTGCCTGCTTGAAACCTGTAGCTACTGGACTCAGCACTGTTGGCTCCACATTTTGTCACAGAACTAAAGAATGGCTCAGGTTAGAAGGGACCTCAGAGCTCATCTACTCAAACCTCCCTGCCATGGGCAGGGACTCCTCTCAAGTAGACTTGGCTGCTCAGTGCCTCATCCAACCTGGCCTTCAACACCTCCAGGGAGGAGGCATCCACAACCTCTCTGGGCAGCCTATTCCAGAGTCTCACCACCCTCATACCGAAGAACTTCCTAAGATCCAGTCTAAACCTACCCTCCCTCAGCTTTAAACCATTGCCCCTTGTCCTGTTGCCAGACACCCTTAAGAAAACTCCTTCTGCAGCCTTCCTGTAGGATTCTGAGGGTATTGGAAGGCAGCTCTAAGGTCCCCCTGGAATCTTCTCCATGCTGAACACCCCCAGCTCCCTCAGCCTGTCACAGTATCACAGTATAACCAAGGTTGGAAGAGACCCCAAGGATCATCAAGTCCAACCTGAAACCTGTCCTCACAGCAGAGCTGCTCCAGCCCTTTTCCACATTTTATCCTAGTGTAATTCCTCTAGCACTGAAACATCCCCTTGAAGTCCCACCAAATGCTGCCCTGGAGTGGCTGTCCTTGCTGCCTGCCAGGGACACTTACCTCCTGGTACTCGCTGTTCAGCTTGTCGTCATCAGTCACGATCTCGTCTGGGTACCCAATCCTCTCTCTGATTGCCATGGCCTAGGGACAGCAGCAGTTGACATCCACAGCAAATCCAGCCAGGTTTAGAAATCACTCCTAATTAGCTAAGAAATGCAGTGTGGAAGCGACTGCAGAGACCTCAGGGTGTTAATTATCTGCAGGCTTTGTTTGCATTGTGTCTTGATTTGGAGCACTCTAAAGCTCTGATGGTTAATCACCACCTGGAAACTCTCTTCCCTTCCTTCCTTTGCAAGTGAAGTGAACCAGACAGACAGACAGACACACTCCACTGTGCTTTGGAGCTGGCAGGCTGATGTAAACAAGGAGTAGAAGCCCTGAAGTGTTTGACATATTGTGCAGTAGCTTCATAGTAATGAAATTAATAACTGGATTTTCATTCAGGTTTGTTTTTACTTCAGTACCTTACAGGAAAACACAGCTGGAAATTTCCAGACTTGTGAACACTTCCACTCAGTTTGGGTCTGGAGACACATTTCATAGAACCATAGAATCAGCCAGGCTGGAAAAGACCTCAGAGGTCATCAAGTCCAACCCATTACCTAATCCCTAACACCTCCTGACAACCAAACCAGGGCTCCAGGTGCCACATCCAAGCCTTTCCTAAACGCCTCCAGGGATGGGGACTCCACCACCTCCCTGGGCAGCACATCCCAAGGGCCAATCTCTCTTTCTATGAAGAATTTTCTCCTCACCTCCAGCCTAAAGCTCCCCTGGCACAGCTTGAGGCTGTGTCCTCTTGTTCTGGTGCTGGATGCCTGGGAGAAGAGACCAACCCCCACCTGGTTACAACCTCCCTTCAGGGAGTTGGAGAGAGCAAGAAGGTCTCCCCTGAGCCTCCTCTTCTCCAGGTTAAGCAACCCCAGCTCCCTCAGCCTCTCCTCACAGGGCTGTGCTCCAGACCCCTCCCCAGCTCTGTTGCCCTTCTCTGGACACCTTCCAGCAGCTCAACATCTTTCCTGAACTGAGGGGCCCAGAACTGGACACAGGACTCAAGGTGTGGCCTCAGCAGTGCTGAGCACAGGGCAGAATGACTTCCCTGCTCCTGCTGGCCACACTGTTCCTGCTGCAGGCCAGGATGCCATTGGCCTTCTTGGCCCTTGGGCACACTGCTGGCTCATGTTCAGCCTACTGTCAACCAGCACCCCCAGGTCCCTTTCTCCAGGCTGCTCTCAGCCACTCTGCCCCCAGCCTGTAGCTCTGCCTGGGGTTGTTGTGGCCAAAGTGCAGCACCTGGCACTTGGACTTGTTCAATGCCATCCTGTTGGACTCTGCCCATCTGTCCAGCCTGGCAAGGTCCCTCTGCAGAGCCCTCCTACCCTCTAACTGCCACAACTTGGTGTCATCTGCAATCTTACTTAACTAGCTCCTCCTGCACCTGCACTGCAGTGCAAGAAGCCATTTGAATGCTCCCAAACGTTGGCAACTGGAAGTCCTGGACGAAGGACTTTAAACCCAACCCTCAGTTTCTTCTGGTGCTCCAAGTATTACTCTGCATTTAGGAAGGAGCTGAAGCAGGGACTTGTTGTGGACTCTTTCAAGTTAAGGATTTCTGGACCTCAGTACCTTTCAGATTTAGCTTACCTTTTGTTCTGCTTTCTTCTTGGTTTCTGCATCCATCCAGGAGAGTTCATCCAAGGTTTTGATGAAGACATCACGAATGTCTGCAATCATTTCCTCCACCTGGGGCAAAGCAGCAGAGTGTTACACAGCCACATCAACTCATCCAGTTCTTTTCCCACACCCACAGTTATTTTTGTTACAGACTTGGTTTATTTTTCCTGCAGTGGCTGCTGGAGTGTGTGCCCTGTCTGGGCCACCCTCAGCACCTGGAGCTCAGATTGAGTTGGACATTTAACCTGTCCTGTGGGAGGAGAGGGAATGGGCATGAGCTCAGCAGGCAATGAAATTTAATCATTCAGGTAAATATAATCCACCTGATAGAGACCCTCCATTGGTGGTGTTCATCTGATCAGATCACCTTGCATATGTCAAAAGGTGCCTGCAGACAGTAGGAGTGATAAGGAGTCAGCTAAGGGTTGACAGCTCCAGGAATGGTCCAGGCTTGGGGCAGAGTGGCTGGAAAGTTGCCTGGCAGAAAAGGACCTGGAGGTGCTGGTCAACAGCTGTCTGAACGTGCACCAGTGTGTGCCCAGGTGGCCAAGAAGGCCACCAGCATCCTGGGCTGGATCAGCAATGGTGTGGCCAGCAGGAGAAAGGAAGTGATCACACCCCTGGACAGGGCACACCTTGAATAGTGGGTTCAGTTTTGGGGCCCTCACTCCAACAAGGACATTGAGGGGCTGGAGCAGGTCCAGAGAACAAAGCTGCTGAAGGGTCTGGAGAACAGGGCTGGGGAGGAGCAGCTGAGGGAGCTGGGGGTGTTCAGTCAGGGGGAGGCTGAGGGAGACCTCATTGCTCTCTGCAGCTCCCTGAATGGAGGTTGGAGCCAGGTGGGGATTGGTCTTTTCTCTCTAGTCTCAGGTGATAGCAGGAGAAGAAAAGGCCTGAAATTGTGCCAGGGGAGGTCGAGGTTGGATATCAGGGAAAACTTCTGTCTTGAAGGAGTGCTCAGGGACTGGCACAGGCTGCCCGGGGAGGTGACGGAGTCCCTATCCTGGGAGGGGTTCAACAACCTGTGGATGTGGCACTTTGGGGCATGGTTTAATGGTGGTGCTGGGTTGAAGGTTGGACTCCGGGATCTTGGAGGTATTTTCCAAACAATTCTATGACTCTGTGACTAACTTCAGTGTGGCTGAAGGCCACCAGCAGTAACTCCTTGTCCCCCTGCCCGTGGTGGCAGGCTGCCCACGCAGAAGTGACCAACTATGCCGAAAGGGTCGAACAAAAAGTGTCACCACAGCTGTGTGAAAGCTGTGGCAAGGCAGTGATGCCCAGAAGGCACAAGGCTAAGTTTGCTGAAGGCCTTACCACGTGCTTGCTGTCTCCAGCAAAGGCCTCCTCCACGTACAGCCTTCCCACCGCGTTCTCCATGTTGCCGTTGACGTAGTTGGCGCAGCGCCGCCAGACAGCGGTTTCTGAGGTCGTGCCATAAAGTGCCTGTGAAACACAAGCAGGAGGGCACAGAGTGACACCTGGGCCCACAGAGGGCTTGCCTCGTATCGGGTGATAGAACACAAGGAATGGTGCCAGGGGAGGGTTAGGTTGGAGATTAGGAACAATTTCTTCCCAGGAAGGGTGGTCAGGGACTGGCACAGGCTGCCCAGGGAGGTGGTGGAGTCCCAGTCCCTGGAGGTGTTCAAGAAACCTGTGGCCATGGCACTTGGGGACATGGCTTGATGGCCATGGTGGTGTTAGGTTGAAGGTTGGACTCACTGATCTTAGAGGGCTTTACCAACCCAAATGATTGTCTGACCCTCTAGGAGCAGTGGGTGACTGGCAGAGGCGTGTTTCCCAGGACCCTGATCCACCCTGAACTGCTGGATGTGATTCACATTTGAGGGTATGGCAGTTAGGAAGGCTCTGCAATGAGAGCATCTGCCACAGGCTGAGCAAACCTGGGAATCCTTAGCAAGATTCTTTATCCTTACAAAGATGAAAGGTAGAGAGAAGAAAACCACTCTGAAAGCCAAGAGCAGGGGAGGTTCAAGAGGAACACCCTGACACGAGGCTCTCACTGGTCCAGGGCCCTCTGCTGCAGTCCCAGCTCTGACAGGGCCACTGTGATCATGCAGCAGAGTAATCTCCTTAAAGAGCTGCATGTGTGTGTGTTAGAAGTATTTCTTCTGTCCCTGACAGGTATCACCAAGTGGCTTTAACCTTTTTTAATGGAGCTGAGCTAGCTTGCTCTGTAGGAGATTCTGCTGTGGCAACACAAAAGGACTTTCATCTCCAGCCTGCCTGTGAAATTTCTCTGCATTTCCTTAAAAAGCCTAAAGTACCTGCAGGACCAAATGCCTGAAAGTCAAGCCTGGGCTCATATTGTTTGACTGGCAATGTTTTGCTTCGGGTGCTGGAGAGTCTGCAACAAATCATAGAATCACAGAGGGCATGGGGGCAGAAGGGACCCTCAAAGGTCATCTTGTCCAACCCCCTGCAGTGAGCAGAGACACCTCCAACTAGATCAGATTGCTCGGGGCCCCATCAAGTATGACTTTGAATGCCTCCAGGGATGGGGCCTCCAACCCCATCAGTGGGCAACCTGTTCCAGTATTCACTACCCTCATTGTGAAGTGCTTCCTCCTGATACTCAGCCTATATCTCCCCTGCTCTAGTTTAAATGCCACAGTTGAGCCAGAACAGCTAAGCCAGAACAGTTGAGTACCCACTTGCAAGCTGAGGACTGTGCTGTTACCAAAGCAGGGACTGGTCTAGACTCAGAAGAGCACAGAGGCCAAGCACCACAGCAGAGCTTGCCAAATCCTCTCCAGCCATCAAGCACACATCCCAGAAATTATGTGAACACTCCAGCAGAAGCTTCAGTGAACAGAATGCTAGGGGTTGGAAGAGACCTCTGGAGACCATCCAGTCCAACCCCCTGCCAGAGCAGGAGCACAGAATGCAGCACAGGTCACACAGGAACACATCCAGATGGGGCTGGGAAGTCTCCAGAGAAGGCGACTCCACAGCCTCTCTGGGCAGCCTGCTCCAGCTTTTGTGTGCAGAATTCACAGCACGTGGCATTGTTCCATGCCACAAGTGCATTAAAAAGAATTAGCATGATCTTTTGTGGTTCCCAGAAGTCCTCTTCACAGCTTGAGAGAGAGGTCAGTTCCTGCACCTTGCGGAACGCGTTCCTGGTGTCCTTGTAGGAGCGGCTCAGGCTGTTGACCAGGTCCATGACGAAGCGCCAGACCATGTAGTTTTGAAGGTCCCTGTTTAACAAGACAACCACCACAGTGAGCTGCTCATGTCTTTAGGCTTCTGGAGCTTACTGGAGATCACAGGATCACAGGATGTCAGGGGTTGGAAGGATCCTCTGGTGGCATCTGACCTCCTGCCAGAGCAGGGCCATGGAATCCAGCACAGGTCATGCAGGAATGCATCCAGACAGGGCTGGGAAGGCTCCAGAGAAGGAGACTCCACAACCTCTCTGGGCAGCTTGCTCCAGGGCTCTGTGACCCTCACAGAGAAGAAGTTCCTCCTCATGTTGAACTGTGCTGTAGTTTACATCCATTACCCCTTATCCTACCCCAGGGCACAAGTGAGCAGATATTTATAGACACTGATTCCCTCTCAGTCTTCTCCTCTCCAGACTAAACAGCCCCAGGGCTCTCAGCCCCTCCTCATCAGGCAGTGCTCCAGCCTCTTCATCACCCTTGTAGTCCTCCCTTGCACTCTCTCAAGTACATCCCTGTCCCTCTTGAACTGGGGAGCCCAGAGCTGGATGCAATATTCCAGGTGAGGTCTCACCAGGACAGAGTAGAGGGGGAGGAGAACCTGCCTGGATCTGCTGGGGACACTCCTCTTAATGCACCCCAGGACCCCACTGGCCCTCTTGGCCACCAGGGCACATAGCTGTCCCATGCAGAGCTTGCTGTCCCTCAGGCCTCCCAGGTCCTTCTCCACAGTACAAACACCAATGCCAACATTACCTACCTGGAGGTGTATTTGATAAGAACAGGCTTCAGCTTGGTGAGGTACTCTGGGTCATAAACGATGACGTGCTCGGTGCTCTCCACGTTGATCTGCACCGTTGACATGATGTCATTGATGAATTTTGACCAGTTGAATACCTGGGGAACCAAGATGTGTTGTCATAGGCTTAAACCAGGAAACAAGAGCCTCCAGCTGGTTCCCCAGTGTAAATATGTCTGTGTAACACAAGTGCTCTGCCTTTTAGTGTGCCTGAGAGCTGCGGTGCTTGTAACCAGAGCAATGTCTGGGAGCAGCTGCAATGCCTGCGAGCAGTTATCTCCTCTGCGCTCTAAAATCCCACTGAACTAGGGAGGCAGGTAGCAGGAAGGGCTGAGACTTTGTTTTCATTTCAGACTACCACAACTGAAGAGGTTGTGGTCCCTTCCTGCTGGCCTGGGAAAGCAGAAATGGTCTTTTAAGTAAAAATTTCAGCTGCCTGTTTGCTGTGCTTGGCTAAGAGCTTTTAAGGGACTCCCTGAGCAGCAGCCCAGCATTCAACCTGTGGGGCTGCAGGGTTCCTGGTATCCTTGGCCATCCACCCTGAAGCATATGGCAGGGACTTGTTCTGAAGTACACCAAAGTCCATGAAGGGATTTATTTCAATAGGCTTTAGAACAGACACTCTAAATCCTCTCTCTGTAGTGAATTGTCCTCTGGTACCAGGGAAGCAAAGACCTGACAGCGGCTCAGCCTGAGAAACCCGACAGAGGCTGGAGGGGTTGGCTGGTTTCTACTGCTCTGGCCCTAACCCCCCACTCCCCTTTTGTTGTGAGAGGCTCACAGAACCTGTGCAAAGCTGTTGTGAGGGTGTCATTCTGTGGTGTCCCGCTGGGCTGAGCACAGCACCACTGCAGTGCCTGGGCACTCTCACTCATTTGCTGATAAATAACTAACCTCCCTTGGGTGAGCTTTGGTGGGCAGTGCTGCTTGCCTCAGGGAGCAGAAGGTCATTTTGTGGCTTGCTGAGAGAAGGTGGCCTGTGGGCACAGTCACTGGCTCTGTGTTACATACTGCCCCAGTGCCTCCATTCACTTCTGTAGTCGATGACAGTGACCTCACAGCTAGCTCCACGTACAGGGCTCCAAAATCTCCCTCTTAGCCCAAGGCTTCCCGGTCTGTGGCCTCTGTGGGCCAGCCCTGGGCTGAGAAAATGATTCCAAGCAGAAGCTGATCATCAGAATTCATAGAACTACAGAACGGTAGGGGTGGGAAAGGGCCTCAGAGATCAGAGTCCAACCCCCTGCCAGAGCATGGTCAGCTAGGGAGGTCACACAGGAGCATTCAGATGGGTCTTGAAAGTCTCCAGACTCCACAACCTCTCTGGGCAGCCTGCTCCAGGCCCCAGCACCCTCACACCAAGTAAGTTTTTCCTCATGTTGAGGAGGAACCTCCTGGGTTCCAGCTTGTACCCATTGTTCCTTATCCTATCACTGGGCACCCCCAAAACCAGCCTGGCCCCTTCACCTTGGCACCCACCCCTCAGAGATTTATAGACACTGACAAGATCCCCTCTCAGCCTTCTCCAGACTGAACAGCCCCAGGGCTCTCAGTCTTTCTTCACAGGAGAAATGTTCCAGTCCCTTCATCATCCTCAGAGCCTCCACTGGACTCTCTGCAGCAGGTCTCTGCCTCTCTTGTATGGGGAAGCCCAGATCTGGATGCAATGTTCCAGGTGAGGTCTCAGCAGGGCAGAGTCGAGGGGGAGGAGAACCTCCCTAGCCCTGCTGGCCACACTTTCCTTGCTGCCCCCCAGAATTCTGGAGCTCTTAAGTGCTTTCCCCCAGGTACCAGCTCAGTAGTGACCAGGGAGGTGTCACATTTATGCAAAGCAGATAATCTGTCCATTTTCTGTCTGAATTCTAAGCCTTTCCTGTCTTGTGCCTGTTGCTTTGAGAAGCACTGGTGATTCTTTTTTTTGCCCAGCCTGTGTCTTTTGAGAGGAAGCTTTATTAGAAGAGCTGATGCCTTTCATCAGACAAACTCATGGAGCTGAGGGAAGCAGATAAGCTTTCAGGAACAGAATCACTTCAAGTTTGGAAGAGAAGCAGCCAACTTCAAGCTAATCTTAGGGATAATTGCTGTGCTATCCTTAGACAGTTACAACAATGCTACCAACTCCCATCAAGTGTCTTTTGAGCATTTGGGGATAAATTTAGAGCAGATGATTATTGCTGATCTGCAGCACTCCCCCAGAACTAAAAATAAGCAGGGCAATACCATTCTGTGGCAAGAGAAGTTAAGTATCTGACATTAGGACTGTGATGGTGTTCAGCTGAAACCTGTGGGAGAAGGTAAATTATGAAACAAATTAAGGTGGGCAGGAGTGAACAGCCCTGTACTTGAAGGCTGAAGAATAGGAGCAGCAGTGGTTATGAAGCTGTGGCAGGAATTTGGGGCAGTATTTTGATAGTACCTGAGTGGCCTCAAAAGTGTCAGTGATGGCCTCCTGCCAGCCAGGCTGCTGTGCCCTCCATGTGACAGCTCAGTTACCTGCTTGCCTGCTGTGCCAGGGACTGAAGGAGGGGACCCTGATGATAAACACCACCGTGTCTATGTGGGACATGATGCCACTGAGCAGGCACACCCACGGGTTATCAACTCTGCCTGCTCCCTAGCTGGACTTTGTGGCTCCAGGAGCTGAAGGTTATAGTGCACAAATGGCACATGGCTCAGGGTCAGGGGAGAGACAGAGCTGAAACACCCTGGGGGAGCTACCGGGGAGGAATGGGGAGAGATTTCCTGGTCCATAGGCACGACCTCTGGGCTTCTTTCTCGTGCTCTGGGAGCCCATCTTACTGAGGGGGTGCTGGAAAAGGAGGACTTCTTGTCCTGACTGTGCACCCCTCTGGCTGATTTCTTCTGAATCCCTCTGGAGCTGCTGTGGTAATTAGATGAGAAGGGAATTTGTCTGCACTCTGACTTGCAGCAAGGGCTATGTACTGCAGGCTTTGCAGGATTTAGCACCCTGAACCCATGAGGGTAAATCAAACTCGTGGGGTTGGGTTTCCTCCCTTTGTCCTTTTCCATCTGTCTGTGTTGAAGCAGAGGGTGAGATCTGCCTTTGAGTGAGGAGAAACTGGCTACAGAAGCAGAGCCTTTTACACACAGTTTAAAGCCAGCAGATGTTTAGGTAGGGGTGTGCAGGTCAGGCACCCTGCTCAATTTCTAACATGGCCCAGCTCAAGAAATAATGTCTTGGAAAGAGCTAGCTGCCAGGCTTCATTGTTTAACCTTAGTCACAAACTGGGGGTTAAAAAATATCAGATTATTGATCATCACCTTTCCATTGATTTCCAAGGAGAAGTTGCTCTGGAGTTGTGCCAAGGTCATTTTGTTGTAGAGCAGAAGCGGATCGTTTCTGTCTTCAGATCTGGTTGTTGCCTATCAAAGTTAACAAGGAGATAATTACTAAGACTACTGAGGCAATCCCCTGCAGTTTCAGGAAGTGGAAGCACAAAGCAAGAAAATGAGTACTGCTGGCTTAAAAGAGAAGTCTGCATTCAGGGTGAAGTGGCTTACATGTAAATGTGGATAAAAAGCACACACAAAGCAGATTAAATGAGCTGCAGTTCTGACAGCAAACTGGAGCTTTGCCTTTTGGGCTGGGCAGGAACACAGACCCACAGCACTGAAAGCACTGAGCAGAACCTCTTACCAACGCACGCACTCAACACGAGAGTATCCCATGACACTCGTGGGACGATGCAAGGTGCAAAAATCTTGGGAGAAGGGAATCTCAGATTCATAGAATGGTTTGGAAGGGACTTTGAAGTCCAAGTCCAATCCCATGCCATGGGCAGGGCCACCTCCCATCAGCCCAGGTTGTTCAAGGCCTCATCCAAGCTGGCCTTGAGCACCTCCGGGGAGGAGGCAGCCACAGCCTCCCGGGCAACCTGTTCCAGGGTCTCCCCACCCTGACTGCAAAGAATTTCTTCCTAACATCCAGCCTAATAAAGGGCATGGATTTATGGGGTGTAGGGCAGCCAGCAGCTGAGTGTGCTGCTGGTCTGTTCTTTCCAGAACAGAAAGGGAGCCATAACTCACAACTTGAATAAGCTTTGCATTAGTCTAGGCGAGGAGGTTCTGTACTGGTGTGTTAAAGCTGTGCATACATTGACACCTTCATGGCATGACTGCACTAGGCCCATTTATTGTAGGCAATAAAACTGCCTGACTGCCAGAGAGCTGTGTTTGTGCTGGTGCTTTATGAGGCCAGTTAATCACTGCAGCCTCCAGACAGCAAATGTTAGCAGGGAGGTCTCTGGAAATAAGGTGTGGACAGCGTAGCCTGCGAGAAGGCAAAAGCAGCACCTGATGGTAGCTGTTCCCGGGCTCTCCGAATGCTCTCTTGGCTATCTTTCTGTTTCCTCCAGCACTAGTGTGTCCCTTGCTAGGCTGCTTCTGCAGGCTTCTGAAGTGCATCCCTGGATCCTCTTTCATACCTTTGCTCTGGTGCAGAAGTACCTTGTGACAGCATCAGCACTGGCCCCCAGCCCCTGCTTCCACGTTTTGATGGTAGAGGAAGAAAACTCAGGGGCACAAATGCTGATGGGAAAAGAGTGATCTCGAGAGGGTAGTTCCCAGCGGGAAGCTGCATCCCTGCTGCCTCGAGTGCTCCTACCTGAGTGGCTCAGGAGGGAGCACAGCAGATACTGCCTATTTAAACTGCTCTGAGAACCCAGCCATGCCAAGGCTGATCTGATCTCTGTCCTTCTTCACAAAAGCTTTCTCTCCTGCTCCCTCTTTGCTAATCTATTGTGCATTCTGTGGCTTTTTCTGTTTAACAAACTCCCAAGAGCACAGTGCCAGCTCTCCTCCAGTAGCATCCAGGCTGGTGCTGAGCTTTTGACCAAAGAGGTTAAACGCAGAGGCAACGGTTTACCCCCACCAACTGTACTCTGCCAGCAGCAACTGCTCTACAGACATTTCACTTGGGGCTTCCTTTTGTAGAGCCCTTCAGATCTTTCTCCAATTAACTCCTTTTTTCTGGTAATAATTTTCCTTCTCTGAGCTAAGCCAGAGGTGTGTTTCACAGGAAAATGTGAGGAGGAATTAAAATCAGATGGGTTCAGTTTATACAAATGGGGGCAGGAAAGGTCTTTCTCTGCCCAAACCATAGCCTCACTATCAGTGCAGCCTGAAAAGCAGCTGAAGCTAGAACTTGTTTGCATTTAGCTTGCTTTACAATCATCCTCTGCTCCAGGTCCTTCTGAGATGTTTAACAATCATCAGCCACAATCATTAAGGCTGGAAAAGACCTTTAAGATCGTCAAGTCCAACCACATCTGCTCAGGAGTGTTTGCATTTCCATTTGTTTCCCCTGCCTGCAAGTTCAACTCCCAGCCCTTTCTCCGGGGCACATCGTGATGGGGAGCGGCGCTCGACTGAAAATGCCCTGGGAACAATCGGCATTGTGGAGCAGCTTGTGCAGGACAAACATTACTTTGTGTGGCACTGGCAGGCCAAGGGCTGGGAATCTGCTGCTCTGATAACCAAACAGCCCACGGGGGAAACGGGGCAGAGGGAGAAGAGGCCAGGAAGCAGCTCCCCAAACTCCCTTTCTGAAACAGACTGAACAGCAACCACGGCTGTCTCTCTTTGCTCCCTTTCTTCTCTTGAAGGGCTTCTGTGAACAGCCTAGGATAAAAGATTGTGCTCTTTGGAAAAGAGCTAAGGCAAATATTTCCCCTCTCTCCTTAGAAGGCATGTCCTTCTCACTGTGTGCTCCCCTTAGGTGCTCCAGGCCCCATACAGTTTTGGTCAGCTTTTGATCCCAGAGAGTAACATTAGGGAGGAACTTAATTCATTTTACAGTTAGCTTCCTTAGGTAGTAAGGGAAGAGGCAGTTATTGAAAGGACACTTGAACCGTGTTTTTCTTACGTTGGCAATCTCCTTCTCCAGCTCCATAACTCTCTTCATCTGCTCAGAGACCTCGTTCTCATCGACTGAAATGTTTCTCTCCTGCAGGATCAGCGTAGCTACAGAAATCATGAACTCCACGTAGGCAGAACACGCCTGCAGGAACAGACACAAAGGTGTCACAGGTGACACAAAGGTGACACAAAGGCTCTTCCAAGCTTAGCCTGCCTTGATCATCTTTAAGCTGCCATTTCAGCCTTCTGAGCTGCAGACCTTACACCGTTCCATAGTCACTTATCCTGACACTGTTCCATAGTCACTTATCCTGACACTGTTCCATAATCATTTATCCTTACACTGTCCCATGGTCATTTATCCTTACACCGTCCCATAGTCACTTATCCTTACACCATCCCATAGTCATTTATCCTTACACCATCCCATAGTCATTTATCCTGCAGTGCTCTTAGCTCACAAAGAGAAATGAACTCTGAGAATTCCCTCATGGAAAATTGCTGGATAATTTGTCCTGCAGTTCAAAGCTAAACAGTCTCAACTCCTGCCCCTGTGTCTTCATTACCTCGAATGAGACATTTCTATGTCCCACATGTAAGCCATCACCCCTGCTTTGTGTTTTGGGTGGGTTTTTTTTTCCTATCTCACTTTAATTACAACTGCTAAAAATACCCTTCCCAAAGAGCAATGTTCCCAGAAACATAAAACCAAGAGCAACGCTGATGGGCTGTGTTGGATTAGCACTGGGGAAAATCGCTCCCAGAAGCACTGAGCCTCCTCCATCGCTTCTTGGAACAGGTAGAAATTGTGGTGCTGCCTCTCCAGGTGGCAGATCTGGGTATCCCATAGACAAAAAAGTATGCATTGCATTGCACATAAAAGAATTCATCAAGCATGGAAGTGTATCCTCTTGTAAGTCACACTGGCAAGTGTCTGCAGAATTCATTTTATTTGTGGAGGTGCTGGAAGGTGTCCAGAGAAGGGCCACGAGGATGAGCAGAGGGCTGGAGCTGCTCTGCTGTGGAGACAGACTGAGGGAGTTGGGGTTGTGCACTGGGGTTGTTCAGGCTGGAGAAGAGAAAGCTCTGAAGAGACCTAATTGTGGCCTTCCAGTATCTGAAGGGGACTATAAGAAGGCTGGGGAGGGACTTTTGTTGAGGGTGTCAGGGAGGGATAGGACTTGGGGGGGATGGAGCAAAACTAGAAGTGGGGAGATTGAGATTGGCTGTGAGGAAGAAGTTGTTCCCCATGGGGGTGGTGAGAGCCTGGCACAGGCTGCCCGGGGAGGTGGTGGAAGCCTCCTGCCTGGAGGTGTTTGCAGCCAGGCTGGATGTGGCTGTGAGCAACCTGCTGTGGTGTGAGGTGTCCCTGCCCATGGCAGTGGGGCTGGAGCTGGCTGAGCCTTGAGGTCCCTTCCAACCCTGACACTTCTGTGAGTCTGTGTGATTCTGTGACTTTATTCTTGGTCTGAAGTGCAGATCACTGTGTGGTCAGGTGTGTGAATCCTGGCAGGTTTCTCAGTGTGGTCTAGTGTGTCAGAGTGAGTCCTGGATGAGCAGAGGAGTCATGGAGCTTGCAGGACAAAAAGCTTTTCAAAATACCCTGCTGACAGACTGCACTTGTTGCCTTGTGAAGCAAAGCCCTGATAAAGGCAGAGGTTAAAGTGCAGATGATCCCTTGTTTGCTACCCAGTTGTAGGTCAATGAGTAGGGTGACACAGCAGGAAACAGAGCCACGAGAAGGCTGCTCCTGGAGCAGAGGCACTGCAAGGAGGGACATGGCTTGCCTGGCACAATGTCATGGGTCTGCCCTTCAGTGATAAACCTCCAGGATTTAAAATACTTCCTCCTCTACTTCCCAGCAGTGCAAAGTGTTCTGATACCTTCAGGTGGGTGAGAGATTAGAAGGGGAACGGCCCTTTGGTGCTGCAGTCAATGTAATACAAGGAAGGGAGCAGACTGTGATGCATGAGCCAGCTCCTAAAGGCCATGGCACATGTGATGATGGTGATGAGGATGATGGAACTGAACAGATAACACATTAATGATTGTCCTTACTAGCATGTGGTCTGTAATGAAAGGTCATCAGTGTTAGAGTATTAGCTGTCAGCACATCAGCAGAATACCTCCAGAGCCCAAATGCTTTGTACACTTTCTCCTTGCTTCTGCTTTTAATTACACAGACAGAAAAGCCCTGGCTGATGGAGGGTTACTGTGGTGGCAGTTTCAGCTACGTGACTGCAGTGAGCACGTTTCAGCTCTCCAGGACTTAAAGCACATCCAAGATTAGCACAGCATCAGTGCTGCCAGGTTAATAAGCATGCCTCTAAAAAGCCCAGCTAAAGCTTAATTCAAAACCACGCAGGATTGGAGGTGCCTGAAGCAGTTGCTGATGTCACAGAGTTGAGATGATGCCCTTTCATGCAGCAGCTGACTTGGGGACTGCGATCTGTTCAGATCTTTCAAGCAGAGGAGTGTGTCTGTGGTTCTGAATGGTTCTTTTCTTCTGTCTAAGCCTATGAGTGCCATGACTACTCCAGCTGGACTCCACTGGCCCCTGCAGCTCTTGCCAGTCGATCAGAAATGGGATCCTGAGAGATCCATAAACACTCATAGTCTATCTTATTACCACTTCTGAGGTACCTCTTGACTCAGCTGTGAAGCCTGGCAGAAGCTGTGTAATGGAGCTAAATTGTTCTGTGTTTACTTGCCTCCAAGAGGTCCTAAAATGTCAAGCAGCTGTTCCTCTCCTGACCTGCACTTTCATACAGCAACTGTGTGGAGCTTCTCTTCACATCTGCGTTCAGGAATGGAAGAGAGAGGAGGGGGGCACGGGAAGGGCAACAGGCTGGGATGTCTGGGGAGCAGTGATGCCAGAGGAATGTGCACTCTTCTCATCCAGTGCAGAGAGAGCTGGCAACTGGAGCCTAAACAAAGCCCCCTTGGCTCCCAGTGCTGCCAGGAAGATCAAACAAGGTCGCTGACACTTATGGCATCATGTTGTGACGTCTCCTCTTCAGGACACTTCTTAGGCTCTCTCCCACTCCTGGCTGACTTATTTCTGCCTGCCTTTGGTCTCATTTCTCTGTATCCTCTTCCCTTCCCTTCCTCTTTGCCTGCCCCTACTCCTGAGGGTGTGTCTGCCTTGAGAAGAGAGGCTGCCACTGCCCAGCTGCGGTCGGGGATGGCTCAGCTCCACCTTACCTCTTTGTAGGCGCCAGTGCATTCGTAGTAGTCCCGAGAAGGCAGGCCAAGCCCAGGCTGATCAATCTGGAAATGCCAATACAAATTAAGTGATTAAAGACAAAATGGCAAAGCACTTTTGTCTATTAGGGTGCTGCACTCCTGTCAAATTGTCTCCTGGCCAAGAGGGAGTTTCTCTCCCAGCCTGTTGCCCCCACCTTTAAGTTCTTTTCCCTCCCCCTACACTTTTTGTCTGTCTTTCCAGTCCGTTTTGTCCTGTGGCTGAAGAGTGCAGACCACACATAACCAGTGTGAGAAGTGGATGTGCAGCAGACAAACCAGTCCAGAGACAAGCAAGGCAGTTAGTGCCTCCTGGAAATTTGTAGCTGCCAAGTGGTGATGGATCTATCTACCCACTGACAAGGAAGATGAGACCTCTGCTCTTGTAACTGTTGGGTTTCAGGAGCAGCTGCTGAAGGCTGAGCTCACACGGAGCTGCTGCCTTCCCCTGGCCTGCCCGTTTTCAGGGATCAGCTCGCACTGACAGGCAGGGCTCTCTCAACAGGCTCCTTATGCAAATGCCCTCAGCCCCTTTCAGGCCTGTGCCAGCAGGTCCTGTCGGTGCTTTGGCATCTGATACCTTGTGAAAACACAACCCTCGTGGGCTTGCTGCCATTGGCAGCCCAGCCCAGCCCAGCTTCTCAGGGGCAGAGCTTTCTGCCTCGAGTCCATGCTGAGGAAATGATGTCTGCCTTACTGCAGCATAAGCTGGTGTCTGTCTGCTGTGCAGAGTACTGAGTACACATCACTGGTGTCTGGAAATGTCTCTGCTGCTCTCATCAGCCTGAGTGCACAGACTCTGTAGAGCTTGATGAGAACGGACAGAGAATGCACTCTGGGAATGTAACTCTGAAAAAAAATCAGGGAAGCCTGATAGCAGCTTTCCAGTGCCTGAGGAGGGCCTACAGGAAGGATGGGGAGAGACTGCTGGCAAGGGCCTGCAGTAACAGGGCAAGGGGCAATGGCTTCAAACTAGAGAAGACTGGATATCAGGAAGAAGTTCTTCACTATGAAGGTGGTGGAACACTGGGACAGGTTGCCCAGGGAGGTGGTTGAGGCTCCTTTCCTGGAAATATTCAAGGTGGGGCTCAACAGGGCTCTGAGCAACCTGATCTAGTTGGGGATGTCCCTGCTGACTGCGGGCAGGTCGGACTGGATGAGCTTAGGAGGTCCCTTCCAGCCTGGACCGTTCTATGTTTCATAGATTCAAAGGATTCATCTACAGCTTACTCGGCTAAAAGTCCCATTGCTGGTGTTCCTCCCAGCTAACATTTCGGCCTGTGCTGCTCTTCAGCAATCAGGAAGGCAAAGGCACCCAGAGAGACTTACATGGATGATATGTGCTGAGGAGTTTTTATCATCTGTGCCCACAAAAAAATTAATGAGGACCTTTTTCCCATATCTGGAGTTGAGCTGTGCAATGGCTGTCTCAGCTGTCCAAGCAGCACCTGGGCAAATGAAAGCCAGCCTCAGTCTCTGTCTCTGGTGTGCAGTGCCCATCACTTAGAGAGGCTGTGGTGAAGAAATGCAGATTCTCTTACCATAGGTAGCATCCCAGTTAGCTGCTGCTACAGGCCACTCGGACACGTTTGGCAGTAAACTGATCAAAGGCTTTCCGCCCCTGCTGTCAATGGTAGCTTTGGGAGAGAACCAAATGAGTTACCAGGACACTTCACACCAACCTTCCACTACTGTCCTGAGTTCAGAGTAGTGAAGCTGAGAAAGGTGTCTTCCCCATCACCACGCTCTGATCTGTGGCTGTGCTTTGACATTGCACTTTCAAAACACTTCAGCCATGGCTGCCCAGCTCATATGCACACCCTGGAGACTCTCACACTGAAGACCTGTTGCATTTTCCCTCTGCAGGGAGCTTGAAATAGCAGTTTTGAGAAGTATGAATAGCATTACAGGAACTAGATCTAGGGAGCACTGCTGGATTGCTGCTCCTCAGTCCAGTGCCAGCACCTAACCCAAATTCCTAACTAAATATCTCTGCCCCCCTTCCCAGCAGCCTGCTGTGGCAGCTGTTTTTCACCTCATCCCTGGCAATTTCTATAAAAGAAGTTAACTCACATTTGTCACTGAGAGGATTTGAGTATCTGCAGCAAACTGGTGAGTGAAGAGTAATGTAATCTCACCTAAAATGCCCCAGCTAGTAAAAGAGGAGCTCCAGCACTGATCTTACTGCTGACATTCTGATGGGACTCTCTAGAACAGAAACACCTGAGTTTTCATGAAGAACTCCTGAGCACTGGTGCTCAGGCTGCCTGTGATGAGGTGGTTGCACCCTGTCTGCAGCCCAGCCAGCACGCACTTACTTTCATTTACACAGGATCTGTACAGAGTTTTTGCCTTCTGCACTGCTGCTATGTCATTGCTGCTCGGTGTGTCGAGGACATCTGAAACAAACAGAGAGCAAATCTACCTTAATATCTGATCTGACCTGGGAAGGTACTGAAGGAACCACAGCAGACACCATCCTGAGGACCAGAGGGTGGACAGTGCATACTCTGTGTCCATCTCAGATTCCAGGGGAGCTTTGCCTTTCAGAGGGGAGAAAGCTCTGGAGAGGATTTGGCTTTGTAATTTGGCTGGTCTGTGTTCCTGTGCTGAGCATTGAGGAGCCACACAGACACTCTGTGGGTCACCCTTGGCAAAATACAAATGCTCTGAGATCTCAGGGACCAAACTGTGGTGTGAAGAGAGCTGCTGTCAGGGCCTTAAGTGTAGCAGCAGGCTCTAACTGCACTGAGCAGCCCACGACCCTCTTTTCCTGTCATTCTAACATGCAGTCTCTTCACTGCAGGCAGGAGCTCAGGTGTTAGTGTTCAGGGTCTGCTTTGGTACAGCACAGCCATGTGACTGCTCTGTGAGAACAGCTAAACTGCAGGAAAGGGCCATGAGAAGCCTCATCTGGTGCCTCCAGCTGTGCACCCAGTGGCTGTTGGCTCAGGAGCAGCAGTCCATGGCAGTCCCTTGCCCATGGTCCTTGTCCACACCCTTGTAGGTGCTGCACCTGGCCTTGTACCTTGCTGAATGTGACTGGCCTGAGACCTGCTGCAGGACTGTGCCCTTGTCTGGTGGGCATGAGGCTGTTGGCTCACCCACCACCTGCTCTGCACTCTGGTTTGGGTCCTGTGAGTCTGAGCCCCTTGTCTGTGAGGCTTCTGTCCCTGCCTGCCTTGTTCACAGTGGGCTTCTGGCTCACCCTCCCATGTGGAGCTGCCTGCTCCTGCCAGTACTTTACAATTGCTCCAATTACTGCTTTACAGTTGCTTTGCTCCACAGCAGCTGAAGCCTAAGGAGCACGGTGGCATCCATAAACTGCAAGCCTGGTGATATGCAGAGTCATAAAAAGGATATTCAGTCTGGAGAGAGTGGTCTGGAGAATGTTCCACGAGGATAAACTGGCTTCTTGGACTCTTGTTTTTGTCTGGAAAAAGGGGAATATGGACCTTTTGACACCCAGGGAAAAGGAACATTTGGAAGTTGATGATGTGCCTACTTAGAGACCTGCTTGCCTGCTCCTTGGGATTCAGCTGCTGGAATGAAGCTATGCAGGACAGAGGAATGCCAGGGGGTAACTTCCAGCATTTCAGCTCCCTCAGGCACAGGCAGCCCTCCTCCTTCCTCATCTGGCTTGGCTGCTGCTGGTGGCTCAGGGGAGTGATGATATGGATTTCAGTTGCTGTCCTGTGCAGATGAGCACACAGAGGCCAGACACCAGAAAGGTCATCTCTGGTTGGCTCCAGACCCAACAGCATCACCTCCACAGCACTCTCCAGGCAAACCCTTTGCGGCAGATTCGTCCTCAACCCAACACCAAGAAACCAAAACGCTTGGAAGCACTTTGAGCTTTGCTAGACAGCCACATCTTAGCAGAAGAACATGTGAGCCGAAGAAGAAACTTTATATAGTCCCCAGACATAAACCCCACTGACCTTTCAAAACAACTTCTAGATCATCTCTTAAAATGTCAAAGTTGCTATAACGGGAGCTGGTCTCGGGGATGACGTTCCTCTTCAGCCACCCTCCACAGGCGTATTGGTAGAAGTCTTGGCAGGGCTCTGCAGTGGTGTCCATGTTCTCCAGGATCCGTGCTGCTGCAGTACCACACAAAGCAAGGCATAAAGAATACAGAATCCAGAACTCACCACCTTGGAAAAGACCTCAGGGATCATCCAGTCCAACCTCTCACCCAGCACCATCTGATCAACTCAACCGTGGCACCAAGTGCCTCATCCAGGCTCTTCCTAAACACCTCCAGGGATGGTGACTCCACCACCTCCCTGGCAGCACATCCCAAGGGCCAGTCTCTCTTGTTGGGAAGAGCTTCTTCCTAACATCCAACCTAAACCTCTCCTGGTTCTTCTGAAAGAACTTTCAGAGAAGAGAAACAAATGCACTTCTGTGCTCTGGAGGGGGAAGTGGTACCATACATTGCCTTCAGGTCAGAGTAGTAGGCTCAAGCTTGCTTGAAAGATAGGATCATAGAATGGCTCAGGTTGGAAGGGACCCTAGAGATCATCTACTCCAGCCCCTCTGCCTTGGCTGCTTAAGGCCTCAACCAACCTGGCCCTTGAACACTCACAGAGATGAGGCATCCACAGCCTCCCTGGGCAACCTATTCTAGAGTCTCACCACCCTCACACTGAAGAACTTCTTCCTCAGCTGCAGTCTAACCCTGCACTCCCTGAGTTTCAAACCATTCCCCCTTGTCCTGTCTCTAGACACCCTCGGGAAAAGGCTCTCTGCAGCCTTCCTGTAGGATCCATTTGGGTACTGGCAGGCAGCTCTGAGGTCCCCCTGGAGTTTTCCCTTCTCCAAGCTGACCAACCCCAGCTCCCTCAGCCTGTCCTCACAGCAGAGGTCCTCCAGCCCTTGGATCATCTTTGTGTCCTCCTCTGGACTCTCTCCAGCAGCTGTGTGTCCTTCTCATGCTGGAGACATCAGAACTGGTGGCAGGATTGGAGGTGAGGTCTCAGCAGAGCAGAGCTAAGGGGCAGAATCCCCTCTCCTGCCCTGCTGCCCACACTCCCCTGGTTGCAGCCCAGCACACAGCTGCCTGCTGGGCAGCAGGAGGGCACTGCTGGCTCCTGGGGAGCTTCTCAGCAATGTAGACCAAAGGAGCTGGCAGTGAACAGCCAGATCCAGTTCCTTCCCTGCCTGCAGCTTACAGACTTTTCTGTTGCCTGTTTGCTGTTGGCTACCTGGCTGATGTTGCTGCTCCCTGTCCCAGTTTGAAACCAAAGGTAGGATGGCTCAGCTCCTGACTTACACTTCTGTGTATTGAAATGGGGTGAGAACACCAATTAAAAGCACAGGCCAGATCAGAGGGGAATCTCTCTTCATCTCCTGTAATGTAGTTTAAATGATTAGGCATGATGGAGGCTGAGCTGAATCCTCTCTGGTTCAGGGAAATAATGTCTTGGTTGGACCATTTCAGGTCCTCTCAGGGAAGTTTTTCCTGTTGATGCTTTCTGAATCTACAATGGTTTTTACTTTAGAACTGACACTGCCTCTCGCTGTCCCTCTTGAAGTGGCTTGTCAAAGGCTAGCCAGTCACTGAGTGATCAGCACATGGGATGCTCTAGTGAGATCTGCTGCCAGCTGCTGCTCCTAAACCTTCTGTGCCTTTTCCTTTTTATTCTCCTGCTCCACCGAGGCTGCTTTCAGCACCAGGGTGCCAGCACAGGGGCTCTCACACAACGGACAGGTGCTAGGAGTCAAGCCAGGGCCAGCGACACCTCTGCATTTCCCAGGAGACTGGATGTGCTTCCTATTTTCCAGGCTTTATTTTTAGCAAAGGGTGAGGCTTGTGATTTCATGTGTTCATTCCTCCCACAGGGCTGAATCAAATATTTAGAGTTATTTCTCCAGTACTGCCAATATTTTCCATGGCTCTTGTGCTGGTAGAAATGAGAGGTGGACAGACAGGCTGCAGCAGCCAGGTTGACTTGCCTCCTCCCTGTTCCTTGGGATCTTCTGTTGGCTTAAGAGTGTTACAGTTGGAGCCAACATCTGATGGCTTTACAGTGTTCCAGTGCTTGGAAGATGGCAGCACACACACAGAGGTTTGCAGCTTTAGGTTGCTTCAGTAGCATAAAACCCACTGCAGTGACAGTCCAGAGAAGGGCAACAAAGCTGGGGAGGGGTCTGGAGCACAGCCCTGTGAGGAGAGGCTGAGGGAGCTGGGGTTGCTTAGCCTGCAGAAGAGGAGGCTCAGGGGAGACCTCATTGCTCTCTCCAACTCCCTGAAGGGAGCTTGCAGCCAGCTGGGGGTTGGTCTCTTTTTCCAGGCAAGCAGCACCAGAACACGAGGACACAGTCTCAAGCTGTGCCAGGGGAGGTTTAGGCTGGATGATAGGAAGAAGTTCTTGCCAGAAAGAGAGATTGGCCATGGGAATGTGCTGCCCAGGGAGGTGGTGGAGTCCCCATCCCTAGAGGTGTTTAGGAAGAGCCTGGATGAAGCACTTGGTGCCAGGGCTTAGTTGATCAGATGGTGTTGGGTGATAGGTTGGACTGGATGAACTTGAAGGTCTTTTCCAACCTGGTCAATTCAATTCAATTCAATTCAATTCAATTCAATTCAATTCAATTCAATTCAATTCAATTCAATTCAATTCAATTCAATTCAATTCAATTCAATTCACCTCACTTCTATACTGTTCTGTTCTACAACATCTGCCACCTGATTCCCTTCCTTCTGAGGGCAATGGCAGGCTGAGCTCAGTTTGAAAGGCGACAGGATCATGCCAACAGCCAGAGGTGCAGCAATTCCCTCCTGATTTTATGAGGTGTGCCTTGGTTTTTACCCATTCCTGGGACTGCTGAGCATCCAGCCCTGCTCTCCAGGCTGACAAAGCAAGGAGTGTCCCCTTTGTCTGTGAACTTGGACAAGAGGCAATGGGCACAGACAGGAAGGAGGGGAGGGGAGAGGGAGAGGAGAGGAAGAAAATAAAGTCCTCTTGAAGTTAAGAAAAGCTTCCTACTCTAAGGACAAGATCCTCAGCAACTTGCTCTAGCTGACCCTGCTTTAAGCAGAGCTGCTGGACTGTGTGATCTCCAGAGGCCCTGTCCAACCCCAACTGTCCTGGGATTGTGTGAGCTCTGCTATTGCTTTCTAGTCTGTCCCAGTGTGGAAGGGGAATGTTTTCAGTGGTGCGCTTTATTCCTGTCCTAGCTCCATCTATTTGCTGTAGAAGAGGAATATTGCCAATGATTACAAACGTCTCCTGGTTTAAGGGTGACCTTATCAAGCTCTCTGCCAGGCTGGAGCACCATCTGAAAGGCAACATTCCCTTGGATTCCCTTGGCATGTGCTAGTCCAGCAGGAGAGGCTTTCACAGCCAGGACTGGACACAGTGGGTGGCTTGCACTGAGCAGCGTGCCAGCCCTGCCAAGAAGTAAGGGCAGGACAGAGAAAGCTAACCCCAAGAGAAGATGGCTTTTGGCCAGTCCTGTCACCTTTGCCAGCCCAAACCCCAACCCCAGGAGAAACCCACATCTTGTGTAAAGCTGAGCAATGCTTAGCAGTCTGTGTGCAACCTGTGGAGTCAGGTTGCTGCATTTGTAGTCAGCATCTGCTTGATGTTCCTTGTCTGCTGCTGTTACCCAGAAGCAGCCATCCTTCAGAAACAGCCATCCTCCAGTGCTCCTGCTGGAAATTCCAGGCTAGCCACTACCAGCTACTCAACTTGGATCAAAATTTGAAGTCTAAGCATTGCAAACACAACAGAAAGAGCTCAGCCATGGGAGCTGCAGCCTCTCACTTAGGGCTTCATGCAAAACACATGCATGAAGCATTCTCCTCAAGAGGGTGATTTGCACACCTGAACCCCCAGGATCACCATTCACTCTTTGGCTGACACCCTGGATCTACTGAAATGTGATTTTGGCATGACCCAAGGCCAGAAGCACGGTGAGCCAGGGAGTGCCCCTTCGGGCAGCAGGCCCAGCTAGGCTGGACTGAATCCAAGACTTGCTCCAAGTTTGCTCCAGGATCTGAAGGGGACTACAAGAAACAAAACCAGCAAAACTAGAAGTGGGGAGATTCAGATTGGATGTGAGGAAGAAGGTGTTCCCCAGGAGGGTGGTGAGAGCCTGGCACAGGCTGCCCAGGGAGGGGGTGGAAGCCTCCTGCCTGGAGGTGTTTGCAGCCAGGCTGGAGGTGGCTGTGAGCAGCCTGCTGTGGTGTGAGGTGTCCCTGCCCATGGCAGGGGGTTGGGACTGGCTGAGCCTTGAGGTCCCTTCCAACCCTGACAGTTCTGTGATTCTGAGTTGTTTATTAGTTGGTATTGTCCCCAAAGAAGCTTTGTGGTAAATCCAAGGCTGCACACACCGAGATGCTTTTGCTCTGGAGATACCAAGTGTGAGAGGGATGACTCTTGGATGACTCTTGCCTTGGTTTAGCTCTACCAGAGGTTAATTTCTATGTACACAAACACAGATCAATGCATGCTACACCCTTCAATAGTCCTCAGCATTGCTTTGGTGACCCAGTGTTTGGGTTTGTTCCTCTTCTCACTTGTTTGTTCTAGCTCCTGACTGCCACTGAGGAATGCAGAGCCTTATCTCAGCCACTTAATGATTAATTTTATTGTAGTACTCCTGATTACCAGTTGTTGCTTTAATAGCTTACTAATAAAGTGCTATAAGCTGACACAACAACCAGTGGCCTGGGGAGGACACAGGAGAAACACAAGATGCTTACCTAGGGGAAACTGATCTCAGAGAGATCAGAATTCCCTCTTCCCATCCCTGTGCTGCCTGAGCTCAGGGAGCTGAGCAGAGCCTGCTGGCTTCTTCAGATCATGCTCAGCCCTGCAGACTACAGGGGATCACCTTACTCTGACTGGAACCAAGTGAATTTTCATTGCACCTCTTCTGCTCTATTAAAGAGAAGACTTCTGGGTGATTCCAGCCTCCTTTTTCACGCTCTGTGTATCATTTAATGGAGAAGGCCTAACACTTCCACAGCAAGTTCTGCCTGAAATGCATTCATGGACAGCCTGGCTCAGTTACCTGCCATTTAAATTCAAACTGGTCCTTCCCAGCTTTGCTCAGAGCTCTCTGTTCTCAATCATTTCCAGACAGATGCAGGACTCAGAGCTGACAGCTCTGTAAGGACCAGCACATCCAAACTGATCCTAACTGCCTCCCCCAGGGCAAGGTCTTAGTGCTACAACTCTAACAGACCCTGCAGATCTTCAGCCCCTTCTGGTGGTTGTCCCTATCAACACTAACACTGCAGGTCGTAACACAGGCAGGAGTCAGTGCCTTCTGCATCTCTTTAGATCTTACCTGATCTTTCATTTCTCCAACCCTTCTACTGCTCCTCCTTTTGAGCATTACACCACCTATGGGAACCTCTTTCATGGTGGCAGCAAGCCACCTTGGAAAGGGTAGCTAGAAGACAGTGATGACCATCTGAAAGAAGTCTCATCAAACCACTTGGAAAGGGTAGCTAGAAGACAGAGATGACCACCTGAAAGCAGTCTGTAAGATACTTTGTGCTGATGACACTGTGCAGTCAGTGAGACCATGGACTTCACTTGGGGCTTCACCAGTGGATGGCTCCAGCAGGACCAAGGTGTGAGGGGCAACCAACTTAGCTGCTCTGGATGCTGCCTAAAATGAGCAGTCCCATGGCAGCAAGGAAACTCATCTAATGACCTTTCTAAGCTGTTTCTGGCATGTCTGGAAGTCTAAATGGGGCCTACAAAGTCTCCCATGGCTCCCATGTATCTTCTCCACAGAATGGGTTGGGTTGGAGGGGACCTTCAAGATCAGCCAGTGCCAAACCCCTGCCATGGGCAGGGCCACCTCCCATCAGCCCAGGTTGCTCAAGGCCTCTTCCAACCTGGCCTTGAACACCTCCAGGGAGGGGACATCTGCAGCCTCCCTGGGCAACCTGTTCCAGTGTCTCCCCACCCTCACTGTCAAGAATTTCTTCCTAATATCCATGTGTGCAGAGACATGGCCTCAGCTGGAATTCTCATCTGGTGGGGAAGAGGCATCTTCTGATTGACCTAAAGCACGTTCTGAAGATGGAGGTAGAGTTGTGTTTGTTTCTGAGTCTTAACCTAGCCAGCCCCTGATGACTTTGTATGATCTGACACTATCCCATCACAGGATTTTACACCTGGAGAAGAAACAGGCAGAGAAAATGATTCGGGCTAGCAGCTCCCATGCCTCAGGGTGCTTGTCTGCAGCATTACGTGGAGGTAATAGAGAAATTCATTTACAAGGTGAATATTTTCATTCTTACCTGATTTGATGCAGTCTGATGTCTTGCAAATCCCATCTGAAAGAGGATACAGCAGAGTGTTAAGCTTTTGCTGGATGTCAATCTGATAAAGCCTGCTGCCTTTGCAGTGGCAGTCACTTTTAAGTGTGCAGAAGGTAAAGAGGAGTGGGCACCTCACTCTCAGTGAGCATTTGTAGGATCAGGCTTTAGAAAGTGCCATCATCTCCATCCCTTTAGGGTCATTCAGTCCTGGTCACTCATCAGGAGCAGTTTTGGTAGCTGGCAGAGGGAAAGGTGTGGGAAGGGCTGGAGGGTGCTGCAGGAGCATGGAGACACCACCCTCACCCTCCCAGGCTGATCAGGGCAGCTCATGGCAAACCTCTCACTGTCCCTGGAGGTGTTTTATCAATCACTTAGGGGAGGGGCAAAATACTCTTGTTATAACCAAGGGGGGAAATGGAGCAAACCAGCACGGGGAGTGAAGGCAGCTGCAGAGCCAGGTTGAGTTTAGTAAGAACCATCAAGGGTTTGGGAGGAATTCATTGGAAATTCTGAGACATTCCACTCTCAAGGTTCAGGGAGATGAAACAGCTTCCTTCTGAGACTTGAGACATTCATTTCTTGGTGCCATTTCAGAATGGCATTTCTCCCATTCCGTGCCTGAACCTGACTGAAACCTAAAGCTTAAACAAAATTGTTTATGAAGCACTTCAAAATGAAACAAAGCATTGCCCTGCCAATGTCAGGAAACAATTCCAGTCTGAGCCCACATGCAGACTTTAGCCTCTGTATTCTCTCTGCCAAGGATTCCCAGGGTGCTCACCCCGGAATGGAACTGCTTTCAAGTGTTTTGGGGTGGCTGCTGAATCCCAACACCTCTCAGTGTGACTACACTCACTTAAGAGTCCTGCAGCAGGCTGTGGAAGGGGAAAGCAGGACCTTCCCATATCTGCAGGGGTGCAGTTTACCTTTCCTCATGCAGAGTTTTTTTGCTTCCTGAAGCATTAATTACAAACAGAACCAACAGCTAAGTCCCAACAAGCAGATGTTTTGTGTTTACCACAACTCTGCAGGAACACATGAAACTAGAGAGTCCCTGCTGGAGGGAAAAAAAAAGCCAGTTTTGGGTCAGCGTCCAGCAAGAACAAGTGTGAGTGCAGCTTCACGCTTCAGACGGTTGTGCCCCACTGCCCGGTGACATAAAGATGCAATCTGGCTATGATGTAGCAGCTCTTAATTATCTCATCTTATGCACAGGCTAAGGAAGGAGCTTCTATTATCAGGCAAAAAATTCTGAGCTGAGGATTTGATTTTCTTCCTGTTTAATGCAGTGCAGCCTTAGATGCCATGCAGCACAGGCTCTTCTCAGACAGCACTGCAACCCACTGCAGCCTCAGGATTTACTTCTTTACGCTGGATTAATAACTGTGGAGTCTCCTTCTCTGGAGACTTGCAGTACCCATCTGGATGTGTTCCTGTGTGACCTGTGCTGGATTCTATGGTCCTGCTCTGGCAGGGGGTTGGACTGGATGATCTCTGGAGGTCCCTTCCAACCCCTAACATCCTCTGATGCTGTGAACTGGGTTCTACCTATTGGAGCATTTTCCTGTCGTTGCTTAGAATACTTTTATGTTCACAGGATCATAGGATGGTTGAGCAGGGAGGGAACTTAGAGATCATCTGTTTCCAACCCCGTGGCACAGGGCAGGGACCGCAGGGCACTCACCGTCGTAGGTGGCATACAGAACAATCATGGTGATGGCAACCACAGCCAGCAGCACCACCACCACAGCCAGCCCAATTTCCAGCCCACTCCATCGCAGCTTCTTCTTTGGTTTGGGAGCATTCATCTCAGTGATATCCATCTGGCTTTCTGACTTGCCCATAACCCAGCGTCTGAAAGGCAAAGGGAGAGTTCACCTCAGGGCTTACACTCAGACATAGGTCTTAGAATCATAGATTGTCAGGCTTGGAAGGGACCTCAAGGCTCAGCCAGTCCCAACCCCCTGCCATGGGCAGGGACACCTCACACCACAGCAGGTTGCTCACAGCCACCTCCAGCCTGGCTGCAAACACCTCCAGGCAGGAGGCTTCCACCACCTCCCCGGGCAGCCTGTGCCAGGCTCTCACCACCCTCCTGGGGAACAACTTCTTCCTAACATCCAATCTCAATCTCCCCACTTCAAGTTTTGCTCCACTCCCTCCAGTCTCATCCCTCCCTGACACCCTTAAAAAAGTGAAAACCACTTGGAAGTGGCTCCTCAGCTGCTCAGCAACAAAGACATTCTCGGGGTGGGCTTTCAAATTCTTTGTAGCCCTGCTAGAATGTCAGCCACAAAATGAAGGATCCACACAAGCATCCACACAAAGAAACACAAGTACCTACCACAGGCTACTTGTCATTTATGGAGAACAGGAGTCTGGTCTTCCCTCAGATGAAGGGGCCACCAAGCAGAAGCAGGAGGCCAGCAAGCCAAAGCCTAGCTCTAACAGGTGCCCGTGCAGTTTAATGAGGGTATGATGGTACAGGAGTTCACAAGCAAGCAAGAATCAAGGCTCCCTGCTTAAATAAAAATTAACTTAATCTTCCAATTACTTATCTGGTGCCAAAGGTCAAAATATGCCATTGTGCTTGGCTGTCATTTCTTACACTATTATGTAAGCAATTCTTGACTGCAGCTTTACAGCTGTCTCTAAAAATAGAAAAAGCATTCAGGCTGTGCTGGGAGCCTGTCAAATTCACACTGGAGATAGTGAGTCTTCACAGCAGCTCTCAAAGACGTGTGCCCAAGCCTCTCTTTTGAGGTTAGAACGCTGTAAATGAGCAGCAAGGGCAGCCCAGGCACGCAGACCCCGTGGGGGTGTGAGCAGCCCGCGGCTCCCCCATGCGATGTGTGTGCAGTGGGAGGCTGTGTGATGCCATTTCTGTTGCTCTTCATAAGCGACCCGGCCACCTTTCGCAGCACTGCTGTTCTGTGGCTCTTTGCTCCCTCTTCCTCTGCTCTCAGACGCTCCTCTGCTGACAGATTCCAACTCCTACCCACACTGCAGTGTCTCTCCCAGCGTTTCACTGTGGAAACTCCACAGCTCCTTTCCCGGCGCCGCCTGGGGAGCTTTACATCCGCGGAGCACAGCCCCTTGCCATTCAGCAGGGAGGAAGATGAGAGCTCAACCGGGCCCTACATTCCCTCACAAGGAGGTCAACCAGTGGTGCAGGTCAGGCCATTCAAGTCCTCTTGTGTTCCTCACACCCTTTTCCCCCAACTGTCTGGAAATAGCAGCAAGGGAACCCTTCCCAGTCCCTCATCCATCCGAGGCTGAGACCTGAACTTCATGATTTTAAACTTATACTTGCCTTGCACTCATCTTTGTCTCCTCAAGCTGCCACAATCTTTCATGATGCCCAGCCTTTGCTTTTCCTCTGGACCTTCTGTTTCTGCCCAGCTCCTGCTCCTTAGCTTGCAATAACTTCTCCCTCTCTTTGATGCCCACCTCACTACACTGCTAGCTCCTCCACTGCAGGAACATCTCACTAAAGTGAAATAAAGAGGTCAAATAACTCAGCAGCATGGTCCTAAGTAAGCAGAGATGTTGTGTTCCATGTTACACAACACCTGTCTCAGGGGATGTTTGGACACTCTCAGGCTAACACTGTTCCTCTAAATGAAGGAGAGAACATTTTATTTTGGTGTGTCTCATCTCCCCATTTGTCACAACTCCCTGGACACCAAGAGGCATGAAGTGCCTGGCAGTGCCAGAAGCACAGCTCTTCTGGGGCTGGAATCCTCCAAGGTCTGCCCAGCCTGTCTTTCCAAACCCACAGGGACCACTACAACTGCTTTCATCTTCCTCAGGAGCTGCTATTTTTCTCTGAAGTCAAATTAGCAAAGTGCTTTGTGGGACACTGGGCTGAAATCTCACAGAAGCATGTAAAAGACTGAGCTATGTAGAGAGAAACTCACCTTGCATTAGCTGTGAGCTATTAAACCACAGATCATAAGAAAAGCAATTCAACCATCATACCCTTCTCCCTTCCAGTCAGTCATATGAGCCAGTAAAAAGTGTTCCTTGTGACCGGTCCCCGGAGTCCCCTGACTACTTGGAGCCCAAGTGAAGAAAGGATGCTCATCTCCTGACCCTGATGGTGCCTTTAGAGCACCGAAACCAGCCAGAAGCACTGCACTTTTCATGTGCAAATATCTTCCTCACCCTCAGCTAAGTTTTTCCAAGTGAGCTAATCTTTCTGTTCGTGCACGAACGTTCCTCATGATTAAAGGCATCCCACTGACTCATTTTTGCTTCCAGTTATTTAGAGACCTCACCCCCCACCCCCATCTGCACTAAGAAACAGCAGGTAAAAGCTTCTTAACGTGCTAACTGCAAGCACATCAAAAGTAGGAGAGTAGGTGAAGCCGAGACAAGCCTCAGCACTCTGGTTTGTCTCATTTCTCAGTATTCTCTGCTCCCCTCTGCCGACTGAAGCTCGGGCACACAGACAGCTGACCTGACTTTGGTCTGGTCTAGGTGGCACAGGGGGCTAAAGCTAATGTTTGGCTTTTGGGGATTGGGGTTGTTTGTTAAAAACGGGCTGGCGGCTTACCTGGTGCTCAGTGCAGGCTCCACAGGAGATGCAGCACGTCACAAGAACACTTTTTAGTTGTCAGCAGCTTGTGCAGATGCGCTGCCCCGGGCGCGGTAAAAGCAAGACCCAAGCGGTAAGGACGGCGGCGAAGTGCCCCGAGGCATCACGCCAGCCAGTCCCCGCCACGGGCTGGCACCTCTGCTCCCGCCGTACCGACCGCACGCTGCCCGCCGCCGTTTCAAATCGGCCCCGCTGGGTGTCGCCGCGGGCCGGGCCGGGCGGGGAGGGGCCGCCGGGTCGGGGCCACCGCGGGCTGCTGCCGGGCCGAGCCCCGCCGGGAGTGCGCTCGGCTCCCTCCGCAGCAGCCGAGCGGTTCTCGGGGCGCGGCTCCGGGAGACCCCTTCCGTCCCGCAGCCCGCCCCGACGGCTCGCCGCCCCGACACCCATCTGCCCGCTGTGCCCGGGGCGCGCCCGCCGAGCAATCTCCTAACTCGGGGACGGTCAGAAACCTCCGCAGGGACCCGTCCGTCCTGCCACCGTGCCCGCCCCGTCGTCCCCCGTCCCTTTTACTCACCAGCTGGCGCTCGGAGGGGTCCGGCCGCGGGGCAGCCACACACATCCCCGAGCGGCGCCGGGCGGAGGCGGCGCGGGGCAGCGGGTCCCGGGGGCAGGCGGCCGCAGGCTAGGCTGGCGGGGCGGCTGGCGGCCGCCGGCGGGGCTCAGCGCCCGGCCCGCCCGCGGGCTGCCGGCATCGCCGGAACATCAAAGCCCGGGGCGCTCCCCGCTCGCCGCGCCGGCCGCTCGCCGCAGAGCCGAGCAGCTGCCAGTCAAAGGAGCCCTTGTCTGCCGGACGAGCAGTTCTCCGGGTGACCTGAAGGCTTCTTCCTCTGTGCGACCGTAAAAATGGGATGGGGCAGGAAACAAACAAACAAACACCGCCACCCGCCCCCTCCCCGCTCCGCACCTCGCCAAGCTGCCCCGGGCGGCTTAGGGAGCGAGCGGGGACGACGGAGCTGCCGCCCCGGCACAGGCGGTGCGGAGCAGCCTTATGTCCGATGGAGCTGCCCCATCCCCAGCGCGGCACCTCGGGCTCGGGAGGCCACCGCTGCCTGCCCCGGGGAGGGTGCCGGGCCCCCGGGCCGAAGGGACAGCGAGCACCGGGCTGGAGTGCGAGAGCAGCCTGCACCTGCCCACCTCCTGCGGCTCCTCATCTCTTTCCGGGCAGTCCAAGAAAAGGAAAGAGCTGATGATGCGCGGAGAGGGCGAGCGGCTGCATGTCTGCGAGGCTCGGTGCCCGTCTCCCTGCAGACTCGCTGCCTTTGTCACACAGATGCAGTCACATACCCTCTGCGAGAGCTCACAGCCTCACCACCCGGGGATTTCTTCTCCGGGGTGAGACAGCTGCAGCTTCTTTGCACGGCGAGGCAGCTCCGAGCTCTGTCAGAAGATTTCTGAGCCCACCAGAGATCAAAGGAGACTTGTTTCCTTCTTAGGAAGTTTCATTTTTATGAAGTTTCATTTTTGCTAATAACCCAGCAGACACCAGCAGCAGCAGTGAGCTGCTGTCCTTCCTCTCACTTTTGCTGCCCCTCTGCGACCTCCGAGGCAGGGATGGCAGCCAGCGTTTCTGAAATCTTTTATTACCTGCTCCTCACCCTAAAGGGCCTGCTGCTGGAGAGGGGCAACCTTCCTCTGCTCTCAGAGGGGTGAAAACTGAGTACTGACTTCTCTCCAGAAATGCACAGCAAATGATCCACAGAGCAGACAAAGAAGTGTGTGTGGGGGGAGGCTGATAAGGCATGGACTAAGCTCTACAAATGAAGCACTTTCACAAAGCAAACATCTGAAGGAACAAGAGCTAAGAAGATTTTATTCACTGAGGCAATAAAAGTTCCAAAACCAGGCAAGAAAAGCATTGCAAGAAGTCTAGAGAACAAAACCAGTGCATTTGCTTACAGGCAGGAGATGCTGAGCACAGCCTTTGCAGAGCCAGTGTTCAACACTTTCAACCTTTCCTGCATCAGCTCTTGCAGAGTTCCAGTTACTGGAAGAACCACAGAATGTTAGGGGGTGGAAGGGACCCTGAAAGATCACCCAGTCCAACCCCTGCCAGAAGAAGCCATCTCCTCCTGCAGCTCAGTCCTGGCACTACCTGGTGCCTTATGACACCCAGACACAAACCACCAGGAAACTCAGTCGGCAAGATGAGCCTAGAGGAGTCATCACCAGCCCATGTGGGTTTGTAGCGAGGTGCCTGCTGTACAGCCTCAACCACACCGGCGTGAGACGTGTGTGTGTGTGAGGGGGAGGCATGGGGAGGGATGTGAACTGAGCTAAAATGGCAAGAAAAGGACTTGCTCCAAAAATTTCAGGTGAGCCAATGACAGGCAGCTGCCTAATTCACCCCAGAGAGTGAGAGAGAATAGAGAGAAACCGGACTGGAAGTCTGTCAGCCCAAAGGTGGCCACGAGTCCCACAGGCGGTGCGAGAGGGTCCACTCTCCTGGAACCTCCTGCTTGGAAAGAGGGATTGGGCTGCAGGAGCTGTGATCCGTGAGTCAGGTGCTGGGACTCCTCTTTGGGCCTTAGCCTGGGGAGGATGCTTCTGCAAGAACTGTGCCCGCAGGTAGCTCGGAGCACACAGCCCCAGAGGCACTGGCCAGCCTTCAGGCAAGCAAACTGCGTCACAGCAGCTCTGCTTGGATCCTTCAGCAAGGGAGGAGAAGCCAACAAGCCGTTCAGCCTTGTTTCCTCCAGTTGGTCCAAACTGACATCAGTAAGACCTTATTCTCAAGATGACCTCTGGATGACTTGTAGGAAACTAGGACTCATCCACATTACCATGAAACAACTCTGATGAGCCTTGCTCTGTTTCCTTTTGGGAAAGCTCACAAAGTCAACGCTCAAGAAACAAACAGCTGCCCACATTAGCACTGCCTGTGTGATTCTGACCACCCATCTCAGTCCCACTGATCTCCCTGTCAAGTCTAATGTTGTGGGCAGAAGAAGACAAGGACAGTCTCCTGCCTCGCCTCCTTGGCCCCATGGGTGTTCAGTGCAGTAGGACTGTGAGAGAATCGAGCTGCTGAAGCCTAGCAGAGTGGGTTTGTGAGTTTGTTTTCTCAGCAGGTTTATCACAAATCCAAGCCTGGGTCGTTGCTCATTCAGGAAAGTAAACATCCCAGGCCTCAAAATATTTGCTTCAGTGCCTAAATTGTTCAGGCCCTAATTGTGCTGTATTACAAAGCTCTGTCTTTGTTAGCTGACGGGCTTCGCGGTGGAACTGATTTGCAGGTGTTTGCCAGCCTGATAAAATGCTTGGCTCAAAAGCTGCATCACCTTTATTGTTATTACTATGAATTTTTCACCTGGTTTTGAGCTTGCCTGAAAGCCACACGCAATGCTTCCCTCGACACAGGCTCACAGGCTTGTGGAAGTCCTGAACTCCTCTGCAGCCATCCTGGCAATCGCAGCTGTGCAACTGGGGACAACAGAGGAGGAAGCAGGATAAAAAGTGAGCTAAACCTGCATGTGCCCTGTGCAGGCAGCATCAAAAGCTGATGATAACGCAAACACAGAAGCAAAAGGGAAGGGATGGAGTTTGGATGAATTAGCTGCAAGGTTTCCTGTGCAACTATGACTGTGCAAAGCCTGAGTCACACTTTTCTGGTTCGCTTTAGAACCACAGTGCTGCAAAGGAAAAAAAGAGGAGCACAGAGAGGCCTTTACCCCAGCGACAACTGGAGCAGAAACCACTGCAGACAGGCAAAACGTACGGAGTGCACACCACGTTTCCAAGGAGCTGCCTGCGCTGAAGGCTCCAGAGCCAGGCTGCCCCGCGGGTGAGGCTCCACTGCCCTATCCCTGCCCCAGGCTGTGCTCCCTGTGGCCTTGTGCGAGGTGGCCTTTGGCCAGCACCCACCTGGAATCATTGAATTGTTTGAGTTGGAAGGGACCTCAAGGGTCAGCCAGAATCCCTTTGGAGTGCTCCTGCCCAGGTGGGATTCGTCTCTCCAGACTTTGGGAAACTGGTGAGGGCTTGGCTCAGGGTCCCCCACTGGTCACCCTTAGTAGCCAGCAGCATTGCTGCCCTCAGCGAGCCCTGCAGCCGTGCCTGGCCACTTGTGCTTTTGGCTGCTGACACAAGTGACGTTTAAAGCCTGCCTTTCTCACTGGGAGAAGCCAGCTGCTGATGCCATCTCCAAAGCCTGAGCTTTGCTTGTGTTTTCTTAGCGTTGTCACCACCTTTGTTATTCTTAGGCCTCGGGGGTGGCAATTTCCTATTTGCCTGTACTGCAGAGCTGGAGGTTGCCAAAGAGCCCTGTGGTTAGGAAGTGGGGCGAGGTCCCAGACAAGGGCTTGTGTGGTGGTGGAGAGATGCTGATGATTTGGGGTGTGCTTGGGGGTGTGTTTTTACAGTGCTAGAGAGTCAGCAGCAGTTACTGACCAAGGAGCGAGCTGTGGGCAGGGAGGTGTGTGGGGACCATGAATCATGGAATCACTAAGGCTGGAAAAGGCCTTTCAGATCACTGAGCCCAATCATAACCCAACTACCATGACCACTATACTAGATCCTGAAGCACCACTTCTACAGCTTCTTGAAAACCTCCAGGAATGGTAACTCTACCACTTCCCTGGACAGCCTGTTCCAACCCCTCACCACTCTTTCAGTGAAGAAGTTTTTCCTGATGTCCAATCTAACCCTCCTCTGTCACAACTCAAACACATTTCCTCTCATCCTGTTGCTGGTTACTTGGGAAAAACCAAGCACAGTCTCACTCCAACCTCCTTTCAGGGAGCTGTAGGGAGCAATAAGATCTCCCCTCAACCTTCTCTTCTCTGGACTAAACAAGCCCAGCTCCCTCAGCCTCTCCTTGCAGGACATGGCCTCCACACCCCTCCCCAGCCTCGTTGCTCTTCTCTGGACATGCTGCAGGACCTCAGTGTCTTTCCTGTCCTGTGGTGCCCACAACTGAACCCAGCACTCAGGCTCTGGCCTCATCAGAGCTGAGTACAGGGGCACCATCGCTCCTCTGCTGCTGCTGGAATCAATTTGGGTAGTATTTCGAGTTAGGAACTTGTGAATCAAGTGCTTGCTCTGTATTCCTCCAGGCAAAATGCTAGCAGCTGGATCCTGCTAGACAATGAGATGGAGCCTTGGAGTACATTGGACCACAGCACTGTTTGAAGCTGAATCCTAATGCCTGGTGTGCCTGTGCAAGATAATTAAAGCTAACAAAAACCGAAGGAGCACAGGTTTTTGGATCCATTCCATAGTTTACAGATGAGTTGGCTATCCAGGAGTTGTTATGTGATCAGCTCTACTCTGCTCTGCAGAGGGCTTCAGCCTGGAAGCTGTGGTGTGGGCTTGTGAAAGGTCCTCTCCTGTTGCTGCCGCAGGGGGCGTGAATTTGAGACTTGTGGAAATAATTCCTTCTGCAGAAATAAAGGACAGAAGGCTGCTTTGGGATCCTCCAAGGCTCAGCCTGGGCAGGTTGCAGAGTGCCCTGAGGCAGCAGAGCTGGTGTAGCCACTAGTGCAAGGAGTAAAACTGGCTCCGCGTCCACCCGAGCGCTCCTCCAGCCTCATTCGGTTTGTGTTTCTGACTTCCTGTCCTGAGAGCGAGGGTGCAGGAGGTGTGGTGTGGTAAAGCAATGACCAGGCACTGCCGTTTCCAGTTCCTACTATTCATTGTTCAGAGTTTTAAGATCTGGAGCAGCTTCCAGATGGCACAGGGAACTTGCTCCAGGAAAAATATGCCTCACGCCCTGGAGAGCAAGGCAGGCTCCAGCCACGGTGCCAGGAAGGTGGCATGACTTGCATGGAACTACTTCAGCTACTGCTGTCCATCCAGAGCCCTCTCTCCAAGCTCTGGTACAGCCTCACCAAGGTGCATGCCTGCTGAGGTGCCCCTGTTGTGAGATCTGGGATCACAGAAGAGCTTCCCCAAGCCCTTGGCACTGGCGGAAGCTGTTTCAGAAGCGAGGTGTAAATCTGCAGCTAAATGGGTGAGAGAAGTGTACCCAAGAGGGAAAGAGGGACCGATTTTATTCAGAGGAACAGAGCAGATTCTCAGGGTGGTCTGAAGTCACTGGGCAACAATCAGCCTTGCACTTGGCCTTGGGAACTGGGAGGGATGCTGTGGGAAGTCTTCTGTGAGCTCCTCTGATGTGGGTGCTTGACTAGAGTGTGGCTGTGTAAATGTTGCTTCAGAAGCGAGTGTGCCAGCGTGCCCTCAGAAGGGTTCTCATGTGAGCTGCCTCTCCAGGCTCCACTTCTCTTCTGGGGTAATGGTTGCCTGGGTGTGTCTGGAGAGCAGATCTTTCAGCACAGCTCTTGTTGAGTTCATAGAGCCACTGCAGGCATGGTTGCTTTCCCTAGAGGCTGGTGGTGAATGTCATCAGTACTGAATGGGAGGCGTGGGGCATGTCTCCCTCTAGGTATCTTAGGGTGAAAGTTAAAAGCAGCCAGAAAAAAACACCTAACTATTTCAGTGGATTAAAGTGATCAAATGGGTTTTTTTCCCATTTATATGCCTGCCTTCCTAGATTCATGTAAGCACAGCCTGCTTTGGGTTGGAAGGAACTCTAAGCATCATCTGCAGCCTTCTTGGGAACAGAATTCAGCAAGTTCAGACTTATTTCACCTCCCCCATCAGGGGAACCACAGCTCATGCTCCAGGTATCTGCACTTTGGCCTTTTGCTGCTGCCCTTGGCCAGCACAGAAATTATTCTGGTGGGACTTGGCTGCTGAATATCAGGAGTGTTGAGAATCATAGACTCATAGAACTGTCAGGTTTGGAAGGGACCTCAAGGATCAGCCAGTCCCCACCCCCTGCCATGGGCAGGGACAACTCACACCACAGCAGGTTGCTCACAGCCACATCCAGCCTGGCTGCCAACACCTCCAGGCAGGAGGCTTCCACCACCTCCCTGAGCAATCTGTACCAGTCTTTCACCACCCTCATGGGGGAGAACTTCTTCCTAACAGCCAATCTGAACCTACCCATTTCCAGTTTTGCTCCATCCCCCCAGTCCTATCCCTCCCTGACACCTTCAAAAGTCCCTCCCCAGCTTTCTTGTAGCCCCCTTCAGATCCTGGAAGGCCACAACGAGGTCTCCTGGGAGCCTTCTCCTCTCCAGACTGCACAACCCCAACTCCCTCAGTCTGTCCTCACAGCAGAGCAGCTCCAGCCCTCTGCTCCTCCTCATGGCCCTTCTCTGGACACCTCCCAGCACATCCATGGCATTCTGCTGCGATGCCCCATTGTGCATTGACCATGGGAGGTTGTGGATAGAGGGGGAGCCTTTATCAGGAGTGCCTAACCCTTTGAAGAAGAGATCCTAAAGCAGGTGTCTTCTCAGCAGGCTGGGACAATGTCAGGACTGGCACAGCCACTCACCAGCTTACACCATGCCAAAGGGTGCAGTTCTTTCCATTGCCATCTTCTGTTAGAACAAGCAGCCACTGAGGCCCTGCAAGCCTCAGAAACATGCCCAGCACTAAAGGCCATGCTTGCTGTGAGTGTTGAGAACAGTTACAATCAAGAAGATGATTAAGGCTGGAAGGCATTCCAAATGAGAGGAAAGAAATGCCTGAATTTAGGCTGGTGGATTAAAAATATTCCTGAGTGCTGCCTGGGTCACTGGCAGACAATCAGCCCCAACTCAACTCACCAGGCAGTGATTTCCACCTTGCCTGGCCAGTCAGCAGCCCCATTTTCCTGTTCTTTCTCACTCCTTGCACCCCAGATTAGTTTCTGTTCACCATCCAGCTGACACAAGCAACCGGCCTGCAAGGAAAATAAGTTGTGTTTCAGATTAGCTGGCTCCACGTCCCTGGACAGTGAGATAATCTGAACAAGTTCCATGACTTAAATGTCTCTTTTTGGTCTTTTCTTAGTCCTGAATGGCTGAGTACAAGGCTTGCACAATGTGAGCACTGTGTGGAAGGTGGGGAGAGAAACCTCCCCTGGCTCTGGGCTGTCAGAACACGGTGAGAGCTGTCCTGTGCAAACCAGCCCTCTTGGGTCACAGCAAGGAGTAGATCTGGCAGAGAAAAGGAACAGTCTCTCACAATGGTTTACATTCACTTACCTTAACATATGCAAGGACAAAGCTTCTGAACGTGGGAGAACAAACCTCTATTGATGGCCTCATTGAGGACTTGTCCTGCCTTCACTTGTCCCTGTGGGAAAGCTTCAGAGAGACACAGAGGGGTTTGGGTTGGGAGGAACCTTAGACATCACCCAGGTCCAAGCCCCTGCCATGGGCAGGGACACCTCCCACCAGCCCAGGTTGCTCAAGGCCTCATCCAGCCTGGCCTTCAACACCTCCAGGGAGGAGCCATCCACAACCTCCCTGGACAGCCTCTTCCAGTGTTCCACCACCCTCACTGTGGCTTTAACAAAGAGATCAAGACCTAGGAGAGGTTTCTGCCCCGAGAGAGGTGCAGGTGTGTGGACTTTAGCTGCACAGACAATTCAGCAGGAGCAACCAAAGCCAGTACCTGCCATGCATTTAGCCTCAAAGGCTTCAGCAGGCTGTGCTGGGTGGACTTGTGCTGCTCAGCTGCAGCAGGCTGTGGCCCTGCTGAACAGAGACAGAGCTGCTCCCACAGCCTTGCTCCCTACAGTGATGGCACAGCAGCAGCATCTCAATGTCTTCTTTGCTTACCCTTGGCTAACAGAGCTCAGGCAGAGCAAGCAGTGTGCTTTTTGTCCTCTTTAACTGGAAGGCTTCCCTTTATCTCAGAGCATTCTTTCCCTCCTGCTCAGTCTTTTTCAACTGCTATTTACTTTTCTCATGTTCTTGGTTTGCCTTCTCTCTGATCCCATTTTCACTTTATTTTCCTTTTGGCTTTGTCCTTTTTTCTTCTTCTCTGTTTCACGGAAGCTATTAGTATAAGGTGGATCAAATAGTTCCAGGGTTAAAGCAGAACTTTGATCTCACAGTGTTTAATGGGGCTGTAATAAGGCCATGTATCCCTGTGAGAATGGGCAGCCTGGGAGCTTGCCAGGATTTATGGGGGATTTAGTACCCTACTAAGAGTTTCCAGACCTATTAAATTCCTTAGGAAGTTTTAAAGACTTCACTGTTTGAGGCAGGGAAAGATTCTGCACTAGGCTGTCTCCAAATACACAGAAAACTGAGAGATGAGGGGCAGAGAACTGCTTCTTTTGCAGAGAACAAGGGGAAATTGCAAAGGTATTGGTGGTGTCTACAGCTACTTTCTGGTCTCTGAGTACCCAATTATGTGTAAAAAAAGCGGGGGAGGAAGGCATTTCCTTTCCCTTGCCTGTTTGTCATTTATAAGTTCCTGGGGCACTACATTTTGCCCTTATCTTTTGGGGGGATCAGACAGTGCCAGTTCAATGCCAGGTGATTTTGTTACAAAGTCCTGGTTTATTCCTACTGATAACTCAGAACATCTCTGAACTCCTGGTGGTTGCTGCCCAGAGAGGAAGGGCAAAATACACCTAACCTAAAAATGCAGCCCTCCCCCTCCTGACCTCCCACTGCTTTGGGTTGGGAGCTTCTATCTTGGATGGGGTGGAGGGGAAGGAAGGCAGAAAACATACGGGTCAGTTTTCTTACAGCAGCACAAACCTGCTATTTGTAATTCCAGGGCAGGGATACCCAGGGCAAAGATACCCAAAACACAACTCCTTTTGCCTTTGTTCAGTGACTGCCCCTGACCAGGCAGCTCTGAAAATTAGTAGGTGTCCCTGGGCAGCAAAGTGAGTGTAAGACTTTGCTTCTGTGTGCCCTGTTCAGCTCTGGGTTTGGAGCAGCAGTGGGTTTGACTTGTGAAATGTGGCTCCAGGGCCAAATGCAGGTTCCCTTTCAGCTGTGATGCAGATCAGCACCTCCCAGACTGGTGTGGGTCCACACCTGCACCTCCTGACTGTGGCAATCCGAGCGCACTGCTGCTCTTCCTTCCCGTGGGACGTGCAGGGCTTGCAGCTCCAGTGAGTTTAAAGAAGTCTTGTTTCAACACAAGAGCATCAATTCAGCTGTTTCTGTAACTCTTGTCTGTTCCCTCCCCCACTGCTTGACTGATGGCATCCTCAGTACAGAACCATGTGCTCCTGAAAATGCTGACTAGTGAGAGCAGTGGGAGAAACAGAAAACTCCCCGAGTCTGCCTTGTGCCTGGCAGCTTGGCTTTAATCTCTACCAAGAACTACACTGAACTTTCATTGACACAAGCTCAGAGCAGCTGTCACCTGGGGGCAAAGCAATTGCATGCCAGTCGGTGGCATCACCTTGGGTTTATCCCACTGCTCATCCAGCAGTTTGACCTCCTTCAGGTGATAGCAGCAGGAGCTGATAGGTCATGGGGTCATGCTGGGAGCTCTCACCATGTAATCAAAGCTATCCATCTGAAGAGTCTCTGGAAAACAAATCTGCAGTTCAAACATCAAGCACAAACTGTCCTTTCCTCTTTCCTCACTGAATTGTAGCTTTTGCAAGGCCAAGAGCTGCTGCAGAGATAACAAGGGCTGAAGAATTTACAGCAGGTGGTACCAACTGTGCAAGGAGGACTCCCAGCCAAAATCATCTGACACCCAGCCTGGGGGATAGAGAGTGACTCAGACAGAAGTGAGGAGAGAGACCATGGCTGAAGTACCAGGAGGGTCTTATTATTCACTCAGTGAGATAACCCCAGGGAGTGGCAGGTTAAAAGACTTCTGGTGTGTTGAGCAGCTAAATGTATTCCCTTCCCACCCAAAAAGAAGCAGCAAAGGGAAAACCTGCAGTGTTGTAGCTGACGGTGAAGGAGGTCTTGTGCAGCATCAGCAAGAGGATCTATAGAGCTGCTAATGGGCACTTCCTGCCCAGAAGGCCAATCACATCCTGGGCTGCATCAAAAGTGGCCAGCAGATCAAGAGAGGGGATTCTGCTGCCTTACTCTGCTCTGGTGAGACCTCACCTGGAGTGCTGCATCCAGCTATGGTGTCCTCAACACAAGAAGGGCATAGACCTGATGGAAAGGGTTCCAGAGGAGGGCCACAAAGACAACTGGGGGGCTGGAGCAGCTCTGCTATGAGGACAGGCTGAGGGAGCTGGGGGTGTTCAGCCTGGAGAAGAGAAGGCTCTGGCGAGACCTAATAGCAGCAAGAAGGTTGCAGAGGGACTGTTTGCAGAGGCCTGCAGTGACAGGATGAGGGGTAATGGTTTGAAATGAGAGAAGAGCAGATTCAGACTGGATGTTAGGAACAGGTTCTGCACTATGAGGGTGCCCAGGGAGGTAGTTGGGCTGGAGGTCAGGCTCAACAAGGCTCTGAGCAACCTGGTCTAGTGGAGGATGTCCCTGCTGACTCACAGGGGGGTTGTTAGATGGCCTTTGGAGGACCCTTCCTACCCAAACCATTCTATGATAACGGAGGCTTGGCTCCTAGTGCTGTGCCATGACAAGGCCCTGGTGACGCCGGGGAGCCCTGCAATGGCTGTGCAGTGCCTTCTTGGTGGCTGGGAGAAGCACACCCACGGATGTGCAGATGCTTTGGCATTCTTGTAGGGGCTGCCACAGGCTTTTGGTGAAACAAGAGGTTTAGGTCTGCACTGCTGCTGCTGCCACTGCAGATGCCTTTGCCAAGCAAAGGTCCTGTAGAGAAAACTGCAGATTAATCAAAGCAAATTCTGGCAGTGATTTATATAGGGGAGAGCAGCCCTTAGGTGCTTTGGGTGCTTGCTGATTCTTCCCTCTCACTGTGTGTGAAGACTTAGAAAAGACATTTGTTCCACTCTCTGGGTGTGAAAATGGTGACATAGATTCAGTAAGGTTGGAAAAGACCTCAGAGATCACCAAGTCCAACCTGTCACCCAACACCTCCTGACTAACCATGTCTCCAAGTGCCACATCCAGTCCTTTTCTGAACACCTCCAGGGACAGGGATTCCACCACCTCCCTGGGCAGCACAATCCAAAGGCCAATCTCTCTGGGAAGAATTTCTTCCTAACATTCAACCCAAACCTCCCCTGGCACAGCTTGAGACTGTGTCCTCTTGTTCTGCTGCTGGGTGCCTGGGAGAGGAGACCAACCCCCACCTGGCTACAACCTCCCTTCAGGGAGTTGGAGAGAGCAAGAAGGTCTCCCCTGAGCCTCCTCTTCTGCAGGCTAAGCAACCCCAGCTCCCTCAGCCTCTCCTCCCAGGGCTGTGCTCCAGACCCCTCCCCAGCTTTGTTGCCCTTCTCTGGACACCTTCAAGTATCTCAATGTCCTTCTTAAACTGAGGAGCCCAGAACTGGACAGAGGGCTGAAGGTGTGGCCTAAGCAGTGCTGAGTTCATCCATTAACTTCTGAGTCCTGAGAACTGTGAAAAACCCTGAGGCAATGCAGGCATGTGTTGATGTCATTTCTGCATGTTTTCACAGGCCTTGAAGTTATTCCTGGTTCAGAATCTTGCTATAATTACAACTTGACCTTCACTGCAGCAAGCCTTCCTCTAAAAACTCTTCAGAAGTGCTCAGAGCTCACAGAATTCTTTTCCTTCTTTCCACACTCCGTTTCTGCCCAGTCTGCTCTGGACTGAAGGGAGTAAAGGGCTCACAGTCACGGTTACCAAACCATGCAGGCTCTCCCTAAGTGCTTGGCCAGCTTGTGCCTGGGGTTGGGTTTTATTTGGTACCCAGGAGTCTGAAATGCATCTTTGAGTTGAAGGATGTGGTTCAGGCTTCTTGTCTTGCAGCACAGTGCCTCTGAGCTGGGAGCCTCCTGTCTCTGTCTCCACTTCTCAGGCTGTGCCCTGTGCTGAGTTCTTGTGCTTGTGTTTGGCTCAGGGAGAGAGCAGAAATGAGTTCCCAGCTGTGATCCTGACCAGCCTCAGACCCTCCTGCAGTGGCTTTGCCTGGGGTGCCTTTGCACTGAGTTTAGCCTTGCCCTCTGTGTTGTTTTATTGCAAATGTAGCACAAATAAGCTTCTCGGGGCTGGGGGTCCCAGCTGTTGCCATCTGCAGTTTAGCATTTCTTCATAGGGAGGCTTCTGTTACCTTTTCTTTTCTTCAAGCTTTTCTTGACAGTTTTAGGCAAGTGCTGCATTTGTTTCTGCATCTTTTACAGCTCTTGATGAGGACCAGCTCAAACTCTGCTGCGTGCCAGGTGAAATTACTCATGGGTTTCCACTGAGGGATGCTCTCATGCTTAGAACTTTTGGTTATTTCCACCTGAGACCAAAGTGGTTTGTCCAGTGCCTTTCATCAGGGTGTCTGGAGACAGGACAAGGAGAATGGTTTGAAGCTGAGGGAGAGCAGGGTTAGACTGGAGCTGAGGGAGAAGTGCTTCAGTACAAGGGTGGTGGGACTCTGGAACAGGCTGCCCAGAGAGGTTGTGGATGCCTCCTCCCTGAGGGGTGTTCAAGGCCAGGTTGGTCACCTGGTCTAGTGTGAGGTGTCCCTGGCCATGGCAGGGAGGTTGGAGTCGATGATCTCTGAGCTCCCTTCCAACCTGAGCCTTTCTATGCTTATTGTCCTGGTTATTAATTTTTGGTTAGAGGTAGGAACTTGCTTTTATTTTGTAAGTAATATTCTGCTCTGATAAAGATCCACAGGAAGGTTTGTCCACATTTATTCCCCCCAGGCTTTATCTGCCCAAACCAAATCCACAGGAAGGTTTGTCCACATTTATTCCAGGCTTTATCTGCCCAAACCAAATCCACAGGAAGGTTTTCCACCCCCCAGGCTTTATCTGCCCAAACCAAATCCACAGGAAGGTTTGTCCACATTTATCCCCCTTTTCCCCATGTTTTATCCACCACATCCTCTCAACACCCTCCTGTTAATGATAGATATCTTAGCTAATCATCATAGCTGATGCTAATGATAAAGAAAAGGGATTTTACCTCTTATACCACAGGTGGGGTTTGGGTTTTTTTTAGGCTGTGACTGAGATGGGTGTTGGTTTCTGAAGCAGCTGTTCAGGAGGATTGATGCTGCTGGGATAGTAAATGAAAATGTAGTGTAGCTTTTATTAGAGCAGCTAGGTGGAATGAGGTTCAATTATGAGATGTGTGTGGGACAAGGCTGTGCTGCTGTGAATCTCTTCTGGGGGTGGGTGGTGTTGGGGGGTTTCTGATGAGCTTGTACTCATGGGAGAAACCTTGCCAGCACCCAGAATGGAGCAACATTGGGTCCAGCTTCCCTGCCTCCAGCATATTTCAAGCTGGGAAGACTCATGGTTTCTGACACCAGAACCACTGCTGATGGAGTCATCTTAATACCCCACTTAGGTGGAGATGAAAGGATAAGACTTCTCAGATGGTTTTGCTAATAGTGACTGCAACAAAAGAGTTTTTCATTATCTTTCATCTGATTTAATGGGGATTAGAGGGAACAATCCAAAGCATTCTGACTTGGGCTGTTTGCTTTCTCTACAGCATGAGGAAAAACAAAGGCAGCAGTGCAGAATGCTTGACATCCTACCAAGGTTTCCAACCCAACCTTTACTTCTACCACTTCCTCCTGAGTGCTTTTCAAGGTGCAGTTCACCATGCTGGAATTATCCTCTGCCAAAACAATTCCCCAGTTCTGGATCTGGGGTTTTCTGAAGAACTTCCTGGCAGTGGGAGTTCAATGAACTCTTCTACCTCCAGCTTGTGCAGGGTGAAGGCCTCAGCCGTGGCTTTGGCCAGAGGACAGCCTGACTGCCAGGTGCTGTTTGACAGCCTCAGGTGCATTCACAACCAGCAGGACACTTTCCTGCTTGGGGGCTGAGCTGGAAGTTCTGCCCTAGCTCCACTGGAAGCAGGAGGAGAGGGATGGCTGAGCTGGGGCAGGTGGAGGCACAGGAGGTGTTTGGTGGCCGCATGAGGGCTTGGGGTGTGCTGACCACAGGGTGGAATCCAGCCCTGTGTGGGGACAACTGCTTTTCTCTGGCATCAGTTTTAAAGAGGCTGCTTGCTGTCAGCTACCCCCGGTGACAGAGGCCATGCTTCATACCGTGTGCATGTGCTCCGTGGTCAGAAGGGAGCGTTTGTATCCAGCATATCTTTAGTCTGGGGAGAGGAGGCTGAGGGGAGACCTCATTGCCCTCTACAGATACTTAAAAGGAGGTTGGCCTGGGGTGGTGTGGGATTAGTCTCATCTCCCTAGTCTCGGTGACAGAAGGAGAGGAAATGGCCTGAAATTGTGCCAGGAAAGGGTTAGGCTGGAGAGGAGGAAAAATGTCTTTGCTGCAAGAGAGGTCAAATGTTGGAAGAGGCTGACCAGGGAGGTGGTGGAGTCCCCATCCCTGGAGGTGTTCAAGAAGCCTGTGGCCATGGCTCTTGGGGACAGGGTTTGATGGCTGTGATGGTCTTGGACTAAAGGTTGGACTTGAAGATCTTGGAGGTCTCTTCCAACCAAAACAACTGTATGATTCTGCTTTCTAGAGCTGGAGCCACTTCCAGTACAAGCTCCTCCTGCTTTCCACTAGAACCTGGATTCATAAAGTACATACCTGGGGGGGGAATGTAGTCTGTCATATCAACCCTTTCCTTCCCTTTAGTGCACCAGAAAATGAGTTTAACTAGGGCCCTGTGGGGACAGTGGTCCATTACCAGCCAGCAGCCTTTCTTAGCAGGGAGTTGTATTTAGTGCATTTCTTGAAAAGATATTTGGTACCTGGAGGTGAGCTGAGCACAGGTGAGGGAGTGGTGAAGTGTCACTGCCTGAATACAAATGGAAGATGTTAGAGCCACAAAAATGATGAAGGGAGTGGAACATCTTCCTTAGGAGGAGAGCCTGAGGGAGCTGAGGGCTCCTTAGCTTGGAGGAGAGGAGACTAAGGGCTGACCTCATTCATGTTGATAAGAATGTGCAGGGTGAGTGCCCAGAGGCTGGAGCCAGGCTCTGCTGGGTAATGCCCACTGCCAGCACAAGGGGCAAGGGTGGAAGGTGAGGCAGAGGAAGTTCCATGGAAACAGGAGGAAGAATTTTGTCACTGTGAGGGTGACAGAGCCCTGGAACAGGCTGTCCAGGGGGGTTGTGCTGTCTCCCTCTCTGGAGATATTCAAGATGCCCTGGATGTGTTCCTGTGTGATCTGCTCTAGGTGATGCTGCTCTGGCAGGGGGGTTGGGCTGGATGAGCTTTGGAGGCCCCTTCTAGTCCCTAACATTCTGTGATTGTATTTGGAACTGTTCAAGAGTACTGCCTGTGATTAAAGAGATACTCTGACACATGGAGCACTGCCACAGTAATCTGACTCTCTTAGAGGACATCCTGATGTGGGAAAATTCCAAGTCACTTAATATCAGAAGAATGAAGACTGAGAAGCAGCCCCAAGCCTGCTAGTGGCACATCTTCAAAGCATGGCTGGGATAAAGCCCTTTAGATGTGCAAACTGTGATTGCTGTATTGCAGCTTGAAGAGAAGGCTTTTCAAAAGCCTTCATTGTTGTTACTAAGCAGAGTAGAGTTGCTCATCATGGAGCTGGAACGTTAAGAAACCAAAAGAGAAGAAGTGGCTCATGGAAATGGAGTGTTTCCATTCTTTCTCCTTCTCAGGTTATTCTTAGCTGTGTTTGGACACCATCCAGGTTTCAGTGCTGGCTCACACAGGTGAGAAGTGACACTTGTTCTATTTTGCTGTGTGCATAATAGGGAGTAAATGGAGATTTTAATAGGTAAAACAACTTCAGATCTCCTTCTCTGCAGTACCCACGTAACCATTTGCTACTTCTGATGTACTCAGCAAAGAAAACAGCACACCCCTGGAGATGCTGCTGTAGAAAGGAAGGCTGAACACTGCAGGCAGAGCAGCAAATGTAGAATGGTTTCAGGGTAATTCACAGCTTAATGTCTCCATGCAGACAAGAAATGTGCTGAGAGGATAGCCCAGGGCATGGGGAGGTGAGTTGTGTCAGCTGTGCTCTGCCGGTGCCGGCTGCGGCGGCGACCCGGCCGTGTGCCGGTGCCGGCTGCAGCAGGAACGCTGGGAGCTGAGGATGTCAGCCCTGCCTCCTGAGATGAAGCAAGTGCATCTGAAAGGCCTTCAAGCTGTGTGCTCACAGGGGAAACAGGTAGACTGGGGTGTGCTGAAGGGTACCATCTGCCCAGCTCAACGTGGTTTGCTTTGATCTGAGATTTTGGGGCAAGTTTAGAGAGACTGCCTGGGGGAACACATCTGTGGAACTTTCCCTCCAGGTTCTGTCAGTTGAGCAAGACCTTTAGAACAGGAAAGTGGAGCCAGGCTGTGCTTTGCTGGGGGAAGGGGATAGCATTTTGAGTTCCAGCTTGACCAGGTTGGGCAAGGTGGGTGGGAAAGCAAACTAAGCTTAGGGCAGCGAGTACCTCAAGTAGTAATTACACTCAGGGTAAGAGTGAGTAAGAGTTTCCTAATGGAAAGATGTTTTGCAAGTAGTTTCCCTCAGCAGCCTGACTGCTTTGTCTGAGTATTTGGTCTCAGCCTGCTGATGCATTGGCGTCTGCCCCTCACTGACCCATACTCTGGGAGCTGTGCTCTCCAGGAGGCAAATAAAAAGGCAGCCACATTAGCTCATAGCTGCAGCCACATTAGCTCATAGCTACAGCCCCACTTGCCAGCTACCCCTGTTACCAGGTGCTGCCCTGCTGAAGGTCCAAGCAAAGGTCCTGGCCTCTCCCAGGAGATGAGCAAGTAAGGATTTCTGGGAGCAAATCCAAAGCAACAGGACTTCCACACACAGCAGCATCTGCTAGAGAGTGGCTTTAGGCTGGAAGAGGGAATTTGCAGACTGGAGATGAGGAAGAAACTCTTTCCAGTGAGGGTGGTGAGGCACTGGAACAGGCTGCCCAGGGAGGCTGTGGATGCTCCCTCCCTGAGGGTGTTCAAGGCTGCATGAGGCCTCGGGCAACCTGGGCTAGTGGGAGGTGTCCCTGCCCATGGCAAGCAGTTTGAACTAGGTGATCTTCAAGCTCCCTTCCAACCCAACCCATTCTATGACTCTTTGATTTTTGGGAGCTTTAGAAAGGCAAATAGGGCCAGTGGAGGGTGAGGTGTAAGCTGTGCCTGCAGCAGAGATGCTCATGCAGCTGAGAAGCTGGCTCAGACACCCTGTGCAGACACAGAGAGAAACCAAGGCAGAATCCTGTGATGCTTCTGATCGAGTTTAAGGAATATAAAGGAATCCAGAACTTCACAAACTCTCCCCATCTGCCATTCCTGATGAGCCCACTCTCCTGAATTAAGGCTGCTGTCTATGTAATTTGAATGTATCTTACTATAATAGAAGTCTTCTCTTTGCTGTTCTTAGCTTTAGCAACTGTAATTTAGATTTCATATTTCCATCTGAAGTTAATTGTTACTCCTCATAGTTCTGCCAGAGGATGCCTAATCAAGAGAGCTCCACTTAAATTATGCTTTATGTCACTTAATTTTTTGTGCCAGTGTGGAGAAGAGCTCCACTGCTTGAACATGAGCAGCATTATGTCCTCAGGGGGATTATTGTGTATGTGAAATAAGATATTTTGAGTGAGAATTTCTCCTGGCCCAAAGCCACAGCACTTTGTTTCTGCTCCTCTGTTTTAAAACTGTGCACTTTTGGCAAGCTCTGAAGTGTTGCCTTCCCAGCACAGTCATTTTCCATAAGCATTCCCCCTCCCCCCTCCCCCCAGAAATGGGAATACAAAAATGTTATCTTAGGACATGGTGGAGGAAAGGAAGAAATATTGAGTTACACAGAAGTTAAGCAAAATAGCAGTGCACACAAAGCAAATCCAAAGTGATAGCCTGCACTGGCACGCAGCAGAGAACTCCAGACCCCCTTTCTACCAGAGCAGGGCTGTGTTTGATCTGGTAACAGGCTCCAGGCCACACAGAAAAGCAAAAGCTGTCAGGCAGCCACAGCACTCAGGCAAACATCTCCTCAAAGGAAGAAAATGCTTCTGTCTCCCTCCAGTATCTTTCAGGCACCTTTGTCACAGCTCCAGTGTCTGCAGGAGCACAAGTGAGCAGCCAGGGATTCGTGCTGGGGGGCAGGATGTGTGCAAAACGTAGGAGTTCGAAGCTGTCTCCGAGGGCTGGATAGGAACCACGCTGACAGGAGAGTAAACCAGCAGTGAGCTCCAAATGATGGCATCTGCTGGCCACTGTTAACCTGCTCTGGTTTCTTACCAGCTCCTCAAAGTGAATGTGAAGGTTTTTCCTGTCAGTTCTGCATGAAAGATCAGAGCACTGGCGAGTTTCATTGTCACAATGGTTTAGTACATGGCAAGGAAGCGAAAAATCTTCATCAACTCTGGAACATCAGAGTGCAGGAACCCGGGGCAAAAGCCTCAGAGTAGATTGTGCAGACACTGCAGAGCACTGCTGGGGCATGCAAAGGTTTCAGAAGAGGCAAGGTCAGGCTTCAAAGCCAATTTGCAGCCTTACACCAAAGGAGATGTCAGGTAATGATAGGACTGGGGGGATGGAGCAAAACTAGAAGGGGGAGATTCAGATTGGCTGTCAGGAAGAAGTTGTTCCCCAGGAGGGTGGTGAGAGCCTGGCACAGGCTGCCCAGGGAGGGGGTGGAAGCCTCCTGCCTGGAGGTGTTTGCAGCCAGGCTGGAGGTGGCTGTGAGCAGCCTGCTGTGGTGTGAGGTGTCCCTGCCCATGGCAGGGGTTGGGACTGGCTGAGCCTTGAGCTCCCTTCCAACCCTGACAGTTCTGTGTAGACTTGGTGCTGTTAAAGAAAGCCAACATTTCTTCCTGTGCCTTTCCATCATTTTTGAGCTTACCTCTCAGTGGAGCTCAGCAGACAGCTCACCCTTGAGATGCCAAGTGCAGGTCATGATGGCCCCAGGCAGGCCAAATATAGAACTCTTCTCCTTCAGAGAACTCCATCAGGAGCTTCACTCCTTTTGATAGGTGGCTGTGTTGTGTTTTCTGCAGGGTTCAGTTTCCACCTGACAAATGACACTGCAGGATGCTGCTGGCACTGGGGTTAGGGTTGCAGAGAGTTGTTCTGCAGACAGCTTGAATTCTGTCAAAGCAAAGGTAAGTGCCCAGCGATTTGGAGCTGTTCTTAGTGCAAGGAGTGGCTCTTTGAACTGCCCCAAAGATAATGCTGAGGCAGCACTGAAGCCCTGGAATGATTCTTAAGGCTCTGTGATCTCCTAGCATCACAAGGCTGACAGAGGAGCCAGTGCTGAGGTTCCTGGGGAGCGTCCCTACTGGGACAGCTTTTGTCCAAGTGCCCATTCAGCCACACAAGAGTGGTTTAACTTGCTCAGGCTTTCTGGGATCTTTTCTAGCTGCCTTTCTGACTTGTTTTTTTTCCTCCCTGGTGCACATTCTGCTGTCAGGAGTATCACCTCCCTGCCCCTTCGGTGCCTCACCTCTTTTGGGTGCTGCAGGGTAACCCTTTGGCTCCCAGCTGCTGGAGTTCTGTGGTGTGATTGCCCTTTCTCTAGCCAGTACTGAGCCAACATGCACCAGGCTTGTGTGGTTCAGTGCCCAGCCCGTGTTCAGAGCCTTGGCATGCATGCATCAGTGCTGTGAGCCAGGCCCTGCTCAGACAGTGCTGTGTCACCTGGGTGTGAGGCAGCCTGCTTGCAGCTATGCACTCTGATAGAGTGTGGCCTCTAGGGCTGATCTCACACCTGCATTCAGCAAGTTCAGCTGCAGGGGCTATTAGGCAGCTGCAGCCCAGTTAGCTGCTTGAAGTGGTTCTGAGAAGAGCAAACCAGCCCAGTCTGTTGGTCAGCAGCTCTGCTTGGTTGCCAGTTCAGTGCAGTGTCCAGCAAGGGCTGGCTGGGAGCTGGTTTTGTTTGTGTGCTTCGGTCTGCTGGCGCTGCTGTCATCCTCAGAAAGGAAGTTCCTCCCTTCTTCCCTTTCTTGGAGGTTTGGCTGTTAGCTCAACTCAACAACCTTGCCAGAAGAACTGCTCTTCACATACCTTTGTCATTTCTTCTTCTAGGAGACAGCAGGAGGTGTCCCTGCCCATGGCAGGGGGGTTGGACCTAGATGACCTTTAAGATCCCTTCCAACCCAAACCATTCTATGAAATCATCTGTGGTTTTCATGCTTGAATCTTGGACAATGTTTTACCAATGTGTATTTAACCTTCCTTTTGTCCCAGATGTGCACAGATGAAAAGCTCTGTGCCACATTTTGGGCAGCAGATCATAGAATCACAGAACTGTCAGGGTTGGAAGGGACCTCAAGGATCAGCCAGCTCCAAGCCCCTTCCATGGGCAGGGACACCTCACCCCACAGCAGGTTGCTCACAGCCACCTCCAGCCTGGCTGCAAGCACCTCCAGCCATGAGGCTTCTACCACCTCCCTGGGCAGCCTGTGCCAGGCTCTCACCACCCTCCTGGGGAACAACTTCTTCCTCACATCCAATCTCAATCTCCCCACATCTAGTTTTGCTTCACCCCCCCCCCCCCCCCGGTCCTATCCCTCCCTGACACCCTCAAAAGTCCCTCCCCAGCTTGCTTGGAGCCCCCTGCAGATCCTGGAAGGCCACAATGAGGTCTCTTGGGAGCCTTCTCTTCTCCAGACTGCACAGCCCCAACTCCCTCAGTCTGTCCTCACAGCAGAGCAGCTCCAGCCCTCTGCTCCTCCTCGTGGCCCTTCTCTGGACACCTTCCAGCACCTCCAGATCCTTCCTGGCACAGAGGCTCCAGAACTGGACACAGAGCTCCAGGTGGGGTCTCAGCAGAGCAGAGTAGAGGGGGAGAGATGCCACGTGTCTGGACTGTTGAGAGCCAAGGGTGTTTGGGAGTTAGTGGGGAGTGGGCTGTGCCTTCTGAGTGAAATGCCAGTGTAAAGCCAGGATGGCCACAGCCTCCCTGCTCTGTGGAGAGGATGTGTAAACTCAGCTCCTGTCAGCAAAACAAAGAGAACTTTCAAGAATTGAAAGAAATCAGAAGGGAATAGAACTGAGTCACTCCATTTTCCAAACTACAGCTGAAGCTACACCAGATGCTCTGTGCCCTGACTCGAGTCCTGATGGCTTATTTTGGGTCAGATTCAGGCCAGCGCAAGGTGGACAGACACTGAAGTGACACTGCATTCGTTCCCACTCCAGTGACCTTGATCCAGCCCCTCCAGTGACTGGGGACGGATTAGGGTCACACAGGAAGTCAGAGATCTTCATGAAGAGCTCTGGGGTTGCTTGTACCAATGTGGTCTGTGGCTGTGCCAGTGCCTTTGTGAGGGAATTCTTTTAGAGCTGACCTAAAGCAGTGATCTTCCTTGCCTGGGTTGCTTTCCAATCTCACATGCCACAGAAAAAGAGGGCTTGAGTTGGAGGGGCTCTGAACAGAGCTGACTGGGCTCACTCCCACTGCCTGCGGCTTCTTGCTGGGAAGCAAATCTCAGCCTCACCTCAGGCACCTCTGCAGGCCACTGTGCTGCAGCTAAGGACTGCTGCTCCAGGGCTGGGATTTGAGCTGGGATTTGAAAAGCTGAAGGACATGCTGACCTGCAGCAGAGCTGCTCCTCCAGCAGTTTGACAGGAGAGAACAGCTTAAGATAGAGACTCACTTCTCTGCCTAGTCTCTGTTGCTGCAACTGAAGAAAATGGTTTAGTATGTAAGCCCTTGAGAAGGTAATGCTGACATTTCTCCTTTAAATCTCCTGGCATCGTAGCTGGGCTGGTAATTACAGCTGGCTGCTCTTCTGGGCTAGGGCACAACACTGCTCCCTGCAAATGCAACCCCTGGAGGTGTTCAAGGCCAGGTTAGACAAGGTCTGGAGCAACCTGGCCTGGTGGAAGGTGTCCCTGCCCGTGGCAGGGGTTGGAACTGGTGATCTTTAAGGTGCCTTCCAACCCAACCCATTCTGTAGATGTAAGAAATCCTTCTCTGAGGTTTTCCAGCTGATCAGATAGTTACCATCTAAACAGAACCAGGCAGGTGAAGCCTTTCTGCTTAAGGCACACACAGAGGAGATGCTATCCATGGTCACAAAATAAATAAAGCCCACCACTGCAGGCAGAACCAAGGGGTGACTCTCACCAGGAAGCAAGTCGGGGCTGACATGAGAAATAAAGAAGGAAAAGCAGAACTGCCTGAAGTGTCTGAATCCCCCCACCCCCAATCTCTTCTGCAATGCATTTGCTAATGCAGAATTGCCCTAGTGTTGAGCTCAGTGGATTGCTCTTTGTCACTCAGTTTGTCAGGTTTGCTGAGCCATGTGTGAAGAGTGCCTAAAGGCAGTGCTGAAGCAGAGCTCTCAGTCACTTTGCACCAGGTTACCTCCTTGTGGCTGGTATCTGACCACATGATATCACAACATCTGATCCTCCTGCACATGTGTCTGAATAGGTGCAGGTGTTTGGCAGCAGGAGCATCCCAGACCCCAAACACACAGCCACAACAGAACATCTTTTGTTGAGCAATAATGAAACCTTATTCCTTCCATTTGCAGCAGCTAACAGCTGCAGCTGGGGGAACTGCTGCTAACCAGGGCAGTCCTGCAGACAAAAGCAGCAAATCATAGAATCCCAGGCTGGTCTGGGTTGGAAGGAACCTGGAAGATCATCCAGATCAAACCCCCTGCCATGGGCTGGGACACCTTCCACCAGCCCAGGTTGCTCAAGGCCTCGTCCAACCTGGCCTTGAACACCTCCAGGCAGGAGGCAGCCACAGCCTCCCTGGGCAACCTGTGCCAGTGACTCCCCACCCTCACTGGAAAGAATATCACAGAATTAACCAGGAAAATACCCTTGAGATCAAGTCCAACCACCTGATCAACTAAACCATGACACCAAGTCCTTCATCCAGTCTCAATCCCATCTCTTCCTAATCTCCAGTCTCAATCTCCTCTCTTCCAGCTCAAACCCTTTATCCTCATCCTATCACTACAAACCCTTGTGAAAAGTCCTTCCCCAGCTTTCTTGTAAGCCTCCTTCAGGTACTGGAAGGCTGCTCTAAGGTCTCCCTGGAGCCTTCTCTTCTCCTGAGCATTTTGTGAGTCTGTTACAAGAGTGCAGGCAGCACAGCATGTCCTCCTTGTCCGTGTGTCAGTATCAAAGTGCAGTGGCTGGGTTATTGGCCCACGCAGCGGTGTGCAGCCTTGGTTCTGGGGTGGGCCAGGCTCCTGCAGAATGCCCAGCCTGATTTTGCTAGGGCTGTTGCTGCTGGAGTGGTAAAACTTTCTAAACTGAAGGAGTGGGAGGAGTAAGGCAGAGAAATTCCTACAGCCAAGTGAGATTTTTTGGAAGCATCTAGGTCATGGTTCATTCTGTTACCTCTTCTGGTTCAGAAAGGGGTTTGAGGCTCATTATTGGGTATCTTCCACCAGAGAGCTAATTTTGTTCATGCAAACAACCAGCTACTAACAAGTCTGCTGGGCTGAACTCTGCCCAGGTCTGCTCTTTTCTCACTGACTGGGGCTTGCTGTTCATGTTTAGCCTGAGAAGCAGAACCTGTTTGGTTCACACAGAATCAAGGTTGGAAAAGACCTTTGAGATCATCCAGTCCAACCTATCACCCAACACCATCTGATCAACTAAACCATGGCACTAAGTGCCTCATCCAGATCTTCCCCTACTCCAACATGGATCTGCTGCCCATATCCTAGGACCAGAGAAGAGCTCATGGTAGACTTGTGCAGCTCTCCTGCTGGAAGATCTCTCTCTTCTCTTTACTGTTCTTTGTAACTCCTGCACTTGTGCCTGGAGAACAAAGGGTTTCCATCTCATGCCCCTGTTGTCTCCACACTCACACAGGAGAGACCACAGGGCTGTTCCTGGTTAGCTGTAGGAGAGTTCAACTCTGCAGTTAAACCCCTTGGCTCCTCTTCAGCCCAGCAGTGTCCTGGCTTCACACAGCCTGCTCTCAGAAGCAAGCCCACTCCCCCACACACAGGTGGGTGGGAAAACAACCCCAAAGAACCCCTCTGGGCTGAGGCCAAGAGTTTGCTGAGATGCTAATGTTATACAATTACCTTAGCAGAAGGTGTGTGGGTTTGGGTTTTTTGTTTATTGAACTTAATACTGGCCTATCCAGAGCATGCTTGGGTCTGTGAATAAATTATCTAATATCCAGGAGCAGTGGAGCATCCTGAGAGTAGCCAGATTAAGCACCTAGCAACCACTGCAGGTCAATAATTCCTATCTGAATATCATTTTAATCTCCATTCTTTCTCAACAACACTGCTTTCACAGTCTGCCCCTTTTCCACCCCATTTTCCCCCTCGTTCCCCTCAAACCCACAGCACCTGGGCTCTGTTGGAGTCTCTCTTTCCACCCCAGGTGTGGTCACTTTGCCCTCCTCACCCACTTCCCTATTTAATCCCCACCAGGAAGGGCAGGAGCCCCAAGCTGAGCCCTTCTGGGCTGGAGGATCCTCCTCACATCTCTGGTGAGTGCCCCTGGTGCACACTGGGTGTTGGTGGTGGTGACTACAAAGGCCGGGGGCCTGCTGGCCCCCGGTTGTTAGGGCATTCATTAATGACTCCTCTGATATCACCCAGAGGTGCTGGTTGGGGCTCCTTGCTGGGGCTGAGTTCCTCTGGGTGGTAGCTTGGCTGGTGAGGATCTTGTCCTTGCCTCTGGGATGGGTGCACAAATGGTGGTGGGGGAGCAGGAGCTGCTTAGTGAGCTGATTTTATGCTGCTGATGTAATGTTGATGGCTACCCCAATATCACCCAGGGGTGCTGGCTGGGCCTCAGCTCCTCTGGTACGTGCACTCAGAGCCTGGAAACCAACTGCAACCTGGCCTGCATCCAAAGCAGGGTGAGCAGCAGGTTGAGGAGGGGATTCTGCCCCTCTGCAGGGTGCACTGCCTTTGGCTTGGCAGCTTGGTGTTTGACTTGTGCCTCCACCTCCATGAGAGCTTCTTCCATGGGCTTTGTCCTCTGCTGTGATGAGGAGACGGTGCCACTGAGGAGGTGGCTCCCAGCACCTCGGTGCTGGGGGCTTTACCTGGCTGGGTAATGCCTGTTCCCAGCTGCTGTGGGACAGGCAGAGTTATTCAATGGGTGCAACTGACTGGATGGTGGTTGGCTTGGTTTTTTTTTGTTTCTCAAAGGAAAAATAGGCTTCAGTGTCTTGGGTGGATTGCCACAGAGTCAGGAGCCCAAGGCTGCAGAGAAATGTGCTGAATCTTCATGTGCTCACCACATTTCCATGCACAGAGCAAGATAATTGTGTGCATGTTTTTGCTTGGGGCCTTGTTGCTGCTGGTTTTAAAAGGAGGGAGCCTTTTACTTTGTTTTATCTCAAAGCAGCCTTTCTTAGGAGTGCCTACAGATCCCTCTGACTCTCTGCAGCTCATGTTTGCTGCAGGCTAGTAGCAGAGACAGTGGGAAAGTCAGGAATTAGACTGTGTGTCTGCTCTGGGACTGTAACAAAGCCCAGAGGTGCAACAGAAACTCAGTTCCAGGAGTCTGTAGTGCCTTTGTAGCCAGACTGAACTCAAGCTGCCAACAGATCTGACCAGATCTTCTTGGACCTCTCTTAAGAAAGAAAGAGGGGAAAGGAGACTGCAGTGAGGGCAGTGATGGGGTTGCTGTAACCAAACACAGCTTTGCCTGAGAAGGTAACCACACCTCTGAGGTGCAATGCTCCCAGGGATTGTGGCTCTGGGGTTTGGAGGGCAGGCAGGCTCTGAATGAGCAGAGGTGTTTGTGGTTTCTTGGCTTTTCCTGACACAGGAGTAGTCTGTCCTGGCTCAGGGCATGGCCACAAAAGCTAATAAAATGGGGTGCAAGGTGGAGGAAATTAATCTTGCAAGTGTAGAAATGGGAGCATGAGAATTGCTGTGCTGCTTGAATCACAGAATGTTAGGGACTGGAAGGGGCCTCAAAAGCTCATCCAGTTCACCCCCTGCCAGAGCAGGAGCAGCTGGAGCAGATCCCACAGGAACACATCCAGGTTGGGAATATCTCCAGAGAGGGAGACTCCACAGCCCCCCGGGCAGCCTCTTCCAGGGCTCCGTCATCCTCACAGGGAAAAACTTTTTCCTCCTGTTTCCATGGCACTTCCTCTGCCTCAGCTTCCACCACTGCCCCTCGTGCTGGCATTGGGCATCCCCCAGCAGAGCCTGGCTCCAGCCTCTGGGCACTCACCCTGCACATCTTGATCAACATGAATGAGGTCACCCTCAGGCTCCTCCTCTCCAAGCTAAAGAGCCCTCAGGCTCTCCTCATAAGGAAGATGTTCCACTCCCTTCATCATTTTTGTGGCTGTGCTGGACTCCCTCAAGCAGTTCCCTGAGAGCTTTCTTGAACTGAGGGGTCCAGAACTGGACACTATTCCAGATGTGGCCTCACCAGGATAGAGCAGAGGGGGTTTGGATTGACTTCAGCAGAGAGGGTAGCTCTGAATGGAAGGTCAGATCCTGCTGGGTTCCAGCTGGTATCACAGGCTGAGTGGTAGCAGATCAGGCAGGTAAGAGCAATGTGAGGAGAGAAAGAACAGGAGCTGCAGACACCTTTCAGTGAGCCTTACCTGGGAGAACAGGAGAGCCAAAGAGCCATGGATCTGTCTGGAGTGGGGAGCTCATGTTACCCCTGGGGGTATCCTCCATGGTGGTTAAGTGATTGCAGCTAGGCTGTTGCTTGGTGCTTGTTGCAGTTACTGTCACCCAGTGCATGCTGCCAGGCTCAACTGCAGCCTTCTTGGGAACAGAATTCAGCAAGTTCAGACTCATTTCACCTCACCCATCAGGTGAGCCACAGCTCATGCTCCAGCTGTCTGCACTTTGGCCTTTTGCTGCTGCCCTTGGCCAGCACAGAAATGATTCCGGTGGGACTTGGCTGCTGAGCGGCAGGAGTGTGGAGAATCATGGACTCGTAGAACTGTCAGGTTTGGAAGGGACCTCAAGGATCATCCAGTCCCAACCCCCTGCCATGGGCAGGGACACCTCACACCACAGCAGGTTGCTCACAGCCACATCCAGCCTGGCTGCAAACACCTCCAGGCAGGAGGCTTCCATCACCTCCCTGGGCAACCTGTGCCAGGCTCTCACCACCCTCATGGGGAACAACTTCTTCCTCACAGCCAATCTCAATCTCTCCCCTTCTAGTTTTTGCTCCCTCCTCCCTAGTCCTATCCCTCCCTGACACCCTCAAAAGTCCCTCCCCAGCTTGTAGCCCCCTGCAGATCCTGGAAGGACACAATTAGGTCTCCTTGGAGCCTTCTCGTCTCCAGACTGAACAGTCCCTCAGTCTGTCCGCATGGGAGGGGAGCTCTGCTCATCCTTGTGTCCTTCTCTGTGCACCTTCCAGCACATCCAGATCCACCTCCAGAAGAAAGTGGTTATTGGGGAACCTACACATCCAGTGTGTCCTGATAGCAAAAGCCTCTGAGAAACAATGATGTGGCCAAGGGAGCATCGAGAATGAGGGTGTTTAATCACCCTTGCTGCTCACTGGGGAGGGTGTTTGGCAGGCAGAGGTGGCTCATGTGTGGGCTGTGGAACTCCTAATGTAATGCAGACTTCTCCACTGCTGTGCTGTGCCAGTAAGAGTGTGGTCTGATGGGGAGAGCAGAGCATCAAAGTGAGCGTGGCGCTCCCAGTCACAGCCTGAACGCTGAACTTGGCAGGCAGTGGTAGGAAATAGCGAGAGGAAGGTAGAGGCCTGGCAAACCATGCAGACATGTGGATTGTATTTAGCAGGCACCCTTGGAGAGAGGCAGTCAGTTCCCAAGCTTTGGGGACGTTATGGAGAAGGAAAACACACAACTGGCTTCCAAACTGCAGCTGGTTATGGCAGTTCTGGAGAGTAAGTGCCAGGTCTGGAGTCGGTGGTAGGAACAGTCCTGAAGTGAGCGCCTGCACAAGCTGAGCTAAACAGATCTCATCTGACAGGATCAGAGTCCCAGAGCCTTCCAGTCTGGGAAGCTGAGGAATGGTCTCAGTCTTGCTGTTTGGTCAGGAGAGTACAAAGAATCACAGAATGGTAGGGGGTGGAAGGGGCCTCAAAAGATTATCCAGGCCAACCCCCCTGCCGGAGCAGGGTCACCCAGGGCAGGTCACAGAGGCACATATCCAGGTGGGTTTGGAATGTCTCCGGTGAAGGAGACTCCACAACCTCTCTGGGCAGCCTGCTCCAGGGCTTTTTTTACCCTCACGGTGAAAAAGTTTTCCCTTCTGTTTCTGTGGAACCTCCTCTGCTCCGGCTTGCCCCCACTGCCCCTGCCCCATCCTTGGACACCCCTGAGCAGAGCCTGGCTCTCTCCTCCCGACGCTGACCTGCACATCTTTATCAACAGGAATGAGGGCACCCCTCAGGCTCCCCTGCTGCAGGCTGAAGAGCCCCAGCTCCCACAGCCTGTCCTCAGAAGGAAAATGTTCCACTGCCTTCATCTTCTCCGCGGCTGGGAGCTGGATTCTGAGAACCGTTGCTGTTGCGGAGAGGGTTGTGCAGGGAGCGGCGCTCGTCCCCCCAGCTCTGCAGGGCTCTGCTTTGTGGGGCAGCGCAACCCTCGCACAGCTGCGGTGATGCTGCCGCAGCGACACCTGACCCCGCGGCTGTGCGCCAGGGTCCTCGGGAAACAATGCCTCTGTCTGACAGAAGTGCAGGGAAGAGAGACAGCTCCTGCTGATTCCTGCACGGCTCTGACCGTGGGGTTTGGGTTTGAGTTTTCAAGGCGTGCTGACCAGCTGTGTGAGACTGGGCTTAGTGCTCGGGTGGAAAGGTCAAGGATCGTGCTGCCCAGGGAGGCGGTGGAGCCCCTGTCCCTGGAGGTGTTCACAAAAGGCTTGGATGTGGCACTTGGAGCCGTGGTTTAGTTGTCAGGAGGTGTTGGGGATTAGGTCATGGGTTGGACTTGATGACCTCTGAGGTCTTTACCAACCTTATTGAGTCTATGATTCCACAGTTTCCCTCCCTCCATTGCCTTTGCACCTCCCAGAGGCAGAGTGGCACCTACCTCGCTGGTGTTCCTTGGAACACCCTCACGCTGGGACTCAAATCTTGCTTCCTAGGCCCTGTGACTGTTTAATGTTTATCCCTTGCCTGGCTCTGGTTCCTTGATTACTGGCTACGATTGCCAATGCAAACCTAACATCCACACTAGCTGCAGGAAGGAGAGCTCTTGCCAGTTTCCTTTCACAGTTCATCTTTTAGCTGCCATCTGGTTGCAGCTATCAGAGCAAGCACGTTTCCCATAAGGAAGAGCAATTTCTTTCTTCCCCAGTATCTTCATTATGTGCCTCTGATTAATTGAGTGAGAGGTAAGACCTGCAGGACTCTGGGTTCTTCTGGTTTTGAGATCCTTTTCATTTAGGAATGGCCAGCTGCCAGTTTGGCTGTGCAAGAGTCAGAGGTAGTTAGCATGCTCTGTGTGTGTATTGCATTTGGGGTTAGCATTTGTCCTGACTGTGCTGCTGGTAGAAAGTTCATTGCTGTGCCTGCTGAAATTTGCAGTGCACTGCAGAGTCTCTTAGCCCTGGTGTCCACAGGGGCTGGCAGGATGCCTGTGTGTGTCCTGCAGAGCAAGTGTCTAGTCAGAGGTCAGGAAGGATTCAGGAATGGGCCTTTGAGAGGGAGCTGTGTTTAAAGGGGGTAGGATGATCTTTCCAGGCCCCTTCCAACCCCTAAGGTTCTGTGCTGTGTTTGAATTAGTCTGGGATGAGGGCAAGGTGATCACTGCCACTTTTTTCTTGGGTTGTAGGACTGAAATTGCCCTCTGTTGTGCAGAGGATGCCACCCTTAGCACCTCTCCTCCTTCCCACTTCCCTTCTCTTCTGTGGTCCCAGTGGGTGTTTGTCCTATGGTCAGCTGGTGGTGATCTCGCCTGATCTGGCAGAGGGGAATGTACTCCTTCTGTCTTCTCTCCCTTCCCTCTCCCCCTCTCTCTTCCTCCCTCTCCCTTCCTACCTCCACTGCTCTCTGGCTGCCCAGAATGTGTTTGTTAATCCTTACCATTGGCTCCCCTGTGCACTTTCAGCCTTCCCTCAGCCTCCTTTACTGCCCCACTGCCTCCTGCCCCTGCTCTCTCTTTCTGCCTGCTTCCATGCTCCAAAGGAGCTCCCAGCCTGCTTGTGGCTCATGTTGACACAAGCTTCTTCACGTGAAGGCAGTTAAACTCCTGTTGAGCCACGCTGCCTCCCTCTGCATCTGGGTTTCTAGGGCTATGGCAGAGCAGCTGGGGCTGAGTCCCATTTGAAAAACTTGGGGGGATTATTTTTTTCCTGTGAGAGTGAAATGATGCAAAACCTTGGAAGGGGGGAAGATTTTTCCTCTAAATCAGCAACAGTAAAGTTTGTTTATGTTCAGGCTGTTTGTTATACAAGCCTGATGCATTCTTTCCCCAGGAAATGCCTGCCTGGAAGAAATGACCTCCTGAGCACAATTAAACCTGGAGCTTTCCCCTCTCTTCTTGCATGCAAGAGGAGACCAACCCCCACCTGGCTCCAACCTCCTTTCAGGGAGTTGTAGAGGGTGAGGTCTCCCCTCAGCCTCCTCTTCTGAAGGCTAAACAACCCCAGCTCCCTCAGCTGCTCCACATAAGTCTTGTGCTCAAGGCCCTTCACCAGCCTGATTGCTCTCCTTTGGACCTGCTCCAGCACATTAAAGAGTAGCACAAAGCTCTCCAGGCCAGTGGGAGATGAAATGTCATTCTGAGATGCTTTTGAAAAGGAATGGGGGGGCTCCTCAGTGACCTGACAATATTGTGTGGTCCTTCAGACATCTTTTCACCTCGAGAAAACCCTTGAGCTCCTCAGCCAGCCTGCTTTGCTTCCTTATCTTCCTGTGCCAGACAGAAACTCCAGGTGACCCTGTCCTCCTGGGTGACAGGAGGTGATCAGTGAGATCACAAGTTAAGTTTTCCTTGTCTGTCACACTCCCCTGCTTGTCAGTGTGGGGACTGGAAACACAGGGATGGAAAATGGTGCCACTGATTTTTATCATTGACACAAATGACTTCTCAGACCAGAGTGCTTCTCAAGACGGTATTGATTTCTCTCAGAGAACCTTGTTGCTTTATCAGAGAGGCTCTTATCTGCACTTCCATCACTTCGGTGCTTAGAAGGTGGTGGTTTAGGAGTAAACCCACCCCTGCAATGCCTGCTTGCATGTGCTGGCAACTACATATTGCAGTGGCAGGCCCCATGATCAGGCTTGCATGGATTCTGACCTGCTGGAAGGGAGTCACAATTCACTGCCTCCATGATCTCTAGTTAAAGATAAACTCAGGGCTGGCTGAAGAAGGTTTAACTTGAAAGTTTTTGCAACATGGCTGAACCAGCCCAGTTCAGCTTAGCATACACTAACAAGTTCAACATAGAGCCACAGAATGCATTGGCTTGGAAGGGATTCTCAAAGGTCATCTTGCCCAAGCCCCCTGTAGTGAGCAGGGACATCTCCAACTGGATCAGGTTGCTCAGGGCCCCATCAGGTTTGGCCTTGAATGTCTCCAGGGACAGGGCCCCAGCCCTGGGCAGCCAGGTCTAGCATTTCACCACTCTCATTGTAAAGGACTTGGAAGATGACAGCCCTGCTTGCCCTGGAGCAGCCTGTGGTGGTGCCTGAGCCTGAGTGCTCCACTTGCCTCATTCCTCTTGGTCTGTGGACTTGCAGTGCCCTTGGTGAGGTCAGGAGGGCACAGCCTGGCAAGAAATGTTAAGACATCATCAGCACTGACACAAGGCAAGTGAAAAGGTGGAAGAGTGGTGCTGCTCTTATTGGGAGGAGGCAGCAAACCCAGCGTGGCTTTCTGCCTATAGCTCAGGCAGATGCAGTGAGACTGGTTTGCAGCTGCTCCTGGGACTCTTGGGAAGCTCTCCACCTCCTGCTCCTGGATCTGGGTAGGACTGCCTGGTCTGGGAGGGCAACCACGACTTCAGGAACCTCCTGTTAGCGTCCAGCAAGGCAGATGCTGCCAGGGAGCACCAGAGCAGAGTGCCGGGTTCCCAGCAGTGCTCATTTGCTGTGCAGCATGTGGGTACCTCTGAGATGTCCTCCAGTTCCAGCTGAGAGCTGGGTAGAAGGAGGTATAAACAGGCAGTGGCTTAGCATGGATCCTCAGTCAGGAGCCTCCTTGAGTGCTTCCAGTAAGCAAGAGGACAAAAAGCCATTTTTCCTGTCCTCTTTCCTTGCCCCCTACAATGAAAGGAGGCCAAGAAAGGATAAAGACTGTGCAGATCACCTGTAAAGGAAGGGTGAAAATGAAACAGAGGCATCTCCCCTGCCCCTCCAACGTGAACAGGCAGAGATGTTTTCCCAGGGAATTTGCATTCTGTGTCCTACCTCCTTCTACACAACCAAACATGTAAAAAGAATAGGAGCTTTAAATAATGAAAGAGGAGGATCTTTCCAGTGGGGCTGAGCAGAGCACTCCCCAGCTCAACTAATGGGAGTGCACATTCACTCTGGACCTTTGTCAGCACACATTAAAAATACCTCATCAGCTTAACCCATTTACTTTCCTAGGAGGAGCCTGGGAGATCATGGCTGCTAAATGAATTAAGAGGCACAACCAGGCTGGAGAAGGAACCTCTGAATGTTTCATTTTGCTGTTGCATAATGCACAGTGTGCCACACGTGGGGGCTTGGAAGGCATCGTGCAGAGCAGCAGCAGCAGCCTGACAGCTGCACTGGAGAGTGGCTTGTGGGCTGCTGCTGTCTTCATCTGAATAGAATTAACCAGGTTGGAAGAGACCTTGGAGATCATTGAGTCCTACCTATCACCCAACACCATCTAATCAACTCAACCATGGCACCAGGCACCCCATCCAGTCTCTTCCTACACACCTCCAGGGATGGTGACTCCTCCACCTCCCTGGGCAGCACAGCCCAAGGGCCAATTACTCTTAATGGGAAAAACTTTCTCCTCACCTCCAGCTGAAACCTCCCCTGGCACAGCTTGAGACTGTGTCCTCGTGTTCTGGTGAGACCAACCCCCACCTGGCTGCAACCTCCCTTCAGGGAGTAGTAGAGAGCAAGAAGGTCTCCCCTGAGCCTCCTCTTCCCCAGGCTAAGCAACCCCAGCTCCCTCAGCCTCTCCTCATGGGGCATAGCAGTTTGGGCTGAGTCCTGCAGTGCCACCACCTGCACAGGGACCAGGTGCAGAAAGTATTTAGCATGCCTCATTCTTCTGTGGGTTGGGGCTGGCTTCCTGGTGAGGGCTTTCTTGGCCTCTGATCTGCACTCTGTTAAACAATGAAGTACAGAATTGTCAGGGTTGGAAAGGACCTCAAGAATCAGCCAGTCCCAACCCCCTGCCATGGGCAGGGACCCCTCACACCACAGCAGGCTGCTCACAGCCACCTCCAGCCTGGCTGCAAACACCTCCAGGCAGGAGGCTTCCACCACCTCCCTGGGCAACCTGTGCCAGGCTCTCACCACCCTCCTGGGCAGCAACTTCTTCCTCACAGCCAATCTCAATCTCCCCACTTCTAGTTCTGCTCCATCCCCCCAGTCCTATCCCTCCCTGACATCCTCAAAAGTCGCTTTCCTGTAGCCCTCTTCAGATCCTGGAAGGCCACAATTAGGTCTCCTGGGAACCTTCTCTTCTCTCTCTTTTACTGGAGACAGAGCTTCAGACAGCTTTGGATCAGCCCTTTGCTAAGGGCAGTGTGCTTGAAGTGTCAAACTTTTTGTCCCTGTTCCTCTGCTAGTGGCACTGTTAAAGGTTTCTCAGCTCATGAAGAAGCTGCACTTCAGCTCTGGCATGGGACAGAGAGAAAGCTCTTAGGAGCTCCTGAGAATAAAGTGAAGCAGGGACCATAATTTTGTTACCAGCAGGGGCTGTTTTGAAGTGCTTAAATAAATGTTTCATGCCACCACTAAAGCAAAAGTATTCTTGTACCCAGGGAGAGGGAGGGGGAGACTGCTCTGGTGTCAACTGGCTGTGGAAAAGTTTTCTTCAGACACTCTTTGAAACACTCCACACAGCAGTATGTCACTGGGGGGGGTTCAAGGATCATCTTATTAAAGCAAACTTTGCACCTGGAAAGGGAAGAAAAACATTTGCCAGGCACCTTTCACAGCTTCTACATCTTGGCCATGTGCAGAGGGCAGAAGGGGTCAGCTGCAGCCTACTACACTGACAGAATCATAGACTGCTTTGGCAGGGGCTTCAAAGCTCATCCAGTTCCACCCCCTGCCGTGGGCAGGGACACCTCCCACCAGCCCAGGCTGCTCAAGGCCTCATCCAACCTGCCCTTGAACACCTCCAGGCAGGAGGCAGCCACAGCCTCCTGGGCAGCCTGTGCCAGTGTCTCCCCACCCTCCCTCTGAAGAGTTTCTTCCTAATCTGCTGTCTTAATCTCCTCAGCTTCAATCCATCATCCCTCATCCCGGCACTCCCAGCCCTCGCCCAAAGTCCCTCCTCAGCTCTCCTGGAGCCCCTTCAGGTTCTGGAAGACTGCTCTGTGGTCTCCCTGGAGCCTTCTCTTCTCCAGGCTGAACACCCCCAGCTCTCTTAGCCTCTCCCTATAGCCCTCTGATCATCCTCATGGCCTCCTCTGGCCCTGCTCCAGCAGCTCCAGGTCCTTCTTGTGCTGGGGGCACCAGCACTGGGCACAGTGCTCTGGGTGAGGTCACAGAAGAACAGCGGGAGGGGGGAAACATTGCAGAGCTGAGCCAAATGACCTTAGACTATTCTGTTCCCTAGTCTCTTCATTTGGCTGTTTCTCTGTGCAGAGCTGCACACTGTACAGGATAACAGTAGGAAGTGTTCAGCTGCAGAGAGATTTGCTGGGTGGCAAACTGTGTTAATTGTGTGCTCTGTATTCTGAAAGGTCCTTGATGTCACAGGCTCACAGGATGGCAGGGGTTGGAAGGGACCCAAAGAGATCATCCAGTTCAACCCCCCTGCCAGAGCAGGAGCACAGAATCCAGCTCAGGTCACACAGGAACACATCCAGACAGGGGCTTGAAAGGCTCCAGAGAAGGAGACTCCACAACTTCTCTGAGCAGCCTGCTCCAGGGCTCTGTGACCCTCCCAGTGCAGAAGTTCCTCCTCATGGTGAGGTGGAACCTCCTGTGCTGCAGCTTACATCCATTGCCCCTTGTCCTATCCCAGGGAGCAAGTGAGCAGAGCCTGTCCCCTCCCTCCTGACCCCCAGCCTTCAGATGTTGATGGACATCTATTAAATCCCCTCTCAGCCTTCTCTTCTCCAGACTAAGCAGCCCCAGGGCTCTCAGCCTCTCCTCACCAGGCAGTGCTCCAGTCCTTAATCATCCTCGTTGGACCCATCTCTGCCTTTGTGGTGCTCACGTCCAGACTGTGCTGGGAGCTCAGGGGCTAAAGCTGGGCTCTGCTCCCTGCTCAGTCTCCTCCACAAATCAATGAGGACAGAATACTGAAGACTCTTCTTACACTATTACTGACAATGAGAATCGTTTAATAATGGTTTTCATTCTCTCCTTGTTGGTTTCCTTCTAACTGGCTGTGCCTGGCTCCTGTGGCAATGACAGGCTAATGGGAACAGCTGATTGCATAGACAGCTCTCGAAAGGCTGTCTCGGAGAGTTCTATGAATGCATTTAAATCCTGGGCTCCTGAGCAGTGCCCAACTTTCTCAGCTCAGTGGAGTACCAGCTCAGACTTCCCGGAGTGCACACAGCAGGACTTGGAGCCCTGTTCCACTGACCGATTCCAGACTTGGTCAAAAACTCAGTGTTCGGCTCACAACTGATAAAGGACTTGTGAAGCTTCATAAATCTCTTCTCTTCTTGAGCCCAGCCTGAGGTTCATGGGGAAAAACATTCAATATCTTTTAATTTTGGTCCCTTACAAGTTTCTCCCTCTCTCTTCTTGCCCCCCCTTCCTCTCCCCTCTCTCTTCTTGCCCCCCCTTCCTCTCCCCTCTCTCTTCTTGCCCCCCCCTTCCTCTCCCTCTTCTTTGCCCCCCTTCCTCTCCCCTCTCTCTTCTTGCCCCCCTTCCTCTCCCCCCTCTTCTTCTTGCCCCCCTTCCTCTCCCCTCTCTCTTCTTGCCCCCCTTCCTCTCCCCTCTCTCTTCTTGCCCCCCCTTCCTCTCCCCTCTCTCTTCTTGCCCCCCTTCCTCTCCCCTCTCTCTTCTTGCCCCCCTTCCTCTCCCTCTCTCTTCTTGCCCCCCTTCCTCTCCCCTCTCTCTTCTTGCCCCCCTTCCTCTCCCCTCTCTCTTCTTGCCCCCCTTCCTCTCCCCTCTCTCTTCTTGCCCCCCCTTCCTCTCCCCTCTCTCTTCTTGCCCCTCTCAACTCACTGCCACTTCAGGGTGTAATGCCAGCTGGAAACAAGCGAAGCCGCACATCCTAGGAGGGGTGAGGCTGGAAGAGCAGGAAAAGGGCTGCTGGTGGTGGAAGCCCCAAAAGAAGCAGCTGCTAAGAAAGGTGGTGATTAATTTGACACCCTGCTATTGTATCATGACTGACAGCTTGAAGCTGAAGAAAGGAATGATTTGTTCACACAAATAGGCAGGAGATTGAGGAGGAACCTGTGCCTTCTGCCACGAGTTTGACCTCAGGTAACATCGGGTTCCTCGAGGATGTTCAGCACTTGCCAGCACTGCAGACTTCCTTCAAGCCGGGGTGACTGGCAGCAGGGTCGTAGCCTCGGCTGGCATGTGCCCTGTTATTCCTGCCAGAGGTGCCCAGGGTGAAGAACTTTGTGAGGGCAACCTCCTGGCCAAACAGCACCAGCCCTTTGCTCAGGAGTAATAAAGATCTGCTCACTGTCAGCAGAGGAAATTGCTTGGGATGCCTTGAATAGCTTTGTGTGGGGAGGCTCAGAGCTTCCCACGAGGAACCAGCTGAGCTAGGAGCTCTTCCCGGGAGGGGCTTCAGTCTTCTGCCAGACATGGACTACCTCCACGGATCCTTGAGGCAAAGGCTCTTGATCAGGAGTGCTGAGGGAGACGTTTTAAGGCCAGGCTGGATGTGGCTCTGGGCAACCTGATCTAGTGGAGGGTGTCCCTGCCCATGGCAGGGGGTTGGAATTAGATGGTCCTTGGGGTCCCTTCCAACTCTGGCAGCTCTGTGATTCTCTTGCTTTTGCTTGCCTTGTGCATCTGTATGGGATCCAGGGGTGCCTGTATGGGATCCAGGGGTGCCTGTGCTGTGACTTTATGGAACATGGGTGTAACCAAGCTACCTGACCCAGCGTGAGGAGTCCCTGCCAGTGGCAGGGGCGTTGGAACTAGGTGATCCTTGACAGTTCTATGGTTCTACCTTAGGTACTGGTGACAGCAAGGTTGGTCTGGAAGTTGTGTGGCCTCTCTGTCAACAGGTACCTCCTGAAGTGAGCCTGTGACAGCACCACTGAACCAACAAACCTCTACACAACACCATTTGTGATCACGGCTGTGTTCATGAAGCTGAACCGTGAGCAGCCAAAGGTCACACGTGGCTGCTTCTCACTCCCAGTACTGCTGGTCCTGCCAGCCACAGCAGGCTCAGTGAACAGCCCAGGGGGCTCAGGGGGCTTGGCTGTCACACAACTGCCACAGCAGTTACCCCAGAACTGTGACTACCCACTGCCTGCATTCTCCTGCAGCACAGATGTGGCTTGAATCTTTAATTGGAGGTCTTGATTTGTTTACTGTTGGATCCCTGTGAGGCCTTGCTCTTGTTTCTCTTGCTTTCTCATGCTCTCAAGCACCGCTGCATGGCAAAGACAGGACTGCGCTTCCTTCTAGACAAACAGCAGCCTACATGCAAACACTTAGCTCTGACATTCCTTCCTTTGCTGCCTTCCTCTTCATGTAGGATGTGTTGATGGCACTCTTGAAGCACAGACAGTTTGGCAGAGAGCAGCAAATCATCTTTCACTGGAGTGCAGTAAGCACTCTTACTATCTCCACAGATGTTTGTTCAAGAGGGCTTCTCTCAGCAGAACATCAACAAACACAGGCATGCCTGAAAGAGGGTGCTAAGGAGAGCCACAAAATGGCATTTCAGGGCATGGTAAAAGGTGTGAGTGAAAATCAGAGTGCTGCAGTTCAGCTCCTGTCAATGTGATTTCCTCAGTGCTCACCCACACTGCATCCAGCTCTGGTGTCCCCAGCACAAGAAGGACACAGAGCTCTTGGGGTGGGTCCAGAGGAGGCCACAAGGATTATCCAAGGGCTGCAGCACCTCTGCTGTGAGCACAGGCTGAGGGAGCTGGGGGTGCTCAGCCTGGAGAAGAGAAGGCTCCAGGGAGACCTCAGAGCTGCTGCCAGTACCTGAAGGGATCCTGCGGGAAGGCTGCAGAGAGACTTTTGCTGAGGGTGTCTGAGCCAGGCCAAGGGGCAATGGTTAGAAGCTGAGGCAGAGCAGGGTTAGACTGCAGCTGAGGAAGAAGTTGTGCAGTATGAGGGTGGTGAGACTGGATCAGGCTGTCCAGGGAGGCTGTGGCTGCCTCCTGCATGGAGCTGTGCCAGGCCAGGTTGGATGAGAGCTGTCCCTGCCCCTGGTGAGGAGGTTGGAGTAGATGACCTCCGAGGTCCCTTCCAGCCTGAGCCATTCTGTGATTCTACAATTTGCTTGGTGAGCTGTTGCCCTCTGACTGAAAACACTGATCAAAGACTGTGGGAAGTGTTCACCCCATGCCTTCTCTTTTGAAAGCATTTGAGACAGGGCCAGGGAAGTCCTGGTGCAATTGCGGTGCTGACTGTTGGATTTGAGAGGTTGTCACACAAGGATCAAGTCAAGCTGAAATGAGTTTGAGCTGTAGCTGTCTTGTGGGCTGTGACAGCTGTGGCTTTACATTTTCCTGCTCCCTTGAATCCTTCCAGACAACCTCAGGACATCTCCTTTGCTCACCTTCCACAGTTAGCTGTCTCAGAGTGCATTTTACAGAGGGAGCAACATTCCCACTGCCAGGGTGTTCTGCAGAGGGCTGCAAAAGGGGGGAGAGGGGGGGAGGAAAAACTATCTGTTGTCCCCATGGCACTTAACCGGTTCATTTTCAAGGTGTTAATGAGGATGTATTGGACCACAACAACCCCAGGCAGAGCTACAGGCTGGGGGCAGAGTGGCTGGAGAGCTGCCAAAGAGAAAGGGACCTGGAGGTACTGGTGGACAGCAGCTGAACATGAGGCAGCAGTGTGCCCAGGTGGCCAGGAGGGCCAATGGCCAGCAGGAGCAGGGAATTCATCCTGCCCTGTGCTCAGCACTGCTCAGGCCACACCTGGAGTCCTGTGTCCAGTTCTGGGCTCCTCAGGTTAGGAAAGATGTTGAGCTGCTGGAAGGTGTCCAGAGAAGGGCAAGAAAGCTGGGGAGGGGTCTGGAGCACAGCCCTGGGAGGAGAGGCTGAGGGAGCTGGGGTTGCTTAGCCTGGAGAAGAGGAGGCTCAGGGGACAACTCCCTGCAGGGTGGTTGTAGCCAGGTGGGGGTTGCTCTCTTCTCCCAGGCACCCAGCACCAGAACAAGAGGACACAGTCTCAAACTGTGCCAGGAGAGCTTTAGGTTGGATGTTAGGAAGAAGTTCTTCCCAGAAGAAGAGATTGGCCCTTGGGATGTGCTGCCCAGGGAGGTGGTGGAGTCACCATCCCTGGAGGTGTTCAAGAGGGGACTGGATGTGGCACTTGGAGCCATGGTCTAGTCATGGGGTCTGTGGTGACAGGTTGGACTTGGTGATCTTTGAGGTCTCCTCCACCCTTGGTGATTCTGTATTCACTTGCATGCTGAGTAAAGCTGACACACAGCATGCCCTGATGCTCTTGCTGGCAGCCATAAGCAGAGGCTGTTGGTTCAGCTCTGCAAAGTGTGGTTGGTTTGGGTTTTTTTCAGGCTCTTGGAGAAAAAGAGGAGAAGGAAAAGCGAAGGCTTGGTTTGGGTGTTAGCACAGCACAGATTCCCTCTGGCTTTCTCCAGATGCAAGTACTGCAAAGCTGCTGTGCAACACCTCAGAGCTTTGCAGCTCTCTCCAATTCTGTTTAAAGGTTTCTTATCTAGAAAAAAACCAGTTAATGAATTCCTTCCATATATTCTCAGCAGAAGCATTAAACAGGGAAGAAATCCTGCTGTTAAGTATGGCAAATGTGGAGATGTGGTGCCTGGGGACAGGGCTTAGTGGAGGGCTTTCAGAGTAGGGTTAATGGTTGGGTTCCATGATCATGAAGGGCTTTTCCAACCTAAATGATTCCATGATTCTAAAATGTAATGGGCTGAGATGCTGCTCTGGAGATGGAAATTGAGATGAAAACACCCCAAACAGTTTAGCTGCAAGTTTACAGACAGCTGAAATGCTGCAAGTTGGTGAGTCCTGCTGGATACCAAGTTCTGCATGGGACAGCAATGTGCCCTGGTGGCCAAGAAGGCCAAAGGAGTCCTGGGGTGCATGAAGAAGAGTGTGTCCAGCAGAGCCAAGGAGGTTCTCCTCCCCCTCTTCTCTGCCCTGATGAGACCTCATCTTGAGTACTGTGCTCAGTTCTGGGCTCCCCAGTTCAAAAGGGACAGGGATCTGCTGGAGAAGGTCCAGCAGAGGGCTGTGAGGATGATTAGGGGACTGCAGCACTGCCTGGTGAGGAGAGGATGAGAGCCCTGGGGCTGTTTAGTTTGGAGAAGAGAAGACTGAGAGGAGATTTAATCAATGTCTATCAATAGCTGAGGGCTGGGGGTCAGGAGGGAGGGGACAGGCTCTGCTCACTTGCTCCCTGGGGTAGTGTCTCGATCCGGAGAGGGAAAGAGATTGAGGTTTTTAATGAATATTCCCGTGTTGTGAAATTAGAGGCACAAACGAGGCCAAAATATCAACAGCTAAAATAAAGAGAGAAGAGAGAAGAGGGAGATTAAAGGAAAGGATTATATTACCACACCCCTCACCCCCCAAGACAGTTTGAGTCTGTGGAGGAAAGGTGCTGCGGGAGATGTTGGGTCTGTAGAGGAAGGGTGCTGAGGCTTTGGCTGTAGAAGGGATGAGGTCCTCTGGGCAGCTTCTTCAGCTCCATGAGTTGCAGCAGGCGGAACTTAGGGCACGGAGAGTCCAAGATCCATTGTGTTGGCCCCGGGATGTTTCCAGCGTGTGCTGCCGTCTGCTTTCTTCTGCATCTTGCTTCTCCAATTTTCTCCTCCCAAAGCCAGCAGTTGCTCCAGTCTTTTATACAGTTTTTTTAGCCCTTAGGCAAGTGTCCAGGTGTTGTTCCCCAGGATATCGTTCTGGGAAATCATCTTTAGGTCCAGGTATCGTTCCCCAGGAAATCTTTCTGTGTGCTCAGGTGAGTTTGGGCAGCCACTGGATGGAGGGGGGGGAAGGCCTCCGCCTCCTCCTGCTCCATCTAGCTCCCCACGCACTCTTTACATATCAGGAACCATTGTCCTTTCCTGGGGTATCTGATGGCTGGAAATGATCTTGTCCTGAAGGTGTGAATGCTGGGCCCTTGGGCCATTGCTGTAGGCCAGCTGCAGTCCCGTGAGCAATGTTATCTTTGCACCTTCCAAGAGTCCTTCCAGTGGCTCTGCCCAACGCACATCAGCTATTGTCTGAACAAACAGCAAGTGATTTTATCTTTGTTGAGTCACCAGGAGAGATAAGCTTTAGTCTCTCACAGGTAGGACAAGGAGCAATGGATGTAAGCTGCAGCACAGGAGGTTCCACCTCAACATGAGGAGGAACTTCTTCACTGGGAGGCTCACAGAGCCCTGGAGCAGGCTGCCCAGAGAGGTTGTGGAGTCTCCTGCTCTGGAGCCTTTGAAGGCCTGTCTGGATGTGCTCCAGTGTGATGTGAGCTAGATTGTATGCTCCTGCTCTGGCAGGGTAGTTGGACTGGATGATCTCTTTGGGTCCCTTCCAACCCCTGACATCCTGTGAGCTGTGATGATAGCTGTTTCCTCCAGGATACAGCAGAGATCCCAGCCCAGGCTGTGGCTCTGCCTTTGAAGGAGAGCTCTGTCATCAGGCTTCCTGTGTGCACAGCCATCCCACCAGCCTGTAAGGAAAACAAACGTGGCTAGCAGGGTCTTGCCAGAGCTGCTCCAGGTTAAGTGCATCTGCCCCTAGGTGATTCCAGGAATGCACATTCTAAGGCATTCTCTGGAGGCAGTGCAGGGTGCGAGGCCTCAGTGCCACCTCAGTGATCCAGTAACCCACTTAGGACTGACACTCAGGAGTGACCTACTTGTGCTGGAGACTGTTACTCCGTTCCCTGGCTTCTGGAAGCTGTGTTACTGCATCCCTCTCAGCCTGTGGGGAGGGGCCTGGCTGCAGCAAGATGAGCTCTAGAATCATAGCATCATTAAGGTTGGAAAAGACCTTTAAGAGACTCAAGTCCAACCATCAACCCAGCTACCATGACTGTGCAGGAGGTGCCCTGACATCCCTGGGCAGTGATGGCAGCAGAGGTGCAGGTTCTATCATCAAGCACCAGTGAAACGGACAGCTCAAGGAACAGGAGGCTGGAGGTGTTCTGGAAAAGTCCTGGGAGTTTTTGCTTTCTCCCAGTCACAGGACCATAGAATGGTTTGGATTGGAAGGGACCTGGAAGTTCCAACCCCCTTGGCAGGGGCAGGGACACTTTCCACTTGCCCAGGTGGCTCAGGGCCTCATCCAAGCTGGTCTTGAACACCTCGAGGGAGGGGTCATCCCCAGCCTCCCTGGGCAGCCTGTGCCAGTGTCTCCCCACCCTCCCTGTGAAGTCATCCCATCCCTCTGCAAGGGCCAGCTGAAGGGACAGCAGCAGTATGACAGGGTGAACAGAGGTTTGGCAGCAACCATGTTCATATCTCTGACAGCGAAAGACATTGGCACTTGGCCTTCAAAGGCACGCTGCTGCCTGGGCTTCATGTCATCAGGGAAGCTTCAGTAGCTGTTCCAGATACATTTCTAATCCTGGTGGGAAGGGATGGGCCACATCCCTGCTTCCAGGCTGCTTTTGTGCCTCTTCAAACAGAGCTCTAAGTGGGTGCAAATTACCTCTGTAACTGTGGAGGTGTGAGTCTGTGCATCCCATCTCCTCACCTTGACTGCTGCGTCTAGTTCTGGGCCCCTCAGTTGAAGAAGGACATTGAGACACTTGAAGGTGTCCAGAGAAGGGCAACGAGGCTGGGGAGGGGTCTGGAGCACAGCCCTGGGAGGAGAGGCTGAGGGAGCTGGGGTTGCTTAGCCTGCAGAAGAGGAGGCTCAGGGGAGACCTTCTTGCTCTCTCCAACTCCCTGAAGGGAGGTTGTAGCCAGGTGGGGGTTGGTCTCTTCTCCCAGGCACCCAGCAGCAGAACAAGAGGACACAGTCTCAAGCTGTGCCAGGGCAGGTTTAGGCTGGAGGTGAGGAGGAAGTTTTTCCCAGCAAGAGAGATTGGCCCTTGGGATGTGTTGCCCAGGGAGGTGGTGGAGTCCCCATCTCTGGGGGTGTTCAAAAGAGGCTTGGCCGTGGCACTTGGATCCATGCTTTAGTTGTCAGGAGCTGTTGGGTGACAGGTCGGACTTGATGAGCTCTGAGGTCTTTTCCAACCTGGTTGATTCTATGATTCATAGAAAGAGGTAAAAGAAGGGTTGATGGAGAAGCTCTTGCACTAGCAGAGCTCACTGCAGATTTGTAGCTCTCAGGCTTCCACTTTCTGTTTCCTCCCTTCTAGAAACCAGTGGAGAGAACTGGATGCCAAGGAAAGGCTGACACCAGAGACTGGAATTCCCCTCATGAGGCAAAGAGCTTTGGTGAGTGTTTCTCTCTCGGTTCAGCCAACATGCCTCTGCTGGAGTTGTGAGTCTGTGTGGAACCTCTGCCCCTGGCCCTTAAACCCTTATTTAGCTTTTACTCAAAGCTTCCTCACAGATCTCCTCCCCAGACATCATCAAGTCCAACCTATCACCTAATACCCAACACCTCCTGACAACTAAACCATGGCTCCAAGTCCCACAGCCAAGCCTTTTGTGAACCCCTCCAGGGATGGGGACTCCACCACCTCCCTGGGCAGCACATCCCAAGGGCCAATCTCTGGGAAGCTGAATTTCTTCTGGTGAATATTTGAGTGAAAGCCTCAGCAGCCTCTGCTTCCACAGAAGGGCTCTGAGCATCCCCTGCAGCTGCCAGCGAGGGTCATGCCCAGGACAGTGGCAGTTAGCACTGTCAACATGGGCTGGTTGAAAGTGCCAGCTCCTTTCTCTCTGTGCTCTGAAACAGCTGCTCAGGGGCAGATTCTCCTGGCAAAATGTGAGGAGCTGGAATTAAAAGTCGAGTCAAGTCATCCTGTTTTGAGCTCCATGTGCTTTCTCCTCCACTCCAGCTCCCACTCATGTACACATTCTTGAAGAAACCCTTGTTGGAAGTGGAATTAGTTTGCAGCAGCATGGAATATTTCATCAAAGTCAGGACTCACTCACTTGGGCCACACATGAATGTGCCAAGTTGCAGCCTGAGGTGCCTGCTCCTAGCTCAGCCCCTTGTGTGGAGACACTCGGAGCCTGGCTGGCTGCTGCTGGAGCTGCCTGCCCTGGCTCCTTGGCTCTGGTTCCTGCAGAGCTGCCAGGTGCAGCCAGAAGGACATGGAGCAACCCTGACCTTGGCTGTGCAACGGGGAGCCAGAGGCTTTCCTTTTAAGTCGCTGTCTGCTCAGAAAGGGAATCGGGAGGGCATGTGAGAGAGGGAGGCTGAGGAGACGTGGAGGTGGGGTAGCCCTTGGTGTGCTCAGCTGGAATCCCACCAACAGATAGCTGTGAGATAAGATGTCTCTGCAGTGCAGTCTGGGCTGCAGCTAAGGTCTCCTAGGCGTTGTGTCTGCCCCTGTTTGAAGCTGATGAGACTGTGAGGGAGCATAAAATAACACCCCACTGCCAACAGCACTTTCCCTGTCTTGTAAACTGATGACTTGAAACACAGCAAGGCAGAGCGGCACTGCTCCTATTCCCTGCTGGGAAACAAGCTCATGGAGCCAAGATGTTGGTGGCTGGGGAAGATGAGAGAGCTTTCCAGCAATTCTTCCTTCTCTTGCCTGCCAGCTGGACAGCACTGCACATCCAGCTGCCCCAAACTGCTGCCCCCAGGGGCTGGGGATGGTGCTGGCAGTGGGGCACCACTGCAGAGCAGCCACAGGACTTCAGAGGCATTGCATCCAGGCCTGGCTTGCAAGCTTGCAGTTTCTGCTTGCTCTCACCACTCTGGGAAGCAGCTTCCTGCTTTGTTGATGGGGGTTAGAAAGCTTTCTGTGCCTTACAATCAGGAATGAAGGCAACCTGTGACAGAACAAGAGGACACAGTCTCAAGCTGTGCCAGGGGAGGTTTAGGCTGGGTGTTAGGAAGAAATTCTTCCCAGAGACAGAGATTGGCCATGGGAATGTGCTGCCCAGGGAGGTGGTGGAGTCCCCATCCCTGAAGGTGTTTAGGAAGAGCCTGGATGAGGCACTTGGTGCCATGGTTGAGTTGATCAGATGGTGTTGGGTGAGAGGTTGGACTTGAGGATCTCAAAGGTCTTTCCCAACTTGGTGAATTCTGTACTCTGTATTCTATTGCACCTTAGAAGCCATGTCTGGAAGGTTTGATATCCAGTGATGGGAAAGGTACAGGACTAAAAGCTTCACTACTGGTGCTGCAGATGGAAGCTGCACATCTCAACATGCCACAGACTGCTTGGGGTAGAGTTACAGGGAAAGAAGAATGGAAAGCAACTCACTCAGGGTGAACTCTCTGCTGTGAAACACAACTAGAACCTGAGGACAGCTTCTCAGCTGAGCTGGTGGGAAGGCCTGAAAAGAGTGCTAGAAATCCAGAGGTTCTCTGTAGTGTGCTCCCTGGGCTCTTGCTTTCAAAGAGAGCTTTCCAGAGTTGTCAAATCTGGGATTAAAAGTCATGTGATTGAGAACACCCTCTGCTCCCCTCTGCTGAGACCACAGCTGGAGCTCTGGGTCCAGTCCTGGAGCCTCTGTGCCAGGAAGGCTCTGGAGGTGCTGGAAGGTGTCCAGAGAAGGGCCACGAGGAGGAGCAGAGGGCTGGAGCTGCTCTGCTCTGAGGACAGACTGAGGCAGTTGGGGTTGTGCAGGCTGGAGAGGAGAAGGCTCCCAGGAGACCTCATTGTGGCCTTCCAGGATCTGAAGGGGGCTCCAAGCAAGCTGGGGAGGGACTTCTGACGGTGTCAGGGAGGGATAGGACTGGGGGGATGGAGCAAAACTAGAAGTGGGGAGATTGAGATTGGATGTGAGGAAGAAGTTGTTGCCCAGGAGGGTGGTGAGAGCCTGGCACAGGCTGCCCAGGGTGGGGGTGGCAGCCTCCTGCCTGGAGGTGTTTGCAGCCAGGCTGGAGGTGGCTGTGAGCAACCTGCTGTGGTGTGAGGTGTCCCTGCCCATGGCAGGGGTGGGACTGGCTGAGCCTTGAGGTCCCTTTCAGCCCTGGCAGTTCTGTGCTTCTATGACTCCTGGATTCCAGCAGATGAGAGCCTGCGTGGGTACTTGTGGACCTTGCTGTGGGTGGGTGGACTGGGCAGACTGGGGACTCTTTGCCATTCACCCTGAATTTGAAGGTGCTGTGCTTCAGAGTCAGGGCTCCAGGCAGGCTGCAGTCACCACAGTTTTACTAGCCTGGACCTGCTGGAGTGAGTCAGTCTCTGACCTCCTACTGAAATCATCAGTGCTTGCTTCCAGACCTTTTGGAACTCCAGCAGTGAACTCAGGGATGCTACTCCTTCACTTTAAGTGAAGTAGATCCTGAGGTTGTGGTTCAGTCCTTGTCTGTGTCTGATTCAGTCAGGCTCTCACAGAGCTGGGGGAGAGGGAGGCCGTGGCAATCTGTCAGCACAGTCAGCCAGGCTGCAGTGTGTGGTGGCACCACAGTGCTCTGTGTAAAGCAGGCTGAGCAAGCCCATGGACCTCCTGAGACACCAAACCAGTGTGAAGGTGTTTCAGGGATTACTGACCACTCATCTTACATTCCTTTTATTCCTCACACACTGGGGCTTGTATCCCAGATGATAGATAGGTAGAATCTGGCTGTGGAAAGGCCAGAGAGAGAGGCAAATCCTTTCATCCCTTCACTAGTTCCATGTTGCAGCCACCTCTTATCCTCTCCTCTTGCCATCCATCTGTTAACTGTTGTTCTCCTCCATTTCCCATGATGGTCTCTCCAGCTGTTTGTGTTCACCTTTCCCTCCCCTCACACCTCCTGAATCCCATCTGCTTGATTCCTCTTACTCCATTCTCCTTTCCCTTTACATCTTGCCTTCCCATGCCACTTAGATCTAGCAGGGTCCCTCGGGGCTGGCTACTGGGACCAGTACTGTTCAATATATTCATCCACGACCTGGCTGAGGGCACAGAGGGCACTGTCATCAAGTTTGCTGTTGGCACCAGTCTGGGAGGAGTGCCTGGCACACCTGGAGGCTGAGCTGCCATCCACTCAGACCTGGCCAGGCTGGAGAGTTAGGCAGAGAGAAATTGAATGAGATCCAAGGGCAAGGGCAGAGTCTTGCATCTGGGGAAGAACAACCCCATGGACCACTATAGGCTGGGGACTGACCTGTGTGGGCAGTCTAGGGGAAAGGGACCTGGGGATCCTAGGAGGTGGAAATGTGCCCTTGTGGCCAAGAAGGCCAATGGCATCCTGGGGTGCATCAGAAGGGCTGTGGCTGAGGTTCTTCTCTGCCTCTATTCTGCCCTGGTGAGGCTGCATCTGGAATATTGTGTCCAGTTTTGTGCCACTCAGTTTAAGGACCTCAGGAAACTGCTTGAGAGTCCACTCCAGAGACAAAAAGATGATTAAGGGAGTGGAAGATCTCCCTGTGAGGCCAGGCTGAGGGAGCTGGGGCTCTGCAGCTTGGAGCAGAGGAGCCTGAGGGGTGTCCTCATTTCTGTTCATCAAGATGTGCAGGGCTGGAGCCAGGCTCTGCTCAGGGATGGCCAAGGACAGCACCAGGGGCACTGGGGGCAAGCTGGAGCAGGGGAGGTGCCAGGGGAACAGGAGGGAAAACTTTGTCCCTGTGAGGGTGGCAGGGCCTGGAGCAGGCTGCCCACAGAGGTTGTGGAGTCTCCTGCTCTGGAGACGTTCAAAACCCACCTGGATGTGTTCTGTGTGCCCTGCCCTGGGTGCTCTGCTCTGGCAGGGGGCTTGGACTGGATGATCTTTTGAGGTCCCTTCCAACCCCTACCATTCTGCCCTGCTGTGATTCTGTGACCTCTGTAATCCCAGAGGTAAATACGCCTCCAGCAGTGTGTAACCCTGTGGCTCTTCCTCTCTGCTCCATTTATCTCCTTTGAAGGATGTATTTGTGCAGCCCAGGAGGAACTGGGACTGTTGGAGGGGATGAGAGAGGCTTGTCCTTCCCCCTCTGGCAGGCTGAAGGTTGTGTTGTTTTCTTTGAGGCAGCTGGCAGCGGTGATCCTCGTGTGGATGAAGTGCTGAAGATGTACCAGGGGTGTCAGTGCTGGGGCTGGCATCGTAGTTAGAACTCATCCTCACCATTCCTGCTTGATGTTTGACTTGAGCATAAACATGGTTCAGTGTAGCACCTTGGAGACTGCTCACACCTCGGCTTCCTGCTGCTTTCAGCAGAGGTGTGTGTTGTGTTCCTGAGCAAAGGGCAGGGCTGGCTTTATTGTGCATGGGGAGGCGAAGGAGGCAGTGGGAAGCAGCCACTCTTCTGGATGCTTCATGCCTGAATCCGTTTCCACAGGGAAATTCACCTCAGGTTTGCTTTTGGCAGGGCTGCCTCTCTAGGGACAATTCCCTACAGGGCTGTGGCCATGCTGATCATAAGCTCTCTGCAGCCTTCATGCAGCAGTCCCTCCTCTTCTGAGTGGGAAAGGGTTTTCTCTACAGCCTTCTCTCCTGCAGTGGCACCTTCCTGCTCTTTGCCTGGTGGCAGTATGCTCTTAAGTTGCAGTGGTTCATGCTCTGAAAGAGGAGGAGTGACAGAAGCTGGCTGCTGCCTGAAACGATGGGCACGCAGCCCTCTCTCCCCCACGTGCTGCCTCTGCTGTTTCTCTCTCCTCTCAGGATTTATGCTTACGAGCACTGAGTCCTCCTGTTGGTGTTCTCAGCTCCAGCTGCTCCCATCTGTGCACACTGAGCCCATCCTGTGCAGTGCTGCTTCTCCTGCAACAGCAAACTGCATTGTCATTAATTAGAGAGAAGGACTTTAGGCAAGCAGGGAGCTCTCAAGTGTTCCAGAAAACTCCTGGAAGCTCTTGGAGATTGCCCTGCTTGCAGCAAACACTGCCTGAAGACTGCAAAGGGCTTGGCAAGAACAGCTCCACAGACCACCTGTCAACCTCTGAGGGTCCACAAAGAGTTTAGGTAACTTGATTAGTACAGAGGAGGAAGAATTGCTAAGAGGCTGGGTGAGTTTTACCTGTGTCTGATAGAGCACATGGTTCAAGGGAAAGTTCCATAGAATGGTTTGGGTTGGAAGGGACCTCCAAAGCTCACCCAGTCCAACCCTGCTGCACTCAGCAGGGGCATCCTCAGCTAGAGCAGCTTGCTCAGAGCCTTGGCCAGCCTCACCTGGACTATCTCCAGGGCTGGAGCCTCAACCACCCCCTTGGGCAGCCTGTTGCAGTGTTCTTAGCACCCTCCTGGTGCAGACCTTGTTCCTCACGTTCAGTCTAAATCTGCCCTGCTCTCATTTCAGCCCCTGGTGCTGTCACTGCAGGCCTTTGGGAACAGCTCTGGGAGGGGTTTTTGATATGTATCACAGAATCACCAAGGTTGGAAGAGACCTCAGAGGTCATCAAGTCCACCCTGTCACCACAGACCATGACTAAACCATGGCACCAAGTGCCACATCCAATCCCCTCTTGAACACCTCCAGGGATGGGGACTCCGCCACCTCCCGGGGCAGCACATCCCAATGCCTAACAACTCTCTCAGGGAAGAACTTTCTCCTCACTTCCAGCCTAAACCTCCCCTGGCACAGCTTGAGGCTGTGTCCTCATGTTCTGCTGCTGGTTGTTTGAGAGAAGAGACCAAGTCCCTCCAGGCTACAACCTCCCTTCAGGGAGTTGGAGAGAGCAATGAGGTCTCCCCTGAGCCTCCTCTTCTGCAGGCTAAGCAACCCCAGCTCCCTCAGCCTCTCCTCCCAGGGCTGTGCTCCAGACCCCTCCCCAGCCTTGTTGCCCTTCTCTGGACACCTTCAAGTATCTCAGTGTCCTTCTTCAACTGAGGGGCCCAGAGCTAGACACAGGACTCCAGGTGTGGCCTAACCAGTCAAAAATACTGTTAAAAATCAACCAATGAAACCATCTTATAGATTTGGCATTTAAGTTAGGCTTAACTAACTTAAAAGAGAACATCATTGCTTAGGGGGCTTAGGCTATCATTTGAAATCAAAGATGCAGAGTCCTTGAGCCTTTCATCATCTTTTTGCATCTCTGCAAGTCCTCTCCAGGGCTTAGCATTCTTCTGTGCTTCAAGCATGTGCTGAAATTTCCAAGGTTTTCTTAGAAACACTTGCTTGTTTCCATAACAAAGGGTAAAAAAAGGAACACAGTGGCCTAAATGTAAGATGAGAGACTGCAGGGCTCCTTGTGAAAAATAATCAACAGAGTGGCTCATTAAGCAGGGCTCTGTGAACTCAACAAACGGAGGGCAGGCCAGAAGGTGCTGACTGAATCGGAGCGGCAGCTGCTTCACCCATCCAGAGGCCAGGAGGGGCTCTCAAGAGAAGAGTGGTTTCCCCTCCTTGTTAAGACAGGCTCACAGAATGCACAGGGGTTGGAAGGAACCTTCAAAGTCACCTTTGTCCAAGCCCCCTGCAGTCAGCAGGGACATCTCCAACTAGAGCAGGATGCACAGGGACACATCGAGTTTGGCCTTGAATGTCTGCAGGGATGGGGCTTCAACCACCTCCCTGGGCAGCCTGTGCCAGTCTCTCCCCAGCCTCCCTGTGCAGAACTTCCTCCTGGTGTCCAACCTAACTCTCCCCTGCTCCAGTTTCAAACCACTGCCCCCCATCCTATCACCACAAACCCTTCTGAACAGTCCCTCCCCAGCCTTCCTGTAAGTCCCCCTCAGACATTGAAATGCAGCTCAAAGGTCTCCCTGGAGCCTTCTCTTCTCCAGGCTGAACAGCCCCAACTTGCCTGTCCCCATAGGGGAGGTTCTCCAGCCCTCTGATCATCTTGGTGGCTTCCTCTGGACCTGCTCCATCAGTTCCATGTCCTTCTTGTGCTGAGGACTCCATGTCTGGACAGAGCACTCCAGGTGAGGTCTCACCAGAGCAGAGGGGCAGGATCCCCTCTCTCGATCTGCTGGCCACAGCACATTGTGTTGCTGCTCATGCTGAGTCCTTTCTGACAGCATTCAGCTCCTTCCATGCAGTAGGAAACTGCTGTGTGTTAGGGAATGGAGGCCTCAGAGGTTATCAGTCTCTGCCTACATGACTGATAAACTGCAAGAGTGTCCACATTGCTTCCATGTGAGAAAGTCTTTAATTCAGACTTACTGCTGCCAGCAAATTCTGCCAGTGTTGGGGCTCCCAGAGCAGTCTCCTCAGGATCAAAGATGCTCAGCAGCCTTAGGTGTGGTACAGGAAGGAAGATGAAGGCACAAGCAGGGTTGTCAGTAATTCACAGAACCACAGCCTGCTTTGGGTTGGAAAGGACCTTGAAGATCACTCAGTTGCAACCCCCCTACCATAAGCAGGGACACCTCCCACCAGCCCAGGGCTGAAGGTCTCATCCAGCCTGGCCTTAAAGGGAGGCATCCACAACCTCCCTGGGCAACCTGTGCCACTGTCTCACTGCCCTCTCTCTCAGCAACTTCTTCCTGATCTCCAGTCTCAATCTCCTCTCTTCCAGCTCAAAGCCATTGCCCTTTGTCACATCACTGCAAGCTTTATCAAAGCCTTATCACCTGTGCTGTAGTCACAGAAAAGCTCTGCTCCATTGCAGGGGATGTGGAGAGCCAAGGGACTTGACCTGCCTTCAGCTTCCATGTGGCTGTTGTGTCTTTGAGCTTCTGCAATCAGCAGCTGATAGCTAGGAGGAATGTTAATGTGCCAGCCTGTCCTCTCCTGGTGAGGAGAAGGTGACATGAGCCAAACAGCTGTGAAAAATACCTTGATAGAGATCTTGTCAGTGGGTTTAACCTGTCAGACAAGCCTTAATCGCTGAGTTGGAAGCCTGAGGGCATCCAAGCCAACCCCCCTCTGCTTTTAGGCACCTCTTCCTTGTTAGTAACACCTCTTTGTCTGCTGCCATCGACACCCTGCCAATCTAAAAACATATCAGCTTCTAAGAGCAGGAGCTGTGAGCCCAGACCCAACCTGGGTGCAAGCATTTATGTATCCCATGTGTTAATCCCACCACACAGAGGCTTCTTTATAGGGCCATGACAGGAGGTGGGAGCAGGGGGTCTGGAGTGTTGTGTTTATTCCACCTTGGGACTCCAAAGGCCACAAAGACATCTGGAGGAAGCTCTGAGAGAGGCCTGGGAACCTTAGGGCCAAGAAATGTGCAAACCCAGGTTTAAGAGGTATCATTCTCCAGATATCATCCCTCATTCTTCTTCCCATTCTTGCAGGAGGTTCAGCCCAGGCTTACAGTTGATGCCTGAGGCATGTGGAACTTCTCTGACAAGATGAGAAGGAGACAGACTGGAGAGCAGTGGCTCTCTTGCCAAAAGGCAGGAGAGACTCCACCAGACAAAGATGGGTGTGCTACTGAGAAGAGGTTCAGACAATTGCCCTGCCCACCTGCTTATCCAGAAAAGGCAAAACACACCAGGAGGGGGAAACACCCAACAGCACAGCAAATGTGCAGTTTTGACTTTTTGTACTACCCAGGCTTATTTCTGTTCCCATTTTGCCACAGAACACCCTCCCACCTCCCCAGGAGGAGGGAGTCCAGCTACAAGTTGTGGCAGTTGTATTTGCTTTTAGGGACTGAAAGGCGTAAGAGGTCTCACAGCCCTCTCTGGGGCACCACATCCCCTGGGCACCTCTGACCTCCTGCTGAGCACCCCCAGGCACTGAGAAGCTGCTTCCCTTTTGTGGGAGCCTTTGGGGAGGGGGAAAGAGGAGAGGTCCTTGCTGGCATTGTTCTCTCGACAGGAAGAGGAGTGTCCTGGAAACAAACCCTTGTTTATGCTGCTGAGCTCCCCACTGCCCCCAGAACTCGCACGATGCAGGCAGCTCCCACTTGGCAGGCAGGACTTGCTAAGAACTGACTTCACAGATTGGTTTCGTTGTGCCCTTGCTGTGGGATGAGCAGGGTAATGCCACGAGGACACAAAAGAAGCCCTGCCTCTAGCCACAGCCTCCTCTCACAGCCCTGCAAACCCACTCAGACCAACTCCACAACTGAGAAGAAAACCCAAACCAAAGCAAGGCTTTAGCTGCCCAGAGCCATCAGCGCGTTTGTATTGGGTTGGCAGGATTAGGGAGGCACAAAGTGGTTCACTGACCTCAGGGCAGAGGGGCCAAGCACCAGGCTCAATCTTCTAGGAGTTGTGTGTTGGGTTGCAAAAAAAAGTCCTGCTGTGTGTGGTGGTTTTAGGCTGTGCCTCTAAAGTTTAGTCACACTCTGCTTTGCTGAGACCCCACCTGCAGCACTGCATCCAGTTCTGGTGCCCTCAGCACAAGAAGGACTGTTGAAGCAGGGCTAGAGGAGGCCATGAAGATGATCAGAGGAATGGAGAACCTCCCTTACAGGGACAGGCTGAGAGAGCTGGGGTTCTGCAGCCTGGAGAAGGGAAGGCTCCAGGGAGAGCTTAGAGCAGCGTCCCAGTACCTGAAGGGGGCAACAGGAGAGCTGGAGAGGGACTTACTACAAGGGCTTGTAGTGATAAAACAAAGGGAATGGATTGAAGCTTGAGGAGGGCAGATTTAGTCTGGATATTAAGAAGAAATACTTACAGAGAGGATGAGAAGACACTGGAACAGGTTGCCCTGGGAAGTTGTGGATATCCCCTCCCTGGAGGTGTTCAAGGCCAAGCTGGATGAGTCCTTGAGCACCCTGGGGTGCTGGGAGGTGGAACGAGATGATCTTCAAGGTCCTTTCCAACCCAAACCATTCCATGGATCTCTGATAACCCGAGTTAGGAGGTTCCCCAGCATTTTACCACCATGACTGCTTCTCTGTTTAGGAAAGAGGCTACAAGAGAGCAGCACAGACCTGTGCTCAGGATAACCTATTGTGGTAGCTTTAGGCTATGCCTTTAGTTTTTTTTCACAGATCTTGAGCAGGAAAGTAGTAAAATGTAAACAAATCACTATTGGGTGTGGAAAGGAAAGTAAAGGTACTGAGCTGGCCTGGCAAAGTTAAGGCTGGGGGAAATGTCAACCCACCACACCTGTAGTCCAAGTAAATGTGTCACAGTGAGTGTGCCATAAGATCACCCCTAAGGTGTTAGGGCATAGGAAGAAACTCATCCTTTCCCCTTGATTCCCTGGGGTGAGCTGGAACCTGAGTAGATGATGTGGGTGCAGAAAACATGCTGTGTCCCAGTTTCACTGGTGAAGGAACTGAGGGGAAGGGTACAGGCACTGCATCTTCCAGCTGCTCATCCTTGTTAGGATGACATCAAAAAGGGGCTGGGGTCAGACTCCTCAGCAGCCAAAACTAGTGTTGGGTGTGATCCCTGATCCATTCCACGCTGATGTTCCCTGCTACCTACCTCGCTTGAGTGAGACTCAAAGGAACTTGGATCTATACCAGCCTTGATTTTTGTTGCTTTGAAAATTCAAGTGCAGGAGGGAGAGCTGAGGGGGAAGCTCAGTGAGTGCCTGACTGTCATCAGCACTTCAGTGAGGATGCTCCACGTACACAGTGTGGAGAAGCTCCTGTATGGTGGTGACAAAGTGACTCTGGCCTCCTGAGAAACCCACATTAGAGCACCTGGAGCCAGGTCTCAGGCCACAGGCTGAGAAATGAGTACAGAAGTTCTTTCTACAACTACCTGAAGGGGGCTACAGCCAGGTGGGGTTCGGTCTCTTCTCCCAGGCAGCCAGCACCAGAACAAGAGGACACAGTCTCAAGCTGTGCCAGGGGAGGTTTAGGCTGGATGTTAGGAAGAAATTCTTCCCAGCCAGAGCGATTGGCCACTGGGATGTGCTGCCCAGGGGGTGGTGGAGTCCCCATCCCTGGAGGCGTTCAGGAAGAGCCTGGATGAGGCCCTTGGTGCCATGGTTGAGTTGATCAGATGGTTCTCCCAGGCAGCCAGCACCAGAACAAGAGGACACAGTCTCAAGCTGTGCCAGGGGAGGTTTAGGCTGGATGTTAGGAAGAAATTCTTCATAGAAAGAGAGATTGGCCATTGGGATGTGCTGCCCAGGGAGGTGGTGGAGTCCCCATCCCTGGAGGTGTTTAGGAAGAGCCTGGATGAGGCCCTTGGTGCCATGGTTCATTTGATCAGATGGTGCTGGGTGAGAGGTTGGACTGGATGATCTCAAAGGTCTTTTCCAACCTGGTTAATTCTGTATTTTTATGCTGCTCAGTTGTGTGCTTGGAGGTCACAGCAGCACCTTGCTGGGCAGGGAAGCTGCAACCTCTTAAAGCAAGGCAGCAGCTGAGAGCCTTGCTGCATTTCCCTCTGTGTTTGTTCTGCTTCATGTCCTGAGTGCTGTGATGGAAACCACCACTGCACCTCAGTGCTGCCTGTAGGAGAACACTCAGTCACCCTTCCCTGCTTGGACTTCTTGCTGCAATAGAGATGAGAGGCTCTGAGTCTGAGCTTTGTGTACAAGGGAAGGAAGAAGTCTGACCCAAAAGCTTGAGCTACAGAAAATGAGGCTGATTAGGAAGGTGTAGTTCTGCAGGTTTAGCAAGGACTAACTGAGCAGTTCCTTTGTGCTTTGCCGTGCTGTGATGTCTCACTGCACGTGTAGGAATCATTGAATGGGCTGGGTTTGAAAGGACCTTGAAGATCATCCAGTTACACACCCCCTGCCACGAGCAAGGACACCTCCTGCTAGACCTTGAATAATCTCTCACACATAAGGACAGACAGCCGTGGTACATGCTCACTGCTAGAGCAAGCTAAACTAAGCAGGAAAGACATGAGAGCTGTAAAAGCCCCACAGCTTTTACCCTCCCGAAGCCTCCTTTCACAGTCAGTGAACAGAAACTTTCTCCTTGGCCCCGCAGTTAACCCCAGCGCCGGCGGAGCGCCTGGACCAGGCTGCCGTCCTCGCAGCTTCTGCAAACGGCAGCGCAGCCTGCCTGCCCAAGCCATTGCCTTCAGCCCTCGGTGCGTTAAGGTGGGCAGGAGGCTCCCTCTAGTGCTGAGAGACATCCATCAGAGAACTGTCAGGGTTGGAAGGGACCTCTAGGGTCAGCCAGTTCCAACCCCCTGCCACGGGCAGGGACACCTCACACCACAGCAGGTTGCTCACAGCCACATCCAGCCTGGCCCCAAACACCTCCAGGCAGGAGGCTTCCACCACCTCCCCGGGCAGCCTGTGCCAGGCTCTCACCACCCTCCTGGGGAACAACTTCTTCCTCACATCCAATCTCAATCTCCCCACTTCTAGTTTTGCTCCATCCCTCCCAGTCTTATCATTACCTGACACCCTCAAAAGTCCCTCCCCAGCTTTCTTGGAGCCCCCTTCAGATCCTGGAAGGCCACAATAAAGTCTCCTCAGTGCCCTCCAAGTGCAGTGGAAAGCCAAAGGGCTGCCACTTGGGCTGCCATGGATGTGCACAGCACTGACTCCACAGGATGTCTGGAGAGGGACTTTTCATCAGAGTGTCTAGCAATGGGCCAAGGGGGAATGGATTGAAGCTGAGGGAGAGGAGGTCCAGACTGGATCTTAGGAAAAGAGGAGAAAAGTTGAGGAGAAATTTCTTCACCAAGTGAGTCATTCGCCATTGGGATGTGCTGCCCAGGGAGGTGGTGGAGTCACCACCCCTGGAGGTGTTCAAGAGGGGACTGGATGTGGCACTTGGTGCCATGGTCTAGTCATGGGGTCTGTGGTGACAGGTTGGACTCGATGATCTTTGAGGTGTCTTCCAACCCTAGTGACACTGTGAAAAAGATCTTCAGCATGAGAGTGGTGAGACACTGGAACAGGTTGCCCAGGGAGGTTGGGGACTCCTCCTCCTTTGGGTTGTTCAAGGCCAGGTTGGATGAGGCCCTGAGCAGCCTGGGCTAGGAGATGTCCCTGCACATGGCAGGGAGGTTGGAACTGGATGATCTCTAAGGTCCCTTCCTACCTAAGCCTTTCTATGATCTTGTGACCTCATCTCTCTGCTGGAGATGATGCTTCCTGCTTGTTTTCAGCACCAGCACAAGAACAATTCTGGCTGCTAGTGGTGGAGGAGAAAAACTGTTCTGCTCAGACCCTTTCTCTGCATCCTGCCAGGAATTCTGGCTGCATTCTACCTGCAAAGCAGGGCTGGCTGAGACCCACAGGGACTGTTCAGGTCTCAGCCCAGCTCCTTCCAACACAAAGCATTTCTTTTTCTACTATATGTGTTTCTTTCCTATCCTTTAAAACATCTTTAGTCTTGGCTGTGATTGCTGCTGTCCTTTCACAGAATCACAGAAACACTCAGGTTGGGAAGGACCCTCAGGATCACCAAGACCAGCCCAGAACCCTACTCTACAAGGTTCACCCCTAAACCATATCCCTGAGCACCACATCCAAACCACCTTTAAACACATCCAGGCTTGGGGACTCCACCAACTCCCAGGGCACTCACCTTCGGTGGGGTGCCACTTGATTATCTGCTCTTCAACAGCAGGAAAAGCTGCAGCAGCAATGTGATCCTGGAACACCCAGCCTGGAAAACACACCCAGGAGATAGTGGAAGGCTTTTCACCTCCTGCTGTGCCAAAACGGCATTTTGATTGCATTGCGTGAGGCCAACCACCAGAAGTAAATGCCATTCCCATTTCATTGTGTGCAGGAGGTGGTGAAGTCACTCAACCCACCTGACATTAGCCACCCTGGTAACTGGTCCTGGTTCCAAAGGAAGCACTTAAGTAGCTCTGTTGGTTTTAATAGGATGAAAATTAGCAGTGAGTGTAGATTAGGCTGCAAATGAGCACCCCTGATCCATTTGATTTGTTAAGCAATGAGAGGGAAAACCTGGCTGCTGCGTCAGTCTAATGAATGTGTTAGCTCATTAGTTACTGAGCTAAGCTGGAGAGGGGGGCTGTGGCTCTGCTGCCAGCACTGCCACCATTTCTCCAGCCAACTTTTGCCAACCACATGTGCTGCTTTCTGCAGCAGTGCTGGGAGAGGGGTTTCTGCCCCCTCCCATCCACACCTCAGGCAGTGCAGGGTGAGAGCCACTTTGATCCCTTTTTCATTTCCTAAGTAGATGCAGGTAACTTAAGGAGTGAGGATTTCCCTCTGGAAGAATCTCATTGCCTCTTCCAAATTCTGTTGTAATTAGCCCCAGACTATCTCAGAAAGGGTTCCTGAGAGGAAACCTTTCTTTGGCTTCAGGCATCTTGGCTCCACTTCCCTGGAATCTTTTAACACCCTTTTGTCTCTTGACGGGACACAGGTTGCTCGTTGATTGTTGTGTGCATTAGCGTTGCAAGACAGCAGCAAGCCCGAAGGCCCTTTTCTGGCATTACTGCATCTGCTGAGCAGCTTTTGACTGGCCTCCTTGATTCCAGTGGCTGAACTTTGGCTGCACAAGTTGTTTAGATGTTCTCACTTCGCTGTTAGGGACATTATCCTACGCTTGAGGAGACAAAAATAGAGCTAAACAGCTCAGTATTATCAGGAGAAACTCCACTGGATGGATGAAGGCTGAACAAAGCAGAGGTAAATCCTGCTCCGAGCTGCCTAACCCCCCATGATCCCCAGCGTTTTGGCAGGGCCGTGACTGCCGGTGATGGAGATAAACGGCTCTCTAATTGCTCTGGTTTAACCTTTGCTGAGACAGACACTGAGCTTGCTTTCCAGAGCATGCAATCGGCTCTGCTGTGTGAAGTCCGGGAAACTGTACACGGGTGAAGATGAGAAGAGAGCTCTGAACTCTGCATCCCTGAACCCACCCCAAAAAAGAAGCAAAAATACCATCACATGGAGTCACCGTCCCTGGAGGTGTTCAAAAAAGGCCTGGATGTGGCACTTGGAGCCATGGTTTAGTTGTCAGGAGGTGTTGGGTATTAGGTTGGACTGGATGATCTCTGAGGTCTTTACCAACCTTATTGATTCTGTGATTCTGTGAAAATCCTTCAAGGGTGTCACAAGAGCCAGCAGGCAGCTTTGATTTCCCTCCTCCTCTCACACACAGGAAACTCTTCTCTAATTCTCCCTGAACAGCTACATTTGAAGTCCCAACATGATAGGGACTTTCACCCAAAGTGGAGAATGAGTGATGAAAAGGACTTCAGGGCACCCTGTGGCAGAACAGTCAGCTTGCTCCGAGTGCTAGCCTTGAGCTTGGTCAGTGCTGAGGCTTTCACACGAGTTCCACTTCAGGAGAAGACCACAAATACTCCTGTCAGCTGCTGGGGCCTTCTCCCTGACAGGGGGCAAGTTTCCCGGTGGCCGAGGTGCTGGGAGGTGTCCTCTGAGGGCAGCAGGCAGGGGGTGGCTTGTCCATGGCGAGAGAAGTGCTTGGTGCTGATCAGTGAGCTGGGCCTGGAACGTTTACTTGTCATCACTTTTCTTTTATAGAGGTCTACTTCTGATGCTTTTTCTTTATCTAAGGCTTCAGTCACCCACTACTCATGCTGTCTGCGTCTCTCTTTCCCCTTCTTTTCCCTCTGTTACAAGGCAGGGGGACTGGTGTGCCCTCAGCCCGAGCTGCCGTGGCTGCTCTGCACCTTGCTTTAGCCATGCTGAACGCTGGGGGCCACTGCTCACTCACCTCCGCTCAGCTGCTCTGCTGAATGCACAGGCAGCTTGCTCCTCTCAACCTCAAGGACACAAATCCATGTTTTATTCCTCCTGATGATCCACAGCTTCTGAATTTGGATTCAAAGGAGACAGAATTCTGCACAGCACGATTCTAGGTTATTCTTGCCGAAACTGGAGCAAAACTAGAAGTGGGGAGATTCAGATTGGAGGTTAGGAAGAAGTTCTGGTGAGAGCCTGGCACAGGCTGCCCAGGGAGGTGGTGGAAGCCTCATCCCTGGAGGTGTTTGAGGCCAGGCTGGAGGTGGCTGTGAGCAACCTGCTGCAGGGTGAGGTATCCCTGCCCATGGCAGGGGTTGGAACTGGCTAAGCCTTGAGGTCCCTTCCAACCCTGACAGTTCTGTGATCCTATGAAATTAATGGCTCAGAAATGGGATTAAACAAGGAGAGAATCATTTAGGTTGGGCAAGACCTTTGAGATTATTGAGTCCAACAACTAACTCTACCAAGTCCACCACTATGGCAGTGTCGTGGTGATGCTGATGGGAAGCTAGCACTTAGTTTCCTGGAGGAATCAGTGTTGGGATATCTGAATTTAGCAACTGGATACGCAGAGCAGACACAGGGATGGGAGAACAAGCTGCATTTAACTTGGTTGTCTGCACTTTTCTTCCAACAGGCAGATCTGAAGAGGTCTGCTATCCAACAAACAGTGTGAACCTCTCTTTGATGTCAAACCCTTCTGCATGCTGATCACAGAACCACAGAACTGTCAGGGTTGGAAGGGACCTCAAGGCTCAGCCAGTCCCAGCCCCCTGCCACGGGCAGGGACACCTCACACCACAGCAGGTTGCTCACAGCCACCTCCAGCCTGGCTGCAAACACCTCCAGGCAGGAGGCTTCCACCCCCTCCCTGGGCAACCTGTGCCAGGCTCTCACCACCCTCATGGGGAACAACTTCTTCCTCACATCCAATCTCAATCTCCCCATTTCTAGTTTTCTTCTGAAATAGGAGTAGGTGAATCTGGTTTGGGTCCTCTGAGAATTCTGTTTCTTCCCACTGTGGGCAGGCAAAGGGGAGGGCATGGGATGATCTTCTCCCAAAACTCCTGGCTGGGAAATACATGCAGTAATCAGGCAATAGAAAGGATCCTATCCCAATGCCCCTGTGAGGTTGTGGAGTCTCCTTCTCTGGAGGGATTCCAAACCTACCTGGATACTGTGCTCCTGGGCAAGCTGCTGTGGGTGCCCTGCCTTAGCAGGAGGGTTAGCCTGGCTGATCTCCAGAGGTCCCTTCCAACCTCCACTATTCGATGATTCTATGAATTAATTTGGGTTGGGAAAAGCCCTTCCTCACCCCATCAGATGCTGCCAGCACCTTCCACAGCACTGCTTCACTCCTTTATGAGTGTGTTGCTGTCTGCTTTTACACCAGAAATCAGCTGCAGTTATCCTGAGCGACCTGTGGGCAGCACAGGCGCCGGTGACGTGGCTTGAGCTGCATCACCCATTCATTTTGTCCCTCATTAGTTTGTTCTGCCAAGGAAGGAACCAGACACTGTACCTAGGTGTCTGAACACAGAATTGGTGCTGCCCTGGTCAGCAGTTGGGCCAGACTGTGGCTGTGCTTTGCCCTGGTCTGGTTCTGCAGGAGCTCCAACAAGGGAGTTCCTCTGGGTTTGTGCTTAAGGTGGAATCTAATCAACTCTATTTCTCCTTGATTCTGTGAAGGCTTCTCAGAGGCTCTTCTCAGAAGGCTGTAGAAGTTTTTGAGCCATTGCTGAAAAATTGATTTGCTCCTGAGTTCCCTCAAGCTCTTTGGTCTGACTGAAGACCCCAGAATTAGTCCCAGCTTGCCCAGCCGCAGCACTGGGCTCTCTCTGTGTTCTTTCATTAAAGGGCAGTTTGTGTGAGGAAGAAAGGCACTGGGTGAAACAAAGCCCTGAGTTCTGTGTGCATGCAGAGTTCTGACTGATCTCCTCACTTGTCCAGTCTGCAGTCCTTGAGGGGGGAGCTCGATGTGCTTCCCAGCACGGGGCAGTGCTGGAATCTGGCAAAGCAGCCCACACATCACGGAGGCAGCTGGAGTTGTGTGCCACCTGTGCCTCCAGGCTGGCTTTGATTTTGCTGTTAGGGTGTGAAAACCTGGACATTTAATTAAAACTCTGCATGCTGGGTGCCCTGCAGGCAGCTCCATGGCTGGGCTCCACTGCAGACCTGCCTACAGCTTTCACAGAATCATAGAACTGGTTTGGTTGGGAGAGACCTCCGAGATCACCCAGTCCAACCTTCCAGCCAGCACCACCATGGCCAGTGAACCCTGTCCCAAAGTGCCCTGCCCACAGGTTTCATGAGCACCTCCAGGGCTGGGGACTCCACCAGCTCCCTGGGCAGCCTCTGCCAATCCCTGACCATTCTTGCAGCAAAGTAATTGTTCCTCATCTCCAGCCTAGCCCTCCCCTGGCACAGTTTCAGGCCATTTCCTCTCCTTCTATCACCTGATGCTAGGGAGCAGAGCCCAACCCTCACCTCACTGCAGCCTCCTCTCAGGCAGTTGCAGAGGGCAATGCGCTTGGCTGTCAAACTGCCTGGTGCAGAGCACGCACTCAGCAGGATGGGCTCCACACTCCTCATGCTGTTGAAACAGGGAAATGTTTTCAGGGTAAGCTGAGGAGAGGTTGGAGGCAGTGTGCCTCAGACCTCCTTGTGATGCTGTTGTGAAGAGGTACAAAGCAGGACACAGGAGGTTTCACTGCAATTTAAGGAGAACAAGACCAGGCTGGATGAGGCTCTGGCCAGCCTGATCTAGTGTGGGGTGTCCCTGCCCATGGCAGGGGTTGGAACTAGATGATCCTTGTGGTCCCTTCCAACCCTGACTGATACTATGATTCTATGCTTGGGGGGGTGACAGAGCCCTGGAGCAGGCTGCCCAGTGAGGTTGTGGAGTCTCCTTCACTGGGAGCATTCAAAACCCTCCTGGACATGTTCCTGTGCAGCCCGATCCAGGTGACCCTGCCTTGGCAGGGGAGTTGGTGATCTCCAGAGGTCCCTTCCATCCCCTTCCATTCTGTGGTTCTTGAAGATAAGGAAAATGTTGTGTGCTGCAGAGCAACAAAAATCCCTCCCAGCTCTGTTTCCAGTCTGCAGATTCCAGAGTGGCTGCTTTGGGGTCTGGTTTCCTTTCTTCCATAAAAATAATCCAATGTGAATGGTCTGAAATATTTAAAAGCAGCAATTTGCAAGGGAGACTAATTGCTAAGTGTGGAATTTGAACATTTCCTTTCTGCATTTTCAAGTGGTTTGGAAAGACTAAAAATTCATGGAGCGAAAGCAGAATGAGTGAGAAGGTGGAGTGAGCTCTTGCCTTGAATAGCAGAGCTCTAAGAAAGCTGTGCTGCTGCCACACGTCCTCTGTCTTCACTCCATGGAACCCTGATGGAGCTTGGATGGGAGGGGATTGAGCTTCATGAATTACACAGAGAAGCCACATTTCATCCAGATCAGTAGGGCTGAGTGTGCTCCAGCAGGACAGGAGCAGAAGCCATCGTGGCTCATACTCACTCGAATGCTCCAGTTCATAGACTCATAGAATCAAGCAGTTTGGAAAAGACCTCAGAGATCATCAAGTCCAACCTATGACCTAATCCCTAACACCTCCTGACAGCTAAACCACGGCCCCCAGTGCCACATCCAATCTTTTTGAACAGGTTGGGAGAGACCTCCAAGATCACCAAGTCCAACCCTCGACCCAACAGCACCATGGCCATTAAGCCACATCCCAAAGTGCCCTGCCCACAGGTTTCACGAGCACCTCCAGGGCTGGGGACTCCACCACCTCGATTAATCAATACAGAACCATAGAACTGTGTGGATTGGAAAAGCCCTCTAAGGTCATCATAGAATTGTTTTGGTTGGGAGAGACCTCCAAGATCACCCAGTCCAACCTTCCAGCCAGCACCACCATGGCCATTAAACCCTGTCCCAAAGTGCCCTGCCCACAGGTTTCATGAGCGCCTCCAGAGCTGGGGACTCCACCACCTCCCTAGGCAGCCTGTGCCAGTCCCTGACCACTCTTGCAGCAAAGACATTTTTCCTCCTCTCCAACCTAACCCTCCCCTGGCACAATTTCAGGCCATTTTCTTAGTATCACCTGACACTAAGGAGAAGAGCCCAACCCCCAGCTCACTGCAACCTCCTCTCAGGGAGTTGTAGAGAGCAGAGAGGTTTCCCCTCAGCCTTCTCTCCTCCAGGCTGAACCCCCCTAGCTCCCTCAGCTGCTCCTCCCCAGCCCTGTTCCCCACACCCTTCCCCAGCTTCATTGCCCTTCCCTGGCCCTGCTCCAGGATGCTACACCCCCAAAAATGTGAGAGCTGTAAGAAATGTTTAGAGTTTCAATGCATGAAGCTACTTCTAGGACTGGAGAGTGAGAGAAGCTGGTTTAGACAGCTGGAACTCTTGGGTTAGGCTGTGTGATTTTCTGGTTTGATAAGATAGTCTTTATTTATTCAGCAGTGTTTTCTTAGAGAGCTACTTGCAGGAACTTCATGCTATGAAACCCAAGTAGTTTAGAAAACCATCTGTCTGCCCCCTAACCCCCCAAAAGATAATCATTAAAAGCTCAGTTTGGAACATTTTAAAAAGAGAACATTCTTAAAACTCAACCATGCAAGAGCTGCCCCTGGGCATTAGCCACAGTCCTCTTCTCCTAAGAGCTTCCCTTTATCACAGGCTCACAGGATGCCAGGGGTTGGAAATCATCAAGTCCAACCCCCTGCCAGAGCAGGAGCACAGAATCCAGCTCAGGTCACACAGGAACACATCCAGGGCTGGAAAGGCTCCACAAGCTCTCTGGGCAGCCTGCTCCAGGGCTCTGGGACCCTCCCAGTGAAGAAGTTCCTCCTCATGGTGAGGTGGAACCTCCTGTGCTGCAGCTTACATCCATTGCTCCTTGTCCTATCCCAGGGAGCAAGTGAGCAGAGCCTGTCCCCTCCCTCCTGACCCCCAGCCTTCAGCTATTGATAGACATTTATTCAATCCCCTCTCAGCCTTCTCCTCTCCAGACTAAGCAGCCCCAGGGCTCTCAGCCTCTCCTCACCAGGTAGTGCTCCAGTCCCTTCAGCATCCTGGTAGCCCTCCAGCAGATCCCTGTCCCTCCTGAACTGGGGAGCCCAAAACTGAAGGCAGGACTCAAGATGAGGTCTCAGCAGGGCAGTGTAGAGGGGGAGGAGAACCCCCCTGGTTCTGCTGGACACACTCTTCTTCATGCAACCCAGGACCCCTTTGGCCTTCTTGGCCCCCAGGGCAGGCTGCTGTCCCACGCAGAACTTGCTCTCCCCCAGCGCTCCCAGGTCCTGCTCCTTGGGGCTGCTCTCCAGCAGCTCACCTCCCAGCCTGTCCTGCTGCAGTTTATTCCTCCTTACAGAACAAAATGTCCCAATATGGAACTCCTGCCCCTTCATTGTGTCTTCTTGGCACTATCTTGCTCCAGTATCACCAGCTCTAGGTTTAGCTTTTCATGTTTGGGTTATTTCTTTCTTCAAAGCCCCATTGCTGGTGACCCCATCAGCAAAAGCCACCCTTGGCAGGACGTCTCAGCGGCCTGTGCATGCCTCAGCGGGGTGAGATGTGAATTCCCTGGCACGACAGGTGCAAGGTGGTGGTGATGGATATGAAGCCCTTAGCAGTTTGGTCTCATAGTGAAGATCTCCAAGTGAGTCACCAAAGGCTTCTGCTCCCACTCCTTCTGTGGAAGCATTTTACGAGGAGCATGAGTAAAGAGTTTCCCAGGCAAGCCTATTAATTAGTAAACCAGTGTGCTTGATAAATTCATCACAGGCAGGTTCCCTGCTGGGGGGCTGCTTAAGGAACTGCAAGTTCAGTTTGTACACCACAGTGATCTTCACACAGAACCTTACCCAGCTCTGGCCTTAGGTTGGAGCAGGTAATGGATCTCAGAGCAGACAAGTCTCACAACTGTCAGTGATGTTTTCCCCTTCCCTCCTCCCTCATTCCCTCAACACGAGGAGAAGCTTATTTGGTGTGAAGCAGGCTGCCCCCAGAGGTTGTGGAGTCTCCTCTGGAGTCTTTCGAGACCCATCTGGATGTGCTCCTGTGTGACGTGCCCTGGGTGACCCTGCTGTGGCAGGGGACTCAAAGATCTCCAGAGGCCCCTTCTGACCCTCACCATTCTGTGATTCCTGTCAGCTTCTGCACTGGGCACGCTGCCTGTGCTAGTTAATTAGGCTCATTGGTTACTGGACCAGGGGGTGATGCTCTGCCGGAGTGATGCTTGTCAGTGGCCTGTGGTGGAGCTGGCGGTGTGTGACACTCTGTGTGCCCTTGCTCTGGTACCCTCCGGAGAGAGCAGAAAGCATTGCAGGTTCAGAAGGCAAAGCGAGGCCTGGGACTGTGCTCTGCCGGAGCTTTGTGTGCTCTGACAGGCGTGCAGACCACGGGAGCATCCTCGGTGTGTGACTAACAAAGGAGCTCTGGGACTTTGCAGAGCTAATTATGCTGAGAACTGGCTGTCCCCGGGTGCATTCCTGCCCAGATTTGAAGGTGTGTGTTTAGAATCTAGGCTGCTGTCATGAGCACTGGGGTACAGAGAGCAAAGCAACGCTGAGAGGCTGAGCGTTGAGCTGACTGCTGCACCCCTCCTGTGCCACCCCAGGGTCAGTCACTGCTCCCTTTGGGCTGAGGCCAGCATCTCCCAGCTGGGCTGGAGACAGTCCTCGTGTGCTGGGAGGCTGCCAGGAGCTGCTTTTGGGCTTATTTATGGATTCATTTTCATTTGGGAATACAAAGATTCCTGGGTGGGGTTTCTTGGCCTGGTTGTTCTGCCAGCAGTCATTACACCTGCCTGGAATGGACTTGGGGGCCCTGAGTCACGGAGCACACCTGCAGTTCTGCCCAGTGCTGACTGCTGGTGTTTGGTGCTAAGAGTTACACAGACAAATAACCTTGTGCTGGGGTGCATCTGGAGCCTGCCATTGCCTGAGCATGGCTGTAAGTGCACACTCAGCTGTGAGCAGGGGCTGGCTGGCCACTGTAGTCACTCCTCAGGAGCTGCTCAGTGAGGTGCTGGGGCAGGGAGGGATGCAGAGAGAAGAGGAAAGATTGGGGTTTGCTCTTCAGTGCCACACCTGTAGGCAGACCCAGTGTTAAACACCAACTGCAAATGGGGGGAGGGGGAGGCAGTGGTGGTGGTGCAGAACTTTTGCTGCTCAGGTTAAAGCAGCAAACAGTTCAGCCAGCCACCTGCCCAGAGTCACTTGTCCACTCTCCAAGAGCCAGCTGGTTCTGCATCAGCATAGTCATGAACTCCACACATCCCCAGGGGTCATGCTGGCCACTGAAGCAAAGCTCTTGCTTTAATGTTCACTTAAATATCAGTTGCCCTGGAAAGGCTTGCTCTGGGGCCAAGGGCCAAGAGAATTATCATTTATGGCTGCTCTCCCCTTCCTCCTTCTCCTTCTCCTTCTCCTTCTCCTTCTCCTTCTCCTTCTCCTTCTCCTTCTCCTTCTCCTTCTCCTTCTCCTTCTCCTTCTCCTTCTCCTTCTCCTTCTCCTTCTCCCTCTCCTTCTCCCTCTCCCTCTCCCTCTCCCTCTCCTCTCCCTCTCCCCCTCCCTCCCCCTCCTCCTCCCTCCTCCCCTCCTCCTCCTCCTCCTCCTCCTCCTCCTCCTCCTCCTCCTCCTCCTCCTCCTCCTCCTCCTCCTCCTCCTCCTCCTCCTCCTCCTCCTCCTCCTCCTCCTCCTCCTCCTCCTCCTCCTCCTTCTCCTTTCCCTTTCTCCCTTTCCCCTTCCCCTTCTTCCCCTCTTCCTTCTCCATTCAAAGCTCACCATTACTCCATGCCTTAGTTTCTCTCATTCTTCATCTGGCCTGCTTGACTTTGTTGTCCTTGGGGAAGTGATGTGTCTCTGATGATGATGGTGATGATGATGATGTGTGTGTGTGTATCCAGTTCCTACTGCAGTGGATCCCAGCCCTCATTTCAGGCTTCTGGAGTTCCTGTTGTTAGCAGCAGTCGGGATTTGGGGCTTTCAGCTAATAGTTTCCTACTTTTTCTCTGGGGATAATAATTGCAAGCTAAAGGAGGTTTCAGATTTGCATTTGGTTTGGCACACATGGAAGGGGAGTTAAATTGAGTCCTGCTTAAACAAAACCAAAACAAACAAAAAGAAAGGAAAATACATAAAGCAGACAGCAAATAAATGCTCTCTAAGCTTACAAATGAGGCTGCTTTGGAAGCTCAGCAAACACCAAGGAAGCAGCACTTTGATCAAAGTGAGGCACTGCATCCCAGTCACATGGCAGCACATGCATATTTCATAAGGGCACCCTGGGAGAGGAGCTGCTGCACACTGCCTGCTCTCCTGAGCTGCTTCATCACCACCCAGGCAGGTGCTGCCTCAGCTAAGGAGGGTCTCATCCATATGGTTTAATTGATCTGGATTTAGTCAAGTGAAATAAAATGTTTTGCATTCTGGATGGCTTCTCCCCCCTGTCATTATTCAACAGCTTAATCAGCTCTGTGCAGCTTGGTGGCGTGCCTTTGAAACAAGGCCTTGTTGGCACCTTCAGCTCCTAAGCCCATGCTCATTTCCAGGCATGAGAGAGCTCTGGGGGACAGGTAAAGGGGAAGGAGAGAAAGCAAAGCTCTGTGTCTCCTGTGTTACACAGAGTAATTAGGGTTCTCCTCCCCCTCTACTCTGCCCTGGTGAGGCCACATCTAGAGCACTGTGGCCAGTTTTGGGCTCCCACATTCAACAGGGGCAAGGACTTGCTGGAGAGAGTACAGCAAAGGGCTCCAACGATGCTGAGAGGACTGAAACATCTCTGTGATGAGGAAAAGCTGAGAGAATTGGGGCTGGGGAGTGTGGAGGAGAGCAGCCTGAGGGGGATCTAACCAGTGCTGATCAATACTTAAAGGGTGGAGGATGGCACCAGGCTTTGTTCAGTGGTTCCCAGGGACAGGACAAGGGGCAATGGGCACCAACTGGGACTTCAGAAGTTCATCTGAACGTGAGGAGGAACTTGTGTAATTTAAGGGTGGTGGATCCCTGGCACAGATTTCCAGAGGGGTGGTGGAGTCTCCATCTCTGGAGAGATTCCAAACCCACCTGGATGTGTTCCTGTGTGACCTTCTCTAGGTGACCCTCCCTTGACTGAGGGCTTGGACTCAATGATCTCCAGAGGTGCCTCCCAACCCCTACCATCCTGTGCCTCTGTGGCAAGCCTTGCCTTGGCAGAGACTCTCCACTGAGCTTTGCAGTAGCTGTGTGTGAGCAGAGTTAACCTAAAGCCCTTCTCTAGTGGGAAACCTCAGAAAGGCAGCAAGGGACCTTTGCATTGAGCACAGAGGAAAACTTTGTCAGCTGTAGAGCAGCTGAACGTTTGGAGCTGCTGCTGCTGCTGCTGTTGCTTTCCCAAGTGAGCTCTTTTTCAGCCTCCACTCCTGTTTCATGGCAGGTCTGCTGCTGTTTCTCTGCATCCAGTGTAGCTGTGTGACTCTGCTCTCCAGAAATCTGCACTTGCAGGGCCAAGCAGCACAGCTCATGGTTTCACCCTAAGTCAGCTACCAGAGACAAGAGGATGCCTGTTTCCCAGCTGCTCCATAAGGCTCCCTGAAAGGGGCACAGACCACACTAAACCCACAGGCAGTCCTGCAGTTCTTGACTCTTTCCTACATTGGTTTAATGTTGGTTTTAATAATGGTTGGTAAGTTGATCGACCCCTCCTGTACCATGGAGTCTGAGACAGTGCCTGGTGCATAGGGACAGCCTGAAATGGGGCAAAGCAAATTTCTCCTGCATTGACACAAAGCCAAGTCCCTCCCATCTGTTAGCCTGGAGAAAACCTTGGGTTTCTACCAAGCCACTGGAAGGAGCTTTGTCTACCTTTTATAGTGCTGAAGAGGGAAGATGGGACAGAAAAAAAGCAGTGCTGAGTGTGTGGCTGGCAGTCACAGATCAGCCAAACCCTCATGCTGGCACCGAGCAGCCCTCACAATGCCTGGCTGCGCATTTTGACTCCAACTAATTCAAGTGCAAATTAAATGGCCTTGATGTGATTCTGCTGTTTTCCTCTGGAAACAAAACTTCAAGGAAAATCTTTCTGGAAGCAAGTCCCTGAGGTTGAAAAGGGAGTTACCAAATGGGGACTGCACTGGGGAGCCCTGTGGGAGGTTGGTTGCAGTTTGCCAGCATGCTGCAGGGAGGTGGTTTGGTGCTTTCTCCCTGGGTTATGTTATAGTAAATGAAGAAAGTGAAAGGATTCTGACCAAACCCAGAGGTTGTACTCAGCAGCTCCTTGTCCTTATTGTCATGCAGCTGTGAGTTTCTTTGCTCTCAACCCATGTGTCTCTCTTGCTCAGGTTCTTGTTCTCTTTGTTATGTGAATGGATTTGTGCAAAGCTTCCTTTACCAGCTCCTGCTTTACAGCCTTTCCTCTCCCAGAGGTGCAGTGCTCTCTGGTTCTCAAAACAGGCTGAGGCACACAGAATCACAGAGCTGTCAGGGCTGGAAGGGAGCTCAAGGATCAGCCAGTCCCAACCGCCTGCCATGGGCAGGGACACCTCACACCACAGCAGGTTGCTCACAGCCACCTCCAGCCTGGCTGCAAGCACCTCCAGGCAGGAGGCTTCCACCCCCTCCCTGGGCAGCCTGTGCCAGGCTCTCACCACCCTCCTGGGGAACAACTTCTTCCTCACAGCCAATCTCAATCTCCCCACTTCTAGTTCTGCTCCATCCCCCCAGTCCTATCCCTCCCTGACACCCTCAGAAGTCCCTCCCCAGCTTTCTTGGAGCTCCCTGCAGATCCTGGAAGGCCACAATGAGGTCTCCTGGGAGCCTTCTCCTCTCCAGCCTGCACAACCCCAACTCCCTCAGTCTGTTCTCAGAGCAGAGCAGCTCCAGCCCTCTGCTCCTCCTCGTGGCCCTTCTCTGGACACCTTCCAGCACCTCCAGAGCCTTCCTGGCACAGAGGCTCCAGAGCTGGACCCAGAGCTCCAGCTGTGGTCTCAGCAGAGTGGAGCAGAGGGGCAGAATCCCCTCCCTGGCCCTGCTGGCCACACTTCTCTGGCTGCAGCCCAGGCTCTGCTTGGCTCTCTGGGCTGCCAGTGCTCACTGCTGGCTCCTGTTGAGCTTCTCCTCCTCCAGCACCCCCAAGGCCTTTTCTTCAGGGCTGCTCTCCAGCCAGTCCCTGCCCAGCTTGTATCAGTGCCTGGGATTGCCCTGCCCCAGCTGCAGGACCTTGCCCTTGGTCTTGTTGAACCTCATGAGGTTGTCATGGGCTCGGCTCTCCAGCCTGCCCAGGTCCCTGCTGCTTGAAGATGTCAGACCTAGGGCAGGATGTAGCAGTGAGAGGAACATGCTTATGGATCCTGCCAGGAGCCTGGAATCAGCCATTCCTGTCTCACACTGTGGATATTCCCTGGGGGCTCTTTCATCTCCCTCTGCCTCTTCAAAGCCTTCAGCTGTGGTTCTTGCTTCAGCAGTCAGTGAAGGATTGCAGTTGAGTTTCTCTCATCTGCCCTCAGGTTCTTGAGAGCGTTTTCCAGTTGTTTACCCACACTCCTCACAGGTTTGGTTATTTTTTTCCCCATCTTTGGCACTTCGTGGATGCAAAAAAATCCAAACTTGTTTGGGGTTTGATGAAAAGATGGAAAGCTCTGAATTGCAGCTGACACTTTGCTTGGCACTTCCCACTTCTTTGATGTTTGTGGTGATGTCCTGTTGACGGTGATTAAAGAGGATTTCCCCCTCATTCATCTGCCTTTCTCACACGGAAGTGGCTGGCTGCTGGAGACCAGAGGAGTGCAGCACTGCCAAGCCTGCTTGCTGCTGCACCTCCTCCTATTACACTGGATATTAGGAACAGGTTCTTTGCTAGGAGGGTGGTGGAACACTGGAAGAGGTTGCCCAGGTTGAGGCTCCATCCCTGGAGGCATTCAAGGTGAGGCTGGACAGGGCTCTGGGCAGCCTGATCTGGTTGGGGATGTCCCTGCTGAGTGCAGGGGTTGGACTGGATGAGCTTTGGAGCTCCCTTCCAACCCAGACCATTCTGTGATTCTATGCTCCTGGTGTGGAGCACAGAGCAGCTGCCTGAGGCTGGGCACCGTGCATGACTGCAGCCCTTGCCCAGTGACAAGATGAAGGTAGCAAAGGCACTTAGGTCTTGGGATTCACTGCAGTGCCCAGCAGCAGCCCTCAGGTATTCCTGGGCTTTTCAAGACACTCCTGGGCTTCACTTTCAAGCTCTGCATTAGAGCATTGTCATGGAATAAGACTACAGATACTTCCTTGGATGTAACTAATGAAGCATTCACATCCTTCTGCCAATTTGGCATCCCCACAACCCTCTAAATCAGAGAGGTGTCTGAGAGAGCTTCAGATCTGCAGTCATCAGTCTCTGCAGTAAGCTTGCCTTTCTCTGGCTTTATCCTCTTCACTCCATCATGCTTGTGTGAAACCTGACTGTCCTCAGTCCTGAGCTCCTCTGCTCATTGCTGCAGAGTCCTGGGCCATGGCCACACTGGGCAGAGCTGGGGCTGTTCAGCCTGGAGCAGAGAGGAGATCCTACCCATGTGTGTAAATGCCTGCAGGGAGGGTGCAGAGAGGATAGAGCCGGGCTCATCCAGTGGTGCCCAGTGGCAGGAGCAGAGGTGATGGGCACACAGTGACACACAGGAGGCATGCAAACATCCCAGGACACTTCCTCACTCTGATGTCGACCAAACACTGGCTCAGGCTGCCCAGGGTGGTGATGGAGTCTCCATCTGGAGATACTCAGAAGCCATCTGTACGCAGTCCCAAGCATCCCGTTCTGGGTGACCCTTCTTGAGCAAGGACCTTGGACCAGATGGGCTCCAGAGGTCCCTTCCAACCACAACCAGCCTGTGATTCCTGGGGATGGATGTGTCATCCTCTGTGCCTTTAAGTAAAGGTGGCAAAGAGTTCGCTGATCCTTCCCATTAAAACTCAACAAAGAAAGTGATGATGAGCCTGACTTGAGTCGGTTCTGCTGTTAATTACGGTGCCTTGTGGTTCTGCTTCCATCCCAGAAAGCCCTCTGTGTACTTTCTGAAGAGACAGAGTCTTTGTTTCTCCTCAGGAGATCTGCAGGAGGGTTTGCACATGGACAGCTGAGTCAGAGGAACCTTCAGAATGATCTCAGCAAGCAGTGAAATGTGTGTGAGAGGAGCCAGCTGCTCTCGGTATCTCAGAGCAGGCTTGAAGCAATTTCTTGCATGGCTCTAACCCTGGGGCTGGGATATCTGTAACATGTCAGCCAAACCTCAGCCTTGGAGGAGTAACTGCCTGAAAATCAATCTGTGGGAATCTGCCTGGCCCAAGGGCCTTTTTACATAGCTGCATCCCTTTGAAACTCCATGGAGTCTCAGCAGACTTCTCCCAGGTCCCCACTGCCTTAAAGTCAATATTATGACTTTTATCTTGGATGTTTTCTTGCTTAAATTAATGAGGATAACCCAAATGCATCAATAATTGCATAAGAATTGCAACTGTGGGTTTGAGCAAATGGGCTTCCCCCTCCCCTCTCATTGACATCAGCACTGATCTCATGCACAGCCTGCTGGGAAACCATAGAAGCAGAGAACTGTCAGGGCTGGAAGGGACCTCAAGGATCAGCCAGTTCCAGCCCCTGCCATGGACAGGGACACCTTTCCCTAGATCAGGATGCTCAAGGCCTCATCCAACCTGGCCTTGAATGCTTCCAGGGAGAACACATCCACAACCTCCCTAGGTGCTCCCTGGGCATGCTGAGGTTGAGAATTCTGCCATAAATTGGGGTGTTCAGATGAGAGGTCTTGGCATAAATCACAGAAGATGAGTGAACAGGGGATGAAAAAGACTTTAAACAGCAAGGAGCAATTCTCCAGAGATTCGACCTGACATCTGCAAGCTCTTGATGGTGATGATTTAGCACAAAGAAAGAAATGAGAGGTGGTGACAGCTGAGGTCGCTGGGTGTATAAAGCCTCTTTCTGTGACATCAGGAAGGGTGTCTGTGGCATGAGTGAGTGAAGATCAGCCTTGGGAGCCTGGCTGGCTATGGGGTCTTTGGGGCTCAGTGTGGTACTGATTGCTCCTGATGGTAGTGATGGTCACACTCGTGTTTCCTGGTGCCTGTTCATTCACCTGGCTAAAGTGTAGGAGGAAATACAAGACCTCCTTGGTAGATGGCTTGCCCTGGCTGCTCTGGCCAGCACTGTCAGCTCTGCTGCTGGCCTCAGGTCAACAGGCAAAGATATACCTGAATGCCAGTGACAACTCTGCCTGCTCTTAGGAACTGACCCTCCAACAGCCTCCTCTCCTTATCCCACCAGAAATGAGCTGTGCTTGAAGTGATGCAGTGTTTGAATGTGGTCAAAGAGCCATAGAATCAACCAGGTTGGAAAAGACCTCAGAGATCAAGTCCAACCTATTCCCTAACACCTCATGGCTAACTAAACCATGGCCTAACCTTCCCTCAAGCATTTGTTCTTCTCTGAAACCTTCATCCCTGAGAGGCCTGCTCCTTGCTTCCCACCTAGCCTGTTAAGGAAGATGTTTCTGGCAAGGTTCCTTAGTGCCTCTCAGTGTCTTGCTGACCATGTCCACTCCATGCTGGCTCTAAGCCTGGAGCCTGCAGGCTCTTTAGCACATTGGAGCCTCAGAAGCTGCAAATCAGAGAGGCTGGACCTGTCACTGCCTTCCATAGAATCATGGAATCAATAAGGTTGGAAAAGACCTCAGAGGTCATCAAGTCCAACCTGTCACCCAACACCTCCTGACCAACTAAACCATGGCTCCAAGTGCCACATCCAGTCCCCTCTTGAACACCTCCAGGGATGGGGACTCCACCACCTCCCTGGGCAGCACATTCCAATGGCTAACAACTCACTGTGAAGAACTTTCTCCTCACCTCCAGCCTAAACCTCCCCTGGCACAGCTTGAGACTGTGTCCTTTTGTTCTGCTGCTGGGTGGCTGGGAGAAGAGACCAACCCCCACCTGGCTACAACCTCCCTTCAGGGAGTTGTAGAGAGCAACGAGGTCTCCCCTGAGCCTCCTCTTCTGCAGGCTAAGCAACCCCAGCTCCCTCAGCCTCTCCTCCCAGGGCTGTGCTCCAGACCCCTCCCCAGCTCTGTTGCCCTTCTCTGGACACCTTCAAGTATCTCAATGTCCTTCTTACACTGAGGAGCCCAGAACTGAACACATTTAATATAGAATAGAATAGAATAGAATAGAATAGAATAGAATAGAATAGAATAGAATAGAATAGAATAGAATAGAATAGAACAGAACAGAATAGAATAGAATAGACCAGGTTGGAAGAGACCTTCAAGATCATCGTGTCCAACCTATCATCCAGCATCACCTAATCAACTAAACCATGGCACCAAGCACCCTATCAAGTCTCCTCCTGACTTGAAGGGCTGTTGTCTAAATAGAATTTTATCTTGTCTGGGAGGTTTTCCTTCACAATCTCCTTAGAATATTCCTGAGCTCTTTGGCTTGCCTTGATCATTACGAAATCGCTTGGTGCTCCGTGGCTCTGCACTTCCCTTCTTGCAGGGACTTTTATTCTTCTACATGTCCCTAATCTGATTGGTTTGTGTTGTGGGGTTTTCCCCCCCTCTCCTTCTGTACATTAGCAATTTTAAACACCATTGGGAAGCTCTACAGCTCGAAATGCTACTGGGAAAGACCCAGCTGCAGTACCAAAGAAGAAAGCTCCATCCGAGGTGTGCTGAGAATTCCAGGAAGCTGTTAGACCCTCGTTGTCTTCTTCTGGGAATTGCAGTGTCTGTGACCTGAGAGCAAAGGTGGAGTATCAAAAGCCTGCTGGGCTTTCCTGCCTCGTGTTTCAGCTAAGCTGAGAGACAAGTGTGTGTGTGTGTCCCCTCACCATGTTCAGCATCTGCAGAACTGAGCCCCCCCAAAAAAAAGGGAAAAGAAGGAATTAGGGCAATGAAGGTGCAATCTGCAAAGATTTCATTTGTTTTCATTCAGCAGCTTGCTCACTCTTACAAACAAAAGGATTTCATGCTGAGCAAGGCAGAGAAGCAAAACTATCTCCTCATTCCCACCATCTCCTCATTCTCACCATCTCCTCATTCCCACCATCTCCTCATTCCCACCATCTCCTCATTCCCACCATCTCCTCATTCCCACCATCTCCTCATTCCCACCATCTCCTCATTCCCACCATCTCCTCATTCTCACCATCTTCTAATTCCCACCATCTCCTCATTCCCACCATCTCCTCATTCTCACCATCTCCTCATTCCCACCATCTCCTCATTCCCACCATCTCCTCATTCCCACCATCTCCTCATTCTCACCATCTTCTAATTCCCACCATCTCCTCATTCCCACCATCTCCTCATTCCCACCATCTCCTCATTCCCACCATCTCCTCATTCCCACCATCTCCTCATTCCCACCATCTCCTCATTCTCACCATCTCCTCATTCCCACCATCTCCTCATTCTCACCATCTCCTCATTCCCACCATCTCCTCATTCCCACCATCTCCTCATTCCCACCATCTCCTCGTTCCCACCATCTCCTCATTCACACCATCTCCTCATTCCCACCATCTCCTCATTCCCACCATCTCCTCATTCTCACCATCTCCTGGAGGACAGGAGCAGGCAGTGTGAGCTTACAGCCCAGAAGGCAAATCACAGCCTGGGCTGCATCCAAAGCAGCATTGCCAGCAGATCCAGAGAGGGGATTCTGCCCCTTTGCTCTGCTTTGATAAGACCTCACCTGGAGTCCTGTGTCCAGCTCTGGAACCCTTGATACAGGAAGGACCTGATAGAGCTGGCACAAGAATGCTCAGGGGGTTGGAGCAGCTCTCCTCTGAGAACAGGCTGAGGGAGCTAGGGGTGTTCAGCCTGGAGAAGAGAAGGCTCCCATGAGACCTATTAGCAGCCTGCCAGTGCCTGAAGGGGGCTACAAGAAGGCTGGAGAGAGACTGTTTGCAAAGGCCTGCAGGGCCAGGACTAGAGGCAATGCCTTCAAGCTAGAGCAGAGCAGATTTAGATTGGATGTGAGAAACAAGTTCTGCACCATGAGGGAGGTGGAACACCAGAACAGGTTGCCCAGGGAGGTGGCTGAGGCTCCATCCCCGGAGATGTTCAAGGTGAGGCTCAACGAGGCCTTCTGAATCCTTTTGAGGAGCTCACACTTCAATCCAGCTTTGCCAATTAAACCCCCAAACATTCCTCCATAAGAAGGAAGGTTTCCTTTTGTATTCCAGCATCTTCTTCTGCTCCCCTTCCCGGCCTTCCCAGGGCAGGCTCAGCCAGCCTGGACATCAGCAAAGCTCACAGAGCTTTCTGCTGTCACTCAGAATTAATTAGCAGCCCTTTCTTTATTCAGCACTCTAAAACCACTTCAAAACCACACACGCAGCTGGCTATCCTCTGGGGAAGCAGTTAGAGGATCTGGTTGTGTTCTGAAGTGTGATTTTTAGGGACTCAAGAGGACAGACAGCACAGAAAGCGGTGGCAAGAGCCAGCACATGAGCTCTCAGCCCGTGGCACTTCTCCTGGCCTCTCAAATGCATTGTTTTCCACAGGATTTGAGGGGGAAAGAAACTGGGGCTTCTGCTGGGGAGAGTGTCTGAGCGTGTCTCAAGTCCACCAGGTTTGCTTTGACTTCTCTCACAATAGCAGCTGGGGGGTCAGAGTGATTGTTTATTTTCCTTCCTTCCCTTCCTCCCTCCTTCCCTCCCTCCCTCCCTCCCTTCCTTCCTGCCTTCCTTCCCTCTTTTTTTTTTTTCTTTCTTTCTTTCTTTCTTTCTTTCTTTCTTTCTTTCTTTCTTTCTTTCTTTCTTTCTTTCTTTCTTTCTTTCTTTCTTTCTTTCTTTCTTTCTTTCTTTCTTTCTTTCTTTCTTTCTTTCTTTCTTTCTTTCTTTCTTTCTTTCTTTCTTTCTTTCTTTCTTTCTTTCTTTCTTTCTTTCTTTCTTTCTTTCTTTTTCTTCCTTCCTTCCTTCCTTCCTTCCTTCCTTCCTTCCTTCCTTCCTTCCTTCCTTCCTTCCTTCCTTCCTTCCTTCCTTCCTTCCTTCCTTCCTTCCTTCCTTCCTTCCCTCCTTCCCTCCTTCCTTCCCTCCTTCCTTCCTTTCTCTTTCCTTTCTTTCTTTACCTTTCTTTCTTGCTTTCTCTCTCCCTTCTCTCTCTTTCTCCGTCCCTTCCTCCCTCCTTCCTTTGTCTCTCTCTCTCTTTCTCTCTTTCTTTCCCTCTCCCTCTCTTGCCTTCTCCCTTGCCTTCTCTTTCCTTCCCTCCTCCTCTCTTTCTTTTACCTTTACTTTTTCACACCCCCACCCCCATCTTTCCCCCCCCAGTTTTCCCAAGCTTTCTCCAACACTTCCAGTGAGCAGAGAGGTTTTCCTGTCACTGCACTCTCGGCCACAGCAGCTTTCCCTAATGGGTGACCATAAGAAATGTGCCTGTGGCCTCTTCCTTCTCATTCATACAATCACAGAATCAAGCAGGTTGGAAAAGACCTCAGAGGTCATCAAGTCCAGCCTATTATCTCATCCTGTCACACCTCCTGACAACGAAGCCATGGCTCCAAGGGCCACAGCCAAGCCTTTCTTGAACACCTCCAGGGACAGGGACTCCACCACCTCCCTGGGCAGGTTGGAGAAAGGTGTCCTGCAGAGCTGCTCCTCTCCTTGGGCTTCTCCTCTGGGAAAGGAGCTGCTCTGCTTCTTTGGGACAAGACTGCTGCACAAAAGTCAGCTCTTCCCTCTGTAACATAAGGATAGACAGGATCCATGTCTTTTAGAAGGGGGAAAAAGGTGTTTTCTTTGGGTTTATGTGCAGTAAACTGAGGCCTAGGCTTTGCCCACAAATTTTTTGGGGTGTCATTTATGGCAGCATTGATATTTGAAGTTGCAGGGTTAGGCAGCACTTGAAACACTGCCCTCTGGCAGGAGCACTGGGTGAATGGCAGAAGCTCTGCAAGGAGCTGGTCAGTGAGACTGGCTTTGTTGGTACAGGTAAAAGCAGTCCTCTACAGGCAGGATTTGGTTCCAAACTCATTAAAACTCAGTTTCAGCCTGACTTCTGAGGCTGAACTTCCTGGTGTGCCCATTCAAGCCTTGCTGGAAGGTGAATGGGGGAGAAGATGGTGAGGAAGTAATGATGGAAGGGGAAATGAAGGGCTGAGACAAGCCACTGCAGAGCTGGAGAGGCTCTACAGCAGGCAGGGAACTGTGCAAACGGCATCACAAATGGCTCTTGTGGTCATTAATTTTATTACTATTGCAGAAAGTTCTCCATCTACAGCTGATTTTCCTGCTGCTCCCAGATGGGGTCACAGCTGGGTCACCCACGGGCATATGCCTTCTTCCTGAGCTTTTGTTTCCTCTCCCTTCAGAAAGGGGCAAGTGTTTCTTCCCAGCCTCTGGAGTCTCCAGTTAACTCTCTCAGGGCAGTGTGAGGGTGGAATTACTGCTGCCCAGCTGCTGCTGCATGGCACAGCATTTGCCTCCTCCCCAGCTCCTGTTGCATGGCACAGCATTTGCCTCCTCCCCAGCTCCTGTTGCATGGCACAGCATTTGCCTCCTCCCCAGCTCCTGTTGCATGGCACAGCATTTGCCTCCTCCCCAGCTCCTGTTGCATGGCACAGCATTTGCCTCCTCCCCAGCTCCTGTTGCATGGCACAGCATTTGCCTCCTCCCCAGCTGCTGCTGCATGGCACAGCATTTGCCTCCTCCCCAGCTGCTGCTGCATGGCACAGCATTTGCCTTCCCCCAGCTCCTGTTGCATGGCACAGCATTTGCCTTCTCCCCAGCTCCTGTTGCATGGCACAGCATTTGCCTTCCCCCAGCTCCTGTTGCATGGCACAGCATTTGCCTTCCCCCAGCTCCTGTTGCATGGCACAGCATTTGCCTTCCCCCCAGCTCCTGTTGCATGGCACAGCATTTGCCTCCTCCCCAGCTCCTGTTGCATGGCACAGCATTTGCCTCCTCCCCAGCTCCTGTTGCATGGCACAGCATTTGCCTCCTCCCCAGCTCCTGTTGCATGGCACAGCATTTGCCTTCCCCCCAGCTCCTGTTGCATGGCACAGCATTTGCCTTCCCCAGCTCCTGTTGCATGGCACAGCATTTGCCTTCCCCCCAGCTCCTGTTGCATGGCACAGCATTTGCCTCCTCCCCAGCTCCTGTTGCATGGCACAGCATTTGCCTCCTCCCCAGCTCCTGTTGCATGGCACAGCATTTGCCTCCTCCCCAGCTCCTGTTGCATGGCACAGCATTTGCCTTCCCCCCAGCTCCTGTTGCATGGCACAGCATTTGCCTTCCCCCAGCTCCTGTTGCATGGCACAGCATTTGCCTTCCCCCAGCTCCTGTTGCATGGCACAGCATTTGCCTTCTGAGTATGCCCCATCCATTTGTCAGTGTCTGAAGCAGGGGTGATTACTGAGCACAATGGTACATTGGCTGCTTTGCTGAGGGATGATCATACTAATAGGGCTGCATTATGGGTGTGCCACTGCTAGCAGAGCTGCACAGCAAAATTAAAAGCATTCATATCATGCTGTTCCATGAATTACATCCAGAGCCTGCTGTGCTCTCTATTAGAAAGCAACCAGCCCCTGTGAGGAGCTGTGCAGAAGAATTGCCTCCCTGCTAGCTGTCTGTCTCCTCTCAATTCAGAGAGGCAGTGGCCGCTCAATAAAAGGGACATCCTGAAGGGTCTGGTCTCAGGAGAACAATTACTCCACACCTAGAGTATGTCTTCCTCTCTGTGCTCTCTAAAGCTGAGCTGCTCTCCACTTGGGTAGCTGCAGGTATTGCTACCATCTCTCTGCCTTGCCATCCACTAGAGAATTAACACCTTCCCGATTGGAATTGTGCCTTTCTCCTCCTTGTGTACACTTAGTACCTCTTCCCCTTCAGCACTGCCCTCCTGGAATCAGCATTTTATCATTGCTTGTCTCCTGGTCGGTCTCACTTTGGAGCTCTCCTGAGTGACAGCTCAGAGTCATCTCCGGTGGTGTGCAGACAGTGCAGGCTGGGCCAATTCATTCTCATCCCTCAGCCAGCTGCTTTCCTGCCAGCCTGACTGAAGTGTTGGCACGGCTTTGCTTGCCCATTGACGTGCTGCTCGTGGCCTTCTGAGAGCCATGGGGACAGGCTCAGCCCATGGCCATACCTCACCCCATGGGCACATGGGGCTTACTCACTCTGAGCTCCATTCGTCTCTTACTGGTTCTGTAATTCTCCAGGAGTCTCAGTTCACCACATGTGAGCGACAGCCTGAAGCTGGGGAACTGTGAGGTGATAGAGCAGGCTTAAGTGGAAGGGGAGGGACAGTCTCTGACGTGCTGCTGGGAGGAAGAACAGCCCTTGGTTCCCAAAGGAGCTTCTGCACAGCACGGCTCCATTTCACTTGAGGTGGGGCCAGCACCACCCAGCTTGTGATGAGCAGGGAAGCTAGGCCGTGTCTGCAGGTTTGATGGGATGGCTCCTGCTGGACATGGCTCCAGGTGTGATGAGCAGGGAAGCTAGGCCGTGTCTGCAGGTTTGATGGGATGGCTCCTGCTGGACATGGCTCCAGGTGTGATGAGCAGGGAAGCTAGGCCATGTCTGCAGGTTTGATGGGATGGCTCCTGCTGGACATGGCTCTAATTGCTCCAAATCAGTAAGCACACTGTGCCTGCAGCACAGCAATACAGCTGCAGGGGAAAGGGATCGAGCAGGAGTGCATCTGCCTTTTATTAGAAGCCACCACTGATTTAATTCATCTGAGACAAATAAGGGGATGAAATAATCCACTGCAGCTGAACTGTCTTGGATCTGAAAGTGCTTTCTGAGTCCAACAGCCCCCAAATGATCATTTAGTTGGACATCTCTTTGGAAGTCTGTTAAAAAAAGAAGTCTAGGAGAAGAGAGAAGGTTTTCTTTGACATGCTCTTGAGGAATGAATGACAAAGACATTCATGGAATTCTACACACACATTTCTGCTGGGGACAGAGGTGACTTCACCTAATACTGCTGTAGTAGTCTTATCTCTCTTGAGTGCTAACACAGAGCAAAAAGGTAAGGCAAAGCTTAGCTCAGTGGAAGGATGGATTTTTAAGCCCCTCTTTGCTGGCTGGATTTATGAATGGTGAATGTTTGATTCTCTCCACCAGCAGCTCTGAGCTGCTCCATGCAGGCTGGCTCCCAGCAATCCTCTGCTAGGCTGTTGAGTAGCGCTGACTCTTCCTGTGAAGAGACATCATTGTGCAGTGCTGTTTGAAACGAGGCCAGAGAGGAGATCTCCATGCCCAATGCATCTTCTCTTGGTGATCATTCCTCAGCAAAGAGGAGTCACCCCAGGACAAGGAGTGCACTCCTGTGTGGTGGAGGACAGTCCTTGTGACAGCAACCTCCGTAACTTGGGAGGCCAAAGGCAGAGAAGAAAGGGAATAGTAAGGATCTGAATCTCCAAATCCATCCCTGCCCTCACACAGTCCAGGCCAAGGGCACAACCACAGCCAAAGGTGTCCCTTTCTTTCTCTTGGTTTCTGCAGGATAAGGGCCTGTGGCTTTCTGGCAGTGCTGTCTCATTCCATTCTCTCACTGGTTCCTTAGAGCATTTGAGAGCAGAGGGTTGTGATGCTGCTGCCCATCTCTACTGTCCTGGCCACCCCCAGACCTAGCTGAGTCTGGTCATGAATTTCAGGACATTTGGGAGTGAAATTGTAATTGCAAAGATCATAGAATCAGAGGCTTGTTTGGGTTGGAAAAGACCTGTAAGATCACCCAGTCCAACCAGCAACCCCACCCCACCATGGCCACCAAACCATGCCCCCAAGTGCCATGGCCACAGGTTTCTGGAACACCTCCAGGCATGGGGACTCCACCACCTCCCTGGGCAGCCTGTGCCAGTCCCTGACCACTCTGGCAGCAAAGAAATTGTTCCTCATCTCCAACCTAACCCTCCCCTGGCACAATTTCAGGCCAGTTCCTCTCCTTCTATCACCTGACACTAGGGAGAAGACACCAAGCCCCACCTCACTGCAGCCTCCTCCTATCTGCAGAGAGCAATGAGGTCTCCCTCAGCCTCCTCTTCTCCAGGCTGAACACCCCCAGCTCCCTCAGCTGCTCCTCCCCAGCCCTCTTCTCCAGCCCCCTCCCCAGCTTTGTTTTTGGCAAGGTGCAGTCCATGTGACAGGAGGCATTCAGTAGGAAGATAAAGTGAAGCAATAGGAAGCCTGCCTGGAGTGGGTGTGGTGGCAAATAAAAGTGACCTTCTGCGTTGAGGCCTTGAGGAGCATTGCATTCCAGATGCAACCTGCTCCCACCAAGAAACTTCCAGAACAAGTGTGGTGGATGCCTGCTGCCAGGGCCATGGGAAGATGGTTCAGGGGTGCAGAAGGAAAATGTTCCAAAGCAGGGAAAATAAAATCCCTAACTGTCACTGAAGTGGTTTCTAAACAGGCAGCAGTAATGTGGAAGAGCAAATGAAGGTGACACAGGCAGTGGGAACAGGGAATTGCAGGAAGAAAGAAGCTGGTGACATATTGAGAGGGTTGGGGTTGTGCAGGCTGGAGAAGAGAAGGCTCCCAGGAGACCTCATTGTGGCCTTCCAGGATCTGCAGGGAGCTCCAAGCAAGCTGGGGAGGGACTTTTGAGGGTGTCAGGGAGGGATAGGAGGTGGGGGGGATGGAGCAAAAGTAGAAGTGGGGAGATTGAGATTGGATGTGAGGAAGAAGTTCCCCAGGAGGGTGGTGAGAGCCTGGCACAGGCTGCCCAGGGAGGGGGTGGAAGCCTCCTGCCTGGAGGTGTTTGCAGCCAGGCTGGAGGTGGCTGTGAGCAACCTGCTGTGGTGTGAGGTGTCCCTGCCCATGGCAGGGGGTTGGGACTGTCTGAGCCTTGAGGTCCCTTCCTGCCCTGACAGTTCTGTGATTCTGCATCAGGGAGCACTCAGAGATGGCAGAGGGCTTGGAGCTGCTTTCCTGATGTTTAGCATGCAGGTGGACTGGAACTTCAGCTGGAGCTCGCTGGCTGGCTCTGGTGTTTACAGAGCCTCTGCTTTCTGTTCACTGGTTTCCAGGGAGGGGGAGCTCTGCTGCAGCCTGCTGTGATCTCTCTCCTCTGCTTAGCTGCTCATTTCCATAAAACTTGTGGGAACTTAATAGCTTTGACACCGTCAGATGGAGATGAAAACAATCATTTTGTCAAAGAGAAGTGAGGGGTGGGGAGTGGAAGAGGGAGACGTGCACACACACATCCCCACAGCCAGGCAGCCTGGCCATGTGCTCCCTGAGGGAGCCAGGCTGGAAAAGAGAGGTCCAAACAAGGGTGAATGATGTTTCTTTCTCTTCTTATCCCTTAACTGCACTTCTGACCAGGCTCACACAGTTAAGATTTAGAGCACTGTCCTTAATTTCAAGTTGACTTGCCAGGGCAGAGGTGACTGTGATTTGTAAATAGAAGGAAATGAGCCCTGCTCTTCAGCTGGCACAGCAGATTAACAATCAATAGTCCAGCAGGACAGATAAATCACAAAAGCCAGGTCAAATCCCCTACAGTTAAAGGCCAGATGGAAGGTCCACATCCAGCACTGTGCCTTGTGTGGAAGGCAGCATGGATGCTCCTCTCTTTTGCAAGGAGTTACTCAGCTGAGTGGTCACTGCACCCAGCTCTGATCCTTGTGCTGCAGGCTCTTGTCACACACAGCTGCAGTTGTGTGTTAGAATCACAGAACTGTCAGGGTTGGAAGGGACCTCAAGGATCAGCCAGTTCCAACCCCCTGCCATGTGCCAAGTGCTCTAGCACTTCTGACACTCCCTGCTCCCTGGCAGGAGGGAAGCCACCCAAGTAGTTCAGCTGTTGGCTTGATACTGCTCATGCATCTCAAACTGGGTGGAACTGAGCAAGGATCAGGTTGTTAGTAACATGGGTTACTAACAGAGTGGATTTGTAATGTTACCCCGACTAACAGGTGACTGCAGCAGCTTTTCAGTACTGCCCTTCATCAGAGGACACCTGTCCTGCATCCACATCCTGTGTGTGAACTCAAAAGAAAAGAGAGGCAGAGTCCTCCAAGATTGACTCCTTTGGTTCCTCCCTTCTGTCTCTCTGCAGCTCCTTGAAGGGTTGAAGCCGGGTGGGGCTGGTCTCTTCCCCCAGGGAACAAGCCTTAGGACAAGAACCAAGAGCCTCAAGTTGCACCAGGTTTAGGTTGGACATGGGGAACAATTGCTGCCCTAAAAGGGTTGTTGAGGCCTGGAATAGGCTGCCCAGGGCAGTGGTGGAGTCCCCATCCCTGGAGGGGTTTCAAAGCTGTGCAGATGTGGTGCTGAGGGCCGTGGTTTGGTGGTGACATGGCAGTGCTGGGGTAAGGCTTGGACTCGACCTTAAAGGTCTCTTCCAACCAAATCCATTCTGTGATCCTATGACTGCACTGAGCCTCTCTGTCCATGGAGTGCTGGAAGTGTTGCCAGCTTACCATCTTCCCCAGCACTGCTCCTTCCCCAGAGGGAACCCCCAGGAGGTGCCAGCGAGGGGCTGTGCCTGTCCCTGCGCTCAGCCAGAGCAGTCAGCGTTTGAGGCAGCTCGGGGCTGGATCATGCAGGGAACGGAAGTTTGGTAAAGCCACGCAGTGAGCTGAGGTCCCACCCGGGCAGGGAGCTCCTGACTGGCACAGCAGGTACCTGCCCTGGTGAAGGGTTGGCTCTGACTGAACATCCCTGTGCCGTGGGTGCACCTACACAGACACGCGTGTGGTGGAAGAGGGAACACAAAGGCAGAGCAGACCCCTCCCGCCTCGTTCCACCCTCACAAAAGGCTCCTGCGGCTTTCCCCTGGCCGAGCTGGGAGCACACAAGTGGGAAGGGAGGAAAGCAGCCCCGGCGGGAGCCGCACAGCCTGGAGCAGCCCTGGGAGTGACATTGGGCGGCTGACATCAGAGCTGGGTGTTTGCATTGGATTCCAATGTCAGCATCGGAGGAGTGGCTTAGCAGGGACACTGCTTCAATCTTCCGATCCAGCTCGGTCTGAGGAGATACTCACTGCCCTGCTCTGCTCCCCTGCTCGCATCTGGCTCCTCCCTCCTGCAGCTCCGAGCAGCGCAGCGTGAATCCAACAGCCTCTCCTTCTACTATGTTTCTCGCTGAGCTACTAGAGCCTGACCGCTCCTGGTGTCCTGCCTTGGTCCAGCTGAACTCCTGAGTGCCTGGTGGCTGTCAGCGGGAGCGGCGTGGGCTTACCTCCAGAGCCAGCGCCGGCAGGAGGGCGGAGAGCTGCGTTTTGTCGGCACCTTTGAGACTTCATTGTTGCCTGATTTTTTCCGAGAGCATGACTTGTTCTGGTCACCAAGGGTGCCTTCACCTGGCCGCTCCTCCCTCAGGCACCGCAGGAGAGGGAGTCTAGGAAAACAAAGAAACTTGTGATGTGGAGCTAACAGTTCTGGTTTCAGCTGGGGAAAACTTGCAGAGTCAGTGAGAAGGCAAAGGGGAAAGAATTGCCAAGGACGATGCCGGGAACGCCTGGGAATTTGTCACGGAACGGGACGAGCTTCCTTGCGGACAATCCCAGCAGCATGGACAAGCCTGGCGAGCAGAGAACTTTGAACGTCTTCCTGTTCTGCTTGACTTTGATCATGGCATCCACAGCACTCCTGGGCAGCATCTACTCCCTCGTTTGCCTGCTGCGAATGCAGACCAAAAGCGCGGTGTCCGTGATCGTCACCTCGCTGTCCATAGATGACTTGATCAGCGTCGTGCCAGTCAGCATTTTCATGCTCGCTCAGTGGTCCAGTGATGTCCTCCCCCAGCCTCTCTGCACCACCTCAGCCCTGATATATTTGTTCCAGGGCATTTCCAGCAACCTGAAAGGGTCTCTCATAGTTTCTTACAACTTCTACACCATCCACAAACCGGAGAAAAGGAGCTGCAGCGCTTCCAAGCGAGGGGTGAGCATGGTCCAGGCCATCCTTACCATCTGGATTCTCAGTTTGCTGATCTGCATTTTGCCTCTCTGTGGCTGGGGCAGCTACATCCCCACCTCCTGGGGCTGCTTCACCGACTGTGCCAGTTCCTACATCTTGTTTTTATTTATTGTCTACTCGCTGTGCTTCTGCCTCCTCACGGTGCTCTCTGTTCCTCTGACTTACCAGCTCCTCTGCTCGGATGAGCAGCAGCTGCTGCACCTCGATTACCAGGAAATCTCTCGAGGCTGCATCACCCCAGGGACCCCTGCAGGCTGCAGCTCCGCTACCCCGTCTCTGTCACTGCTCGACCCTGTGGAGCAAACGCTGAGGCAGCTCCCAAGCCCGTGTCCAGGCTCTGAGGCAGTCTGTAGGCAAGGCGTGGCTGAGAGTGGGGCACTGGAGCCTCGCTGCCTGAGGAGCCTGCAGAGCAGGAGCCTCGCCGTGGGCTTTGCCCAGAAACGCTTCTCGCTGATTCTTGCCTTGACAAGAGTCATTCTCTGGCTCCCGATGATGGTAAAGTGTCAGCTTGCTTTGCTTCCTGATGGTGTTTGAATGGGGGCCAGTTGGGGTGCCCTGCATTGGGGCATGAACAGCAGCTGCAGCACTTGTGCCTTGTAGTGCAGCTCGGGCCAGCAAAGTCCTGTGCAGCAGGTCTGTGTCACGACATGAGCTGAACTGTCAGCAGCTGTGGCAGAGCCTGGCTCAGTAGGATCTTACTCTGGCAGCACATCGCTGGAGTGCAGGGATGGCCAGGTCCACCCTTGCAGTTGCTGAGCACCTGGGGTCTGTGCTTTCTGCCTCTCCTTGTGGCTGGAGTCGTGCCTTTTGCCAGCCTGGTGAAAAAAAGAGGAGTTTGTTAGGGAAAAGGGAGCTCTGCTTGCATCTTTGTAAGCTCTGTGGCATTGGGAGGAAGGGAGGGAGTGCTGGCCATGTGCAGGCACCAGTGTGTCTGGGAGGAGGTACATCCATGTGTAATCAAGGAGTCTGCTGAGGAGAGGATGTGGCTCTGGGGCAGCATTAGCCCTGTCCCCGGGGTGGGTGCAGCCCCTGGGCTGCTCTCATGAGAAGGAGCATTACAGAGCATCTGCAGCACAGCCCAGGGCACTGCAGGTTCTCTGCTGTACCCCCTCAGGGGGCTTCCCTGGCACCATGCAGGAGGCACCGAGCCAGCAGGGTCTTTGAGGTGCTCAGCTCGGGAGGTGCTTGTTGGAGTAATGCTGTGGTGTGTGCATGAAGCCGAAGTGAGGGGGTCTGAGAAACACAGACCGAGGAGGCTCTGGCAGTGCCTTTTCTCCCCTCTGTTAGCAACTAAACTGTGAGGCTGAGCAAACAAGAACGACCACCTGTGTCTTTTCCTTGTGCCACACTCCTGAGGAGACGTCCTCTTTATTCCTGGAAGTCTCTCATGTGCCTGCAGTGATTTACATTTCAAACCTTTCAGATCCAAATGGTCATCCAGCACATCGCAGGCGTCCGAAGCCTCTCCTTCGAGACCCTCAGCTTCCTGCTGACTCTGCTGGCTGCCACGGTCACCCCGGTGTTTGTCCTGTCGGAGCACTGGGTCCACCTGCCCTGTGGCTGCATCATTAACTGCAGGAGGAATTCCTACGTGGTGTCCTCAGAAGAGCTCAAAAGTAAGTAGGGGAGGCGGCACACAGCGGGAGCGTGTCGTGTCGT